>CM052713.1:76944013-76968897 GCA_028551405.1 Uromys caudimaculatus | reverse complement strand
GGGGGGAGCGGGAAAGTCTGCAGACCCTGGTTCTGAACTAAACTGTCTTGAAAATGACACATTTAGAACCTAGTTTTCTTGTCTTTCTACGTCATGGGTTATTGTGACCTGGTTTTAATAGAGGAGAGAGAGAGAGGAGGAGAGAGACAGACAGACAGAGAGACAGAGACAGACAGAGAGACAGACAGAGACAGAGAGAGAGACAGAGACACAGACAGAGACACAGAGACAAGGAGAGACAGACAGACACAGAGAGACAGACACAGACAGAGACACACAGACAGACAGAAAGACATAGAAAGGCAATGGTGGAGAGCTGAAGTAGCAGATTCAAAAGGGAAGGGGACACAAGAGTCCAGCATGGATAGTTTTCCTTCTGGAGTCATGTACCTTGGCCTGGTTCCACACGGTGAATGACTGCATGCCTGTCTTCCTTCCCCTTTCGGGGGGTATTAAAAGCTCTTCCCTGTTCGCCTGTTATCAGATAAGTTAGGCAGATGAGAAGTCAGTGGGTAACCACTGGTATGACCACAAACTCACTGGGAACCAAACAGCTTGACCCTCTGAAGCAAAGAGTGGAATTGAGAAGCAACAGGAAAGCTGCAGTCTTGGCTCCATAGGACCTGCTTCTCAAAGTAGAGACAGTGTGGTGCTTAAGACCTGTAATTCCGGCTTTCAGGAAGCTGAGGCAGGGGGATTGCAATGACTTGTTGGGCTACAAAGTGGACACACACACACACACACACACACACGCACGCACATGATCACTTCAGTGGACATCTTAGGTCACAGCAAATGTCATCTCAGAGCTGATATCAAGTCCTCCAAGAAGGGGCCACTGTGCACTGCATGATGGTTTCCCCTTTATCCCTGAAGGCCTTCTGGATACTGACACCTAAATTGGAGTTTCAAGTTTACTTTTGCTATTCTCAAGAACACAGGGAAAACTCCACCAATACCCTTTGATACTGTTTGTGTATATCTGAGGAATAGAAAGTCGGATAAATACGTTCTTACATCCATGCCCTGATAACAGAAGGGGGACCAGGAGGAGGGCAGTGAGGTAAGGGGATTTGGAGAGTGAAAGAGATAAATATGAGCAAAATGCTATATATGTAAAACATATATATATATATATATATATATATACACACACACATACACATAAACATATATATGTACATATACATGAAAATGTCAGGGTGAAACCTACTATTTTTATGCTAACTAAAGATTAATAACAAAAGCAAAAGTAATGTAGAGGTTGGAGAGACAGCCCAGTAGTTAAGTATGTGCTACTCATACAGAGAGCACAGGTTCGGTTCCCTGCACTGACTCAGCAGCTTACAACTGCCTGCAATTCCTATCAGGGCACCAGCGCCCTCTACTGGCCTCTTCAGGCACTGCTCTCACGCGGTGCACAGACATACAAGCTGGCGCTCATTCATACACATACAATAAAAGGACATAAATCTTGGCTGGGTGAAGGAATCCAGCCTACTCTTAAGGACTTCAAGAAAACCCTGTGATTTTCCCATCTCCTACCCCAGGAAGTTCTTCAAAATGGATAACAATCCCGCTGAGCAAGTCCCCTGAGTGGATGGCACTCTGCATGGCTCTCCTCTGTATATGTCTGCTCTTCTCCCCACGACCTCGCTCTGGAGTGGCTTTTCTCACCTAATTTCTGCCGAGATGTCTGTGCCCAGCCCAGATATTCAGACATCTCCATATGATTGCTAGTATAGACACTGGTAATAACTTGATAATCCTGAAGGAGTAAGGATTCAGGCCAAAGACTGTCCACGTCTTAGGAGTGGGGAGAGAGCGAGTCTCAGCTCTGTTGACTCATGAGATGGAAATCTCTGAAGGAGGCTTGCATGCTGCAGGTGACACAGAGCCCAGTAGTGAGAAAGTCGAGGAAGGAGTTGCCAGGGAATGACCTGAACTGATGTATTACTGTTACCCACTTTTGTGAAATAGCTCAAGTGGGCTTCCTTCTGCTATTGAAATGTTATTATAAACATATGACAGACAGTGTGTAGGCTGAGAGGCCAAGAGGCTTGTTATAAAGATATGTGTCAGAGTGTCCACACTTCTATCTGTATCCTCCAAAGTCCTCATCGGACAAGACACCATTCAGGTGGTATTATTATTGTTAACACTCTGGGATCTGCTCATTTGAGGTAACTTTTTGAGTTATTGAACTGATGAAAGGAGAGAAAATTCTCCTTCTTTTTAGGTTCCACCTCATGTTTTTCTTTAACCAGGATGAATACTGCTAGGCTCCAAAGACACTTGTCCCCAGTGGCTTCTGGCTGTTTCTAAAGCTCAGCCTGGTCACTCCTCCTCTGAGCATGGTGACCGTTGCAGAGAACATGGTCTGTGCTATGAATTCCTAGTTGATATGGGAGGAGAATGTGGAGTTACAAGGTGACTGGGCTAACGGTGGTCTTTTCAGACTGTGGTAGAGTATGTATAAGTAAAGGATGCAGCCTAGCATAGCAGTAGGATGGACAGCCATGCCCTCTCTTCCAAATGATGCTCTCAAGGACTCCCAGGCTTGCCTGCAACGGAGAGAGGATCAGACTCTCCTTGACAGCCTCACCCTTCTAACTCGCCACAGGCCGTAACTGTAGTAGTCTATGCAGTGACAGGAAGTGTGGCATGGATCTCTTTTCCTTTCTTCACTCTCTCGTAGATAGGTTAGGTCTTACTGAAGATGTTAACAACCTCAGCATACATTTTCCCCCCCTCCTTCTTGGTAGAAACCTGTCAGCTCCTACCCACTTCTCTGTGATGTTTCTCAGTAGCCGACATCCCCACACTCATGCTTTGGGTCAATGTTAAGTAAAATATAGCTTACTTTAATGAACATAAGCATTGGAGTGGCACTAAGGTTTATTCCCAATGGCTGAGACAATGCCGAGGCACAGACGGGAGGGTAGCAAACAACGTGTGGATACTCTGGACAAAGATGATTGACAGCTCAGGTGTGGGTGATATGTGCTGACTTTTCATCAGGCTGTTTAGAAGTGTGCAAAGTTTAGACCTTCCATTCATTTGAGGAATTTTCCATCTAATGTTTTCAGGCTACAGTTAGCTTTGGTTAACTGAGATGGCAGGAAGAGAGTACACAGAGGAGCAGGGAGCCTGCAATGCCCTGTTTTCAGGGCAGGCTCCTCACTACAGCTCTAGACTTCACTGCCTGAGACATTAAAGATGTTCATGGAGACTTTGAAGAACACCCAGAATATACCTTTATCACAGGCATGTCCCAGCGTTTACTAGTCAGGAGGCAAGCTATTAGGGCTCGGTCAAGATGAGAGCTGTGAGGTGTGTTCCTCGTTTGTGTAGACATGGTATGGCGTCTTCACTGTAACAGAAAAGGGTTCTTCTACCTTGGCAGCCTGCCTTCTGTCATGACTGTCTGTTAGCACATCATTCAAGATGGCTGCTGCTGTCCTACTCTGCAGTGTCTCTACTCTGCAGGCAAAAGGAGGGAGTACTGAAGGGACCGTGTGCTATTTCCTGTAAGAACAGAATCTATTCACAGTTCACTGGCCAGAACCTAAACAAACTCAGGAATACTTACTGACAAGGAAGGCTGAGAAATGTATCCTTCCACCATGGAGCCATCCCAAGCGAAATTTGCTTGCAAATTTATATCTATTTAATATATCAATATATACATACAAACGTAGTGGGCAGTAAAAAAGTGTGGTACAAATGTAATATATAGTTTTAAAAGGTGTAAAAATCCAGGCTACATAATGTATAAACCATGTGAATACATTAAAATGTAAATATATAATAAATTCATATGCATGCATGCATTTTACAAAATATTTTTAATTTAATGCTTTTGTTTGTTTGTTTGTTTGTTTGTTTGTTTTAAAAAGTAATCCGGGGCTGGTGATGTAACTCATTGGATAGAGTGCTTGCATGTCAGATATAAAGCCCTGGGCTCCATCCCCAGCACCACACACCCAGAACGTAGTGGCACACATCTATGATGTCAGGAATTCAAGGTCACCCTGGGCTACATCCCAAGTCTAGGATAGCCTTAGCTACATGAAACCCTACCTTAAAAAAATAGATAAGCCTGTGACACCCTAGAATTTCTGGTAGCTACAGATGCTGTCTTCAGTCTCACTGTGCCCTACATCCCAGTGGTCCTCCTTGTGAATCACTCTGACTTCCAATCCTCAGTTTCCCCAGGGTGTCCTTGGTCCTATAACTTCTAATTTGCATCTGCTACAGGTACAGAAAGCAATGTTCAGGCCTCCACTGGATGGGACTACCACTGGATTCTTGGGACAATTTGAAGCAACTGAGTGCAGGTGGCTTCTGTGTAGGAGGGACAGGGTAACATGGTCATTGGCAGTCATTCCCCATGCCATGTAGCTGGGTTCCCTGAAGACCTGCTCTCCCCTGCAGCCACAACATGGCTTCCAAAGGTTCACAGTTATCCACTCTTATGAGTGTTGGTTGCTAATTTCCAGGAATTTTGCAAGCGAGTGTTTAAACACACATCTTGCAAAACTGACATTTTGGAAACTTCATGAAATACTCAAATTGTGTCTCTGCCTAATGTCCACGGTTCTCTCTGCTCTGAGATTACTGCTCTCTCACCTCTCCCTGGTGATGACCATTAAACCATGATAGTCCAAGGGCATGGGTGGGGTAGAAGAGTTCAACCCTAGGCTTTCCACTCACAGAGCTAGCTGTGAAGCCTCATCCATGACTGTGGGTCTGGGTGGAAAGGTGTCGCAGGCTCAGTCCCAGCCTGTCCTCATGGCCTCACAGTCTTGACACTTCTCTATAAGCTGTTTTCTCTCCTTTTCTCAAGCTGTGAGGAGCTCAGTGGCACCCTGCCCCTGTCCTCAGCCTGAGACCCTAAGTCATTCAGCAGCACTTCCGCCACTCAGACACCTTTGGAGAATCTGTTAGAAAGCAAGATCGGGGGATCCAGCTCTTACTGAAGCATCGCCATTTAGCTAAAAGCGAGATACAGGAGTAAGCCATAGTGATGGAGAACCGACCACAAGGAATACACAGGGTGGAGAAGGAAGCAGGCCTCCTCATCTCCACAGGGATGGCCTTCCTCAAGCCTATGATGAAAAGCAGATCGGCAGGGATTCCCTGAAACTGTCCAGAGAGTCTCTTAAAATTGTGACCAGTAAGAAATCATTGCTGCCTTCCTTTCTACTAGCTTCCTGCCTAGCATTTTAGCGTCTCAAGGCTGGGGAGACAGCTCAGCTGGCAAAGCTCCTGCACTAACAGTACAAAAAACCCTTTCAACCCCTATGTCAAAGAGCCAGGCATGTGGAGCCTGCTTGTAATCCAAGTTCTAGGAAGAAGAAGTTAGGCAGATTCCTGGGGGCTCATGGGTCAGCCAACCCTACCTATTCAGTGAGACCCAGGTCCATGGCTCAAAAGAAAAAGGTGAATATCTCCTGAAAATCAATATCTAGTTGACCTCTGGCTTCTGCATGTATGTACATGCACACCAACAAGCAAACACATACATTCACACACAGAACAAGAGAGAAGGGCAGCGGGAGAGAGGCACAGAGAGAAACACAGTAAACAAACACGCCTCAGAGTATACACTTTGCTACAGAGTAGCTGCTGCTGAGATACTTCAAGTTTGGGATCTTACCATTTCTACATGCAAGAGTCACCATACTGAGGCCTTTCTTTTGTCTCTATTGAGTGTACTGTGGCTTTCCAAAATTCCCCTCATGGGTCCCCTCTCTTGGGTAGCATAAGTGTGGGGGTGGTAGCTACAGATACAAGGTACGTGTGCACACACGTCCTCTGTGTGAGAAGCACAATGACGAGCAGTTCTTGCCGGCTTGGTGGTTAGGGGTGGCAAGGGAGTTGATGCCAGTAAAACAGGAAGGTGCCATCCATGTAGGCCAGGATGACCTCAAACACTATATAGCCCAGGATGACCTTTAAACATGTACCTCCTACATTCTGGGATTAGAGATATACTCCATCATGTCTAATGTACATGGTACTTGGGATCAAACTGAGGGTTTCATGAGATAGGTAGGCACTACACCACTAGAGCTAACATCCCCGGTCCTGCGGTCAGTCTGATTCAGAAACCTGAAGTAACCTTAGGAATGTGTGACAGTCGTGTGTGTGTGTGTGTGTGTGTGTGTGTGTGTGTGTGTGTGTGTGTGTGTATCTCATTGCTCAGAATTGTATGAGTGAAAATTACAGACCTTACAATATTCTTTAAGAGTGACTTTAGAAGCTTTGCTGATTGCAAAGTTCTGTCATTGCAGCTGTTTGGAGATGGGGCAGAAAGATCACGAGTTCAAAGCTTGCCTGGGTTACGGCATAAATTCAGGGCCAACCTTAGAAAGTAAGTGGGTGGGATACTGTCTCAAGGTTACAAAAAAATAAAAGGGGGACTCTGAGTCCTCAAAGGCACAGTACAGTCCATCCCTAGCACAGAAGGAAAAACGTGATTAAAAAATAAATGTCCGGATACTTTAGTATTCTCCCCTGCTGTGTCTCACATACAAGGAGAAATAACGCACTTGGTATTTGAGATTGCTAGGCCTGGTAAATAGAGACTTCCTCGCTGAGTTAAAATATAACTCCTAGTGTGGAGTGCAAAGACATACAGACAAATGACAGATACACATGCCAACCAACTTTTCAAACCTTGCTATTAAATTCTAACCAAACGTTAGCTATGGGGGATTAAGCCAAAGATCGTATTTACTTTAGGCACCTACTTTTTACCAAACTACCCTAATTCAAAGTTTGCCTCTGGCCGGCTACCTCCTTAATCCCATAGCACCTGCCAGGAGACATCCAATAACCCATTCTTAGGGCCAGAGCCCAGCACACAAAGGAAGAAGCAGGGGCCTGATCATGTTACAAGCCAGCTGCCTCTGAAGGGCTGTTAAGCTTTGGGGTCCGCATCTCTTTCTGTGGCTTTCTATAGACTTCATCTGAACTGAGAAATTACAGCAGCATTGCCCACTAAAAGGTCAGGAGCCAAGCTGGCTAGCAAAGATGGGGGTCCAGAATCCCACTGTGCCTTACAACAAAAGTGGTAATTATAAAGGAGATCTTCCTGCTTGGGGCGTAGCTGCTCTTCTGCCCCAGTCATGTCAAATGATGACGCCCACACGGACGTTTGGTGATGACTCCCAGGCCTGTTTTGGTTCCTATAGTTTTATCAGCTGTCACCCTTATGCCTGTGGTGAAGGACCTGCTATTCTAGGTTGTCTTTACTGTGTCAGCTTCTCCTACGTGATCTGCCTTCTCCGAATATGTTTGTGTATTCATCATCAGATGGAGAAAAGGCAGGGACTTGATATCATCCCAGCTCTTAACCCCAGTGCCTAGAGCTGCGGTTCCAGAATCCCCTTCTGTAGGACAGCCATCAGGGCTTAGGAGGCAGGTATGCCCTGAGCCCGAGACTGGGAGATAGACCAAGACATGGGGTGTTTCTTTAATTCCTGCCAGTGGCTTATGACTATTTCTTTCATAGGACATATTCGGAATCAGTGGGCAAGTGCCTTCATGGAGACAGAGTAGCTGGCTGGCTGTAGTGTTCACCTATTGGCTCATTTAACAATATCCTATTAATCATAACATGCCAAGTCATATTCCAGAAGGTAAGGATAGGAAGAAAATACAAAACCCAAGCAGACAGAACATTCTCATTGCCCCTTAGCTTACTAGGGCATGAAAAATGGGGGCGGTCAAAGCCTGTGAGTCCCAGTCACTGAGATGCCTGCTTATTTAAGATGAACAGTGGTAAGCGGCCTAACAGTAAACTCCCAAGCCTAGCACGATGGCGCTTGCCTGCAATCCCAGCATTTGGCCATCCTTGGTTGTGTAATGAGTTCCAGTCTGCCCCCTCCCATGAGATCCTGTCTCAAAAACAAAAATGAGAAAAAGCAAGTAAAACAGTACATTCCAGATAATTGTCATTATCTGTGCTTTGGAGGGCATCTTTTAATTTTAATTCCAGGGTTTATGGAACTAATTCTTTGCTGATGGAGGAGTTATAATGTAGAAAATGCCTTGTTGAGACTAGAGTGTGTAAGGTGACTTCCATGTGCTTTGCAGTCAGAGCCCCACCTAGCATCAGCCAACATTTGGGCTTTCTCTGAGCAGTTCTAAGGATGCACCTTATCTGGACTATTAGGTAGAGTGCGGTTTGCATGGTTGATGTATGTAGCGTAAGCTGATAGGGTACTTACGCCTGGGAGTAGCCTAGCCCGTAAGCTCACCTTCTGCACTTGTAGAAAACAAAGCTCAGCAATCTGAAGCCGGGCGGCTCACCATTCATTTTCCCAGCGCGAATATCCTAAACTGACCTGGAGAACAGGAAGCTAGGAGCTGTCACTTGGCAACCAGCTTCAGTGCTTTGTACCTGCTAACCTCAGTCCTTCCAGACTGAAGGCACATGTCTTGTCTATAATGGGGACCTGGGGGCAGAGGTGGGCAAGGATGACTCCGACTAGCCCAGGATGCACTTGGAGGAGGTACCGACTGTTCTCCAGCTGGCCTAGCTTTGCACACCATTTGCTGTCTGGGAGTCCGTATTTCAGTGATATGTGCTCAGGAATCTAATAAACTCCAGTGTCCAAATTCCCAGCGGTATAAAGAAGTGTAACTAATGGTCAAAATGCATTAAGCTGACTGTTGTTCTCTGATGAATGAAGCCACAAGGTCCCATAGCACCTCAATCGTTTTGGTGGGGCTGTGGAGATGGATCAGTGTTTAGGCAAATGGCTTGCTGCCTAGCAGGAAGACCTGAGTTCGTATCCCCAGTATTCACATGAAAAAATTGGATGCAACAAGGCATGTAGTCCCAGCACTGGAGAGCAGAGACAGGAGGATGCTGGGAGCTTACTGCCCAGTTTGTTGAACTACAACAGTGAGCTCCAGGTTCAGTAAGAGACTCTGTCTCAAAGAACAAGGTGGAGAGGAGTTTTAGGAAGACACTGGCCTCCATTCGTACACACCCTACTGTACACATATGCACATATGTCCCAACACACACAGAGAGAGAGAGAGAGAGAGAGAGAGAGAGAGAGAGAGAGAGAGAGAGAGAGAATTGATCATCCCGGTGAAGGACATGCAGGTGTCTGGAGGACAGACTGCTAGACAGTAGGGAAGACATATAAAGCAGGATTTATTTCAGTCTTCAAAGTTGCATATTTTCATGACCCCAGTTGGAGCCTCTAAAAACAGATGATCAGGTAGAGTCACTTAACCTCACATCAACTTTTACCAATAATTATTAGATAGATTTCAAGAATAAAAACGCACCATGGAAAGGTTTGAACCCAGCAGAGTTGGCACAGGATTAAAAGATGCTGTGGGGCTTCCCTCCTTAGAGATCAGATTTCCTTTTGACACATGGCTCTATGTTATGGCCAACAGGGAGCCCACCAATAATTGCCTGTAATTCAACGCACGAATGACCAGGCATGTCAAAGCCAAGCGGCGGTCTCTCTGTTACCAGTGGCCTCTGTGTTTTGTTGTGTTTTCTTTCTCTTCCTCTGTGTTTCCCCCCATTGGATCAATAGATCTTCTCAGGTATGGTTTTGTATGACTTTCTAAGAGAGATGTAATTTCATCTCCTCCAGAAGTACGCATGTTCTGTAGCCCTTGTGATCCTTCTGTAATTGGTGTAGTTAGAAGAGCTAGGGCCACCTCAGGTCCTGTCCATGTTGGAGCAGAGGAAGATGAGAGTGGAGAAATAGTCAAGCCCAGACACATCCTAGCCTTGCCACGACTGACTCTGACCTTGACATAATTGGCTTCACCATACACATTTAACTAACATTTAGATGTAGTGTAATAGAAAGTCTACCTGGACAACGGGACACAACCTAACTTTCTCTTCCTCTTTTTTAAACGTTACTGGGGTATGCGCCAATCTACAGTCTGCTAGTCCAATGCAGATTTAAATAATAACAAAAAAAACAGTCACTCGTCCTTCTAAGAGCATACCATGCTGACATTTGTCACTCATCCGACTCTGTCATACATGGGGCTCCTTCCTTGAGTGAGTTCCAGTTATCAGGGAGGAGGGAGGGCCAAGCAATAGAAAAATAACCATGAAGTAAAGGATTCTTCCTCTAGGCAGAGAGGAAGACTCCTAGGAGAATGCTAATATAGAGCCAAATTGCATGCGTCCCAGTGGCACCACGGTGAAGGTGTTAGACTTGTGGACAGGTAGATGTGTCATGTCTGGGGAAAGTGCAGGGAGCCTTAGAAAGGTGTGGGTGTTAACTCCGCCCATAAGTCGGATAGTTTTCCAAAGTACATGAGGAAGGCAAGATGTCATCAGTGCCACAAGGCTCCACCAATATAGGCATGGGAATAAAACAGCATAGCCTGTGTTCACTGAAAACAGCAAGGCCACGCTGGTGGGATGTGCAAGTGATGGAGGCAAAGATATTCGGGTGAGCGAGTCTGGGCCCATAGAACATGGCGGGGTCTACAGGGCTTTGAATGGCAGGATAAAGGATTTCGACATCGGGAGGCTCGAGGATGTTCTGTAACGCTGTGTCTTATAGTTTTGGGTTGAAGAAAAACCTTATCAGTATTGGGCGTGGTGTGAAGAGAAATTAGAGAGAGCTGTAACCAGGACAGGCAGCGACTTTCTCTTTGTGGGAAGAAGTCCAACAATGAGACCTTCTGGAGTCAGATGGCTGAAGTAGCAGTTATTTGGGATGTAAGGCAGGTCCTAAAGGAAGACTGCAGGACAGTGGAGGATAGAGTTGGTGGGTTGTGCTTGAACAACTTGAATATGGGTCCCTTGTGGTCATCCATACTGTGACAGGAAGCAAACAACAGGATAGCAGTCAGCTTGAGGCAAGGGCAGGGGAGTAAGGACCAAGGGGTCCAGGTCATGTGACTCAGCCCAGCGGGAGAAGGGCAGTTCCCCTTTCTCTGGGAGACATTTGGTGGTGAGGCACAGCATCTGTCTAGTACACAGATATGTGTATTACGTCCATGGGGCTTAAACTCTGGAGTCTAAGTACACATATGCCCACATGTCTAAAGTCTGGCAGTCACCATCAAGCAAGTAAGGGAAACCATGGGTAGGGCAGCTACTTTTCTGGTTTCTGTGACCAAAATACATGCCAGGAAGAAAGGGCTTATTTTGGCTCATAATCCTAGGGTACAATCCATCATGGCAGAATTCACAGTGCCCAGAGCATGAAGGAACCCAGGCACTCTGTGCCCATAGCCAGGAAACCGAGACTTGAAGACATGGTGCTCAGTCTGCTCACTCACTCCTGTCTCAGTTTGGGGGTCTAGCCCTAGGAGGCCCGCACAAATGTGTCCAGAGGGATTCTCAATCCTGTCGATGCAACCATCAAGGTTAACCATCAGGACGGGAGGTTGACTTGGCTCGTATTTTAACCTATTATAGCTCAGCGTTTCCATTTCTATGTGTACGCTCCATCCAGTGGCTAACGCACTAGTTTATGGTGTTTCCTTCTGTATACATATCTCAGAGATAGTGTTCGCTTAACACTCACAGGCCCTCTCGGTTCAGACCAACCACCTGTTCATTAGCTGAGTGACAGGCTGGTGGCAACAGCAGTTCAGCAAAGGAACCCACAGAGCAGGTGGTCCCGTGCTTGGTTCTCCTGCAGGGGTCTACTTCTCAGAATGGCATGGGTTTGTAACAGAGGAAGCAAGAACTCTCTAGAGCCAACCAGGAAGGATGGTGACCTATCTGTCCTTTTCCCAACCCTTTTATCTAGTTCATAAATACCCACTGACAGCTTGAGGAAATCTAGATTCACCCAGACGACAAACCTCTGCACTTGCCTGTGGAAGGTTTTCTAACTTGGGCTAGTTGAAGTAGGAAAGGCCACGATCACACATGGTCACATGACCGCACGCCACAGCTGGTGTCCCAGACAGAGGTGAGCTAAGCACCAGCATTCATGGCTCTCCGCGTCCTAGCTATGGACAGGAGGCAGCCAGTGGCCTCACACTCCCTCTGACGCACCTTTCCTACTAAGATGTTCTGTGCCCCAGAACTGTGAGACCCAGGAGATCATTCCTTAAGCAGATTTGTCCTGTACTAATCACAGACAAGAGGAAAGTAATCAATACCAGAAGCATTTAATGCTCTCTAACATACTAACCCAAGCCTCAGAATCAAAAGATGTGCTGACATTCCTGCCCATGCTTATAGACCAGTCCACAGAAGGATGCCCAAATCTTACTATCATCTAGAATGAACTGCACACCCCAGCACGTCACATGCAAGAACCGAAATCCTGGCGTTACTATATTCATAGGATCAGAGGGCTCACCTAACTCACCTAAGTACATGAGAATGTGTTGAAATCATGTGACAAACCTGCAAAGCACAGTGAGAATTAACCTAACAGTGTGTGGCCACAGCCCCTGGCAACAGGAGACTCCAAGTTGTCTCAAAGGTATGCAAGGGATGAGAGCTCCCAGCTGCCGTCAGAAGCCCTCTTTCTCCTCTTTCCTGTTCATTATTGCCAGCAGTGCAAGGCACTGAGCCCAACTGGCTCCATGTTCCGCAGCAGGCTCTCCCACCAGAGGGTGGGTTCTCATAAGAGCTGAAGTGCAGCTAAGAGAGATCAAATGTCCCTTACAGAGATGGTGACAAGGAAGGGACCTCAGAGACTCTTCTAAGTGATATATGCTTGAGAAACATAATTCCTAGGCTTAAAATAGATGGATGGAGAATATATGTATTATAAAATACTTCATATGGAATGTTTTAGAATGATGGTATCGCAGGTAGATGTTATTGTGTTCTCTACCCCGTAGGGCAGTAAGCTTAGGAGTAGGCAGCCATCTAATTGAAGACTGCAAACACGGTGCTCTAGAAGTAAAGGCACTATTTCCTGAGCCATAAATGGGTTGTATAGAATTCTAATGATATTTATATGACTTTAGGTAGTGTATGGGCTGTGGGGGTAAAAATGTAACCTATGTGTCTGTCTATGTCTGTCTCTCTATCCATCTATTCACCCACCCATCTATCTGTTCATTCACTGTCCGTTTGTCCATCTACATACTTAATGCTGTCTCCGTCTCTCCTTTTCCTCCACCACTCTATGGAACAGGATTAACATGTTTGGTAAGAACAAAGTTCAGTCCCATAGATCCTTTGAGAACTCCGTAGATCAGTCTAACTATAACTCTTCTGTTCACTACCCAGTAGGACAGCAAGCTTCGAGGTTTGTGATGCAGGTGGGGAATGATATGGCTGCGTGAGTCATGAAACACTGAGACTCAGAAAAGGAAACTGAAACTCACAAGGTCCCAGTGTGGGACCTTGGAGAGAATCAGAGGAAAGCTTCTCAGTTACAGTGACATGGCAGGAACTGAAAGCCAGGCAAAGCTGCTATGTTCTTGGAGGTCTGCTGTCTTCCAGGGCTGAGTGTCCATTGGAAACACAGGATAGTCACCTCCCGATGACACCACAAGCAGGAGCCTGAACTGGGAGCTTTCTCCATTCTGACATGAACAATCAATGCTTCCTCTCTGCAGAGGCATGGGCTCATTACAGAAGGAGATTTGCCCGTACAGAGACCCCAGGATGAGCTGGAAGTAAGGGTTGGGGAGGAGTTGAGGGCTTCGATCACATAATCACTGATCCACCCAGGAGAGTGAAATAGTCTGTCAGCAAAGAATGAAAGATGAAGGTGGAATTTGTAAGTGTGAGCTTTGTCTGCCAGATTCAGCCTGGCCTTGTCTTAAAATTCTCACGGATGGGAACTGATTTCATCCTGAGGTTTTTGAGGTGTGCTGTAAGACTAAAGTCCACATTGCTAGTACCATGCCAATGGCTGCTCTTACAGAGCAACCTATGTCTTGCTTCCCCATCTATCTATCTATCTATCTATCTATCTATCTATCTATCTATCTATCTATCTATCTATCTATCATCTATCATCTATCTATATTCTTCATTTAGACCTTTTTTGGTTGGCTGGCCTGTTTTTTGTTTGTTTGTTGTTTTGAGACAGAGTCTTGCCAGGTTGCCTAGGCTGGCCTCATATTATATAGCCCAGGCTACCCCCAGATCCATAATCCTCATGCCTCAACCTCCCACATGCTAGGATTCCAGACTTATATAACTACATGCACCTCAACAGCTTATGGATCCATACAAAAGCCATGTCCTGGTGCTTTCTTTACTTTTTTGTTTTTTGAGACAGGGTATCTTTTGAACACAGGTCCTTATGCTTGCAAAGCATAAACTATCTCTTAGCTCTGTAAGAGCTTTGAAGATACTTTGCCACATATTCAGGTTAGGCAGCTCAGCCTGTTCATCCTCAGGATAGCAAATGCTTCTTGTTGGTCTCAGGGAGAGTTCAGTCTTCCTGTTCTTCTGTAACAGCTCTTCCTGAGAACGAAAGAGGCACCCTCACAAGGTATCGACCCTCACATGAAATCTGTGGTTCTGGGATGTGTTCTCTCAGAGATTTCCCAGCTTCAGGAGGTCAGTGATGTAATTCAGGACAAAGTTCCCAAGATTGATTTAAAATAAGAGGCGGGTGAGTCACCTTTGAACAGACAGCTTTTCTCTTGGTCACTCGTCACCAAAGTGGAAATCACCAGTTAAGAGTGGAATTGAACATTTGTTTGGACGTAGCCGCGTCGACTAAGTGTCTCCCCGTGGGAGGCTCCCATTCCGGACCATCCAGGACTCACTTGCAGACAGCGCTGCGATTTTCCTGCCAGCTGTCAGCTCCTTGCTGTGGAGACTCGCTCTCACCCAGATGAAGCCAAGTCCTGGCATCCCACACAGCCATAACTGCCTCTCTCAGGGCCCCTTCGCCATTGATGATTAAGATGGATTAAGATCCCCTGATGACTTTCTCAGATGGGGAAGTGATTTCACATGGGTTGTGATCCAGGGAGCAATGCCTTGGAAGTGAGGGTCTGGAAACGGCCCAGATGAACAAACTTGCTTCTCAAATGGAGGAAGCAAAAGAAATCAACACTATGTCACGTGTGTGGTAACATCTCACTGTCTAGCACTACTGTGCTCCCCAGGGCACTACAAAATCCTCTAGTAGTCTCTTGCTTTATTGCAAAAAGGCAAGGTACATATATATTTATCTCCTCCGGGGTTTACAGTCACGAGTGAGTTCAGTAAGTAATTATCTTGAGGATTGTCTATGTGCTTATTATGTATTCTGTCCTGGTAATATAACAGTGACCAAAGATGACAATCCTCGATGATGAGAGATACAGCAAGTGAGCCAGCCTCCCCTACTCAGGAAGGTCCAGGCCATGAGAGACCCTGTCTAAGAAAAAGAAAAGGAAAAAGAAAAAGCAGTAGTTTATCTGAGGTGTATGTTTCCACCTCCTACCTCCACACACATTTGCACATATATGTGTGCACATGTGTACCTGCACAGAGAGAGAGAGAGAGAGAGAGAGAGAGAGAGAGAGAGAGAGAGAAGGGGGGAGAGGGAGAGGGAGAGGGAGAGGGAGAGGGAGAGGGAGAGGGAGAGAAGGAGAGGGAGAGGGAGAGAGAGAGGTTCCATCGGGGTTTCAGTGGGTACTATATTCAATCTGTAGATTGCTTGATTGTCCTCTCAATGGCATGGAGCACAGTCTCTGAATGGCTTTGTCTTTCCATTCGTTCAGGTCTTTAATTTCCAGGTTGTGTTTTATAGTCTTCAGTGTTGGCATCTTTTGCTCTGTAGTTACCTTCCTAAAGACTTGGTTTTCCACATTCTATCTCTTCTGTTGGGAGCCTCCACCCCAGAGATCTCTTGCTTTCATTTGAATGACAGTTGAGAGTCCTCCCCTAGGAGGGTGTCCATGCAGCCTGAATCAGCAGCTCCCTGCAAGCTTATCTCCTGCCCCAGCAACATGGAGCTCCCTGTTCAGAGCCACTGAAGCCATCTGGAGATTTCCACTTAGCTTCAGCCCAGCAGTTCCTCTTTCTGTGGAATGGTATCAGTGGCCAGTTACTAAGAAAGTTCAGGGGACAGAAAGAGTCGTGCTTTCCATGGAGGAAGAACCGGAGGAAGGGAGGGAAGAGGGGCAGGCGGGCAGCCCTTGCAATTGATCGTTCTCGATTTCATGTGTTTCCTCTGGGGCGAAGGAAACCATGTGTGGTCACAAACCCCAGTACCGAAACAGAGTCCCTACTCTTTCATCTGTCGCCACATGCTAAACACTGCAGTGTGGTGTGTGTGTGTGTGTGTGTGTGTGTGTGTGTGTGTGTGTGTTTTAATAACACTCTCGGGGAAATCAGAATGTATGTGTTCCTTTTAACTCCTACCAGACCCTGAGATCTGCCAGCCAGAGAGACCATTTTGGAAGGAGTTGATGAGGAGGGCACTTGGTGAATAACAGCTGAGACTCAGGAAGCGCAGATCTCCAGGGTCAACCCCCCAACCCATTCCCACTCAGATGTGGGTGCTCCCCAACCTCACTGTATCTTGGTTTTGTTGACCATAAAACAGATAGTAACACTTGCAAGACAGACACTAAATGGAAAGCACTGTGTGATCTTTAGAGGAAAGGCAGACTGTTAACATATGCTAACAATGTGTTATTCTGGGCCAGGCCCGGAGCCATAGCCACCAGAGTCGCTTGGAAAACATCTGCCAGGAACACACAGAGCACTCAGGCCTCCAAACCTGCCTCTGGGTCCAACTGGCAGCAGATGAAGGCCCACTCTGCCCAGCTGCCCATGTCCTATTCACCCTCAGGCCTGGATTCTGGGGGCCCCTATGCTGACCACCACCTGTATCTCACCCACTTACCAGGGGACACCTGCCTGGAGTCCAGCCTCTGTTTCCCTCCCCTTAATGGAAGAGAGCCTTGGAGGCTGGCCCTTTTGAGGCAAGGGCATCTATTCTGGGACATCCACTTAGGGGCGGTGCATGTAGTGTATATGCCAGGGTGGGACAAGGACATCTACTCCAGGGCTGTGCTTACCGTGTGTTGGAGCGAGACGGTTTGTGGTTTGTTTCAGTCAGAATTAAAACAAAGCTAAGCAGATGAGGCTCTCTGGCTCTCTCCTCACTCTCCAAATTCGAAGCCCAAAGCCTAAGAAACATCTCCCAAGAGGAGAAAGGTGAATGTGGCAAGGGAAAGGAGTGAGCCGGGATCTTATCCCTGACTGTCCCATTGTGCTCTCTGGACATGTGTGCTTTCTGTGGAGACCACAAGGGCTTTCTCCAGGAAATAGAGTTGATCTCTGCGGTCCCCACTTGAGTCAATTTTTTCCTCAGCCTTTTGCTTCTCTTCATCCCTTCTCAAACTTCTTTGTGTCCTTAAATGTTCTCTGAAGAGGAAGGAAATCAGGGGAGCCAAGATATTAACAGAAAAATGTTCAGCCCTTTCCTGACGGGCCTAGCCGGGATGTGATAGCCAGCCCCAGAGCATGCATCCTGAAGGGTAGACACTTAGATACAGTAGCTGGGGAAGCATGTGCAGAGAGAGAGAGAGAGAGAGAGAGACTGCATAGCGTCCCAGGTGACCACTCCCTCAGCCCACACATGAGGCTGGCCCTGACTTTGCTACCCCAGCTTGCAAAACCCCCTCACCAGATGCATCCCCAATGCAGAGAGGTCTCTGTGAAGTATCCTGACTAGGGTAGTGGGGAGGGAGGAGTGTGTGGGATGTGCCCGATTATGAAAGTCATCTTAGACCATCTGCAGGCCGAGAGACATGTCTGTCAACTTCAGGATTACATGGGGCTCCACAGCAAGAAGCAACGGATTTGAATATCGGCATGAAGAATTGGTAGGAAACCCAGGCCACAGAGCTATGCCGTTCTGGAAGACAGTCAGGCCTATGGAGTAAGCCTTTCTCTTTGAAGATTAGACTGTGAGTGAGAGTTTATCCTCTGGAGAGATGGTCCACAAGGTCCTTGCCAGAGCCCAGGCTACCTCACCTCTAATTTTAGCAACCCCCTCCCCCAGTTATCTATGGTCCTCACACCATTTCTTCTGCTTCCTTTGATGTTAGCTGACTCTGAGCACTCAAGACCAGATATACTGCAGGAAGAGACCCACTCAAAGCCCTCACTCCCCCATCTCAGGGAGGCAAGAAGACTACATTTTTGAGATTGTGAAGTACTGACTCCCAGTTTAAATTTAAATATGGGCTCTCAGGTTGAGGTGGATGAGCTCGGTGCCATTGTGCATCTACGCTGGCCATTTGGCTCTTCCTTCCAAAATTTTGTTCACATTTTTAACTAGTTATGAGTGTGTAATCGAGGCCCAGCCTGCGACATTAGGAAGTGACGGGAGAACCTGGAGAATGTTTCCTCCGCTATGAAAACAACAACTCAGTCATTTTCTTCTCCCAAGGAAATGTTTCCACTTTGGCTAAGAGATTTTTATTTTTTAAGAAATCTTGCCAGGAAGTGGTGGCGCATGCCTTTAATCCCAGCACTTGGGAGGCAGAGGCAGGTGGATTTCTGAGTTCGAGGCCAGCCTGGTCTACAGAGTGAGTTCCAGGACAACCAGGGCTACACAGAGAAACCCTGTCTCGAAAAACCAAAAAAAAAAGAAATCTTAAGTTCAAAATTACCCTTTTGCCTCAAAAGTGAACCTCATGGAAAATGTGGCAATATTTCTATATTTGCAAAATAAATTTATGATGGTATCTGTATCTATATCCTGTTGTTTAAGCCCTTACATACAAGCGTTTTTTAAATACTTGGGCAAGTTATTTGTGTGTGTACATATGTCTTTTCAACTTTTATACTACATGCATGTGCATGCGTGTGTGCATGCTTCTACAGGTGCACATACATGTACATGGGGGGCCAGAGATGAGGGCCACAGGAGACTCCTCAGCTGCCGTCCACTTTGTCTTTTGAGACAGAGTCCTCACTAGTCTGGAGCTCCCTACTTTAGCTGCAGGGCAAATCCCAGGGATCTGTCTGCCTCTGCTCCCTGGTCCCCACCCCAGGCCCGAAGAAGTTACCAAGTATTTGTTTGCAGTCCAAGCTGTCACATGGGTTCAGTTAAATCCTCTTGCTTCTGCAGAAGCACTTACTGCCTGAGCTATCTGTCCCTGCAGCCCTTCTTTTTAACATCCTGGCTTCACTGTGTAAAGAAAAGTGATAAGCTTGGGGGGGTAGGGAGAGCCAAGCCAGAAACACCAGGATTCCTACGTTACTTTTTAGTAACACTTTCAGTGTCCAGGTTTTTTGATCCCCCACTCCCTAAGACTGTGTCAACGAACACTCTATGATGAGGTAGAGTCCATTCAGACAACACAGAGAGGGAAAAGAGTTTGGTTTTTTATTTTTGGAGGGTTTTTTTTTTTTTTTTTAAAGCTAGTTGTTATTTGAGAAATGTTAACACTATGCCAGGAAGTCTGTTTTTAGGTCAAAGATTCTGCCCTCCTCTTCACCTTCCCCACGGGCCCCCAGGAGCTCGTGGTCTACTTCATAAACATGTCCACAGTGCTTGAGAAAGAGTCGCCAAGGGCCAGACATGTGATGCTGCAGGCACTGCAGAAGGAACGTCTGCGGTCTCAGGATGAAGACACACCCCAGGTCCCCCAGATAGCCTTCCTTTTTTCTCATTGCCTCTCCTGCATCCCAACACAGGCCTCTCTGTCTGTTCCCTCACCCGGGCTCCCTTCTTCTCCCCTAGACACTGAGTCCTGTCTGAGCCCCACAGCTAAGCTGAGGGACTGAATCAGAGCTCAGACCTGCTTCAGGGGAACCTGACACTTGGAGGAGCTCAAAGATGGTACTACCTGGGACAATTCCAGCCCAGTGACAAGGGGACACACCAACAGGCCCACTCCTCCTGGCCTGACACTGCATGATCTTACATCCTGTGGATAGGACTCAGAGGCATCAAACAGACATGCTTCTCTAACACAACTCCCTGTGTTCAAACTTCTGAGAAGGAACCCTACCTGGATGAGAGTACAGCTCTCTTCAGGGCGGCGGGGGGGGGGGGGGATGAGAGGCACAGAATATGGGTCCTTTCATCCCAGTGTATACATTACAAAAGACAGAGAGGGCACAGAAAGATCAGAGTGAAGAAAAAAAAACCATTAGCTCCCAACGGCCTGTCCTATAAACAGCGTCATAGCAGAGAACAAGAAAATTACAGCATTTAAATCTCAAATTATACCCAAGAAAGTAACTAGTACCCATCTTTCAGTGAGACAGGGTCACCCCCTCAAAGAGAGTTGTGATTACTACTGGGGTGTGTGTGTGTGTGTGTGTGTGTGTGTATACACTCGAGTGTGCATGTGTGTATCATACTGAGTGTATGATACAGGCACTGTCTGTCTGTCTGTCTGTCTGTGTCTGAGGGGTGTTGGAATTGAACCCAGGACCTCATATATACCGGGTAAGCATCTTACCACAGCACTATATTCCCGGCTCTGTAATATAACTTCATGTGATGATGCAATGTGCTACTCAGTCTATCATTTGAATTTACCAAAACCAATAAGAAGTTGGTTCCCAGGCCATTTGGTTCCACCCTTTGTGGTCACAGCTGGAAGAGCTGTAGGTCTGCTGGGAAGGGTGGAGCACAGTGTGTGTGTCCCTGGGAAGTTGCAGTCCCCAGCCAGTCTCAGGAGTCAGCCACATCCCTCTCCTTACCCATCCGCACGCAGCTCTCCCAAAGCCTGCTCTGGACCTCAAGGGGTCAAGCTTCCTTTCCAGCCCCAAGGCCACCTGGTACCAGCCCAGAGCTGACTCATGCTGTCCTGTGCTTCCTGCAACCTGTCCATGGGCAAGTCTGGGGACAAGTCACGATCCCAGGCAGGAAGCAGTCACTGCCCCAGACCTGGCTGAGAGCTCAGAGCAGACGAGAGCAGAGGTGGCCAGCCATATCCAAGCTGAAAATTATTCCCCTATTCCTGAGGTGGCTGAGGTGGCTTGCAGCGATCTCAATCGGCTAATTAAGCCGTGAATAGGATGTGCAGAGAGCACCCGGTAGAACGCTCTCCCAACATGCACAGGGTGCTGTTCCTGGTACAAAAGCATCAGCATCCAAGTCTTTATCAGTAGAAAAAAATCACTTGTGTCAATGAGGGATGCGACTGCCTTCGTAAATGCTTTATCCTTTTTGCAAGCTCATAACATTTCTTCAATAATTTTATCCTGGTTTTGAACATTGAATTGCCACTGTAAAGAAAGCGCCGCCTTTCCTTGAATGTTCTGGAGTCCTGAAATAATCCCACAGCTGTCAAAGTGAGTTCCCTGCCTCGTGTAATCTGTGGGGGCCCTTACATCCCTGTGATCATGAGCTCTGCTTAATCCTCTCTTCAGAGGAGTAGCCTTGTTTGTATACCAGCAGAGCTAGAGCAGTCTGTGGTCGGCCACTCCAGAAACTATGGCTTTCCCCAAAGTCACTTGCTTGACTCCAAAGGACAGGAGGAAAGTCATTGTTTAAAAATATTTAGGAAGGGCTGGAGAGATGGCTCAGCCGTTAAAGGCTAGACTCACAACCAAAAATAAAAATATTTAGGAAAATAGAATCCTAGAATCCCAGAATTCCAGAATCCCAGAGGAGGTCACTCCAACGGAAAGTCACTGAGGGACAGGTAACCCTCAGGGCAGCTTTGTTTGTCTTTAGACTTCCCAATCACCCCAAGATTGTTCTTCTAAAACCATGCTTTTTATTAGCCATCTTTAATATGTCCTGTGTCTTCATCATTCTTCCTGGTCACTAAGTCCCTTTGCATGCATTTAATACTACCCATGTTTGTGAGTCACAGCCACTAGGACACAAAGGTTCCATCTGGGAAGTTCGCCTGGGTCCCCCTCCAGCCTGAGAACTACCACTACCACGTGTCTCCTCCCCAGAGAAGTACCTGAGAAACACACACGAGCATGGAAGCAACCAGTCCATCTCCCACCAACCCTGACACTTTCCTTAGGCCACAGACACTCTTCCAGGCAGGGAAAAGAAGGTCCTTTCGGAGAATACTGGGCCTGCCTGCCAACTCCCCTAGAAGCCGGGCACCAGGAGTCTCTGTGTTCCCTCCTGCCAAGGTCAGAGCAGGCTGCCTGCAGAGTCATCCCTTTTGGGCTGGACTTGAGGTAGAGAATCCAAACTTGTAAAGGCCCCTCTGGCCACAAGTTGGCCTGCCCGGTAACCCCAGCTGGACATTCTGACAACTGGCTAAGTGTGAACCAAGACTGTCAAGAGGATTGTGTCTGAACATGTGACCATCATGTGGCCAAAGATCACTCGACATGTGAGCTTTGTCTTGTTTGATTTTCTCATCGTCTTTTGGAAAGTTATTATGTGAAATTGTAACATATTTGTTGACTGGCACATGGCCTTCTGTAGTGTGTCACCTACATTGGGTGTGACCTGCAATCAGGCTTTCTCCCTGACCTATCCCCGGTGTCTAGAGCCACATCAGACTCTAGGTCACCTATGGGACTCATGTGTTGTTTGTTGTTATTGTTGTTTTGTTTTTGTTCTTGTTTGAGAAACTGAGATGCCAGTTGGCCACCTCCAACTGCTGGAATGTCTTCTGGGGTCTTGGCTTTTGCTCTGATTTACTGGAGCTGCCACCTATACCAGAATTAGTTAAACTATCAGTCTCTCACACCTTAGTATGAACTAAGAAGTTGTCCCAAATGAGGTGTAGACCAATAAAGGTCACTACAAGGGCTCTGAGTGCCAAACTAGATCTTCTCACTGTTCTGAATAAAATCTATTGATATTATCCTCTTTGAGAATCTAAGGGTCCCCAAGCTAGGAAAGACACGTGCTCCAGCTTCTTGCCCAGTGTCCTGAAGGTACCCTACCTATGGTCAGCTACCAGATGACAATGAAGCATCCCTTGACACACCCAACTGCATACACAAGGGACTGTCACATGCAGAATGTCAAAGGCATGAGATGGCATGGCAGGTGTGGGAGAAGTCTGTCTGAAAAAGAATCACAGGATGTTGAATCTCCATTTCTTAGCTCTACAGCAAAGGGAGAAGTAGGAAATCGGTCCTCTGTAGAAATCACAACCTACTGCTCTCAGTGTCTTGGCGCAGGTGGTCCCTCAGCAGGACTCAGGGGCTAGGCAGGAAGAGTGTGGTAGCCAGGGAAGAAAGGAGAGGTCCCAAAGCCAGATGCGAGAACACTCTGAAAGCAGTAGGTGTTGTCACAGTGCTCAGCAGAGTGGATCTGGACCAGCAGGAGTCAGTGGAATTCAAGGGCGACTAGAGTCCAGCCTCAGCCAGGGATCACCTTTGCATGGCTGTGCTCCACTGCTCCTGCTTAGAGAACCCCAGTCAATTCATGACCAGTAGTTCCTGGAGCACACTGGAAAACTGCCACAGCAGAAGGGGCAAGCAAAAAATAATCCCATCTCAGCGGAAACCAAACCCTGGTCTGTGACTTCACGGACACCCCTGTATCAGGATGCAAGCTGTTTCTCAGCCTGAATCTTGTGGTGCTGCTTGGGGCTCTGCCTCAGGACCAAGCCCATCCACAGTACAGCATCTTCCAGATCCCCCAAGAAACCTTGTTTGTTCATTTGTTTGTTTGACCTTTTCTTTGTGATCGATTTAAGTGAATTCCTGTTTATGCTGAAAATCGTAAGCAGCTCTCTGTTCATCCTTTGTTAAGATAAAATCAGTCTCCTTCCCTCCTGCCTCTCCCCTTCCCTCCTGCCTTCTCCCCTTTTGGTTTTATGTGAATTTTTGTTAATGATGTCAGACTTCAAAGGAAGCTTCACAGCCATTTATATCCCAGCAGACTTGTGCCTGGGATTCTGTCTCTGTCTTGGTGAAAGCACTGTGTTGCTAACATCTGTCTCACCTCCCATTGACTCCAGCCTCTGTCTCTGCTCTGTCACATAGCAAAGCCCCTTCACTTTCTCTTACCCTGAATTACTGTCAGGAATCAGCAGCTGTCCCTGTGCCAGCCCCTGAGCTCCAGTGACTTCATTCTTCCCTGCTGTCCCAACACCCTAATCTTCCTGCTCCCTGTCTATGTCAGCGCCCTGAGCCCCTGGCATGCCTGGCTTTCCTCAGCAATTGGCTAAATGATTCCTGTTCTTGCTCAGTCCCCAAAGGCCCAGCCACAAGGTGGATGAAGCCAGAGCTAATTGAATCGCTGGGTGATGATTCACAGAAGTAAGCCTGACTGTCTGACCCAAAAACCACACAGTGGGGAGTTTAGAAGTCAGCAATCAAAACAGCCTTCTGGCTTCAGCCATTGATTGAAGTTCAAAAGAACACAGATGGAAGTCAGTAATGATGAGGGCGGGCCCGAGAAACACACTTACCTGGGCATGAAGCCTCATGGGTGAGGCTTCCCAGGCCTTTAAATCATGTTAGTAGCATTGGGACAGTGTGGCCTACTGGGTGGGGCTTCCTGACTAGGCAGGAAAACACTGGGTGGCCAGGTCTTCCATGGGCTGCTATAACAGATCACCACAAAAGAGTGTTTAAAAATAACAGAAATTTGTCCCCTCACACTTCTGGCGTGTAGAAGTTCCAGGTCAAGGTATCATAGGCTGCAGTTCTTCTACAGTAGAGAACAGTTCCCCCTTGCTGCTTCCCCGGTCTTGGGGTCCAGACAGTCCTTGACACTCCTCTTTTGGATTCTAGCTGCCTGCATGATAGTAGGCCTTGCTTCCGTCTTCATGGTATACCTTCCCTTGAACCCCTGTGGGTCTCCTCTTCAGAAAAGACACTGGTCATTGACTTTAGCATCAACCTGACTCCCTGTGACTGCTGCCAAGCTCATCACATCCATAGAGAGCTTATTCTAAAAGAATTCTTAAGCCAAGAGCCCTGGAAAGACCTGAATATTGGGAAGATGACAAGGACCCCAACTCTTTATTGGGGAGATGACAAGGACCCCAACTCTCTTTATTGGGGAGATGACAAGGACCCCAACTCTTTATTG
>CM052713.1:76884381-76943913 GCA_028551405.1 Uromys caudimaculatus | reverse complement strand
TTCTTAAGCCAAGAGCCCTGGAAAGACCTGAATATTGGGAAGATGACAAGGACCCCAACTCTTTATTGGGGAGATGACAAGGACCCCAACTCTCTTTATTGGGGAGATGACAAGGACCCCAACTCTTTATTGGGGAGATGACAAAGACCCCAACTCTCTTTATTGGGGAGATGACAAGGACCCCAACTCTCTTTATTGGGGAGATGACAAGGACCCCAACTCTCTTTATTGGGGAGATGACAAGGACCCCAACTCTCTTTATTGGGGAGATGACAAGGACCCCAACTCTCTTTATTGGGGAGATGACAAGGACCTCAACTCTCTTTATGGGGAGATGACAAGGACCCCAACTCTCTTTATGGGGAGATGACAAGGACCCCAACTCTCTTTATTGGAGAGATGACAAGGACCTCAACTCTCTTTATGGGGAGATGACAAGGACCCCAACTCTCTTTATTGGAGAGATGACAAGGACCCCCAACTCTCTTTATGGGGAGATGACAAAGACCCCAACTCTCTTTATTGGGGAGATGACAAGGACCCCAACTCTCTTGCTGCATTACCCATAGGCTCTCTTGCATCCATCTTCTGGCACTAACAGTTGCTAGTCTCAATTTTGGAACCTCTTACACAGGCTACATGATGGTACTTGGTGTCAGATCTTGACCTTTCTCCTTTCATGATGAGGCTGTGCCAGACTTTGATAAGTGGCAAGAGGCATGATGGAACTTGAAGGAGAGAGTGGTGGGAGTTAACATCCTGGAGGGGAGGACCATGTTCTAAGAGCCTAAGTGATGGATCCAAAGAGTTCTCTAACAGAGACCAAGGGGCACTTTCAGAACATATCACACCTGAGGCCATGTTGCAGAAGGAAATGCTGGATAGAGCAAAATGGCTGCAATCCCATAACTCAGGAACGAGATGATTGCCCACTGTGAGGAAGGACAACCAGTCCATTGAGAATGAGCTTGGGAGCCCCACAGGACACTGAGCCAGCACAGGGGTGAGGATGTGGCTGTGTTTGGAATGTCTCATCGTAGACTAACAGCTTTCAGAGTCGATTCGGTACTGTCTCCATGAGATCATGCTCTGGAATGTTCCTCTACTCATGCACACTCTTGCCTTCTTCCTCATTTCCTTCCTCATTCCTGCTGGCTGTGCTCTCCATCCTTGTGGGCCCACTGCTGGTCTCCATGATTGACACCTGTGATCCTCTTTGTTCAGCCATGATGGTCCTAGACCTTGGTCTTGGCCACGGGACAAAAGTTTCCCCAGCTACCCAACCTTGGCTCCCTGCTCCATGAGTCTACCATGAGCCATGGTGTCTGGACAGTGAAAGGACGAGGGGCCTTTCTATGGATCGCTCCCACTAACTAACCCTGTCCATCTTACCTCAGGCTTCTTCACCTTCTTGAACGATTCATTCAGAATGGGTGCTGAAAACTGCCTTTTTTTGTGCAAAAGCTACAACTTCCTCTCTTGTCTGACTCAGTCCTCTAGGAATTGATGGAAACACAAAACAACTTAGATGGAACTGTGGTTCTGGTTTAACTTGTGCACCCAGGACACCCTGCTCCTGGGTGACTCTCCCCACCGTGATTTACTTCTAGGGATGTTTCCAAAGCTGGCCTTGGCCTGTATCCAACTCCCAACTCCAAGATGTGTTCCTACTGGGAAGAGCCTTCTTGAGAAGAGTAGCAAGGACCAAAGAGAGCCCTGTTGACTGTATCAGGGGCACTGTCCCTCTCTCAGTGACACACCCTCCACGGGCTCTTTTTCCCAGAATCCTCTGCTTCCTACTTTCTCTTCAAGGAGTCATCTGCTCCACATGCCTTCTCTCCTTCCTCTCCTTCCCTCTCCTGGATTTTCTCCACCAGCTAGGCATTGCTGTGCCTCTGCTGTTCCTTCAGGTCCCCATCTTCATTCTCTCCCTTCTCCTATCCCTTCCTCTGAAATGTTAGTTTATCTCTAAACATTTTTCCTCTACAGACATCAGAGTTGGAACCAAGGCAATGAGGTCTCTTCCATGGATAAGCTAGATATCTTCTGTGCAATTCTAAGGGTTCATAAGGCCTCCCACTCCACGTGACACACATGCACAGACACACACACACAGAGAGAGAGAGAGAGAGAGAGAAGGAGAGAGAGAGAGAGAGAGAGAGAGAGAGAGAGAGAGAGAGAGAGAGAGAGAGCTCTTCTGACTTTATAATTGAACCCTGGCTGACCCAAGGACCCCAGTAAGAGCTATCCTCCTGTAACAGGCAGCCTTCTTTGCTTGAGTTAGCATGTGATAGAAATGATAGTAAAATAATGAGGTTGGACTTAATGGTCTGCTCCTAGAAATGTGTGCCCAGTATGTAGCAGGAGACACTATCTATGGCGTGTGAGAAAGGGCATAGCTCATACACTGTGAGCTAATGGCAACTGTGCTACTGCATGAGACTGGGCCCTGACAATATTTCATCACGGAACAAGGAATAAAAAATTGATGAATGTAAATTTTTGCTAAAAGAGAAAAAATGTAGAAATTACATCTGACAGAGGAAATGAAGCAGAAGGACCAGAAGATGAAGTGATGTCTCTTCTTCTGTGGCTACTTTTCACTGCTTGGCATGGCCCAAACCACTTGCCCTGGGAGCCCTACCTGACTTTCCAGTGGCATGGTGGTTGGGCAGCTATGGTAGGACCCACCCTTCAGGAAGTTTGACCCAGTATTAGCCCCTTTGAAGAAAAGAGACTTGGTAGAGGACCTAACTATGCCCCTGACCGTGAGACTGTGCACACCAAAAGCACACATCTCAGAAAGTTTACATTGTTGAAGAAGCAGTCATTGTATGACCCAAGCCAGGCTCCTGTGGAGAAAGATTTGGAAGAGAGGAAAAGAAGCCCCTCCGCAGACTTGTTTGGATATGTGAACAATTAAACCAAGTGGATAAATGAGTCAAGTAAAATCTCTTGTAGGAATCCAGTGGTTAGCAGAGCAAAAAAAATTAGTATTCTCCCAAATTCCATGACTTAGGTAGATCTAAATCTTAGCAAAGTCATTAGTAAACCTTCAAGTAACATGAAAAATGCACATCAAATTAATAACAAAATCTTTTCAGACTCTCTGATAAACATCCAAGAGAAAAGAAACCTGTTCTTGGCTGAGCCGAGTCCCCTCTGTTACAGCACCGACTCTCCACACTCTACTTCTCCAGCAGGTCTTCTTCCTTTCTACTACTGTCTACATGCATCCCGTGAGGACTGTGTATCGTGTATGTGTGTGTGTGTGTGTGTGTGTGTGCTTGCAGTTGTGTGGTTGGAACTGGATTTCTCAGAGACCTGGGGCTTGTTCGTTGATCTTCCTGTCTCCATCTATTCAGAATTAGGATCTCAAGCGGCCACCATCACACATAGCTTGAGGTGATGTGCGTCAGCATCCTTGACTTGGGTGCAGGGGATTGATCTGAGTTTCTCATACTCATTCCACAAGGATTTTACCAAGTACGGCTAGCCTCCTGCTTCCTGGGTTTTTATTTGAACAGTGCCTACTGTTTTAGGTTAGCTTGCAAACTCCTGTTGTTACCAGTTCTTAAGTCCGTTCATTTCTCAGTATAATATCAAAATAAAATTAGCATCTCTCAGTATCCAAAATAATAACATTTTTACCACTGCCAGAATTAAAACCTTTGCAGCCTTTGGTAGCACTCGGGCCCCAAAGGAAGCGCCTATTTTCCCATTTTATACTGGCATGGATGGCAAAGAATTCAAATCAAGTCCCCCAAGGTGTTATTTCAGCCCCTTCTCCATATTTGGAACCCGGGTGGCTGTGGCTCTGGGGGGGCTCTTCCAAAACCTCCTCATGTTCTCCTTTGATATTTTAGCTTCGTCATCATAGCTGACAGCTCTGCTGACGAGGTTCCTTCTTAATGATAGAGTTGGTGCTTAAGTTTCCGCCTACGTCTTTTCTGAGTTGGTGACCTAATTGTAGCCGATCTTTCCAGTAGAAATATTTACTTGTTAACCTCAAGTTATCCCTGGGCTCAGCTGAAATGAAACAAATTGCCTTTTAAGCTGACGATTCCAGGTTCTGCGTCTCATTTTCCATTTCTGCCTGCCCGGTTTTCCATGTAAGTTTTATCTGCTACCTATAAACCATGAAAAACAAATTATTCCATTCCAATCTATGTAAAAGGCTACTGGTTGACACAAAATAGCATGGTCTGATACTTTTTTCTGGTTTGGAGTTTCTGGAAAGGAGGTCTTCTCTGAGGGAGGCTTAACTTTCCATCAGTAGCAGGGAAACTGTTTCTCTCAGGATAACAGAGACGGCTCCACAAGAGAATCCCAGCTGTAATGACATCTGCCCAGCTGGGTCTTTACTTCTAGGCTTTCCTCAGTGGCTAGTTACTTTTCTCCTTGCTATGAAAGATCTGACAAAGACAACTGGGGGAAGGGTGTATTTTGGCTCACAATTTAAAGGTGCAATCCGTCAAGACAGAAAGCCATGGCGGCTGGAGCTAAAGACAGTTGGTTGCATCACGTCCACAGTCCAGACACAGAGAGAGACAAATGGTGATGCGCACATAGCTCGCTTCTCCAGAGTGACTCTAATACCATCAGGTAGACAATGCAGGTAACCACCGTATCGCCCATCATATGATCACATTGATGGTGATCCTGCCTATAAGGCAGGAAGACATGAAGCAAGACAGTGAAAGACCATGAACCAAACTGGGTTTGAAATGGCTTCTTAGAACCAAGTACTGTTTCAGCGTGTCAGTTTTTATGTAAACCAACTGCCTCCCCTCACAGCGTTGGTGGAATTCCCATCCCTAGTCTGCATACGGTTCAGGGCAGCACCAGCCACAGGATAAGCTTCCATGCTAGCTTGGCCTTTCCCGCAGGCTTGCATAGATGTCTTGGCATCGTTTGGTCTCTTCCTTTGTGTGGCTTTCCCTCGGGGGCTATGTGAGTTCTTATCTAAAAGCAAAATAATATTGATACGTGGTTCAGCACTTAACCTTCAGATCACAGAAAAAGTGTGATATACAGAAAGGTCCCAAGTCCAGTAGAGATGCTAAGGTCAGGGTGATGCTCGGGACCGCAGATACTGTTCACACATCGCACAGTGTGTATGCTAATGCTTCAGGTGCACTGATTCAGTGCATCTGACAACTTGTTAAATAAGTATTGTAATCCTAGCATAGCATAAGTAGAACCCTAGGCCAGGTGCTGTCAGAGGCAAAACTGTGCTCAGAACAGGGAGCCTGTCTCCAGAGTCCACAGAGCTCTAACAGGCATGACTAGTGCGCTCTCTCTCTCTCTCTCTCTCTCTCTCTCTCTCTCTCTCTCTCTCTCTCTCCTGCCCTTTGTATTCTCTCTATTCTATTGTCTTGGGAGCAAGAGAAGAAAGGGTTGCAAATAGCAATTCAGTCCACTTTTTCAAAACTTACATTTTTATATCACTAAAACACATCATCAGACCATGATCAAATGAACTTCAGAACAGATGGGACCTGAAACCAGATGTCGGTGTTGAATAGATTACCAGATGATGGAGGATTACGTGATACCTAACCACGTTTCAGTAAACAGTAGGTCACATGTGTATAGCGGTGGTCTCTTGGGGCTGTGTATTATCCAGCAATGCTAAATCTGTCTTGGCTTGAATAACTACACCCTGTGATGCTCACCCAAAAATGAGATTTCCTAGCAGCACATATCTCAGAACATAACCCTGTTATTAAGTGAGCCCTTACTCTATATATCTTCAGGAAAGATAATCAAAACTTTAGGGAACAGATATACAGAACACAGTCAAGGAAGGAAGCCATACAATGAGCAATGTAGCCACCTCCAGGCAGACTGGTTGTTGGTCTGCTGGGTTAATATTAGCATCTATTTGTCCAGGGCAGTCTGAAATAAATCATCACTTCCAAGCCACAAGCGTACCTGTGTCGTCCCCCCAATAAATCGCTTGGCTGAACACAGTGCAGACTTTCTCAATAATGGTAGTTGAAAACCATAATTATGCAGAATGCTTGGCACTGTCCTCTGGATTATCAACCTGTGCAAACAAACAGAAAAAATATATATTAACTGGTAAGACAAACTTGCAAAAAAAGGCTCAAAAGGATTTTCCAGTATATAAGCAAAGCTCGGAGCAGGGATTCTGGGATATCTGTCGTCTCTGAGGGTGTGTAGGGTCCCAGGAGGCATCCCAGAATATAAGCAATGGTCCTGACCCTCAGCATCTCCAGTTATCCATGCATGGCTGAGGATTTCAGAACTGGAAGCTCAGTCCAAGAGGACACAATTCTGACCCTCCTCAATACAAAGAATGGTAACCTGTCTCCTGGAATACGAGGAGCCTGCCTGGCTCAGCACAGACGAAAGTCCTGTTCTGTCTGAAAAGTCTGGCAAGGGAGACTCTGAGGTCACTGAAACATTTTTCTCTCTTTTTAAATTTTTCATCCAGGCGGCTCAGGAGAACATGTCTCTGTACACGAAAAATGAGTTTTCAAGTAGACAGAGGCTTAAATAATAGCACAGCTCACAGTTTATCAGAGCTGGCAGAATTTTCCGTCTATCCTTTATGCTATTTCTATGGCTGTTCATAAATGCTGGGATTTTGTTGCCCAGATCTGGCTCACAAGTGAGCAGCAAAGATCGAGGGAAAAAAAGCTGGTGATTTCCAACTGGGAAATACAATCGTGAAAGACATGAAACTGTGGCAGACACATGACAAGACAAAGCGAAATAATGCTCAGGCAGGGGTGGAGAGATGGCTCAGTGGTTAGGAGCACTGGCTGCTCTTCCAGAGGACCCAGATTCCGTTCCCAGCACCCACATGGTTGCTCCCAATTGTCTGTAACTCCAGATCCAAAGGATGTGACTCCTTCTGGCCCTCAATGGGCACTCTACCAAAGTTATGCATAGGCGTCCGTGCAGTCAAAGCACCCATACGTATAAACCAAAAACAAACCAGTCTTCTTTCAAAATACTAATACTTGCCCAGGCATCTTGTTACTAAGGATTTAAAAAAATCCTTAAGTTTGACAGTATTTTTCCCTCCTAAAAAAAAGTATAAATAATAACAAAAAGTATAAATAAGAATTAGGTTTCTGTTTCATACTTGAGAGCAATCAGTCAAAGGGAAGAGCCATCCATTTCTGCTGCTTTTATATACAATACCATTTCCACCCATCTTCCCATGTGGAGCACTTACTGTGGAATTCTGTGAAAAACCAGCAAAGGGGCACCCTCATCCACAGTAAGTCCCTGCAGAAGAACGGTTTCACAGGGTACCCACCAGGTGTAAGGCAGTCCCTAGACCAGGAAGATGCTGGATATTTTCTGTGTTGCCTCATGGACTCACAGCAAAACTATGGTATAAATGAGAGACTGGCAGCATCCGTTCCATAGCTTTGAATCACATGAGGCTATTGATCAAAGACAGACACTGAATATAAGCTATGCAGTTACAGGCCTACAGTCCAGCAGCGCCGATGTGTTTTCCTGCATCTTCGTTGAGTGCAGCGTCTTATCCAAGAGTGAAGTTACTGCTACTCAAACCCAAAGCAAATGCCTAACTACCCCAGCTCTCAAATACCTGTGCTGTAAAGATGGCTCAAAGTCCATTTAGGGGTTGCGTCTCAGCCCTTCTTCCCAGCGAAGCAGCCAGCAATAATGTGAGCATGATGAACCATCAGATTAGAACTCTGGCAAACTGGATGGGGTCAACGATTTGACCGAATTGACCAGATTGGCAACTGGCTCAGAACTTATATCCTCAGCTCCAGATCAAAGATTACCCTTTAGAGATGGGTTTCAGAGGATGCTTCTGTAGTATACATATGAAATTAGCTGCTTTTCAAATAAATAAGTCTCCAAATGGAGGTTATTTATTATAACATATTTATTATAAAAATAACACTTATGTCTATAAGCCTCATGCCAATCAAATCTCCATCCCTGGGAATAATGAATGATTGATATCTGGGAAGAGTAGGGGATTCAGCAGTATGTGAATCCTGTAACTTTTCCAATATTTTACTTCACACTTTGAAAGCTAAAATACATATTCATAGAAAACATGGGTGTTTATGCTTTTAGAATATTTAGTAAATCCCTTGTGGTTTAGACCCAAATTATCTTACAAAATTTATTTTCTGCAATTCTTCACTATAAACTTTCCACCCCAGCTCCTCTCACATTCCCAGCTTGTGTCTCTTCCAACACTGTCTTTCCTCTTCCTGAACTCCAGGATGCTTCCTTCTTCTCAGAGCCTCAAATGTCTCTGCCTTACAAGATGGTTCAGTCTCTACCATCTCCACCCACCTGCCTTCAAAAAACAGAAATGACCTCTCCTCTCCCATCCTCTCCTGCTCCCCCTACCTCCTCCTTTCCCCTCTTTTCTCCCCAGTACCCCTTTGATCACAGAGCTCCCTGTTAGAGAGCCCAAGGTACTTGGCAATCCTTACCCAGACGTTACAGCTTTAGGTGTATCTTGTGGTATGCTTGACAAGTTAAAAAGTTTCTGTGGGACAGGAATTTGGCAAATAGAAGGAATAGAGGAAATCCAGAGGGATTTTCCTCTACCGCTGACAAACTTGTAATAGTGTAGGTAGGATGCCAACCATCTGAAAACCTGAAATGTTCCCAATCCAATATTTTAGAGCCCTGTACTATCTTATATTGTGGTGTTTAGGATTTGTCAACCTCCCATCACCTAGAATCACCTGAGAAGAGAGCTTTGATTGAGGAACTGTCTAGATCAGGCTGGTCTCTAAGCATGTCTGTGGGGAATTGTCTTGATTGGTAACTAATGACAACCCCTCTGGGCGGCAGCATTCCCTAGGCAGGGAGTCTTGAACTGTGTAAGACAGGAGAAAGCTACATGACTGCAAACATCAAGGATGCACATTTTCTCTCTTTTCTCTTGACTGTGGATGTGCTGTGACTAGCTGCTTGAATTTCTACCTTGGACTTCTCAAAATGATGGACTGTAAGCTGAATAAACCCTTTTCTCCTCAAAGCCACCTTTGGTCAGGGTACTTTCATAGCAATAGAAATGGTACTAAGGAAAAGATGAAATTACTATCAGCCTGTGTATACAAGGAGAGATGAGTAAAATTCATGCTTAGATTTGGGTCTTAAGTCAGTCCTAGATACTTCATTATATATACACAAATCCTCTACATATAAAGAATTCTGAGATCCAAAACACTTTTGCTTCCAAGTATCTCAGATAAGGGGCATTAGCCTGTATTATACTTGCATGCTTTCTCTCTTAGTGTGTAGGCAAGCCATCCAACTCCTAAGAACTTAACTTCCTTGTCTGTAAACTATCACGACTCATTCTAAGAATGTGGCAAGTTCATGTACGTGCTACAGAGCAGACACTTAAAGCATGGAAATTCGGGCATGTGTGATGTTACACCCATTGCTTTAAAATGTTTTCCTCCATGCTTTCAATAACGGGGCTACAAAAATAGATTTACCAATGGATTTATTAGTGTAAACAAGAGCTCAGTCACCTTTGCTATTGCTGTATGGTGTTAATAGCTCTCTTCCTTTAATAATCATTTTAAAGTATGGCTGTTTGAAAGATCTTTCCAAGGAGTAGTGAGCGAAGAGGAGACAGACAGAAACACACAAGGGCAGCATGGCCTTAGAAAGCCGAGGTTGCTGTCATCTGCACCCCATTTCATGCCAGCCTCATTTTATGCATGTTCTACCCCTCCTTTGACCCCGGATTTCAGGTCTGGGAAATAGAACCAAATGGAACATGAAAGCTGAAACGAGACCCAACCACACACAGTGAGCCCTCTCTGTCTTCAAGCCAAAGCTTGGCTGAGCCACAAAGCTTCACCTGGTTTTCAGTAAAAACCACGCTGAACCACCTTGTTTTCTCTTCATGGTTTCAGTTTGAAAATGAGGTTTCATGCAAAGTCTGCCCCAGTTTCAGAAGTGTTCCCTTGGCAGAGCTTGGGCACAGCTTGAGCTAATGTGGACTCGGCTTCATTGGCACCTCCGATCAGCCAGCATTGAGGGGTGTGCTTCTGGGTCTGCCCCTGTAGGCCCAGGGCTTGAATAGCTTCACTTCTGCAGTGATTTACATGACTGAGAAACATCTAGCATAGAAACAAGAAGCACCATGAGTTAGCTAGTTCATTTCTTTGCTCTGAGATTTTTCCAAGAACAGCAACAACAAAATGAAAGACAATGAGCCGAAGCAGGGGAGGGGCTTGTTCTAAAAGTTGCACATACACACGGAAGCAGAGAAGAAATCTGAAATCATTCCGAGAATAATCAAGGCTGGGACTCCAAGTCTTCAGCATCGCTGAGCTAGTGGAGACGGATGAACACTAGGAGCCCCCACAAGTATGGGGTGACACAGCACCAGTTTTCCCTCCCTGGAGTGTGTGCAAAGGGTGCAGGTGTGTGTGCATGTGCATAGAGGTCAGAGGTCAACTTTTGGTGTCACTCTTCCAGAGATACCACATCTTGGGTTTTTTTTTTTTTTTTTTTTTGAGACAGAGCCTCTCACTAGGACATGGAACTAAGTAGACTAAGCTAGATGGCCAGCAAGCCCTAAATCTGCATATCTCCAGTTCCCTAGTGTGGGGATTCCGTGTGTGTACCAGCGCACTTGACGCTTTGTGTGGGTTCTGGGGCTTGAATTCAAGTCTTCAGACTTTCACAGCAAGCGGTTTATTGACTGAGCCATCTCTCCAGCCCCTCACTGGGGATGCGTCTATAGCCTGGTACCTAGAAACATGAGAAAGGATGGGTTGACTCTGCAACAAGGCATTGATTACACTGAAAGCTTCTAGGGAAACTGAATGGCTTATTAAAAATAGCTCAGCCTGGTGGGGTTGTAAAAATCCAGACACAGATATTCCCCACATATGACTCTACTGGGTCCAGTTCCTGGAGAGAGTATGTGAGGTCAAGGAGCTTGTAAATGCAGACATCTGTCCATCTGTCTGTCTTTTTCACCCACAGACAAAACCTGCATCAACCTGTGCACTCTAAGGTCACAGGTGCCACAGTGAGAACAGCTTTCAGAACACTGGGGACAAGAATGGAAGCCTCCCATACCTGTGTCCTCCCTCTGCACAGATCCACACCAAGGAACCTAGGAAGAAAGCTTTACAGGGAGCTTCCATCCAGCAAGCTAGTAAATCTGTCCGTACCAGAACTCAGTCTGGGCTACACTGGTTTGGGGGACTCGCATCGAAAATAACAAGGTTTGACAATCCTATGGAAATATAAGTCAGGGAGTCTGAGGAAGGAACTCAGGAGATGAGAGCTGACTAATCATTAATGTAAAGTCGAATTTAATGACAGGACCCTGAAAAATCACTGAAAGTGAAGTGGGTCAAAGGTAGCCGCAGGCTCTTCCACCCATGGGTTTAATCTTTGAAGCTACGTGAGACAGCTAGGGAAGGTTGGTGAAGGATGCCTGCCCAGTCTGCTCTCCACCAGCAGCAAGGTAAATTCTCATCATTCTGCAGAACTGATCAATACAAAATCCCAGACCACTTTTCCCTTTAAGTACAAACTCATGTCTTGACTCGTCAGTGAAGTCTATAGTCTATAATAAATAAGCTGAATGCATAAACATAGGCTTTACACAAGATTGATCGAGAGTAATGTTATAGTTTCACCATAGACTCATTGTGGAAGTCTTTCCAATAGCCAGTGTACTTGGTAAAGGAGCCACACAGTTTATGTCACCAAGGAGCAAACAAAACTTATGTTTCCAACTCTTTTTAGGACCTTTTGTGTTTGTTTTGGGGTGTTTCATTTGTTTTCTCTTTGTGTGTGACAACTGTCTTTATGTAGAAAATAAAAAGGGTCAAATGGGGCCAGTAAATAGAATCGATCTCATGTGCAGAGACCTCTTGGCACAGAGCCTAGTAAGAACTTCTACTTATTTAATTATGATGGAATTGGAAGATCTTTTGTTCTAGAATATTGATGTGGAGCCCAAAACCAAATGGGCATCCCCCTACACACACACACACACACACACACACACACACACACACACACACACACACACACACACACACACATGCAGAGAGAGAGACAGAGAGACAGAGAGAGACCTAGAGAGAGACATACACACATATATACACAAATATGAATTCCAGACCCTGTGGGTCAACATTGGGCTCTCTAATTCTGTGTGTTCTGAATATCTGAAAGCCTAAGCAGTGGACAGTGACATTTCCAGTTTTTCTAGTGAAAATGAACTAATCCAGGTGTTATTAACGTGAATGAAGCCCAGAAAGAGGCAAGCAGTGAGACGTAGAAGGGTCACATGGTGCTCAATGGCAGACTGTTAATGAGTTTAGGAGAAAGTGTTCTAAGCCATAGTTAGGAGATTAAGGTCTGAAAGTGATCTTACAAGCATGCAATGGGTCATTAATGATGTCCCAGAAGTGGCTCTTTCAAGGGAGCCCATAGGCTCAGTGGCTGCCTCATCTGGGCAGCCACAGAAACCCTTTATAAAGCACTGGTGAACCACACAACATGTCGTTATGCTTGTTCTGTAAAATACGTGGTGCTTGAGGTTTGATTGCTGCAATTGAGGGCCTCGGGGAAGAGGTACACCTCCCTGCCCTGCCACTGGCGCTTATCTTCCTGTCTTCTGCACTTTTGCTGACTGAGCTCTAACTTCTGATATGTGCAGCTTCTTCCTCAACTCAGCCACGGCAAGACTCTCACCTCCCCTTCAGCAAAAACTGTGTTTGAGCACAGGACGTAAGGTACACATAAAGGGTCATGGAAGGATGGGTGGGAAGTGGGTGGACTCGGGATTGGGTAGATGGTGGATGGATACATGGTAGGTAGATGGTTAGTAAAAAGTGAAATGTGCCTTCAAAATGATCAAATGATAAATGTGGAGGTTTGAGTGAGAATGGCTCCCATAGGCTTATATGTTTGAATGCTTGGTTCCCGGTTTGGTGGACCATTTGGAAAATATAAGAAGTGTGGCCTTGTTGGAGGAAGTATGTCACTGGGCATGAGGGAAGGAGGTGAACCTTGAGGTTTCAAAAATCCACAGCAGGCTCACCTCCAACCCCTCTCTTGCTACCTGTGGACCAGGATGTAAGCTCTTAACTACTGCTCCAGCACCATGCCTGACTGCCTGCCACCATGCTCCCTGACAGAGACTCACCCTCTGAAACTGTAAGCAAGTCCCCAATTAAATATTTCCTTCCATGAGCAGTATTGGTTGTGATGTCCCTTCATACCAGTAGAATAGTAACTCCATATAATAGTTACTATTATATCTAGCTATGATACAACTATATTATATATATTATATCTAGATATAATAAGACGATATACTTTCTTAAAATACTTTTTAAAGATTTATTTTTATGAAAATGGGTATTTTGCCTGCATGCGTGTCTGTGCATCACATGTAAGGAGGGCTTGCAGAGGCCAGAAGAGGAGGTCAGATCCCCTTGGAACTGAACCCGCAACCTCCACACGATCAATAAATACTCTTAACCCCTGAGCCATCTCTCCAGCCCCACCTTAAGATAGATTTTAAAAACCAACTTTGTTATGATTACACATATTCTGAAGTTAACAGACTTCCAGATCTCAGCCTCTTGTTGCTCATTTATTATTCAGGATCAATTAAGGCAAGGGAAGGGATGCCAAGCTCCATGCTGCCCCTCTCCAGGTCTAGGCTTTGACTGGCAGCCACAGTGTGTTTGAATGAGCCTCCTTTGCTGGGAGGAGCAGAGTCCGCGTCTCTCTTCTCCCCAGCTCAACACTGTGTCACTGAGCCCATCCCAACTGTGCGCTGGTTCAACACAGGGCGCCCAAACACATACTTTTATTTTTACATTTATACTTTTTATTACACTTCTTTATTTGTGTGTTTGGGACAAGGGCACACACACATAGTGTGCATAAGGAGGTCGGAGGGCAACTTTACAAGAGTTTTTTCTCTCTCCATGTAGGGCCCAAGGATCAGACTCAGATTATTGGGCTTGGTGACAGGGGCCTTTACCCACAGAAACATCTCACTGGCCCAAGACTTCTATTTTATTTAATCTCCTTGAGCCTGCATCCTCATGTATACAATTGTAATAAATACTTAATATTTATGTAACTTTATAAGATTGCAGTGATTGAATAGGCATATATATATATATATGATAACATAGATGATATATATGTGCATGTATACGCATGTATATAATACACACACCTACACACACATACACATACACACACACACACACACACAACTTGATTTACCAAAAGCCAGTCCATGACTGATCTGATACCAAGACCCAGAATTATCTAAGTCCTTCAATCTCTGGCTTTCTCTTTACACTTTGAAATAATCTGAACACACAGAGAGCTTACAAATAATGTGCAAAGACCATCTCCGTTCAGACTGGCCAGCTGTTCACATCTTGTCACAAGTACTCGGGTTTTTTTATGAACCAGCTATGGGTCGATAATAGTCAGGAAAATGGGCAGGACAGTGGGAGGCCTGACTGAGCACACTGACACAGTGAGCAAGGCCCATGCATTGACTGTCATGGAGCACAGAGCAGGACCACTGGCTCATATAGGAATGGGGGGGAAGGAAGTGAGCAGGAGCTGAGCCAGGGCCTTGGAGGACAGGAGTTATGGGGTCTGCCTGAGACCACCTCGCCATCAGTGACCAGACAAAACGTGCTTGGCCGCATCTGTGTTCTGAAAAAGGTGGGGCTCAATTTTAACAAGCCTCAAGGAGACCAGGCGTATTGAGAAAGATAAGTGCTTTGAGGCCAGCCTAATTCTGCTGTTGTTCATGAAGGAGTGACACTGTGCTGCGTCTCACGTCCCACACGCTGACAGCCTTGCAGTGTAGGTCAGGATTCCCTGAGCCCCCGAGTCCAGGCAGTGACTATCCAAGGCACCTCTTTCATTCATTGGGCTGTAAAGTCTTCATGAAGTCAAGAAACCCCACCCCTCCACATCACACACACAGACACACAGACACACAGACACACACACACACACACACACAGACACACACACACACACACACACACAGACACACACACACACACACACCACGCCACTCCGGAGTGCAATCCCCTACAGCAATCCCCTCAGAAGACAAGCCGTAAACCCCGGAAGAGAGAAGTTCAGCTTCAGCGCCCAACCTTTCCCATTCATGGACGGACTCACATAGATGTTGCCAGAACAGATCCGACCCATACCTTGTGACAGGATCTGTATGGCATAGATACAGCCCTCGACATGATCGATTTTACAGAGTAAGCATGACACAGGCTCACTCCTTCCCTCAGTCCCCACTCGGCTTCTGACGTATTTGCAGCGAGTTATAATTAGATTGTGCCTTTTGCCTTTTCTTCTGTAACTGATAAAGTGCTAAAAATCCTGGCCATGATCCATGAGGGCAGTCACTTACAGGTTTTGCTCTTTTTCTTTTCTTCTTTCTCTTCTTCTTCTCCCCCCTCCTTTTTTTTTTTTTACACATTGCACCATATGCAGGCCCAGCTGAGAGGCATGGTTCCTTACTCCTGGCATGCAGGAGAGTTGCTGAGAGAGATCATATGGTCTCCTGGCAGAAGTACAAAGTGCCTCTTGCTGTTTGATCTTCTGTCTCAAACTTAAATGCAAAATCTGATAATTGGGTCAGGCAGAAGGAACTGCACAGCAGTCTTTTTCATTTCCTTTCCTTGTCTTTCTCTCTTTCTCCTCTCCTCTCCCCAACCCTCCCTTTTCAGTGCCCTCCCCCCTCCCCTCTCTCTCTCTCTCTCTCTCTCTCTCTCTCTCCTCTCTCTCCCCTCCCTCCTCTCTCTCTCCTCTCTCTGTCCTCTCTCTCTCCCCTCTCTCTCTGCCCTCTCTCCTCTCTCTCTCTTTTCTCTCCTCTCTCCACACATGCACACAAGCAAACACACACATTTCATTTCTTGATACAATGCTCTGTGAGTAAAATGGAAGAGAGATCTGAAAAGCCACCAGATGCCTCTCCTGCCCATTTCCGTGACAGTGACATAGGTGTCTGCCCTATAAGCAGTCATGCCAGGGATGTCTGTGAGCAAAGGCCACAATGTCTACCTGTTTAGAAATAGTACTTTTGCCTTTATGGACTTGGCTTTGTTTAACACAAAAGGAATCCACCTTCCTGTCTCTGGCTTGAGCCATTAAGCTGAGGGAGGTTTGTACTTCAAAGGCTTCGTAGATAAATGAAAACGGTCTTTCCTCCACTCACATGAGCGCCTGGGCTTTGAGAAGTCTGACTTGGGCCTCTCTGCTCACAGTTTCTAAGTGGGGAGACAGAGCTTCTCCTCCTTGATTTTCTCGCTCCAAGTCCTGTTTCAGAATTGCCTGTGTGATTGCTGAATGGTGGTCATCTTGTACAAACTCAAACATGGCTTCTGAAAACTACAGGCCCCCAGCCCTTACCTTCTGGGCAGACTGTATCTCACAAGAAACAAAACTCCCTGTCAGCGTCCATATGCAGATCATAGAGGGAAGTCCCTCGCTCCCATTTCTCACTAAGGTTTTCTACAGAGCTGAGCCACTTGCTCACTGGGATAGATGCTTTGCTGACTCTCAGTGTTAGAATGTTCCAGAAGCCTCTGGTACTTGGCAAGAGAGTGAATAAGAACGAGGCACACTAATTCACTCCTCACATGCATGCCATTGTCAATATTGGCATCTGGACTCAGAACAGAAGAATGTCCTGGGCAGTCATGAGTTGAAAAGACAACGAAGAAGCCACTTGAGTCAATAGGATAGAGAAAGGCAGTTGCCTCTGTGTACACATAAATGGTGGGTCTTAAGAATGACAGCAAACCCAACCTGTCAGTCTCCGTACCAGTGGCTGCCCAAGTCACTGAGTCTTAGAGAGTCCTGTCCACATGTGGACTCAGGGGAGGGTACATCTTGTCAAATACAACCTTCACTCCTGAAATTCCGCAGCACGCCTTTCACTTTTTCCCACAATGCTTTGTGGGTCTGATGTATCCTATGTTGACATGTGTTGCTTTGAAGGGATTCTGAGGCCAAAGCAGCTCCATCTCCATGGATCCTGTAGAGAGCATGGAACCAACCCCTTTCTTGGCTCTAGGAGAGCACTGTATGTTGTCCTAAAGCCACGAGAGTCTTCGTGTCCTTCGACCATGCTAAAGCTTGGAAAGGCTCTGGGAAGGAACCAGAGCAGCCCCAAATGTTTGTCATTGTTGTGCGTGTATGCCCAGTGCTGGAGCAAAGAGGAGTGGGGGCAGGGAAACATCGGGTGCTTCTGTGTGAGTTCCCCTCCACACCTGCATTCGTGTGCCCCCAAACAAGTTTTCATCTGTCACAGAAAAGATGTCCCTCTGAGATGGCTGACTGTGTGATCCCATTGATGGAAACTGCCTTGGGAACAAGTGGCCATTGTCCTCGTAGACTGTAGCATGGGTCCGTCAGTCCTCTGCTTACAGGCACGGCAGAGGAGCCTGCTAGGGCCTCTCGGAGGCTCTCGGCACTCACGTCCATGTCTTGTCTCGCCATTAGCATCTCACCAAACCTGATCACCCCAAGCTAACTGTTGCTTTTCACTCCTGTGGGGCTCCAGCACCCTTGTCATCTTTAAAAGATCAGAAATGGCTCTGGGACACCTCAGGCATGCCTAAGAAAAGTTCTCTTTCTGGGGACCTGTGACCAGTTCTGTCCCTAAGGTTTCTTGGGTTAGGAAGCACGTGGGGGTCTTTAATGGAGTGATTGTGAAGCCTTGCGTGGATACACAGAATGGGGCGTTGTCCATACGCCACTGCGCCTGGAAGACCGTTGGAGAGGTGGGGAAATCATGTTCTGGACAGCTGGATCCTTAGACCCAAATGTCTCCTTCTCCCTTCCCAGGCTGTGTGGCTTCTGGCAAGCCACTTAACTTTAGGGACTTGATTTCTACAATTGTTTCCTGGGGGTAACAAATGTGCCTGTCTCATAAGACTGTAGGACTGAAGCAAACTGATACATTAAGTCTCCTAAAATGGTGCAGGGCGTTTAGTAAAGCATCCATTATCATCTATTGTAATCTACAGTCTTTGGACAGTATTGTTATTTCTCGGCCACCATAGCCAATGAACTATATTTAGATGTAGGTGACGTAAGTCAGGTTCTCGCTCTTTCTCTCTTACCTATGGTGAACTTGGGCAAATGAGCCTCTAAGCCTTCGTCACCGTATTGATTAAACAGAGCTCTGACCTTTATGCTAGTGGGCAGACGAAATGAGGAAGGCAAGTGCGTTGGCAGGGTGTTGTTCTGATGAGGACATCAGGGTGAAGCTGTGAGGACAGCTCCATGGTGGCCCACATGGGATGTGGCTAGTCCCTCGCCATCCCTGTCGGAGCAGGAATAGGGTGGGAGCTATCCGTGTGAGTTTTTCCAGCTGCTCACCATGGTGTGAAAACCCCAGCCCCACACAATCAAACCTCACTAGCTTTTCCCTGAAGCTGTGGAACCAGGACAAGAGTGACAAGGATCTGAAAATGGCCGTGACGTACAGAGTCCCACACAGCACTCGCTTGTCACCCCCCCCTTTCTCTGTGTGTGTGTGTGTGTGTGTGTGTGTGTGCATGCTTGCGTGCGTGCGTGTGTGCTTGTGTTACATTTTCTGTATCTCTGATTTTCATCTGATGAGCCCCATAACTGGTGAGCAAGGAATCCTAGAAACGCAACAGGGGTAACTCTGAAAGTAAACAAGAGCATGCCGTTCTGTATACAAACGTTCAGAAGAACATGCAGGCATCCTTTACATTTTTTTTTTAAGTTTATTTTTCTTGAAGATGGAAGTATTTTTTTCTGTTGCTTTTTTTTTTTTTTTTTTTTTTTTGTGGTGAACTTCATTCCTTCAGCTCCTTTTCAGTTAAAGCATTACTTCCCTCAGAGAGGTATTGTGGTGGTTTGTGTATGCTCAGCCTAGGGAGTGGCACTATTAGAAGGTGTGGCCTTGTTGGAGTAGGTGTGTCACTGTGGGTGTGGGCTTTAGACCCTCACCCTAGCTGCCTGGAAGTCAGTCTTCTGCTAGCAGCTTTAAGATGAAGATGTAGAACTCTCAGCTCCTCCTGCACCACACCTGCCTGGATGCTGCCATGTTCCCACCTTGATGACAATGGACTGAACCCCTGAACCTGTAAGCCAGCCCCAATTAAATGTTGTTCTTATAAGAGTTGCCTTGGTCCTGGTGTCTGCTCACAGCAGTAAAACTAAGACAGGTATCTATGTGAAGATGAAGTATCAGGCCCTGAGAGGCAGACAAGGGCACTAACCCAGAGGCCAGGGGATCCTTGGAACAGCAGAAAACCACTTCAGACAACTCTGATTGTTAGTTCCTGCCTCATCTGTTACTGATATCTAAAAGTATATAAATGAATTGTTGAGTGCTGGCCTTGAGATATGTGTGTTTTGTGTCTGTGAGAAGAGACAATATTGTATTCCCGTATAGGAGAGAGCATACATAAAAGACAAGACTACATGTCTTGTCTATATGTAGACAAGAGACATGTCTACATATATACATGTAAGAACGCCTATAAATCTGTGTGTGTGAGAGCAAGAGAGAGTGCTACACGAACTTGCAAGTATACACGCACATTTGTGAACGTGTGTATGCCCCTGTCTATATCTGTATACATGTGTGCACATCCATGAATTTAGGTACGCTGACTTGTGGATGTGTTCATGTCCTGTAGGTATGAGCATACATGTACACGCATGTAAGTATGTGTCTGTGTGTGCTGAGACCCCTGTAGGTATGGCCGTTCTGACCAGATGCTGTTCTCTCAGAGAGGCTAGCATTGACCCAATGCACTTTCATTCAAAGCACAGATAAGAAGTGGAGGCTCAGACCAAGACCAGATTCACCTGGTCACAAGGCCGGATTCTGGTACAGGCTGGATAACAAAGCAAAAGGGAGTTCCCTCCCACCAGGCCAGCCGGTGACACACGCCCTCCTGGGCCTTGTATCTTCTTCTGGATCTTCAGCATCTGTCCCAAGGGACAAACCATTAGGTCTAGAGGGTGTCTGCCATCCTAACTTAATACTTCAATGCCTTCTACACCACAGAGCCTGGGACCTTGCCCCATCATCCATCCTTGTCACCTTCTGAGACAGACAGCTCCAAGTATGATGGTGTAGGAATCACAGATGGGGTCACTCAGTTGACTTGGTTCTTTGGTCCTTTTGGTGACCACATAACTTCCAAGTGTTCTGAGTTAACCATGATCAGAGAGCTGCGTTCTGGAGTGGAGGGAAGCCAGGGTGAGCTTTGGGGAACTGAGCAGTAGGCTCCTGCATATGCAGGATGCTTGCTGGGAATTCCTTCCATGTTATAGAGACTCGGCCACAACAACTCTGGGGCCTGAACACAGAAAGATGACCATGGAGCCTAGCATCCTAAAGGCTCTGTATCTGGGTTGAGATCTACTGTCTGACAGCATGTTAGAATGACCTCAGAGTATTTAAACCACAGAGAGAAGGAAGTGCTGCTGACCAGAACTATCGTATCCCTTCTGTTTGCTGTAGGCTCTCCTACTGGACGTAGGGCTGGTGTGTATTTTGACCATGCAAGGATCTATATCCCATTTTATCCCTAAAGCTGAACTTTCAAGATTCTTTAAAGACTGACAATGGTGATGCAGGAAGATGAGACTGTAGGCCAGGTTACCCATGAGCTTTCAAAGGAATATAACATTGGCTAGCTCAATCACTTCTTACAAAAATGGTGTAGTGAGAATCTAGGTGTATGCCTGAAGAAATGTAGAATTGTACAACCCATTACTGGGGCACACAGTCGAGACATTCTGGCTTAACCTTTTAGACCTGAGCATAGCTTCAAAGTGCTGTAGTGACGTGGAAAAAGGGGAAACACCCACACAACAACAGCATCAGTGTTAAGAGACCCCAAGGCTTAGAAGGAAGCAGTGGGGAGCTGCAACATGATTCCAGATCTCTATCTCATTGTCCCACTGACTGCCTGATGATGCAGGCTTTCAGATCCATCAGAAATGGTAAGTGAGCAGTGGAATTAATAGTAGAGAATCCATTTTGTTTTGGCCAAACAGATGGTCCATCTGAGTCCTCAGCAAACTCTTAAATTGCAAAGGGAGCTTGGTCCCATCTTGCCTTTGGCTAAGCACAGATTCTGTATTTAAAAAGGGTTTAGAGGAAACAAAAAAAAACAATGTGCAGTGAACTTACAAGGCATCAAAAAAAATCTATAAATTTAGAAACACAAATAGAACTTCCATTAAAAGAACTCTGAAATTCGGAAGAGCACAAATGGAGAGAGGCAGAGTAGTATAGCTCAGAAACATAGTTCATCAGGAAAGAGGTCACTCTAAGACCAGACAGACATGGTCCCCCCACTTCTCACAGAAGGCTCACTTAGGAAGGCATATCACCTACCCACCCTGACTGATGTCACTCCTGACTTTAGAAAGTAGAGTAACAGGCTGAGTCGATCAGATGCATCACCCTTGGGGGCTGTCACCAGTTGTCCTGAAGTCACTTGCCTCTGTCCTGTCAGTGTGGTGGTTAGTGAGAGCCATGGGGTCCTGACAGCATCCCAGGGACTGGAGTTCCATGAATGAGTCTTACTAGACTTCCAAGTCTGTGGAAAACGAACGTAGTCTGCGCACAGCCCTGATTTATCATTCTCTCAAGTGCTGGGCCAAAATACTTCAGAATTTTATGAATATCCTCAATTCAAAAGCTTGCTGGGTTCTGGAGAGATGGTTCTAGCTACGAAGTGCAAGCTGTGGCTCTGTGTTGATCCCCCATGATCCACACTTAAGACATCCAAGCACATCAGAGTACACCTGCAACTCCAGGGCTAAAGTCCAAAAAAAGGACAATTCCTGGAGCCTGACTGCCAGCTACTTTTCGATTCAAGGGAGATCCCACCTCAAAATACAATGTGGAGAGAGACTGAAGAAGACACTCAGTGTAGACCTCTGGCCTCCATGCCAAGCTCACACATATGAAAACATATATGCAAACACATACATACAAAAAGTGTTTTGTTAAAATCAGGTCACAAGAAACCACGCTTCTTATGGCTTCTTATGCTATCTAATATTTTATCTTCACAGTCACCAACTAAGGCCTTGAGGGAGTTAGTTGGTGAAATTTTTCCTGAATGGGAGGACTCCTTTGCAGGTCAAGTCCCTTCATCTTCTGTTGTCACACACCCCGACCCCAAGACACTGACTAGACCCTAGTTCACCACACGCTCTCTCCCATACTCTCCACAGGGTTTACAAACACATTCAATGCTATGTCAGCTCCTGTGATCATGGACATCCCCATAAGTTATTCTAGTGGTAAAAATTCAACACAGTTGCCCAAGAACTAAGCCAGTCATCTTGCAGGGTAGTGGCCAAATTCGAGAGGGCTTCCATTGCTACTCAAGACCAGGATGGTCTCAAATGTCATTGAACTTAACCTTAGATTAACTCTGTTCACCACAGCTACACTCTGGCTACTTAAGTAACCCAAACTGATTTACCAAAGAAATTCATGTATTCAAGTGGTTTATTACAATGCATACCCCCAGGACTCCCCAATCATATCAGGGACCAGGCTTTGACTACCCTGATGCTCAACCATATTCAAAGGCCCCTATGTTGGTCTGCACCCAGCTGGAGAGAGTGAAAGCACAGGGAAGGCTTGGGGACCAGGCTGGGATGAGGCCCCATTTCTGCTCATATATGGGAAAAGTTTTAATATTGGCAGAAACACCTTGCCCAGCATCTCTCCGATGAGACCATAAAAACCAACCACTCTGTACACAATGTGGTTGTGCACAAATGTAATGACCCCAGGATACCCAGAAAAGATTTGAGATTATCAGGATAAGAGAGCTTGGGTTTGTAAATACCTTTAAATGGCCAGAGAAGGTAAGCAAACCTCATTCTAGGCCCCAGGCAAAGGAATCAATGGCTATGATGTTGTCAAGAACATATGTGTGGTCCAAAGGTCTCCGGTTAGCACACTACTGCCCTGCCCCTGTGAGAGAGGTGATGGAAGATCCCAAGACAACCTCTGAATGGGGTTTTCCATCCATATCACCCATGGGGCACATGCTCTGCTGTATTCCTCTTAGAAAAGAAGCAACCCTCTGGGGTCTGCGACCTCCAGGACCCACTACCCAGAATCCCACTGGTGTTGAGGAATGCGGGTCTCCAGAGAAGACTTCTTCACAGTTTTCTTCCTTCAGTCCAAGGTCCCTGAGTTCCTGGGCTCTCCCTAACGATGATGCTGCATCCTCAGATTTCACAAGCCACTCTGGCTCCTCGCCGCCTGTCACAGGCATTTATGTCTCCCGCCCATTTGTCCTTAGTTTTCCAAGGAGGTGTGTGAGGTTTTATACTAATAATTATTGTACTTAGTGCCCCATAATGCTTTTCATCTTCAAAGCAGTCAGCGAATATCAGCGAACACTCGTAACACCTGCAATGGTTAAGTCAGCACTTCTCGCCCGATTTGCATACTGTGAGGGACTGAGGTGACGCAGGCCACAGGTCAGGACAGGCATCATGACACCAAGCTCAGAGGCTTGGAGGGAGCTGCTGTCTTCTGTCGCCTTTCATAAAATACCAGCCTTCAAACCAGAACAATATGATGCCTGTCCTGATGGTACAGTGTGTGTCCGGGATTCCAGGGTCCAGCCACATGGAGAGTGTTTATTTTTCTTCAAGCCTGGTGGGCAAATTCAAGACTGGGGGGAAAGAGCAAGGTTACCTCACAAATGAGAATGATTTTGTAAGCTTTGAGGACGGAGAAACACAGTGCAGGAGTACACAGGACTGTGTGTACGAGTCTGGGAGGAAGGGGAGCAATGTCAAAGCTCTACCCACTCAAACCGCTGTGCTCAGGGTCCCCAGGAGAACCACAGTCCTTGAGGGGGGAGGCCATTTGTCCTCGCCCAAGAGAACAAAACTCTCACAACGTTGTGACTGAGGCGACGCGTGAAAGCATCACTCGCTGAGACGTTTGGTGGCCGAAAGGCCTGGCCGAGAATCTAACACAGTGTAGACAAAGAGGGCCCAGAAGCTCCACCTACTCTGTGCATCTTTCTGGATGTGCAGATTTTAAGATGACCCCCAAAAGACCCATGACACTCGAAACGTCACAAGGACAGCTCTAACATAAACTGGCTATTTTTCTGAGAGCTCCATCCTTTGGCGCCACTATTTTCCTCTGGCTAGTCCTTCCAATGAAGACACCTTAGACTTTCATTCTGAATCTCCTGTTGTCATCACCTTAACTTGACTGTCTGTCAGCTTGGAGTGGAGAAGTACGTGGTCCTCTCCCTGCTGAGGAAACTTGGCACACAGCTGCCTTGCTGGGCCTCTGAAGAGCGTGCTCATCCCAAATACTTAGTTTAGGGTCTACCATTGCCCAAGCCACATCCCGCCCTCTAAACCTCCTGCTCAAAACAATAAATATGAATTCTGCTGAATTTTGTTCTGGAAACATAAACCACATATTACAAACGTGCTTTTTGTTTAGACTGTTAGTTGCCCTTGGTTTTTTGGTTTTTTGTTTTGTTTTGTTTTAGACTTTTGCTTGCATCTGCAGGGGTGGGGCAGAGTATGTTAGGTGAACTAAAAAGAGATTTGAGTCAAACCCCTCCTGACAGTTAACCTGGTTGTAGTACAGTTGACTGCTTGTCTGTTCCAGAAAAGCAGCTGCAGGTCCCCTGTAGCTCCTTAATGCAATTACTTGATTAGACTGAGGTATTTCATTTCCTTACCGCTACAGGACTAAGCAATATAGCTGTCGATAATTTCCAACAGAGCCCCAGGCACTGTGCTCGCCTCCAGCCACGCCTTGACTCTTTCCTTAGCAAGTTCCATCCTTGCAGGAAAATTCACCTTCCCGAAGCCCCTGAGTCGTGAGGGCTTTTGCTGCAGGGGAAGGGACCTTCTCCTTTGTCTGTCTCCAGGTCATTTTGTCAGTGAATACACAAGACTCACAGTAATGGACCCCAGCCCTCCTTTGGAGTTCCTCTTGTCTCCCCTGAGGTCTAAAGAAAACAAGGGTGTCCCTCTTTTTCATGTTTCATGCACTTGCCGGACTTTTCTGAGTAAACTAACATGTACATCACTGCATCTTCTGGAGACAAAACTTATCACTCCCATTGATTGATCCTGAACCCCGATGCCCCACGTAAGTATTTCATATAACCCCCTTTGCCCTTTAGAGTTGCTCTCTCAGAAACCTTTGTGAGCATGGGGATCATTGGTGGAACTTGTTAAAAAGCACAGAGATATAGATGGGGAAACAACTCAGATAGTAAAGCGCCTGTCACATGAGCGTTGGGACCTGTGTTGGATCGCTAGCATCTACCTACAAAGCTGGTGGTGTGGTGCATGCTGCAGTCCCAGGGCTGTGGAGGCAGAGACAGATCTCCGAGGCTCAATGGTCAGCTAGCCTTGCCTAATCTGAGAGCTCCAGACCACAGGGAGACCTTCTCTTCAGAAGATAAGGTAAACAACTTTGGAAGAATGACCCCTGGGGTTGACCTCTGGTCTCTACATGTATACATGTACACACACACACACACACATACACACACACACACACACAAACACACACACACACAGAAACACACTCCCATATGCATATATACTCAATCAATTTGCTCATTTATTCATTCATTAATACAGAGTTGTGTCCCCCTGCCCATTTCATAAATACTTGTGTTCAGGGTCTCCTGGCTGGACACTCAGTGCCGTGCATTTAACAGACTTCAGCAGTACAGGAATCGTTTCTAACACGAGTGGTCTATACAGCCACATTTCCAAAACTATTGTCCTGTCAAAGAGGTAACACCAAAATTCCCATCATATAGCTAGAAACTGGGCTCTGGTTGCTTAGGAAACTTGCCCAGGCACACTCAAAAATCAAACTGAGGCTGACACCATACCAACATCAAATCCCAGACTCTCACCTTACAAAGGATTAATACAAATTTTTCTTGCTGGAGAGTACTATCAGAATCAGTGTTTGGTGCCACCTGCCTTATAGTAATTCCCAGGTTTTGGTGACTTTATACAGCTAAGACTTGCTTCTCCCTCACACAAAGACCCATACTTTGAGGGCAAGCCATCTGCCAGAGCACCCCTGACTCCAGGCAGTGACTATGGGCCCTAGGCTGCCTCCACTTTGCAGCTGTGACATCTGAAATGCAAAAGCTAGTGTCACCACAATGGGGACACAAGGCTGGATGACTACATAGAACACTTCTGCACCTCAGCCTGGAAGGAACAAGGACTTGTGGTCAGCTCTCGGGAATGGGTTTCATTAGCCTGTGGGGTGGGGCTTCTCTCTTCAGCTCATCTGTCTTCCCACCCTTCTGCCATCTGCATTAAGAGTTGGGTCCAGCCTGGTAGTGGCAGCCCCTCTGTGGAGAGGGTACAATGAGCCTTTCACAGGAGTCACATAACCTGAATATCAGATATTTACATTACAATTTATAACAGTAGCAAAATTACAGTTATGAAGTAGCAACAAAACAATTTTATGGTTGGGGATCGCCACAGCATGAGGAACTGTATTAAGGGATCAAAACTCCCGGAAGTTGAGAATCACTATTACAGTGGACCAACCAGCAAATGCCTCCTACCCTAGACAATAACTCAGGAGAGAGCCACTCACAGGAAGCTTCTCCTCAGCTCTCCTCGTACCTGAGCCAAAGAGAGTTGTTGACCCTAGGCCTGAAAACATGAAACTGGATTCTATAAAAAGCCATCTCTACTCAGTTATGGCCAAACACATAAGTATAAAATGATAATTTCTATAGCTCAATATCACCACCTAAGTGATATGCTTAGAGACAGAGACTGAGGATGCTGACAGTATCCCAAGCGGCCACACTAACTTGCTGTGTGTTTCCAATCAGGGTGCACAGAGCAAGGCCCATGCCTGACGGAGGGTCAGTAATTACTGAAAACACCAAGAAAGTTGGCTCAGCACACCAGTGCCATCCACTGCCACAGGTCCTCGCTTCTTACACTCAACTTCCTGCTATCCAGGGTTTTCCTAGTGGGCTTTCCTCTTCCCTTTCCTGTCTCTTCTGACTACTTCCTTTTTTCAGGATTAACTTTAGCTTTTTCTGGAATGTTCCCCATTCAGATTATTTCCAATAGACCAAATCATATTCAGATCTACTATAGTGAGCTGTGTGTTTGTCTTTCCTAGGGACCCAGACATGGGTTTTGTTTGGCTTTCCTGCCTCATTAATTAGTGGGTGTGTTCAGACCCCAAAGAAAATAGCAGCTGAAATAAGATCAGATTTTACTTATTTCACAGGGTAGAGCCAGGTAGCACAAGGTTAGCCCCTACCTTGTCTCCAGGGATCTCAGTGCCCTCTATCTTCCATTTGTATCATCCTTAACGCTTCTATTCAGAAGAACCTTCCACGGGCCAAGGTGGCTGTTGTGGCTCCAGACACCATGTCTGTGTAGTAGCCAGGCAGAAGGGAAGGAACGTCCCTAGGTGTGCTTTCCAGAGTGTGATCACATGACTGCCCAGCTACAAGGAAAGATGGGAAATGGGATTTTTTTCACCTAAGTACAGTATTGTCCTCAATAGAATTGGCACTGTGTTTTTAAGAAAGAAGGGAAAATACTGGACATTGGATATCGGATAGCATATACGGAAGTCATAGAAAACAGTCACTCTTCAAACTCAATTGAATGAAATTCAGTTGAACACCATAATAAGGCTGTAGGATGTCCCTTTTTAACACCTGCATGAATGTTTTCCTCACCTGAGTCACCCATTCAAATCACCCATTCAACCACCCAAGTCACCCATTCAAACACCCAAGTCACCCATTCAAATCACCCATTCAACCACCCGAGTCACCCATTCAAACACCTGAGTCACCCATTCAAACACCCAAGTCACCCATTCAAACACCCAAGTCACCCATTCAAACACCCGAGTCACCCATTTAACCATGATTTGAGCCAAGACTCTATGCCTTCCAGACTTTCCAGAGTACCAGAGGCAAGTGCCTCAGGCCTTGGTGAGAAGAAGGTGCAGGCTAGAGAGGGAAGAGCTCATGTTCTTCGGTGGTAGAGAGAGGAACAGCTAAGAGCCAGCTAACCAATGGCAGCCTCCATGATTCAGCTCTGATTGCGTTGGCCTCTGGAGATGAAAGGCCTGCCCCCTATCATGAAGAAGGAACTGATGAGGACAGCAGGACGCAACCTAGTGTGTTCTGACAATGGTAACTGCTCAGACAGGAGAAAGCCAGCCATGGTCTTTGGACACATTAAACCTTCAGACCTCAGTTTCGTCTTATCTAAAATGAGGACATTGTTTCTCACTGCCACAATTAAATGAGGTAATTCACAGGACTGCAGAATTCATAAAGCAATTGTAAACTACTCCAATCTGTACCAAACATCACTGTGTGTGGGTAAGAGATATGCTGGCCATGGTAGCATGTCCTTTAACCCTAGCACGTAGGGGCAAGGATGTGGGTCTCTGTCAGTTTGAACCTAAGCTGGACTACATCATGAGTTGGACCTGCCATTAAGACCACATAGTGAAACCCTGTTTCAAACAAACAAATATAAGTTCCAAGTGACTCTGAGTTGATTCCCAGGGAACCCGCATGGTGGCAGGCGGAATCTAACCTTTTATTAAGACTCCTTCTGTTTATTGAAGAGCAGTGTGTCAAAAAGATGAAATTCTCTTCAGCATCTCAAATATGAGCAACAGGGCGACCTTGGTGGCATGCTGCCATTCTTCCTTTGACGCTTTTGGGAGTCATGACAGAAAGGCTTCGGGGAACCTTCCCCATTGGCAGAAGAACTCAGAATTCTCCACCACAGGCACTGTATAGAAGCCGCTAGCTTGCCACTTGCCTTCCAAGGGCTGTGGACAAATTGCTTCTAATATCTTTCTTAACGCTGGAGCCTCACAGTGAGCTCCTGAGCAGTGTAATCTCAGGAATGTCAGCAACCAACTTAGACTCAGAGTTTGAATTTACTTCCTGGGGATTCCCTAAGCCTTTGGTGTCATCCCTAATCTGCTTTGGAAACTGGCTCTGAGACAGACACTGGGGATTAGCGTGGGGGATCTTGGGGGACTACTGCCTAACACAGATATTCTCTAAAATGCCACCAAATCATCCCATATTTATATGCATTATCAATTGCCACCTAAGTACTTCCTTATAACAGATTGAAAAAAAATGCTTACATACTATTCTTGTTAATTATATCTTAGATGCTCAGAAAAAAATCACTTTCTAATATTTCCTTGATGAGGTTTCATAATTTGTATCTATTATTTATCATCTAATTTTAAAGATAAAATACTAGTTATGAATACTAAACAAAAAGTTAAATATGGGTTTTCAGTGTTAATCTTTGGAACCTACAGCAATAAAATCAGAGGCAATCATTTAATTTTGTATTAATCTAAACCGAGAGGCCTAGAAACCACCATAACAATGTTGTTTAGCTCTGGGCATTTACAAAGACCTACCACAACCATTTCATTTTGTTTGCTAGAAGATCTTTAAGGCCCCATAATAGAACAGAATCCTACGATCCCAGAATGTCTGTCCAACGAAGTCTCTGCAGTTCTAAGCACAGGATGCCATAGCCGGTGCCACCCACATCAGAGGGACACCCCACTATGTCTGAAAAAACCATGGAGCCCTGGAACAGGAGCCTGGGATATTATTCATCTCTGTGTCCTCAGGGCCTAGTTCTTTGCTTGCCCAGAAAGAGGTGACTGAAAACATTTGGTCTTCATGGGCTAAATGCAGGTGGGGAGGAGAAGGAAGGCGCGGTGCTCACATTGCACTCTGCCAGGGCCCAGCTGGCTTTGCTGGCCTTTCCTCTTTGGTGTGGCTGGACTACAGTCAGGGCATCTTCAGAGCTGGGAGGCACCTTTGTTGGTTTTGCTCTTTATTGCCAAGCAAGTGACCAACTAGACATAATGACATTTTCAAACTGTTACCCAAAGCAGTCCCCAGCCATGACATTTAAGCTAACTATGTAGAATATTTTCCCACCACTAAAAGTTATCTCTCTCCTCTTAGGATGGGAAATTTGTTTTTCTTTTCTTTTCTTTCTTTCTTTCTTTCTTTCTTTCTTTCTTTCTTTCTTTCTTTCTTTCTTTCTTCCTTCCTTTCTTTCTTTCTTTTTTCTTTCTTTCTCTTATCTAATGATCAATTTTGTTTGATTTAAAAGTTCACTTCACAGTTCAACACTTGGAGCTACTTAATCAACATTCAAGGCATAGGCTTCTGATTTTAAACTGTCATTGGTGGAACTCCCACCCACCCACCCAACACCCCATGTCTCCCAAAGGAACTAGTGGGCGTATTTAAACCAACTGCCACATCCATGTTGGCTGTTTAACAGAAACTTCTGGGTGTCACTTAGTTCACTCTCCCTCAGGGACTGCACTGAAGCGTCTTATACCCGCTCTTCCCTGCCTTCCAGCTCTGTCTGCCTGCAGTTTAGTTGCTTTAGAGAATAAGACAGAAGCAACAAATAAATTAATGATTACTAGCTAAATGAATAAATTAATAATTATTAGTTAAATCCTGGTTAGGAGCAAAGAGCTTGCATGCAACAGACTTATAGGAACAAAGGGGACAGAGGCTGTGTCAGATGCTAACACAGAATGAAGCTTCTAGCAAGTCACTTGGTGAGATGACATATATAAAACAAAGGAAGAGTGTTCATGGCAACTAAAACACAGATGTGGTGTCACAGACAGTCAGAAGAGGAAAGAAGCAAGTCAGATGGTTGTCTTTAAAGGATGCACTAGTTTGGCCAAGGTGGAAGAAGCCCACATAGCTGGAAGGACACAGAAAGACCAGACAAGAGAGGGGAGTGGCGCGTGATCTGAACCCAGGCACCACAGTCATGGGTCTCGAAGGACTGTGGTTATATATAAGGAAAAGCAGAAGAGGAATCCGAAAGACTTGAAGGCGGGTGTCAGAACACAATGTAGTGTCTGGGAAGGAAGACGCACCACGGTAACGTCATTTCTTTCAGGAGTTAGCCTGGAGGGCTTGGAGCTTGGGAAGAGACTTAGGGAGCCATGCCCAGTCACAGAGGCAACTACCCGGGGTTAAAGGGAAGAGGTGGCAGACAAGCCCAAAGGTTGCCCAGGAGAAACAGACTGGGACACAAGAGTACTTGGTCCAAGGCCAGAGAACCAAGGTGAGAAGGTCTTGAGGAAAGGGGCCCGGGCCCTTCTGGGAAGTAGACTTCTCTTCTTCACATCATCATCATCATAGTTTGACAATTGCATGTATGCATGCATGGGTACATACATGCATCAGTCATTTAGGGGCATTTTTACTGCCAATGTCCTCCCATTCCCCTCCCTGTCCCTCTGAAGACCTTCCTCTTCCCTTTGAACAGTGGTTCTCAACCTATGAGTCACAACCCCTTCAGGGATCAAAGGCCCTTTCACAGGGATTATCCAAGACCACCCTGCATATCAGATATTTACATTACAGTTCACAACACTATAAAAATTACAGTTATGAAGTAGCAACAAAAATAATTCAGTACGTTGGGCCACCACGCCGTGAAGAACGGTATGAAAGGGTTATACTAAATATAAAAGAGCATTAGGAAGGCCGAGAACCATTACCTCTGAGGATGGCTTTGAGAGCCAAACGTAATCAAGAAATGAATGTCCAGCTATCAAAGGGAGGCAGTGAGCTAGGGTCCAAGGACAAGCCAGGTGTGAAGGACAATGACAGTCACTTCGTAGATCCAATGACAGACGCCCAGAAAATGCCAACCCCAACCCCACAAATAATTAAACAGACAAACAAACACAATGAAGATTGTTATCTTTAGAGGAAAGAGCCGAGGTGGGAAGCATCCTCAGACAGGGGCGAAACCTCAGGTCCTACCACATGAAGTAGACCAAGACCAAGATGTCTGGGTAGGAAGAAGTGACTCAGCCACAGTTGACAGTGGAGACATTTGAGAAAGACATTTCAGGAGAACAGTGGGAGGCAAGAGTAGGTCCCGGGGCCACGGAGTGAGAACTTTGTGGCGAAAGGTGGGGGGCACTGTGGTAAGCACATGAGGCCGAGAGGTGGGAAAGGAGAACACACAGTCTTATGGAAGGAAATAGCGAGCCGATAAGGTGCTTTCCATAACCAGGTAACGGCCTGGGCCTATTGGCACACGTCTGGGAGATGGTGGGATTTATTACTGAGAAAAAGAATTCCAGGATGCCTCTGACTGTGTTTTCTGTAATTGGGATATTCCAGTCTACCTGAGACTTCACATGTGGTCATAGTCTACTCACTGAATAATGTATAAAGATCTACAACCCCACCCCCGACACAGTGGATACTTGACAAATACGCTTTGGCAAATTACCCGTCTTGGTAATATCCCCATTGCCAAGTCTTCACTCAGCAAAATGACTTAGCTGTACTCATCAACTCTGAGTGTCAAAAGATAATTCAGGATAGAGTGTAGGAACAAAGAGATGTAACAGTCAGTCCTAACAAACCATGATTCCACTTTAGATAGTGTGCAAAAACATCCGGAAGGAAATGGGCTTTAAACGTCCGTCTTTTCCATGGCGGAGGACATTGCATACAGCACTCTTTCATGACCCTGGGTAGCAGATGTTAGCTCACGCCCCAGTCACCCTCATCACCGGAAGAAGCAATTCACCAACAGGAGCCATGTCACTAGGTTACGGCGTTCTGTACATTAGTAATAGTCAACACTCTTTCAACATGCAGTATTTTGAATTTAGAATACTTAGTAGCTGATTACTGAATATCACCAAAGAAAGTATTGGAGTTGCGAATTTATTTTCAAATGCTCATTGGTAACTGAAAATGAACTATTTCCCTTCACTTCACCACCACCCCATCCCACGATGGTTTTGGTGGGGTGTGAACTCCAGACACAGCCTGTGCATGTTCAGCTGTCTGCAGCTGTACTGTTCACATTGTCTAGCATAGGCCTTCAGACCCAGGATGAGATGACAGCTGCTTGCATAACCCTTTTCATTGCTCCAGTACTGGGAATTGAACCAAGGATTCTGCGTGTGCTAGTTGAGCACTCTACCACAGAGCCATGTCCCTGGCCCTGGAGATTCCATTCGGAAAGTGAGAGCCAGGCCTGCCACAGTATTTGTGCTGGAAGAAGCATCTCTAAGAGGCTGATAAGATAATACAGTATCTAGTCACGAGGCTCCTGTGCTGGCGTGCTTAGGCACACAGCTGTTAACCAGTTGGGAAAATAAGTGTGCTCTCTGCCTACTTCTCAGAAGATCACACTATCTATATCCAGTCTGCTCTGGTTCTTGCACAGTTCAGCATCATTTTTGCATGATTGTTCAATAAGGGTGAGAAGTTCAAAGACTAAGAAAGCTGTTAATATGATTGGGGTGAAGACTCAGTCTGAAGGCCTGAGTTCAGATCCCCAACACCCTATAAAAGCAGGCATGATATTGAGCATTGTTTGTAACCCTGGCAGGGCACAGACAGGCTGTGGAGCTCACTGGCCACCCAGTCAAAGGGAAGTGCTGAACTCTAGGTTCAAGAAGAGACCCTGTCTCAAAAAGAATAAGCTGGAAAGGGCCTGAGGGGGAAATCTGATGTCAACCTCTGGCTCTATACACAGCCAAATGTACACACACACACACACACACACACACACACACACACACACACACACACACACACCATTAACACATAAAAAAAGAAGAAAAAATTGGGGAAAACACAAGATGACATCTAGGAAATGCTTCATTTGGGCAAATTTCTCCCATAGCTACCCCTACAGCTGTCACTGCCCAATGAGTACAAAGTAAATTACTATGTAATTTAGTCATGTTTAGACAGCAGATTTGACAATGCTTCTGGTCCCCTCTCCTAGCTCCATCAGACCCTTTAGTCAGGGTCCAGGTAAGACACACAACTTCTACCTCGGCACAATAAAGCCCCAAGATCCCCAAAACACATTTTTTTTAAAGCCCTGATCTTCATGGGGTGAGAAATGTTGATATAAGTCATGTGGACAGCCATCTGGTCTCCTCAAGCCAGGGCCACTCACTTTCTATAGCATCTTTCTTTTGTCTTAAATAAATGGCTTGTGGTGAATTAGACCCCCCTGCTGTCTTTCTTTGGGGTAACAACTGGAAGACTGGAAATTTCTCTCTCTCTCTCTCTCTCTCTCTCTCTCTCTCTCTCTCTCTCTCTCTCTCTAGCTTTAAGAATCCTGGCTTCAGTTCTCATGTGCTGGAACAGACCTCAGGTCCTCGGTGTGGTTCTTGTTGGAGGCTGGCTGGGGCACATCTGGGTAGGCAACATCTGGTAAATACAGCAAAGAAATCAAGGAGGAAACACTCCTTAAAACAGATCCATTTCTGTTTTTAGTTCCTGGGCACTTCTTTGTATTTTTCCACACAGTGTGAAAAAAACATAGTCATAAAACCCAGAACAGTGGAACGACCAGGGTGAGATTCATTTATATTCGCTAAAACATTTGCGGTTGTTTTCTTCAGAAATGGATCTTGGTGACATGATTGATTTTTCCCTGTGGACCTCTTCTATTTATGCTCTCTATATATTCCAGTTACTTGGAGATATACAGCGTGCTGGGGCAGGCAGGGGGACATGTGTAAAAAGCCAGAATCACTCTTGGGCTGCTCAGTCGGCAGGGAAGTCGTGCTCATGACTCCACGGAACTTTTGGGCTTATAGTCGCTGGGGGTGTCTGCTATGGGAGGCAGGGGACCAAACTTACTTCGACCTGACCCAAGGCTTCAGCCCACATACAAGCTCACTGGTTTGGAGGCACAAGGTGGCACTAATACAGTGGGCTAGCTCTCAAGTGGGACTTGCTATGGAATGCACACAGATCGGTTCAGCAGAGAGCATCTGGTGTCATCTCCCTACCGGAGAGCCCATTAATCCTGCTAATTGTCCTCACTACTGTCTTAAAAATCCCTGCTTGCTTTCCCATGTGGATGCAAAGGAGCTCTCATCTTCAATTTGTGTCCAATCCTGGTGTTTGATGCCATTTGTGTTCATCAGACTAATGGAGCTGTCAATTAAGCCCAATCCAGACTAGCTCTTAGCAATATGGACACCTGGACCTGAACTTGAAGTAGAATGGAAGAAGGTGTGTGCTCCTTGAAGCAGCTGGCAAGTGATTGTCAAGTGACTGTGAAACCCGCATCGTGGACCAATTAAGTGAACGTATTTGTACAACTACAGATGCACTGTCCTAGACTGAGCCGTGAGTGGGCAGATCCGTACTGCTCACTTATGTGTGAGCATATTAGCAGTAGACCAGAGACACAGTGTGATGCTTTAGAAACCCGAATATAAATAATGTATGGAAGATCCTCCGAGCTAACAAGCGAGCATATGAGCATATGCTGCAGTCTATTCTCACGATCTAGTCCTATAAGTATGGAGGTTCACCTCCGCCAGGGCAGGGCCTGGGGAATGGCTTCTGAGCATCCTATTACGGGAACAACTCCAGCATTTGAATCTCTCAGATTCTTTCCTGATTGGATAGAGGTGGCAAGAGAGTCTTATCTAGTTTGTAGCAACAGCAACTGCCTCCTCCTCCTCCTCCTCCTCCTCCTCCTCCTCCTCCTCCTCCTCCTTCTCCTCCTCCTCCTCCTCCTGTTCTTCCTTTTCCTCCTCCTCTTCCTTTTCCTCCTCCTCTTCCTCCTCCCCCTCTTCTTCCCCCTTCCTCCTCCTCCTCCTAGAGAACTCACACCATATTTTTCAGGGTTTAGAATACCCTCCAAAGGCAAACCCAGAGTCTGAGGAATTTTCTGCATTGCTGAGATGAAGAAAGCTTGCAATGCTGTGACTTGCTGCACGTGTCTCTCATTAAATAATCCTCCAGACTTTAAAAAAAAAAAAAAGAAAGAAAGAAAGAAAGAGACTCACCATCTATAGCTAAACATCAAACAATCAAACTATTTTTAGCCTCGAGTACTACTAAGAAATTAGATTCCACACGTTTATCTTCAGTTATCTGACTTTAGCAAAATGACCTCGATAAAGAGTGTGGGTAAACAGAGACTAACATCTTCTGCTGAGTGTATGCTCTGGCATGCAAGAGGGATCTTTGCTAAGAGTTTGCATCCTGGGAGAGCAAGAAGTTTGAAAGACCGGCTGGCAGGCAGCACTGGGACACAAGGCAGGTATTTGTCCTCAAACCTCATGCAAGTGTGTCCCACAGTCAGGCTGGCAGTGTGGTCAGATCGGGTGCTCAGAGTGGCTAAACCTTGCGGAAGAGTGGGCAGATAGTCTTAGGTGTCGGCTAGTTGGTTTTTTTCTGTGTCATCTTGTGAGAGGTACTGCTGGAGCAGACAGGCTGAAACTCCTGGAGGAAGAAAAGCCTCACTTGGGCCTGGTGTCTTCGATGTAGTCTTCAGCAGCAGAGATCTCCCTCCATAGGTGCCACCAAGGTCAGCCTCAGCCTCAGCCTTTCACTTTCTCCTGTGTCTACTTTCACTTAAACCTCTTACCTTAGGAAAGGGAAAAGGTGGGGGCAGAAATGGTGAACTGCCTAACACTGCTGAGTGAAAACCCAAGGCTTGTAGATACCCAGTTCCCAGACGTCCTTACAGAGGCTTCAGGATGACTAGCCCAAGACAGATGTGGTAGATGGAGATAGAAGGCAGGTGTGGGAACTCAGGAGCAAAGAGGAGACTGCCCCAAGCCTCTGAGCCAGAAGGAACAGATAGAACCAAGAGTGTTCAACCTACAACATAGGACTACATAGAGACCAGAATGGCTATGAATGTGGCTTACCACAAAACTGTAACCTAGCTTAAAACATTAAAAGGGGGTTCTTTGAGGTTTAGGGTTTAGTTTTGCTTTTTCAGGTGTGTGTGTGTGTGTGTGTGTGTGTGTGTGTGTGTGTGTGTGTGTGTGTATGTGTGTTGGAAGAGGAACTCATCTATCTTGATGAGGCTACCCTTGAACTTGCTACATAGTAGAGCTTAACTTCTGATCCTCTTGCCTCTACCAAGTACAAGGGCTATAGGGATAACCACTTCTGGCTTATGAGATGCTGGGGATAAAACACAGGACCCCCTATATGTGTTAGTCCAGTGCTCTACCCAGTGAGCAGCGACACCCCCAGCCTTGACTGTGTGGTTCTCAGTGTGAATTTGTAGATGACAACATCTTAGCACAGCTAAGAGGTGGAAGACACCTAAGTGAGCTCTAATCCCCGATTGGTTTCCCCACCGCATCAATTTAGACCAATGTCCCATGAGTAGAACTAGTTCTCCCATGAGCCTAAGAGTCCATCACTGAGCCTTTGCCATTCTTGTTTGAGACCAAGACCCTACATGACTTCTAGACAACATGGGACAGCAACTGTCCTGACTCTGGATGAAGGCTTTTTGGAAGGAAACTTTGCTTGGTGCTACATTCATCAGATGGCAGAGACTAGAGAAAGCATGACTCTGGCCAGACAATCAGAACTCAGGGACTTGAAGAAGGGCTGTTCCTGCCTCTTTGGTGCAGTGATACCCATAATCCTTACGTGGTGGGAGGATCCAGTACTTCCAGTTCTCTGCGATGGTATTTTAATAATATCAGGTCATTGGTCTTGTGGAGGCAAACCCAGACTGCATTTATTTCATTTTAAGTTGAAAAGGGCAAATCTCTCATGGAAAAACCAGAAACACAAATTAAAGGGTTCTGAGCCTGGTAGAAGAGACGCCTACTAATCAACACTCTTTAAAGGGCCAGAAAATTCCTCTGCCTCCTTATGAAAATCCGAGGTAGACCTTCATCTTCCTGTTTGCAGGAGCAGAAAAGCTCAAGGCTTAGTGGGAATTAACTCACAGTGAGACCCCTGGAAAGCTAGCAAGTTTCATGCTCCCAGGGCAAAAAGACCTTGTGTCTTCTCTCCACTGATTTAGGACTTAGAGACCCATTCACGCATTTGATGCAAACTGTTTGTAATCTCTATCTTAAGGTTACCACATGCCTGTATTTATTGTCCTTATACACACAAGTGTATGGACATTATCCTATCAAAGGAAATCAACTTTTAAAATCATCATAATTATTCCTCCTTTTACTATTTACTCTTCTCTATGTGTTTATGACTTGGCTTGAGAAATTCTAGAAGTTGATGACGAATGTAAAACTAGTTTAACTGTGACACTAAAGAACTAATGAATGCTTGCCACTTGATAGACCACAGGCAGTCCTTTGCTGATGGTCCAAGAAGTCTGGGTTGGTCCTTCTATAGAAGCTGACATTATTAATTTGCCTCATAAATCATTCATGCTTCCCTGTTCTACTGACAGCTCCCATTCCAGAAGGTTCTCAATAGCCACCTTCGGGCACCCTTCCACAGTTCAACAGCCCATGACCATTCCCTGGACACGCAAAGGAGAAGCATTTGGCATTAACCGTATGTCAAAAGATGCTAACACTAGTTTTTGACACTGTAAAGAATCCAGAAAACAGAATGATGTTGAAGTGTTGCTCTTTTGTTGCTGCAGATTTCTCTCAAAACTCAAGACAGAAGCAAATACTAAAGAGAGAGGCATAGCTTGGTTAAATTACACAGCTGCTGGCCTAGTCTAAAGCACTTCTCTGGGAAGATGACTTTAAAAAAAATAATAAAAATAAAACCTGGAAACAGAGTGATCCAAAGATCATAGAACTTGAAATGTTCCAGCATTTTCTAAAACACCCGTGTAGAATTTGTTTCGGGTCTAGCCTCTCTGGGACGTGCAGTTCTGCTTCCAAAGGCTGTTGTTCTTGCAGATGTGTTCTGAGCCACTGCTGAGCAGATGATAAGCCCTGTCCATCAGCCAGCCCCTCTTATGGCCCAGAGAGTCCTTGGTGCCTTTGTTACAAAGCTGGGCTCCTTGCTGTATATGACTGAACTCTGGAACCCGGCTGCTCTCTGTTTAAGGTGCCTGACATGGGGACAGGAGCCTTCTGTGTCCTTCTTAATCCAGCATGGCAGTTGTATTTTAGTTTGGTGGGGTGCATCATCTTCTACATGTTTTCTGCTATGAAAAATGGGCCCTTGCTACATGTTTCATGATGGTCCCCACCGGTGGAAGCCATTCAATGTCCAATTCAGCAGTAGATAAAGCCCATTGACGAGCATTAGAGAAGCAAATTAAGACTCCCATCTGTGGCAAGAGGATAAAATCAGGTCATCAGTTGCTTTGTCTACTCAGTAGCCTGGAGAGTAAGGAAGCATATCCACTGAGCCCAGCTAGAGGCTAAGTTACCTTATTTAATGATTTGTTCTTTCAGGTAATGATCTTATGGAAAACCATGAGGCTCATTAGGATTCTCTTTATAGGTCAAGTCACCACTTACTTATTTACCTAAAGCATCAAATGATTATGAGTTAGTTCTGATTTATTTAAACAGTTCATCTGTAGAACTTTTGTGAAGACAGCATTCAACATATGGCATGTGCTTACATAGGAATCGAACCTAGAGAAAAAGAACTCAGAATGATTCTGGCCAGGAGGGACTCATTCTTTAGCCAGAGAAGCAGTGAAACCAGTGTCATAATTCCTGGGCTGCTCGTCTGGCTGTCTCCTGAAGGGTTATCATCAGAAAACCTTTCCACTTGGCACTCTGGGCCAAGACATGGTGAGATGTTATTATTAAATGCTAATATTGAGTGCACACACCAAAAAAAAAAAAAAAAGTGTTGAGAGGAAAGAGGGTAGCATTTGCTTTAGAGATTTTAATGAAGGGCTGAGTTTCCACCCTTATGTTTAAACAGTGTCTGTTCAGCATTTGACAGATGTGGTATTTGGCAGGCCAGAAGGATGCCCGTATAGGAAAGCATTCATTTCCAAGAATCAAAGACAAGGAGAGTGAATGTGAAGCAGAGACAAAAATTGAGAGGAGATAAACAAAGCCGGTCTCGCTGGAGCCTCAGCAAGATGTCAGGCTAGGAGACCTCAGGCTTAAGAGAGAAGAAACTGATTCCAACTTCCCCTTCTAATGAGAACTAATTCAGCCCTAAATTAGAAACAGGAATAGTTGAGATAAATATTAATTTCCTAGAGAGGACTTGCCGACTTTCTGTTTTGATAGAGATGAGAAAGAGACCAAGGTTTATTCCCTCAGAAACACAATTGATGTGAGACTATTTCAGAATAAAGTCACACGTGCAGTCTCTTCATCCATCGTGGCATGACGAGCTTGCCGGCGCAAATACCGTCTCTGACTCATGGCTTATTAATTGATCCTATTCATCAGAACCGTGACTTTAGAAATCATGAGTGTCTGGAGCACAGGCGTGTAGATCTGAAATGTGGGCTGCCTGCAGGGGGCAAGCCCTCAGCAGCTCATGACTGCAGATCTGAGGTGTTTGGGAAAGGGTGTAAAGAAGGAGGTGCTGAGTCTGACGCCTGATTTCTCTGAGACACTGGGACAAAGTCCATGAGCCAAACTGGATGCAACTCTGGGGAAAGGATGAAAGTAAAGCCTCAGCTAGCATTTTCTACAGAAAAATAAGAAAGATGGAAAGGGGGTGACTGAGCTAGCGGGGGGGGGGGGAGGGCGCGGGGGGGCCTTTTCTCCTTCCTGCATCCAGGGGTAGAGTATGTATTCCTTTTTGTATGTTAATGGGCCTTTTCATCACCCAATAGTCAAATAGGACATAAAAAAAAAAAAAAAAAAAAATCCACACAGAGCCCATTTTTCAGATTTGTTAAACTGAAGAAAAATGATGCTTTCAATGAGATAGGTTGATCTGAAGTCTAAAGGGAAGACACCCCTCTGAGGAGAGCTCAGGGCAGGGAAATATGCAAACTAAGAACAAAAGAGAAATGAGTGGATTAAGTTACTGCGTGGTTTCAGAGATGTCCCAGAGACCATGGCTTACAAAGAATTTCAGCACAACAATAGATTATTGTGTTATTATTATTATTATTATTATTATTATTATTATTATTATTATTATTATTTTGGCCTACAGCCACCCTGTTACAATGGCACATTACCAGGTTCATCTGGGTTATTAAAATATTACAATAACAACAACAATAATAATAAGCCTAATTGTTTGAGTCTTCAGAAAAGACTGCTTGAAAGAAAGAACGGTGCATTAGTCAGTCTACAGAATAAATGATAACCTGTCCTTTGATTCAATGAGTCTTTATTAGGTGACAAAGATCGGGTCCATGTGTGTGTGATGCAGTGTGCCTTGGGCTAGGCCTCTGTCTGAGACTCGCACGCCTAGGTCAGGACACAATAGGTTCCTTTGTCTCTGCTCCAGGCAGGAATTTTTTTAAAGAAAAAAAAGAAGAAACAGAGAATCCATTTCAATCTTTAAATCAAATTTACCTCCCCCCTTTTCCCAATAAATCACCATAAATAGTCTGGATGGGGGTGGATCTTCTAAACTGTCAAGTATTTATATAAAAATTCTGAAGATATTATATGCTCTGCTAAAATCTGAGAGCTTTAGAATCCAGTGCTGACTCTCCTACCCACCTGTCAAATATCAGCAAGCATCACACACCCTCAAAGCATTCACTCTGACAATAGCTCTTATGACATTGAGATGGTTTGCCCAGTCCAGTGTCCGGCAGTTCCATCTCCAAGCCCCAGGAGCACCACAGTACCACACCTGGACAGCTCACCTCCGTAGAGTTTGCAGCTTTTTAGCACAAATGCCTTCCATGGGAGGGAGAGCCGGTTCTGTTTCTATTTAAATGTGAGAACATCTGTTGCGCAGGAGATGGGTTAGCTACCAAGCACTACTGTTAGATTTCTCGCCAGCGAGTCTGATGCCTTCATGTGGTTTCTGTTTGCTTCTTTAAACAGTTAATTATGTTTTATTCTTTCTTCTATAAAAGCTAAATTTAGCCAAGTTTTAGACTAATTTAAAACATTTTCTGGAAATGACAGAAGGCCATTGTTTAAAAAGCAGCAGAGAGGCAGAGTTGTGGAAGGCTGTCTCACAGGACTGGGATGGGAGAATGATCATGGCAGCCTGTGGCTTCAAGGCTCAAATTTTATTTGATGTATGTGGACAAATAGCGATCCGGTCATAAATCAGTTTACACTGCTACTCACATATGTATCATGCCTCTGAAGGCAGGGAAGGGTCGTTTCCCAGATCTCTCCTGCCATGTTATTCTCTTAGTGTGGTTAGAAGTGTAGCCGAGGAGCTGTGCATGAAGGTTAGCAAAGACTGTCATACTGACCTGCTGCCACAGAGAACCTTGCTGTTTGTGGGAGCATCCATCATCCTTACCCTCTGAGTCTCATCCAAAGAATTAACACTTGGATGGGACACTGTGGCTCCCCTGGGAACACCCTGTCCCACAGTCCCCATCTGGTAATGACTTTACCCAGGAGTAGGACGTTTGGCACATCTGGAGACATTTTTTTGGATGTGGCTTCAGACCAGGGGATCCTACTGGCTTCTAGTAGGTACAAGTCAAGGGTGCTGGTCTGTGGACAATACACAGCAAAGCTTTACATGCCAAAGAGCCTCAGATACCAACAGTACTGAGAAGAAACTAAGAAACCAGGTATACAAACTATGTAATAATTAAATACCGGATGTAGGATGTATTTGTGTGTGTGTGTGTGTGTGTGTGTGTGTCCGTGTGTGTGTGTGTGCCTCTGTGTGTGTATGTGTATTGTGTGTACAAACATACACATACATGGTGTCCCTCGTGAGGGCAGAGACTAGAGGGTGATGTCAGGTGTCATTGCTCAGGCACCATCAACCTTGTTTCCTGAGACAGAGTCTCACTGTGCTGGAGCTCACCCATTAGCCTAGGCTAGCCAGCCACCAAGCCCCAGAGAACAGCCTGCCTCTGCTTCCCCAGAACTAGGATTACAAATTTACACACTACGCCATGCAGTTTCCACAGCTTCTGGGGATTGAACCCCTAGTTGTGATGCTTGCAAGCTGGGCTTCTCAAGCTGAGCTATCCCTTTGCCCCCAGTAGTAAATTTTAAATTCAGGTTTGGGTCCTACCCCAGTCCAGTTAGGAATCACCCAAGCTCTGTAGTAGAAGATCCTGCGGGGGATACGGGGGGGGGGGGGGAGGCCAGCCCCAGCTGCAGCTCCCATGGCTTGCTTCTGTTTGTGGACTTCAGGAGTGCTTTCAGTGGAGTCAGCTAGCATATGGCGGCAGTGCATGACTTCCAATAGAGGAGCACACTTTGGTTTCCTCTCTAATCCTCTTTGTTAACTTCATTATTTTTTTAAACTGTCATTGGGTTCAGGATTTACTAAACATAAAGGAGGCCGTGTTTTGAGCCAGCAAATTTAGAAAGAAGACAGAGTGGGAATGAGGAGGAGTGAAAGAATGAATGAAAATTAAAAGAGCAAGTGCAGAGACTTCCAACAAGATGAAGAGGAGGGGGATGGCGGGGTGTGCCTGCCCTTTCCAGGTGGGCAGCAGAAGGTCTCCCACTGTAAGGCTCAGTGGGCCCATTCAGCCATCTGTCCCCTCTCAGCTCCGCTCTCAGACCTGACTCCCTTCTCTACCCTAACTGACACCCACACAACCTCCTTCCTTCCAAGACAGTTAAAGCCCATCAGAGCTTGAACCCTAGGAATCCATCACTGCCAACCTTGTGGGACCAGGGTCACAAGATGACCCCATGCCTTCAACATCTGCGTCTCTGATGTGGTTTGTCTGCCACCTAAAGCCTGTGAGCTTAGAGCTCTCAGTTCACCAGGTATCGCCAAGACCATGCAGGCTGGACCATTGTTTGGGTCCATGGAATGAGCCATGCAGGTTGGACCAGCGTTTGGGTCCATGGAATGAACCATACAGGCTGGACCAGCGTTTGGGTCCAGGCAGTGCACGGCATGAACCTCAAAGCTAAGCTTAGCTGAGAGACTCTGGTCCCCTCGACTAAGCATCCTCTGCTGGTCAACTGGACATTTTATTCTGCAAATATGAAGTAAAGATAGAGATGTTACCAACAGAGGGATAAGCAGAGCCCATTCTCTGCCCTCCAGGACCTTAGAGTCTAGCAAAATGTTCACAAATGGGTGTTGGCCTAAGACAGATTAATAGAGAGCAGAACTTAGGTCCTCAGATCCCATGCTAATGCCGTGTTGGAGTGGGCACATAGGATAAATAATTTCAAGGATTAAAAGAGGAAGAACCATTAAGACAATCATGGCTAAGCTAGTCGTGATTTACCGTCATGACCTATAAAAACTATGTGAACTCAGTGTATCATAGAATAGGGTGAATTTCTGGGTCCTCCCATCTGATGTTTGTCATGGATTACAAATCTACTCTGTAGGGCAACCTCTACTCACAGGCTGTTGTTCAGCACCCCCGGATAGCCGCTGGGTAAGAATAACACCTATGCCTCCTGCCCAGGGATGTCCTCACTTCACATGTGGGAAGTCTTCAGTGTGCCCTGGTATGCAGACAGGGATGCATGAACTAGTCCATTACACCAGGAAGTCAGTCTGTGAACTGTGTGCCCAGCCAAACCAAAGGCTAAAAGGCAAGACATGCTTCCAACGAAGACTGCTCCTCCCTGAAGGAAGAGCATAGGTCTTAAAGTGTTTTTCTTCTTGGAACTCAGTATACAGAGTACACAGTAAAGCAGTTCTTATGCCAGCTGGTTCCCACAGGGTTAAATGGGCTGCCATGACTGGCATGTTTATATCTCGTCCAGGATGTTCCACTTCCTGAAGATTTCAATAAAAACTTTCCAAGCTCTCTCTTCAACATGAACTTACCCATCTTGTGCTTTTCTACCTCTCAGTGTCTCTTCTGCATGTTTGGGTGTTTCAAGATTTGGACCCTTGGCCACATCTTCCCCTTATGCCTACTGCAGACATTAATAATTGACCAGGACTCTCCTTTCTGCTGTGCCAGCTCTAAGTCTCAGGGTCTTCTCCTAAGACAGTGCCAACCATTCAGAGGTTTGATCCCACATGAACGTTATTGGCTATCCTACCTCTAGGCATCTTGTCAAGAGAAACGGGGGCAGCATCTATTGGGTTTAGACTGTCTGTTTACTGTTGCTATTGAGTTTGGGGGGATGGATGTATTGACTAACTCATCTTCAGATGTAGACACTCCTTTAAACATCTAGACACTGCCTTCCAGACACTTAGAAAAATAACAATATTATTAAAGCAATCTTAAAAGGGTGAGTCACTTCTCAGCACAGGTATGTGAAGATGACAGCTATGGAGTACTGTAAACTTCCTGCTATGTATTCACTGGGGTCCTGGGCACCAAGAATCACACAGGACAATTCAAAGGTCAATTAGCTAATCCCCCTGCTATACAAGACGCATCTGACTCCAGTTCAAGTGTCAAGCACTGCTCACTGATTCTACTCAGCTTTCCTCACGAGAGCGCTGAGCCTGCTCGTGAGCTGATAGAATATGGAGCACATCTTGTCTTGCAGATTCACCCAGGAAATGTCAGGGGTGGGGTGCAGAGCAGGACTGTCCTTCTCAAAATCAAGGGAAAGGAACGTGGCCTGGGAATTAGACAAAGACTTTTAAATAGGGTTAAGTTGTAGTCTTTTCTTTTCAAAGCTCACATGCCAAGTAGTTGGGTCATATAACAGATGGTACTGATTATTATTCATTCTTAATGGATGTAGCATTTATCCTTAAACAACAAAGAACAGTGTCTTGTGCTCATTTGATGCCTTTTACAATGACTAATAATGAAGTTTCAGAACTTCTCAGGGTTACAATTCAAATAAATACATGGCACCTCTCAGAGCTCTAAAGAACGCCCAACAAGAGTGTGTGTGTGTGTGTGTGTGTGTGTGTGTGTGTGTGTGTCTGTGTGTGTGTGTGTCTGTCTGTGTGTGTGTCTGTGTCTGTGTGTCTGTGTTTGTGTGTTTAATGAAGGCCTGAGAAAATGCCAACAAAAGAGACTTCAGTAAAGAACTTTAAAATAGAATTTTCTTGAGGAGATCTAGGTTCTTAGCATAGAATACATTTGTAAAATGCATGTTTATTTTTAATTATGTGTGTGTCTATGGGGCGGGGAGCATGTGCAAATGAAGGCAGGTGCACGAGAGGCAGAGGGGTTGGCTCCCCAGGAGCAGGAGTCTGGGGTGGTGTGAGCTACTGGGTGGAGATGCTAATGACCAAACTCAGATCCTCTGTGAAAGACTCTTAAGTGGGTGATTTTAACTGGTGGCTCATCTTCCCCAGTCCTGAGAATATTGTTTAATATTGTTTACTCCCTGATAGATTATCAAAACCTGTGCCATTCTGTCCACTAGTGCTCACAGTGTTCAACAAGAATGTATTTCTCTGGAAGCATTGATCTGCACTCTTTGAGCACCACGAAACTCTATGGCAAAGCCCATTCAATGTCAAGAACTTGACACTGGCTCCTGTACGAGGAGTAGGGGTCTGCCCTTCTCCCTGCACTCTCCTTTTCTCTTTGGTTCTGTACTCACTACTCCCAAAATGTCTCTAGAGGCATCCACTTCTACAAGTTCCACATGAGTCTAATCGTCTGGGTGAGTCTGTTCCCAGGTATGACACTGTCCCCATCTTTGTGCTTTCCTGAAGGGTTGCTATGAGCAAAGAAATCCCTAAACAACACATTGCGACAGATGGTCTGCTGAAGTGCAGCTCTGAGCTCTGGCCCTTACTACGTTTAAGGAGAAACCCGTTTCTCACCTTTTGCTTTTGGGGTAGCAAATTTCTCCTGGCTGATCTATGTCTGGAATGAAGGACATATCTAGATGCTTCCATGGATTCAAGGACTCATGGGGAAAGGCAGAAAGTTCTAAAGGTGGATTGTTTACATGAAATCCCAAAGAGATCTAGAGAAATGAACACAAGGCTCTGGGGTCCTTTTTGATCCCTAGACCTTATCAAAGTTCTGCCTGTCCTCTTAAGTTGGCTTGGCCATGAAATAGATGCAGTCACCATGGGAGAATGACTAGGGCCATTGTCCCCTAGGGCTCTGACATGAACATCGGATTCATTTGTCCAGAATTGGATTGTGACCAAACATCTTAAATAAATTAATTTAATTTAACTTTATCCTTTCAGAGACTAACAGCAAGTTAAAAGAACTAGAGCAAGGACATTTTACTTAATTTTTATTGGCAGTGTTGTTATTTGGTGTTTGTTGGAGCCATGTTAAAAATCCAGAACTTAGTCGATACAATAGAAATTTCTGTAATGATGGAAAATTTTCTAACTCTGTGTGATTCATTACGGCCATCACTATTTACATGCTGCAGTTGAGTGACCTGGTGTTTATTGCAACTGAGGAACTAACTTTACAAATTATACAGTAGATTTATGTATAGTTCAATTCACATGAAGCGAGTGCTCGAAAACAGATTTCATCTTAAGAAGAGACCCTGATTCTGTCTAACATACAAACAGGTTGTCTAATAATGTCAAAGAATCCACACATGGCCTGGCAGCCTGTGAGTTCTCTGTTTTGAGGACCTTGACGAGAAAGGAGGCTGGGGCTCTTCCTACCTGTCAGTCATTCAGTTCCTCAGTGGGGCTTCACAGATCTGACTGCTTCCCCAGATCTACACTGGCAAACTCTGGTTCTTTAATTGGCTCACTTTCATTTGTGAATTTTTTCTCATTCTTATAGTACAGTCAAGGCCTCTGAAATGCTTGAATTCACACTTTTTCTCTCACTAAATGACTCATTTCAGCAGCTGCCCTGTTGACAGCGCTTTAGCCAAAGGGAAAGACTTGAGACTCTGGGGAAAAGAACAGCAAAGAGAGAAACCACTTAGGCTTTCAGGCCACCCTTTGCAGACAGCAGGGCTGCCTTCCTGCTTCTCGGTGGAGTGGTTTTGATGATCTGTGCAAGGTGCTGATGTCTTTGGGGAGCATCCGTCTTACCTGTCTGGCCAACAGTCTCAGCTAACAGCTATGTATGAAGAATGCTAACCACCTATGTGATTCTCTCTTGGAGAGAACAAAACCCTGTCTTCAACCCCAGTGTCTGTGCATTATATTAACATACTTTAACCTGATCTATTCAAAACATTGGTGAAAAAGCCTGCCTTTATGAGAGGTCCCAGAGAGCTTTCGAAAACTCCAGTTTGTGTTTGCTGTGGATCAAACTGCTGACAGGCTTAATCAATAGTAAATACAGGCTGTCTATCCGTAGTAGGCACCAAAAACATTTTGCCTCTTCCATGTTCCTTTCTAACTAAAGCTAAACGTTGATTAAAATTACCCAAAATATCACACTCTGGGGACAGCTTCTGTTAACAACTTACATATGTTCTGCCCTGAGTTTTGATTCTAACGGCCATTGAGAGAACACTTTACATGCTAAAAAGAACTACAGTATTCTCACTGCCCAAAGAGATGGCAGGAAGGGTGCCCTGTGTCCCTGCTGCTTGGCAAACACAGCTGATTCCACCCTGGTGACACCATAGGCACAAGCCTCCTTCACGTATATGTACACACACACACACACACACACACACACACACACACACACACACACACAGACACATGCTTTGCCAATTCAACATTCTTAGGCGCCTTTCTGAGCTGTGCTCTGATAATGCTAAAATATCCCTTCTACTTTGTGCCTCTAAGGAACGGACAACCAACAGTAGTCTGATATCTTGGATTTTTTCTCAAGCTATTGTTAAGAAAGTTCTACATAGTAACCAGATTAAAACAGCAGAACATTATTGTCTCTGTCCCTGATCATGTGTGACCAGCCACACTCCACTGGAGAATTATCCTTGTCACTTCCCATTGCTTGACTTGGGACTGCATCATTCCGGTCTTAGCTGCTGACATCACAGGGCATTCTCCCTAGGTGTCTTTGTCTTCCCATGATGCTCTGTTCCTTCTATAATGTCTCTCTTTACTTTTTCTGCAACCCCAGATAGAGCAACAGTGGCCAAAGAAAGGATTGCATCTTGAACTGAGCTAGCTGGCCTAATGCGTTTGACGGGGATGCTGATGGAGGCATGGGGGACGGGTCACTTACACAAGGAGGTATCACACTGGTGGCTTTATCTCTGTAAAGCTTATGGTAGCATGTATGAAAGTTGAACCACTTGAGTCTTCTGTGCAGCTTGTAGGTGTCTATGCTTCTGAAGAGTCCCTTCTCTCCTTGCTGGTGACTCAAGAGTCTCGTTTCATGAATACACTGAGCCTTCTCCCTCCCACACAAAGGAATGCTTCAACTTGGAGCAAAGGGCCACACAGTATATAAAGATACCGGTCGTGCTGGATCAGGGGTCATGCTAATCTCAACTTGATTAGAGTGGTGAAGATTTTACTTCCAAAAGCCGTCACCTGGACCACTCCTAAAAATTAGGAGTTCAGTTTAGCTTGGCCAGGGGGACATGATTCAGTCTGTAACACTGAGGAAGTCAAAATAAGCTTGTTCCATCCCATTAGAGGATAATAAAAGGTCTGTGTATGTGAAGCCTTCAGATACATGACCTGAAACTATCAGTGGTCTGGAAATTCTCATGGTTTCTCTAGGAGAGTGAGATGGCTTGGGAACACAGAGAGTTTGAGCTTGGCTGGATCTCCAGCTTTGCCATCCATACTATGGATTATTGAAGCCTCAAATATTAATGACATATAAGAAGGAAAAGTTCTTGAGAAGTCATGGGTTACTGAGGGGGTGCCCTCCTGAGTGGGATTAGCACCCTTCAAAGAGAGGCACCCGATCTTGCTTCTCGATCCATCTTATAAGGAGATAATGATAAGGTCAACAAGTGCCAACCAGAAAACAGAATCAAATCTGATGGCCTCTTGACATTGGACTTCTCGACTGCAGATCTATGACCAATGCATGTTATTTAAGTTTCTTGGTCTAGATAGCATTGGCTAACTGAGGCAGAGAGGGGAAGGAACTCCTGAGGAAGAGGGACAGCTGAGATTTTTTTAGCCTAGTAAGCAGGGGACTTCTTCTTTGTATCCTCAGCTCACTGTCTTACCTCATGTCCCAGAAGTGTTCAGAGCCACTGAATCTCAAGGGGGCTCCCACATGTGTCTTCTTGCAGTCGTCCACACCTATATGCATGCCTCTTACTCTGTAATGGCTCCTTGCTTCTTGCCACAACCACAGGTCAGTATCAAGTCACTCTTCCACTCTGCCTAACCCTGACATCCTGAAGTCCAGGAATCTTGAACCTTCCAAGAGAAGCAGTCTCATTCCACTGGCTGCTGCCATTACCCTTGTGTAACTGTTCCTGAAGGGCTCAGGACAGAGACTGAGCCTGTATTCTCAGCAAATAGCCCAGAGCCTACTTCTTAACAACTAGTCTATGCAGAGCTGCTGAAATTTAGTTTACCTGAATTCTAAAGAAAAGGAAATGAGGGGGCAGAACCAATGAAGGCCTGACAGAGGAAGGCCTAGAGAGAGGCTGATGGCCAAGCTCCTGTCAACTGTGGTGAGCTGCCACTAGAGAAGAGCACATCCTGCCATATAAGGTGCCTGTTAAGGGCCCTGATTTGTGAGGTGGTTTGTATACTACAAAACCACATAAAAAATCATACAGTAAAGCCATTAGATCTACAAGGAGAGGTGTAGGGCACATGGTAGAGCCCCAAACATGGACTGCACATTCAGTGGGTGGCAACTACAGAAAGTCCCATTCAGAAAAACACGTTCAACTTTGAACCTGAGAGGCATGGTTGAACCGGGGTACTGAAGATGAGATGGCCAAGGCCAAACCCAGGGAATATGATAAGTAAGTTCCAGACACATGGGGAAAGGATGAGGAATATGGGCCCATAAAAAAGACAAAAACCAGTAGGGCTACATGAGGAAGAATGACTGTGACCTTCCTTTTGAACAATGAGTGAAAGAACTGTTCACTGGGTGCAGAGAGGAGGCCACCCAGTGGGCTTGGGAGTCGGTCTTCAATTGGGTTTCACACTGGAGTATTTGGCTTTCCCATGGAATGTCTCAACTTCACGAAATTAAGAACTAGGGCTTGGGGTCTGGGGGTTAGGATTTTTTTTCAGTGACAACTATAATTAGAGTTTTACTTGAGATCAAGTTCCGACTCTGGAAATGCACCTCACATTTTCATGACATCACAACCTTAAAATGTACATAACTGTCATCAGGAGCAAGCAGGACCCAGCTTGGCTCATCGCTTTTGTGATTTCCTCACAAGTTCAAGTGTGAACTGGAAAGAAATGAAAACCACAAAGCTAACGGACAATGGCAGCCCACCTCTCACAGAATGCAACTTAAATATAGATATTGCATCTCTACTGTTACACAAGATGAAAGAGAATCAACAGCCCACAGTGCCTGATAGTCTTGTCTTTTCCTTCCGGGTGGAGCTACTCAGCCACCTGTCCTAACAGCCAGGAGCACACTGTCCTTTAAGAAGGATAACTGGGGAGCTGGAGAGATGGCTCAGAGGTTAAGAGCACTGGTTGTTCTTCCAGAGGACCCTTGTTCAATTCTTGACAACCATATGGCAGCTCAAATCTATCTGTAACTCCAAGACCTGATACCCTCACACAGACATACACCTAGGCAAAACACCAATGCACATAAAATAAAAATAAATTACTTTTTAAAAAGAAGGCTAACCAAGGCCCTCACTGTATCATCTTAAGGAGAGGAAGGAGAATACAGGGGGTGGCACATAAACAGGGCACTGGTACGTGGATAATAACCATCTGAACCTCAGGACTATCATATATCCATCACCACCCTGCCAACTACCAGCTATGTGAACCATAAATAACACATTGCATATCCTCTCTGGGACTCACTTCTTCTAGAAAATAGAATTTTGTAAAAGACGGAGAGCTCCGCAGATGACTTGAGAAGTTCACTTTGACTCACACACTTACACATTCACACACATGTGCATGTATATTCTCTCTCCTGCACATGCGCACATGTACACATGCCCACACACAAACACACACACACACATCTAGGCACACTTGTACACACGCACACATACATGAAAGGGGTTACAGTTGGATATACTCTACAGCACAGTTGGACCCAGAAGAAACCAGTCTTTAAAAAAGAAAGAAGAAAGACAATTCCCCTTCATGAAGGTACAGGAAGTTAATGAAGCCACAGAGACATGGAGTAGGTAGATTGACAAATATTAGCAGGAGGGAGAAATTTAGAGTTGTTAAAATATTGTACCATTTTAGTTAAAATAAGAATTTCATGGGCGTGGATGGTAGGTGACAGTCACAGAATAGCATGCATGGACATAACCTACCTCATGGGACTGTACAGTTGACAATGATTATGATGGAAAATGCTATTTTGGGTATGGTTTACCATTATCAAAGAGACGGGGAAGGGGATAATATTCGTAGAGGTTGCTATTCACACAGAAGGGCTTTATGATGTGTGTATGAACACACTGTTACAAAGGAACAGAGGGGCCTCGGAGCCCACGAGTTTCACTGTAGGTCTCAGATTAGAAGCTGAAAGGGCCCCAGAATGCCAAGTGTGAAGACTTTCTCCAAAAAGTCACCCAAAGGACACACACAGCCAGGTGTTCCCAGGAAGGCAATGCCTCCCGCTGACATATGAGGTACAAAGGGGGAACTGCTCAGAGAGAGTTTTGTTTTCCTGGCTGTTCAATGTGGTCTGAAGTTGGCAAACACCTTGGTGTGTCTGGTTGGAATCTGCTTCTCCCGGGTGGTGCCGAGAGCCTCGGGCATTTCTTCTTGCTTCATCTCATCATCCAGAATCATAACAGAATAATCCTTGTTCCTAGAGACTTGCCCACGATTTACCATCAGGGGGAAGACAGCCTGGGGTCTTTGGAAAGGTTTTGGTTATAGAATGAGAAAACATCAAGATAAGTATTTATTAGAGAGGTTGGGAGTGAGGCTGTAACAGTTACTTAGTTGCTAAAATGTAATGTACGGCTTTAAAGAAAATCCTTGAGAACCCCCAACACTGGAGGGAAAGACAGTACCAATTAAGGTGTTGAAGATGAAGAACACCGCTTTCCACTGATAGTGATTGCTTCTGTAGCATCCGGTCATCAGACATGGGCCTGAATTTATTCTGATTTTTCCATCTGAGCACTGAATGTGAACTTCCAGAAGGTTTTGCTGTTTTGTGCAGTATGCTAATCAGAGATCCAAATTAAGGATTTCCAAGAGTGCCTGCTCAGCGATTAGCCATTAAGCGAGCGTGTGAATGAATGAATGAACGAACTTAAACCTTTTCTGTTTACTTACTGGTGTGCCTCACAAATAGAATGCACTGTTATAAAATGTGCATGCTTCCTTCTCAATTTGACTGAGACCTAGGATGGTTCATCTGAAATTATTGTTTTCTAGTATTTTCTAAAACTAGCTTTGGTTGGTGTAATGGCTATTCTGGGTTGTCAACTTGACTATATCTGGAATGAACTACAATCCAGAATTGGAAGGCTCACCTGTGATCCAGATCTTGAGGCTAGGACATACAAGTTTCTGACCTGGATCTTGACTTGGAGATCTTGAGGCATAGTGGCTGTGAATCCCAGGAGTCGGAGGCAAGGAGATTTCTGAGTTCAAGGTCAGCCTGGGACAAAGCAAGTCCCAGATCCAGGCATGGTGGTACACACCTTTAATCTGGGACACACCTTCTGCTGAAGACCGATGTAAGGACTGTGGAAGAAGGAAGCTCCACTCTTCTTGGCCTGCTTGCATTTACTTGCCAGCACATTTGTTGGAAGCTATGATCCTTGTGGGACTGAGCAACTACTTGATCCTTGGACTTCCCATTCACAGCCGACCACTGTTAGGGAGCTGGACTACAGACTGTTAAGTCATCATAACAAATGCCCTTCCTATATAGAGACTATCCATATGTTCTGTGTCTCTAGAGAACCCGGACTCATATAGTTGGGCATAAACCTGAATGCAATATGCTCAATTATCAAACATCAGTTACCAAGAATACCTGTCACTTCCTAGATCTGATTCTGCCTCGGATCTATGAGGACATCACTCAGTGGAAGAAGGGAGTATTTTTATCTCCATGTTAATTTGGTCAATCATCACCTCTCCCTGAAGAGGGGGGCTCTGTGGGAAATGAGCCAGATGTTTGGTAGAGAACCAGGCCTCTAAGAAGGGAGTTTAACTCACCAACACGCTGGAGCAAAAGATAGGCCAGTGGTGCCTGTTGGGCAGAGAGAAGGGATTCCTGCAAAAATCTATAAACAGTCATATATCCATAGGCTAGGAAGTCCAAAAAGCCAGCTGGGCCCTTTATCCATTCCACAGCAGCCTGGCTCACCTGTAAATGTAACCACAGCGAGTTTCTTACCTGGGTTCTCACTTGTCACTAGATTAGACACTTTCTCCCACAACCTCCTTCTCTCCGCCATCAGCACTTGTCACAGACTGAGCTTGCAGTCCCTTGCTAAGGACTGATAGGTTTTGGTATGGAGGAAAGCAGTTTAGGATACAGACCAGGAACTCACAGTCAGGAACCAACCTGCCCAGGTTCTAATCCTGGCTCCACTCATTATGCGCTATGACATTAGGTGAGTTGGTGAATGTCTGTGGGCTGCTGCTTCATCTCCTAAATGTGCCAATAGTGAGGACTAGCTCCCAGCCGCGGACCGTGGAAGGGATTTGTGTTGGTTGGCAATGACTTGATCTGTTACAGTAGTGTCTGGCACGTGCTAAGCATTATATTCTGCCTCAATTTAACTTCCGTATTTTTGGTGTCTTATTTAGTGTGGTTTTAGAAGTTTGTAAAAGATCTACAGTATCTACATTACAGCCCCCATAACTCGAAAGTTGAAGCATCTCAACAAAAAATAAAATCAAGGCCACTAAGGCGATTCCAGTGGAGATGAAGGGGAGAATGCTTTTTCAATGATTGGTCAAGCACAGACCCTTCCGCATACACTTTGCTTCCTACACGGCCAGTGTGAACTTGGCAGGGCTGGCACTGGCTGGGTGATTTAGGTTCAAAGGTCAGAGGATAGTTGTGAACATATATCCGGACATGTCCTCAAGACTTTTTTTTTTTTTTTTTTTTTTTTTTTGGTTTTTCGAGACAGGGTTTCTCTGTGTAGCCTTGGCTGTCCTGGAACTCACTCTGTAGACCAGGCTGGCCTCGAACTCAGAAATCCACCTGCCTCTACCTCCCAAGTCCTGGGATTAAAGGCGTGTGCCACCACTGCCTGGCCCTCAAGACGTTTTTAAGGTGAGAAGGGTCGTTGTGCCCTTGTCTTCCCAAGCCGAGAAAACCAGGGGAAGAACCACATAAACCCATGGCTTGGTAGAAGCCAACGTGAAAGCCACGCCTTACACTCCTGTTGATGCATCTGAGTTCCGGGGATGATGGTGGCCTGTCCTGGGAAGCCACAGAACTCTCCTTGCATTGTGGTCATATGAAGACTGGAGGATCCAGGCATGCTAGCTACTGAGCTGCTGCTCTCGGTTCTTCTGTCCACCTTTCCTCTCTGCCAGAAGTGGGAGAAATCTCAAGGCAATGTCACTTTGTGACATCTTCCCTCAACAGGAGCACCCCTGACTCAATTTAGAATCCCAACTCTGTCCAACATCTCTTTCATGGGCTAAGGATCAAGTGGCCGTGCATTTGGAAGCAGGATGAAGGATGCTCACATAAGATTCCAAGTCTGGTAATTCAGCTGAAAGCTCTCGTGATTTCTCACATGGGCTTTCTGTCTCAGCCCCCCAGGCTAAGCACCAAGGTGTTTTCACCTACACGCTGACCCCTCCCTGTGTCCAGCTTCATAGCTCTGGGGTCCATTTCCACCTTGTCTTCTCCACCTGCTCCTCTCCCCAGGGCTACCAGTCCCTCACCCAGATGTCTCCAAACCTCCTGGTTGGCTGTCTGTTCACACGTCCTTCTCACTGCCATCTCAGACATAACTGTTCACATGATCTGTCAGTCAAAACCCCTGAATTATGGCCACCTGCCCTTAGAAAAGAGGCCGCCAAACCCCTTAGTTATAGAGGTTAAGTTATAGTGCTCCTAGCATACCAAAAATGGGAACGACATGGGCTCACAGCATCCACGTTGCTCTGACAGAGTCTGCGGCTCAGCTCTGCTGCTTGAATGGCTGGGAGGATTTGGGTCTTGCTGTTTGACCCTGTATATCTGTGTGAAGTGAGGCCTTCCATGGTCCTTTCCTCAGTGGTTGGGATGAGTTTTCAATGAGAGGAGACACAGAAAAGACTCACTTAGGCTCTGACAACGTCAAAATGCTGCACCCCCTCCTGCCCACACCCTGCATGCACCTTGTCTTCCACTGGCAAGTGTGTGCTGCATCAGGCTCCCAAGTGGGCCACTCAGTGACATCCTACATCTGCCCTCTTCCTTGGCTTGCTTTAGCATATGACCTGTCCTAGCCGCCTTTCCCTTTATAATATGCAAACCCTACTCTTCTTCCAGACTCAGGCTGCCCATCCTCTCCTCCTCGCAGTTTCCCCAGCTCCCTCAGATGGGTCCTATTCCTCTCCTATCCCAGGGTCTTGTAACCTATGGTTTACAACCTACGATCACATTCATTGAATCTTTTGTCAATCAATCTGCCATCCCCCCCCCCCCACCGACTATACAGCTGTTAAAGGGCGGGATAATTCAGTCAAATTCTACCCTTCCCACTCCCCAAAATGCACAGGATAGGACTTAGCTCGTGAGGAGTGCTTGCTCTGTGTTAATTGAGTGTACAGTTCCTAGGCTAATTTCTTCTATCGAGTGTGTTAATTATAAAGCAGCAGGAATGAACTCCTGTCCTATCTCAGAACTCACACGCACTGCCGCTGAGCAGCGACTCTGCGTTTCACTGCAGATCGGGTGTCTGAGGTGCCACTAAGCTCTCGAGTTTCATTTCACTTGGAGTGTCAGAAAATCAATCTGAGATTTGAGCAAAGTCCTAAAGCTCTCTCTCGACTCTAGAGCCATGGTAAATAATTCATGTCTTTTCCCTACACCCCTACTAAAAAGGAAAACGAAAAGAGAGTCTTCTCCTGTTCTTGAATAACTCTCAGGATCTGTACCACCCCCATGCTTCTGAGGAGTAAAGACAACCTATGTTTCAGGATAAAACTAAGGTGGGAAGGAGTTGTCGATATTCCACACTTCAGACACCCAAGGATTCTTTATTTATTTATTTTTACAGACTTTTGTAATGTTAACGTTTGTAACACTGGCCGAGGAAAATGGAATGCACAGGTGTTTCTCTCCAGGGGTAATTCTCGAACGAATCACTACAACGCCATTGAGGTCCCATATTCATCTCTCCAGTCTGGTGACACTGTCCATTTGGTCAAAGAAGTGCAAACATAGCAATAGACGGGATCGAAATATTCAGACATAATAGCAGTAATGCCACTTTACATGTGTTTCTCTGAATGACCTTCCAGTGCTCTCCTCCCTTGAGGCTCATCACAACAGCCGTCTTTGAGGAGCAGGAGTCTTCGCTGCCCACATCGGTTCTGAGTAGGCAAGGTATAAAAAAGGTGTGATCATGGAAGAAGAGTCAAGTAGCATCCTCAGTGGGACGCTGCTTTGAGCCTGTCTTCACCTGCCCGCCATTCCCTGCGCCTCCCTGAAATCACTTCTGTCTCCCCATCTGCTCATTACTCTTTCCCCCAAGGTCCCTTCCTCATAAGCCTCAGAACTTGGAATGCTCTCAAACACTGAAAAGCAAACCAACAGATTATGGACATGTTGTAATATTTCTCGTCAATTTTCCTCATCGTTCTTTGAGTACTTTAGCAAGAGAAATACAATAGCTCACCTTCCCCTAATTGAGTGGCCGCTGCTGCTCGGTGCTATAAATGCTTCCTCACTCGGCTGGGGCCATTCAGTCATCGCAGTAGTGTGGTAAATTAGGAACCCCTGTCTTTGTCCTGGAACTAAAGAAACAGACTAAATGGCCAGCCCAGGAGACACACAGAGGAAGCAAGACCTCCACTCACTCTGGTGTCCCCTTCCCAAGGGTTTGCTTCCTGGCTTTATGGCAGATCTCTTTGGTGGTGCTATTGCATGAAAGACTTTGATGAAGGTCTGCCTTCTTGAGTAAAGGATCAGTTCAGACATAGTCATAAAGAAGTGGGACGCACACAAGTCAGAAAGTCAGTGTCACAGCCGCATTACCTGCTGGGACTTGAGGCTTACACATAGAGGAGCATCAACTGCCTCGCACTGAGGTCACTCCCCTGTCTCAAAAGTAGCTGAGCCAGTGCTGGGTCTGTGAAACGTGAAGACACAGACTGGGTCCGGTACACCACGCCCTGTCACCAGAAGGAAGAATGAGGGCTGAGTCTCCTGTGCTCTCCTATCCCTCACCCATCTTCAGCACACACCAAACGCAGAGTGCCTAGAATCATGTGCCAGGGCCCCAGTGACATCCATAGTGGTGAAGAAATACCACTCTACCAACGTGGTAACTCCCAGGGGGAAACGCTACCACCCTCCCTGCAGAAGTTTGTCTCAGGCATCTCTGTAGAGACTAAGATGTCATGCTTACTGCCCACATTCTGCACCATACCACCCAGGGCAAGCCAGTTACAACATTGGTCTGAGTGTTGCCATTCAGAGCATCTACTTAATGGAGGGGAATCCTCCCTGGGGGTGAGATTCCCACCACGGGCCAACAGGGAGCAGATCTTACAACCTCAGCTACAGAAAGAAACTGGCTGCTGGTGGACACTCACACCCAGGACAGAACCTTAGCAAGCCATGTTTGGATGGAGAGCCCTCAGGAGCCCTGTTGCCCTCAGGAGAGTCTCCTGTTGCCCTCGGCACAGCCTGGGTGACTTTTTCTTCCCTCTAGACCACAGAGTATATTGAGTAACAGTCAGTTATTCCAGGCTTCTTGAATGTTCCAAGCCTGAACAGCCACAAAAATTCAAGCCTATACGTCACGGCCTTGAGAGCCCCGGAAAGAACATATGGTTTAGATTCTTAGACAACGCTCCCTGTAAGAAGGCTTTCTTTTTATAGAGATGTATTTTTAGTCTCTCCAGCGCTGAACTCTGAGATGAATTTAAACCGTACAGCACTCTGTTCCAAACAAGAGCTGAGACACAACTTTGTGTCAGAGTAATACATTGTTAACTGATATGTCAGAAAATCAATTAATTACTTTTAAGAAGCAGTTAAGAGAAGCCCCACAGTGCTGCCACTTGAATTATTAAAGAATGTGATGTAAAGGGTCCCCGTGCCTGCCCCCAACTGAAACCCGATGTTGGAGGGCTGTACAAAATGCCCATGCTGCCATGGGTCCCCATGGAAAATAGTGTAAAGCTGAATGACAAACATAGTAATAATAATAGTAATAAGTAATAATAATAATAATAACAGAGAGGTGACAAGCCTTTTCTTTTTTTTTTTCTTTCTTTCTTTATTTATTTTTTTTTATTTACATTTCCAATGATTCCCCTTTTCTTTGGAAACCCCGTGTCCCCTCCCCCTCCCCGCCTCTGTGAGGGAATTCCTCCTCCCACCCACCCGCCCACCCATTCCCATATTCCCACCTTTACATTCCCTTTTACTGGGGCCACTAGC
>CM052713.1:76840485-76883881 GCA_028551405.1 Uromys caudimaculatus | reverse complement strand
CGCTTTGCCCCTGCTATGGGCTTTTCTGCGTTCCTCCCGGAGCTGCTTGTCTATGGAATCCTAGTGTCCCAGGCAGAAGTTTCCTGCCACAGCCGCCCGCTTTTGGGATCCAGGGGGGTTTCTAGGCCCGCCTACCTCCGTCCCTCAAGGTGACAAGCCTTAAGAAGCAAGTGTCTGATGGAAGCAGGGGTCAGGCCAGCCAGCTCTGCTCAGTGCTGTTCTCCGCTAGGCTGCTCCATCTTGAATTGCCAGGAGCACAGCTCACCCCAGGCCGGCTGCTCCTCTAGCAGTGCTTTCTTTCCTTTGTGGCTGAGTAGCCTGCCTCCGAGCCCTGTGGGTCTGTTCCTTTCCAGGGCACTACTCTACTCAGAGAAATATTCTGGCAAGACACTGCTGCTGTGTGAGCACGTAGCCTCAGAGAGTGTGATTCAAGGACAAGCCCACCCAGGACCCAGGATTGGTCAGGAGTGTGAGGTCTCAGTGTCATGTCCAGAACCTTCCCAGTGTTGCAGCGGGCTCTGTGGGCACCCTCTGATGATTACAGAGCCCTGTGTGGAAGTGAGCTTCACACTGTCAGAACCAGTGACAGAGAGGACCCAGGATGAAGTCCCAACGGTAGGAAGCCCTTCATACCCTGATTTGTATCAGTTTGGATGCTTAGCTGAGCTCTAGTCACTACACGCATATGTCCTATATGTCCAGAAAGAATTCTAACACTGATCTGGAGTTTCAAGACTTGCCTTTGACACAGCTTCCTCAAATACAGAGAAGCTATCTCTACCCAACTCCACTTGCGCCCCAGAGACAAGCAAGCACAGTAGTGAGATGTTGTCCTTGCTCTGCTCCTGTGTTCTTGGTTTTGCCAGAAATGTTCACTAAAGAAAAAGGCCATGATTTTACATAAGCAGGGCAGGAGTGTGAGCAGGAGGCCACCACTGGCCACTTCTGATTACCACTGTGCCCAAAACACAGATGTGGTCTCAGGGAGTTCCTCAGATTGCTGACCTCCCCAACCTCCAAAGCCCCAGGCACCCCAGGAGAAGCAGAACATGGGGAGAGTCCTGTGTGGGTTTAGTGTCCTTCAGTGGCAATGGAGTTAGCGTCAGAGATGGAAGAAGACTGAGTTTGGTTTGGTTTGGTTTGGTTCGGTTCGGTTCGGTTCGGTTTGGTTTCCTTTAATGACTAAACACTTAGATAGCCATCCCTTCAGTCTGAGTTCTGGATCAGACAAGGAATCATAGCTAGATAGTGAAGAAAGAGTTCAGTGAGTGACTTGATACCAGAGATAAGAAGGAAGATTACTTCAGCTCATACTTCCTAGATGACAACTGAGCAGCCATTACAAAAGCTGGGAGACTGAGGGATATGGCCCTGGCTAAGAAGAGATGCTGAAAGGTCCCAAGGAAGGAGGAGATTTGTGTATCTGGGGACAGAATAAGGACCATGGCAGAATAAACTGAGCAAACAGTGGTATTTAGGCCAAGCAGTGGCTGGGCTAGCTTCCCACAGAGCCTGGGATTCTCTGTGCCCAGGAACACTCTGGCTGGAGGAGAGATGTGGTCAGATTTTCTTACTCTGATCCTTTGACTGCAGGAAGGCTGGAGCAGAAGCTGTCAGGGTGACCAGGCAGCTATTCCAGAAGAAGACAGCAGCCCCATGGAGCTGCTGGGAAGCGCTGTACCTCCTTCCTCCCAGCCAGAGCCTCCAACACTGAGCCAGGGGCAGGTCATTCCTCTCTCCACACACAGGTCCAGACTTGCCAGGTGAATCACCTTGGCATGGCTCCCTCTCTATGTCTCACAGATGCAGGATTCCTAGAACTATTAGAGGTCTAGTCTAGGCTCCTCCAGCAATAGACACTGCAGCTACTCTCATTAATACCCCTGCTTCTTACACGATCCTGCAAACACATTTGGATGCTTATCATAAACAACGTTAGCCACGCAGCATCCACAGGCCCTGCTCCACCATGGGAACTTATAAGCTTGGATCTAGACATGACCTACCTGATCCCTTACTGATGGCTCCTGCTGTCCCCAAAGAGTTTTAATAAAGGCTTCTTAGGCTCTTGTGACTGACCTTGTACTGAAAAGTCATGCTGTCTCTACATTAAACATCAGTGTGAACCATAGGAGGGTGTAATGCAGCAACAAGACACCCAGGCCAGGGACTGAGGACAGTGGCCACTCAGCAGGCAGTGTCCAGACTGTACAGTGTGGCAGCAGCCTTACAAGTGTTCTCAAATGACTGCAGGGCCCAGTGAGGAAGGGGAGCGCGCTCTCTCTCTCTCCTCTCTCTCTTTCCACACACGTGTGTGTGCACGTGTGCGTGCATGTGTGTGCATGTCTGTGTGCATGTGTGTATGTGTGCGTGTGTGTGCGTTTGGCTCACTTACAGCCAGGCAGGTGAGAATAAATAAAGGAAAAAGAGTTGGAGTGGGGACCAATAATGAGGAGAGGAGGAAAGAGCGAACGGGAGGGGACATAATGGCAGAGATGATTTGATGAGAGGCCTCAGAACTCTGAAGAAGCATCTCAGTCTTATTATCAGGCTGCCCCATCCCATCCCACAGCTGCCAATGGTGAATAAGAATAATAGTGCCTCTCAGCAGGGCAGCCTGCTGGAATCTGAGATTGGAGGACAAACCCAAGGAAGAATGTGAACTCTGGGGCAGGGACTCCCTTCTGAAACTCCCTCTTGGTCTGTAAACAGTGCTTTCTCTTTCTCTTTCCCTCCCTCCCTCCCCGCCTTTCCCCTTCACTCTTCCCCTCTCTTCCATGCCACTCCCTCTGATACTGAGAGCATCACAGGGGCCTCCGTGCCAGCATAGGGAGGGGTCTCAGACTCCTAATCTGTCCCCACTTTTCCTCCTTTCTAGATTGATTTGCAGAGTAAAATTTGATAAAAGGATTAAAGAGAGAGACAGAGAGACAGAGAGACAGAGAGAAAGACACAGAGAGAGACAGAGGCAGAGGGAGAGACAGAGAGAGAGAGAGACAGAGAGAGAGAAAGCCAGACAAAGAGAGAGAAACAGAGAGAGACAGAGAGAGACAGAGAGAGAAAGACAGACAGAAAGAGAGACAGACAGACAGAGACAAGGAGAGACATAGAGACAGAGAGAAAGAGAAAAGTAGACAAAAAAGAAAGAACAAGATTCTAAAGGTATCTGGAACCTTTCAAAGGCTCGGTCTGTTTGCATGTTAAGAAGGTACAAGTAACACAAGCAACACGAAACTCCATTCAAGGACTGATACTTTCAGAGATTCCTGATATAAATAAGGGCAAAGTGGGTCTTATGCAGAGCCGGGCATTCTGTGCACACTGAGAGTCTGCAAGTCAGACTGAGCTCAGCCACCTGCTCTGGGACCTGGAGAGCAATCCACAGTCCAGGATATGGAAAACAAAATGTATAAGATGTCTACATAGAGCAATCTACTTCCCCAAAGAAACATCTTCCTCTGTCTCCATGTGCTCATGTGCATGTGTGAATACACATGCATGTGTGCCTGTGTGCACACGTACACACACAAGCACAAATGCACACACACACACACACACACACACACACACACACACACACACACTCAAAAGATCTGCTCTAGCAGAGAGATCCAAGGCTTGGTTCCTCTTTCTTTAGAATTACAGATAAGCAAGCCTTCACTTCTTCTCAATCACTGGTTCCATTTGATAAATACGCCAAAGTTCAAAGGCGAAGTGTGGCTGAGGGCGTTTGGAGAGGGATGGTAAAATTGTGATAAACACAAAAAGCTTCATCAATATAGATCTACAAATTGAGAGGTGGGGCTCAGGCAGTGAAGCTGTTATCTACTGGGCGAGCCCTAGAAGATAGCTAAGGGAGCAGGAGGCATTATCTGCCTTCACAAGAGGAGCTGCACCTCCCCCAGCCCTGTCTGCAAAGTCCAGGAAACACCTTGCAGGGGGTTGATGCAAGGCTGCCATCCAGGCCCCAGTGACAGTTAGAACCGTGTTGTAACACAACGTTGAGCAACACCCTTGCTGTAGGGGCCACTCTGTCCTAAGACACTTCATTCGAAGAAAGATGAAGATATTTGGGGTGTCTTTGTTATTGTTGTCTTTGTTCCAGCTTAGGTCATTAAAGAAAAGAAAGACACCCCCCCAACCACGCTACTTAAAAAATAAATGCCCCCGAAGATGGACATTTTGTCCAGGAAGACGATCTCTTTGTCCCTCCGTTCAACGTGGCCTCATTGATTAAGTCTCCCTTTTCTGCTTCTAACTATTAAAATCAAGAAATAAGAAAAAATATTCAGTTGAGATCCTGAGAAGACACTTAATGCCAGCTCCCTTTCCCTCTCACTGTACCATATCTTGAGAATTCCAAAGAATTCCTGGAACTGTTGTGGACTGAGTTAAACTTGTGAATTGCTATCAGGAAAGGACTTTGAAAGGAACTTTCCAGGAGTAATTTCTAAATTTCTTCTAGAGAAAATTTCACAAGACCCTCCTGATTTTAGGGAAGTTGCAAAATGGCCAATGAAAGAGGCATGGAGCTATGGAGGAGGGCGAGACACCCTTCTCAGAGGGAGGGTCTCAGGCCTGCAGATGAGGGAGCTGAGAAAAGTCAACTCATTTCTTGGAGCCCACTTGCTCTCTGAAAAGTACACAAATTATACTAAGTGTCTGTCTAGAGGAAAATGATTAGCAGCGTCTTCCACAGAAAGGTGGCTACTGGAGCAACCCTGTGCTCTCATTTACTTCAGAAATGTCCTTTTGTGTAGGTGCTCCATCATCTCAGAGTGCTCCAGCATCTCAGGGTGCTCCAGCATCGCAGGGTGCTTCAGCATCTCAGGGTACTCTAGCAGTTCTAATTCAGTCTGGTCTTCTTTGTAATGTGTTGAGAACAGCATGGTTTTGGACTTGGTAATGGAGGAAACAGAGGCACAGAGAAAGTAGGTAATCTGCAGAGCCACACACAGTGTTACCACACTTAGCCATGGAACTCATGTGAGAGTGTGTTCTCAGACAGACTTCCCTCTGGGTCAGAAGGTTTCAGACTTCTTTGAATAGTGATCAGCAGCCAGAAGGCCTTTGTCATGGTTCCTGACATCAAAGAGGGACCTTTGAGAAAGCAAGCATTGCTTCCCTGGGCAGCATTAGGTCATTGCCTGGTGTTTCGTCTCCCCTTCTTTTCTTCTTTACTAATGGAGTCTGCCCTGTGGCAGCAAACCTGAGGTTGTTTATAAATTTTGAAGTACCCCTCTTCCCCGCCCCTGAACTTCGGAGGCCTGACCTATTCTGGGTCCCTTGCCCTCTTCTGAGCCTCCAAAGGTTACTCTTGGAAGTCCTGACCTTAGACTTGAGGTTTTCACTGAAGGGGCTCAGAACCCTCCCGGCTGGTTTCAAATCCACCATCAAAACCTAATAAATAATGGATACTAATGACAGCACTGAGACACCTATCTGCACTGTCCTCCCACGGAAGTCAGAGAGAGAATCGAGGCTGCTCCCTAAAAATGGCATATGGCTCTCTAAATAAAGAGCTGTAATGCGTTTTATATTTAAACCATAAGGCCATGGGCTCAAACCCAAGTGGAGATGGACTCTGCTCCTTAAGTACCATTCTGGAAAAGTCATTGAAATATCTATCTAGCTCTCTGGGTTCTGTGTTGTTAAAACAGTTCATTTCCTTAGATGCGCGGCTAGATAGGGCCTGTTGGCATGTCCGCTCACTTTACCTGGTGGGAGGCTGTCCCCAACAAGCCAATGTAGTCCTTCCAAAAAGTCATCTCTAAGAAACTTCTGGAATTAGGGAGCTGAAGATGTTGTTTTCAAAATGGCCACAGTTCGAAGATCATCTGCTCCGTTCACTGAGAGTGAAAGATGAGGGACTGAGTTTAGTCCTAGGGCCACAAGAGACCGGGGTGCGTTGTGGCTTGGGAAGGTGGAAACGTGCAGATCCTGGGGGCTCACTGTGAGTTCTAGGCCAGTCGGAAACAGTCTTGATAACAATAAGGACAGGATCTGAGAAACGACTCCTGGGATTATCCTTGACTTACACACACACACACACACACACACACACACACACACACACACACACACACATGTACACACACATATACACACACATACACACATACACACACGTGCACACATAAACATGTACACACACAGATACACTCATACACACACATGCACACACAAACATGTACGCACACATATACACACACATACACACACATATACACACATACACATATACACACACACGCACATGCATGCACACACAAACATGCACACACACATACACATATACACACATATAGACACACGTACGCACACATACACATATACACACATATACATACACACATATATACACATATATGCACACATATACACACACATACACACAAACACATACACATACACGTGTACACACACATGAAATCATGTGTGTACATAGACACATGAGAGATTGGCATCACTCTTCTCCAGCCTTGGGCAAGTCCTTTAACCTCTTTTGGCCTAGGATGTTCCTAACTTATCAACTTTAGATTAAATGAGATGGTGTGACAAAAGCCTTAGTCATGGCCGTGAAGCTCAGAATAGCTCAGAAGATACTGCAGACCTCTGGTGTTTGGTTGTGCAGATTTGCTTGGCTGACAGAACCCCATCAACATAAACAAGGCTTTTATGTCTGAGATCCCACGACGTTCTCTGTCTTCACATGCTTGAAGCACTAGATGGATTCCCAAGGTTAAGATCAGAGATCCCAGCTTTTTCTTCATGAACCCCAACCTATCACGCCACAGCATTAGAGATCCAGGGCTGTCAGGACCTGCTGTCCTGCTCGCCGGGCTCTTTGTGGTGGGAAAGATAAATTACTTCTTTGGCCTACTAAGGCAATGCTGTGTGTACTTGTGTGTTACTCCTCAAAACACAGACCAGAACCATGGTTATGTCTGGGTGTCTAAACATCCACACAGGAGAGAACGGAGATTTTAGGAGGGGCTGAAACCCATTTCTTATTTATTTGTTCCTAGCACAATGAACATTGCTGGAATGAAGAGAGGGGCTTTGCTCTTGAGAGGCTGCTGCAGAGTCATTTAAGGTGCCTGTACTTAGGACCTGAATGTTCCAAAAATCTTAAAAATCAATAAGAAGAGGATGTTTTTGCTATAGAAGTTTTATTTTTAACTTCTGAAGGGAAAATTTTTTTTTCCTTGATGAGCTTCAGGTGACCCAGCACTTTCTAGATATCTACCAAGGCTCCCTTGGTTCCCCGTGATCCGCTACTGCAGACAGTTAAAACCCAGGAAACGGCCCTGGTCTCCTCTCGCGTTCTCTATACTGTGGGGAGTCTGTGTGCTCTTTGATGCTGTTATTGTACAATGACCTAGCTTGCACAAGAAAAATTCCTTTGTTGTTGTTGGTGTGGTAAAATGGGGTCTCCCTGTGTAGCCAGGGCTCATCTCAAACTCCATGTCATGCCCTTGTCTCAGCCTCCCATGTGTTGGCATTCCCTGAGTGGGCTGCTGCCCAGCTGCGAACACTTCTACATAAAGACAATGGTGGTGGGTAACATTCTGACTAACATGTTGTTTTGTTCTCTTATCTTTGGGCCTCAGTCTTCCCTATAGACAGACTTTAGGGAGGGTATGGTCAATCAGACCAGTGGGCATCTGGTCAGAAAAAAATATGCACATGAAAATGTATTTCCTTCTTATTTGTAGTAAGGAGTGGGTTTAACCTGGAGACTAGTCCTTTTCCACGTGGGCAAGCTCCCCCTCCCCCTCCCCTCCCCTCCCCTCCCTCTCCCCCTCCCCTCCTGCCTGTGTCAGCTGCCATTCAGCTAAGAGGGGAGGCACTCCTCCTCCATAACTCAGCCTGCGCAGGAAGGGCCCTCCTCTTGGCTTCTGAGAGGACTTTGGTGGCTTCCGCTAAAAGGGGTTCGACTAAACAAGACTGTTATCCTTTTGTACACTATACAATTTCCGTTCTAAGAAAAAGACTTGGGAGGCAGAGACAAGAGGATCAGGAATCCAAAGTTGTCCCCAGCTACAAAGTGAGTGCCTGCTCAGCATGAGCTGCCCCACCCTTCCCAACACACAACCAGAACAAGCTGACTCCATCTAGGATACTTTTCCCTGACATATGGTATGCTCCTAAACCAAGGGCTTGACAATACAGAGCTACTTAGAACTGAATGCTAAAAGATTAAAATTAAAAATTCAAGTCCACATTTCTACAACCATCTTGCTTCAAATCCCTCCTACAACTTACTCAGAGGGCCGAGTTAACCAGTGGTGCGTGTGAAAAGTTACCCCTCAGAGCAGAGATCTTCATGGACATTTAAATTGTTACACTGATTACAGAAACATGGCGGGAAGGGGGGACCGTGGGCAGCAGTAAAATGTCTGCGTCTGCTTGGCCAATGGTCACACTAGAAGTGAGCCCAGCTCCAGTTTAAGGTCATGTGTGGTTATGTGTGGGCAAACATCTGTTGCTTGGCTGTGGCTATTTTTAAAAAACCTACCTACCCTGAAAGAAAAAGAAAAGAGTGCAAAATTCTTCAAATGTTATTTTTGGGCCTCACCATTTTTAATATCTTTGAGCCTGCTTCTGTGATGGCTTTCACTGTGCCTGTAAATGTAAGCTGAGCACCAGCTACCAGATAATATCTGCTCTCAGAAATGCCTCTCCTCCTGAGTCAATCTTCTCCCCGCCAAGAAGCTAAGCTCCAGAGGATTCCTGCTGCGCGCTCACTGGGGAAGGTAGTAAAATTTGCTTTGTGGTTTACTAGGGAGATTCAGAGAGCAGTGCGGTTCTAGGCAAACCTGAAACAATCTATTTTATTTTCTAAAGTTTGATTCTGACTTAACCATTGCTTGAGAGAGAGACAAGCTGGTTGAGTTTTGTAAGAACTGCCCTCTGAAGTGTTCACTCGCTTTGGGGCAGGATGTGTGATCCACAAAGTGCGACCATTTCCTGAACCTTAAGTGTATGTTACTAATTCAGTATGAAAGTATGTAACCAGGTCTGTACAGACTTTAGTGATTTTATGACATTTTAAATGAAAATGCATATGTTTGTATAGATTAGATATGAGAATTCTCACTTCCACCATTGCTGACTTCTTCAGCTACAAATTTTATTTCATAGATAAGGAATTAAAGTCTGTGGAGTATGACAAGTCTCTGGCCCCACAAGCAAACAGAATAGATGTGATTTCGGGGCTATCTCCTGTAAAAAGTGTTTTCAGACAGGAGAGATGGCTCAGGGGTTAGCACTGTTGGCTGCTCCTGCCAGGGACTCAAACCCTCAGCCCAGCTCCCATGTCAGACAGCTCACCACCACCTGTGACTCAAGTTCCAGGGCACCGGTAATGGTAACCTCTTCTAACCTCTGGAGGTGCTGCACTCGTGTGTGCATGCTCCCACACAGACATACCCACGAACATATAAACTAAGAATTAAATATTAAAATCCTCCTGTCGTGATACTTCCCTCCCCGTCCCCCTCCCCCCTCCTCCCCTTCCCTTCCCTGTTCCCCTCTCCCTTCCCTCTCCCCCTTCCCCCTTCCCCTTCCCCTTCCTATTCCTCTCCCCTCCCCTTCTTCCTCCTCTCCCCCTCCCCTTCCCACCCCTTCCCCCTTCCTCCTCCCCTTCCCTGTCCCCTTCTCCCTTCCCTCTCTCTCTTCCCCTTCCTATTCCCCTTCCCCTCCCCCTCCCTCTTCACTTCCTCCCTCCCCCTCTCCTTCTTCTTCCCCTCCCCCCCCTCCTGTCTTGCTCTCCCTCCAACTCTCCTGCCTCAAGGCTTTCCCCACACATTTCCAGACTACTGCACTGAACCGAAGCAGGATGGACGGCACTGGTTTGGCTAAGGAAGAAGCAATTGAAACCCTCTTTATGCTGTATTTCCTGGTAAAAACACTGTAGGAATTCCTACTTGAGAGAAAACCCCAGCCTATGAGAAACAGAACATCCAGTCCTACCCAGTATTTATCAGTGCAGCCCTTGGGCACTGGAGAGAAAGCTCCGTGGTTAAGAGCACTGGCTGCTCTCACAGGGGACCCAGGTTTGGTTCCTAGAACACACATGGCAGCTCTCAACCACCCATAACTCCAGTAGCCGGGAATTCAGCATACTCCTCTGGCCTCTGTGGGCACTGCGTGCATATGGCACCCAGACATACATGCAGGCCAAACACCCATACGTATAAGTTATTTTTAAAAAAATAATCCAGCCCACAAGTAGAGAACTAGTTTAATCCTTCCTGTGATGTCATTTCAGAGTGCTAAAGAGCCAAAGTTGTCTCTCAGGCTGAGCCATCACAGCTAGTGTGAAGTGACAGTGTAGAATGCAGGAGATTAACTGGAGACTCGCCTGGGCTGCAAGATGCAGGAGCATGCTGATAGTAGGAGCAAGCCTCCTGCAGCAGTTGCTGGAGCCCTGCACATGGGTTCATCTGCTTTCCACTCAACCATGCAATGCGGCAATGAAGACTTCAAGTTCACCACTCAGGAGGCTAGAGCGGGAAAACCCCAGGGGCTAGCCAGGGCTACAGTGTAGGAGTGTTTCAGACAACTATTAATAAATAAAATAAAACAAGGTAAACTGTATGCTCAGAGGGAAAACCTGAGTCAGGGAAGAGACCTGCATACTTCACCTACAGCAGGGAAGAAATGGCCCCTGGGGCTGCAGGAGAAGAGTGTCAAAGCTGCGGTCAGTGTTGATTGCATGTTCAGTAGCCACTCCAGTCTTGCTCCAACCAAGTTCACCAGTCACAAGCAGCTACTGAGTACCAACAGTCAGAAAAACAGATTGAGACGTGCTGTAGGCACAAAACACACATAAACTTTTGAAAATAAGATTTTTTAAAAAAACAAAGAGAAAATATCTAATTTTGTATTGACAGCAGGTTGAAATACTGGTTAAATAAACCATTATGAAAGTACTGTTGGGCTGGCAAGATGGTTTGGCAGATAAAGGTGCTTGCTGCCAAAGCCTGGCCCCATGCGGTAGAAGCAGAGAAGCAGAAGCAAGTCCCAGGAGCTGTTCTCTGACCTCCTCCACACGAGCTGCAGCACACATGCCCACACAACACACAAGTGAATTAATCCTAATTAACTAACGTGTACTTAGTTAATGCCACCTGATTGTTACAAAAGTAGAAAACACTCGCTATTGGGAAAGTCTAGATCACGTGTGTTGTGTTGTTTCTGCAGAAGGAGAAGTGATTCCCGGCCGGTTTATGGATGGCTGGTATGCACACAATGGCACGTGCCTGCCAGGCTCCATGTCCCAGATGGTTGGCTGTGCCCTGGCCACATCTTCTGGAAGTTCCAACAGGGAGAGAAAAGGTTGACTATGTGTACATTCCAATTTCCCTTCTGGAGCATGCATCCAAGTGAGCTTGGGGCCACATGAGACCCTAAAATGTCTAAAGGAATGAGGAGAGGAGGGCAATGGAGAAGGGAGGAGAGGGGAAATAGAAGGGGGGGAAGGGAGGAGACAGGGAAGCAGAGAATCTGACCCGATTTGGGAGATAGAGTCTCACTGTGTAGCCCTATCTGGCCTAGAACATGTAGACCAGGCTGGCCTCAGCTTCTGATTCCCAACGCTGAGATTAAAGGTGTGTGCCACCACACCCAGCAAAAGAAAGCCATCTAAGGGTCCTAGGTCCACCCCCATGCCCTGGTCTTTATCCAGTCTCCTTCCAAAAGCCAGATGCCCACAGGGGATTAAGTCTCTGACAGAGGGCTTTCCAAGCAGACACCAAATATTCAGCCCATTGATGACAGTTTAAAGAGCCCTGTCTGTGACGACTTGCTATGAATTCATATTTTATAATGCTATCTATGAAAAGCCCTTCAGTAGTCTGTCTAAAAGGTTATGCTGGACACAGTTTTGGTTGGAGACCCAAGAGCTTCCAGGGACCTTGTCAGCTATAGGTGTGCGTCTTGGACCAGCCGCCACCGTGACATCACTGGAAGCTTGTTGGGTCTCTCCCCAGACCTGCTGAGTCAGAATCTCTGGTTAATTAGAACCCTGGGGCTTCCTATCACATTTGTTTTGTGCAGTGGTGCCAAAAAATTGAACTATGAGTTAGACAGCCTTATGGACAAGGTGTGCAAATATCCAGGGGTCATGTGTGCAGCATGCACAAGTGTATGGGGGTGCATAACTCAGACAAGAATAAAGGATTATACGGTGTCGTTGTAGGAACTCAATAAAAAGGCTTTTGCTCCCTAGGGGCCCAGAACAAACTGTATGCTACACAAAGCATGGAGAATCAGAATAGCAAGCTTACCACAATCAGAACTGTTGGAAAATGGGGCTTGGTATGTGGCTTGCAACTGCTGGCGCCCTTACTCACCCAAGCACAGGCAGTGTCTCCTGAGCCTATCAAGAGAACTGAAGGTCAGTGTGCTAGTTTTTCATTGCTATCAAACCACGAGCTTAAAAACCTCAGTTTAATGAACACCCAGTTATTAGCTCACAATTCTCTGAAGTCAGCATGTTAATCTCCCTGGGTTCCCCATCAAGAGGTTGGCCAAACTAAACTCTTAACTTGAGGCTTTAGGGGGAAATGTTCCTCCAAGGTCACGCAGGTAGCTGGCAGAATACAGTTCCATAAACCTCAAGAATAACAGGCCCTGAATTCTTGCTGGCTGGCTGCCAGGGCAAGGGTCAGAGTATTAGGACAGCACTCTCTCTCTCTCTCTCTGCCTCTCTGCCTCTCTCTCTCTCTCTCTCTCTCTCTCTCTCTCTCTCTCTCTCTCTCTCTCTCTCTCTCTCTCTCTCTCTCTCTCTTTCTGTCTCTGCCTCTCTGCGTCTCTGTCTCTCTCTCTCTCTCACACACACACACAGACACACACACAGACACACACACACACAGACACACATACACAGAGCTCAATCTTCTTCAGCTGGCTTCTCTCCAGCCCCAGGCAGAAACACTTACCATTTTTAATTATCCCCTTTGGCTACATTGTACCAACTTGAATCACCTCTGCTGGCTGACTCAAGACCAACTGATTAGCAACCTCAACTACTGTGAAAAGCCCCCTTTACACGTGAAAAGCCCTCTGTCTGTTTCCTGTTCCACAACCAGCTCATTCCGGCTCCTCTCCCTCACTGTCCTGGTTAGAATGGACAATCTTAAGGGTCTATTTTAGGATTCTTCCTCATATTCTTGCTTCTGCTTCTTAAGTTGCTGGCAGGGTTAATTGAATCTCTCATGGTAGAGGATAAATGGGGTTGTGGAAAGGGGCCAAGGATTGCATACTGAGGAATGTTGGTCCATGTAGAAACCTGAAGCCAGGGGAAGGTGGCCTCTTACCAGCCTCGCCCTCCATCATCCCAATAGCTGAGACACCAAGTATAGTTCAAAGGTCATCTGGGAGACATGGAGTATGTGGATGATCCAGGAGAGGGAATCTAACCTGAGCAAGAAACCTGACACATCCCTCCATGATCAGAACAGGAAGGGTGCCCCGTTACTCCTCAGCCCTGAGCTGAAGAGCTTGCCCTGGTTCAGGGTATGTAGATACACGGTTAGCAGAAGCCTGTGAGAAGGACTGGTCTAGAGATGCTGGGAGAATCCCGTGTCAGGGTATATTTGCAAGAAATCTGACAAGAGGTCAGAGAATTAGTTCTGGGGTGGAAGCAATTGGGATGGACATGGGAAGAGGAGAGAAATCATAGCAACCAAAGCAAAACCACCCAGAAGACTTAGCAACAAAAGGAAGGGGGACAGTAAGTCCATGGGTTTGAATCCAGAGACTTGGTGTAACTGCAATGAAAGCGGCAGCAGCAAAGCCTAGCAGGAAGTGCAGTACACAACCTTCAAGTGTTCCCCCTTCACACACACACACTCACACACACAAACACAAACATGTACTCACATACATGAACACGCACACAAATACACACATGCACCCATACACACACATACATGTACACTCACACATACATACACACATCCATGCACACACACATACACATACATACACACATGCAAACATGCATGTATGCATATACACTACACACACACTCATGATACCACACATGAACACGTGCACACATGCACACATACACATACATACACACGTGCATGCACACTCACACACACAGATAGATACATACATACACATGTGCATGCATACTCACTCACACATACACATACATACCCACATGCACACACACATATGCACACACATATACATACACATATGGACATACGCACATGCATGTACACACACATGTACATACACACACGCACACTACTGCACACATACTCACACACATGCATGCGACATCGGTCATCCTCTTCTGCCATTCCACCAAGTTCCCTCTCTTCTCCCCAAGCCCTTCCTCCCTTCCTTCCCTGAGTCCCATTCTCTGCTCTCTGCTCTGTTTCTGCTGCTCCTGCTAAAATGAATCTCTCCCAGTCAAGTTCACAACGAATGGGTTCTCCCTGTAGATAAACTCAGAATCATCTTTCCTGCCTGATCCATCATGACCACGTTGGAACTTTTGGGACTTGATGTCCTCGTGGAAACGCCCACGTCCCTATGGTATCTAAGACCTTCATCTTTTCTTCCTGAGCTCAGCCTTACTGTGGCCCCACCCTCTGCTCATATAACCAGCAGCTCCTTAGTACTCTTCTTACCTAACACAGTCTCTGTGCAGCCACTGCAGACATGGTGCTGCTGCTCCTGAAATCGAGACCAGAACACTCAAAGCTCTATCTTAGCTCCCACCTCCATCCTCATCCTCCCCTGGGCTTTTCTCCCTGCTTCCGTGGCTGTGGTGGAACCCGTTGTCCTCATGTTGAGGTTCAGTCCTTTCAGGTTACGTGGGCTACCACACTTCACCCTCCAGGAGCTGACCTCAAGCCTACACTCAGTCTTTACTGGGACTGGCACAGTGGCCTGATTCACAAGTGCTCTCTAAGAGCCTCCTTCCTGGAGCACCTCTAGCTCACCTCACCCTCCCCAGGCCCCTCCTCTAGGACTCAGAAAATATAAGCTCCGCCCATCTTCTAAGTCAATCACACAACACCTGAATTAGGACCAAAGCCTTCTAAGCACCCCAGGTACTGCTGGCTCCTTCTTCCCTTGTCCCTTCCCTCTTCTCTGGACCGTGCACACATGCTTACCAGAAGCCATGCTATCCCATTTACTGTCTGTTATTTGTTCTCTGTTACCAATGAGCCTAGAACCCTGGCTGACACATAAGGACCATTACAGGAAGGGTGGAAGAGAGAGAAGCAAATGTTTCTACTCTAGGAGAGTCTAGGAGTTGACATTTAGGAAAGACTAGAGGTCAGAAAAGACTGAAAGCCCATTATGGATTTTAAAATCTCTCAACCAAATAGTGATTGCCTGTCCAAACTCTCTGGATGACAAGAAATGTCTTCAGGATAGGACTTCTACATATTTGAGATTTGCACATGAAGAATTTTTGAGATTTTTAAAATGAAGACAAGACATGGAGAGGAGAGAGGTAAAAGAGGACATGATAAGAGTTAAATTTTCTCAAAGCTGCCAATTGTACCTAAGAAGAAACATAGCTGACCCATGCCTGGTGTGTGTGTGTGTGTGTGTGTATGTGTGGACATGTGTATACATGTAAGTGTGTGTACCAGTGCCTGTGTGTGCATGTGTGTGTGTACATGTGTGTGTTCATGTGCCTGTGTCTGTGTGTGCATATCACATCTGCATGAGTATGCATGGCACAGGTGTGGGCGTGCATGTGTGTGTGTACTTGTGCCTGTGTGTGCACACTCGAATCTGCGTGTGTGCATGGGTGTGCATGTGTGTCCACAGGCAAGTCTCCTACGTTCCCTAAAAGGGAGGTTCCTGGCCTATAAAATGGGAATGACAGTGGGATTCCCAAGATTAAGCGGGGCAACTATCCACTCACTGCCTGGCACATGATGGCATGAGTGAGAACAAAGGGGGATCATGACAGAGACAAACCTGTCATATCTAGCTTCCATTAATGAGTACGTAGCTTCTCGTCTCCGAGCCCCAGGGTGGCATCTTACCCAGCTCCTGGAGGTTCCACAGGTTTGCCTTTATCTGTGTCTGTTCACTTCCCTGAGTCTCGCTGTGCTCTCAAGCTGATGTCACCCAAGCTCAGAAAGGTCGTAACAGTAATACACAGTCCTCTGCAAATAGTCGCTTTTGCCAGGTTCTAGGACAAAAAAGAACTTTGGCTTTTCTCTAAAAATTGTCAAAGTATTAAGTGTATACACAAACACCTGCTCTCTGTTCTACTATTCCAGCTTCTCAGCCTGATGTGGAGAGGTGGCTCTGGGGCTCATGAGAGAATGTCCAGGGCTTTGGTTCCACCAGGTCTCTGGAATAAATTTACCTGGTCTGGTCAGTCTTACTGGGTCAATCTCTTAAGCCCAATCCTCACCAGTTAGAACCAAATTTGCCCTAACTTTGGGGTCCATTTGTTATTTCTTACCTTATCTTACCTTAATAATTAGTGCAAATTATTCTGTCCCTACTCTGTTCAAAAAAAGAAAACTTTATGGAGCTATTTTATGTCCTTGTAAACCACACTCTTTTAAAATTATTTTAAGGCTCTTCCTTGGAGGCCACACATTTAAGTCTCTCGGTCTTTCATTAGAGGGCAGTCCTGTGGAAGCCTTTCTTATTTTATTTGCTCTTTTTTGCTTTGGCAAAAATATATGACTAGGGAGTTGCAAATCATGTCCTCTTGCCTATTTAAACAGCGTCTGGAAATCTGAAGTAATTAGCTCTCCTTCTCCTTCTGCTTCTGCTTCTCCTTCTCCTTCTCCTTCTCCTTCTCCTTCTCCTTCTCCTTCTCCTTCTCCTTCTCCTTCTCCTCCTCCTCCTCCTCCTTCTCCTTCTTCTTCCTCTTCCTCTCTCCTCCTCTTCCTGTTCTTTTTCCTCTTCCTGTTATTCCTCCTCCTCTTCTTCCTGTTATTCTTCCTCTTCCTGTTCTTTCTCTTCCTCTTCCTCCTCCTCTTCCTCTCCCTCCTCCTCCTCTTCCTCTTCGTCTTCTTCACAACATTGTTTATAAGCCATCTGGGCTGCCTAGATCCTAAGGCTTTGAGGCCGACCACATGCCCTTGCTGTCACTGGGTGCTGACCACTGTCAGTGTGCAAGGCTGAGGATAATTTCTAAGTCATATTATCTGTAAATGTCCAAAGGAAAGCTCGGCTTCCCTGTACCTTAGACGCAGCAGAATGTGGGAAATGCTTCATCCTGGGCTCTTAACATATGCTGATGATTCCCAATAATACTTAAGGCTGTCATTTCAAGACTGAGTGGTGTCAATGTAAACAAACTGCTTTCCTAGCCAAAAATGGGGGGAAGCCAGCAAGGGGGAAGTGTTTCTGAAATGTTGCATCACTAGAGAAAAGCAATTGGAACACGGAAGCACCAGCTAGTCTCTTTTAGAAAATGTATTCCAAATTGTTTATTTGGATAAACACTGGCTTTAAGGAAATAAATTGCTTTGAATGATACTCAGATTTTTTTTTTCCTCCTTATTCTTAGCCTCTGCCATGTTACTGATTTTAAAACCATTTTGTATTAAGCTGGGATTTGGTTTTAATCTCACCTGGAGTTCTGAGCATCCCCAGAGCTTTAGTAAATAATTCACATGTGTTCATGCATGCAGCTAATTCACATGTGTTCATGCATGCAGCTCAGAGTGACTGAGACACAGAGATTCAGCATTCTGAATCCAGCATGGGCAGAAAGCACATAAAACCACATGCTAGACAGATCACAGTTCACTTAACTTATTTGGTGATTTACTATTTTATTTTTGTGCCAAAGATGATGGATTTATTTGGACCATTATATAAAACTTCCAATGCTCAAAAATATGGCAAGCAATGAAATAGGAAAAATAATTCAGTAGAGAATCTGTTTTTTAAAGTTGGCATGTATTGTAATTAGAATGAAAATTTTAGCTTTCAGTTTATTCACAGGGTTATTTTATTTTCTTATTTTCTATTATTTTAGAGTGCATACATAAAGTGAATACTAGAGGGGCTCATGGTGTGATAGGTTCCAATTTATATTTTTATGAAATATATATGATTTTCTATTGATGTGTTTCTATATATACTTTATGATATCATTTTGCCAAATAATTAAAGCTTTTTTTGCTGATTCAAATGTACTTAAAAGGAACAATCCATATTGTAGCTGTCATACCACATAAAATACCCCAATGAAATCTTAAATGATACCTTCAGCTCTGTGGCGTTCACCATTCACACGTTCTGCTGCTATTAAATGACTGTGTGACTCTCTGAAAGAAATATGGCTTGGCTTCTATCAGCTATGACAGAGTTTATTACACTTGGTAGAGCAACGGTGACGCAAAAGTTTATGAGGGTAAAATGTTTACTAAGCACCCCGAATTCTGTGGGGGGGGGGAATATTTTCAATTTGCTCCTGGTAAGGTGCACAGGGGTTATGACGTTAGAGCTGAGAGCTCCCCCCCCCCAGCAGAGCATAGAAATATTCAGACAGGGGGGATGAGGTACAAGAATTCAGAAGTCTGGTCTTCGTAGTAAACAGATGTGAAAAGTGAAATAATCGTGCAGGTTCTTCAGACGGGAGAGAAAGTGTAAGTTCCAGTGTTGAAAGCCGGACAGTGTGGACAGCCAGTCACTTATGTAGTGATTACTGTTCACTGGAATGGCTCCATGCCTGTGTAAGTACCAACTGCAGGGAGGGGGTCTAGAACTAACAGTAGGATACACTCTCTGATGAAGAGGAGGAGGGGGGAAAGGAGGAGGAGGAGGAGGAGGAGGAGGAGGAGGAGGAGGAGGAGGAGGAGGAGGAGGAGGAGGAGGAGAAAGAAATGACTTTAAAACTATTACATGCTTAGAATCTGACTTGGACAACAGAATATTACAACGGAGGGGCACTTTTGATTTAAAAGAACTGTTATTACACACATTTTATTTTGGAGATTATTTCACAGAACAAACCCACAAAACCTTCAGTTTTCGGAGACCACTTACAGTTAGCCAGTCACGTAAGGATGTAGAAAAGTAAGTCAATAAACCGCTCCGTCCTCCATCGAAATAGTTGCCTACCTCTCACTGAGCCAAATACTACTTTTTAAATTTGTGGTAGAAAGTCCAAACCCCGTTGTGCTCACTTCTAAACTCCCCCAGCAACAAATTTATTAGACTGTCACAGTAGCCGCTTAAACAAATCTTTCCCTTCCAGTTTTTTATCATGTAAATTTTAGTGTCACTCTGGGGAAAACCTGGAAGTGAAAGTTGTAAACCTTTCCTTTAGCTCTTGGTGAGGCAAGAGAGGGAAAGTGTTCTTTGACGCTGAAATGCGCGCTCTGGGTGGGAAGGAATTCCTCATTTCCCTTTCCCCGTAGCAGGACTTGCAGGAACTCCGTCCAAAGCCCCGAGGACTAAGTGTTCACGGTGCCCCTCGGTTGGAGTCTCAGACGCGCACTTGCTGTTTGCTATTCTGCAGTAAAGAGGGGGCAATGATTTTGTTTGTGCTTTTCAAGTGCGCGTTGAGTGGCTCCGTGACAACCCGCACGGGTCCAGGGATGCCCGAGGCCGGGTTTTTGCAGCTTTTCGTTGGTATATCTTTGTGGTCGGGCTTCGAACTTAGTAACTCAGCTGAGTAGCGCTCAAAGTGCGGCCCTTGACAGCTAAACTCGATGCGTTGGGTTCCTGTCACTGCCTTTCCTAGGCTTCTGCCTGGCAGACAACCCTAAACCCCGTGCAGGATTTGACACAGGGGCCTGACTCCAAAGCGCTTCCTTTAACCCTTAGAAGGGCTGGAGAGACACCATTTTCCTGGAGTCAAGGTCCCCTGCAGATGTGCTTGGCTGTGGCCCCAGGAGCACTAGATCTGAAGTCGGCTTCTTAGAAAATGCATTTGAGGGGAGTCTAGCTAGCTATTTGAGGGAGTCTAGCTTCCACTGGCCATGAACTTTCCAATAGAGCCGGCACGCGGGAACCTGGGCGCTCAAGGGCACTAGGAAGCTGTGGCCCTGGAAGGGGAGCGCAGGCTGCAGGATGGTGACTGCTGGGTCTAACATCACTCAAGCAAGGGGCGGGGGATGGGGGTAGGCGTAGGGAACATTTAGGGAATTGACACCTGAAATGGAACTTCCTTGAGATTCGTTTTAAAAGAAAAGCAAGGAAAAGTTTTCTTCCCAAAGCTCCAGAGTGCCCCAAACGCCAGGGGAACACAGCTTTTCCCTGTTGGCACGATCTTAGTCCTGAAGAACAAAGTCGGGCCCACTTGGGAAAATGCAGAAGGCTGGGAACGTGAGCCTTCGCTGGCGCTCGCTGGACACCTGAAGAATTCATGTCCTGAACTAGCATAAGGCGAAGCCCAGGCAAAGAAGCTTTGAGAAGAAATGAGACCTAATTTCGGTGGATCGCGACAGTAGAGACTCACCAGCTGGAGGATTCCAATGCAGGCTGGCCCAGTTACCACCTCTGAGGCACAGGGACGCTTAGGTGGGTTCTGGTGGCCGTCTCCTAATGTCTGTCCCCATACTCACAAGATCGACCCTAAGGATCTCCAGGTGAGACAGATGCCCACGCCATCGGGGCTACCCAGTGCCCAGCTCCGCTTCCCAGGGCGCCTACCGAGGGCCGCTGCTGCCCCCTGCCGTCCACCCAGAGCCCCGACATGACCATGAAAGGCCGGCCCGATGCTCCATGTCGCCAGCTCCTACCCGCCTGGGGCAAGAGAAACGGCCCCAAACTCGTGACAAGGCCTCAGTGCCGGGACCTCCACAGCTTCTTCCTTCTCCAATGAACCCAGGCTGCGCGGATGCCTGTGAAGGAAAGATACACGCGGGGACCAGCCAGGGGGACCGAGCACAGATGAAGTGGAGGGGTTCGCTCATTTGTGGACAGCAGCGGGCTCCATGGAGTGGGTAGTGAGAAGTCCTGGAGGAAGCAAGGCCCAGGAGAAGTAAGGGACCCACGGAAGTCACAAGCCAGCTGCTCCAGCTGGGGACAGTAGCGGGCCCCGCGCCAAGCAGGAAGGGGACCCTTAAAGCTCGGCGAAAATGCCCTCGGCGCCGCCGCCGGGACGAACAAGGTGGGGGAGGTGTCCCCACAGTGCGCAAGCGGGGTGGGTTCAGCGCCTGAAAAAAAACCTCCGGCCTCCCTCCGGAGCTAGAGCGTGGATTTGAGCTCGGGAGTTAGGGGTGGCCTGAGCCCCCCGATGCTTTCAACTTTCTTTATAGTCTAAGGTTCTTGGAGGCCTTGGTTAGAAAACTATCTCCTCTCCAGCCGCTGAGCACACTCAGAACGCGGCGCGCTGCGTAATCAAGCCGCAGCCCAGCCGCAGAGAAAAGACACGAAATAAAGCAACTCTACCAAGGAGAGGATGCTTAAAACCCAAAACTTCTGCGGCGGAGCAGCGGCTGACCGTATTTAAATGACTCCGGAGTCACTTCGCCTCAGCAGCCAGCCAGGCCCAAGGAGGCGCTCAGAGCCTCCCCCACCCGGCCATCAGCCCTCTGGCCCTCTGCAGCCGAATCCCACCCTGTCCTCCCAGAACCCGGAGCCTTGACCCATGGACTGCAGTGCAAGGCTGCCTGGGGACTATTTCGGGATGCCAGCCCCGGTCCCCGCAGCCTCGCGGTGGCAGCTATGTGTCCAGGGCGCACAGGGCGTCTCCCTCCCGCTGATCTCCCGGCCCCGGGCTTCTCCGGGCGTAGCTCGGGGTCCCCAAGCCCCACCGGCCTCTCGATTCCTGTTTCGGGGTCTCCGGGACCTTGGCTGCCGGTGGCGCCGCTGCGCCCCGCAATCCCACCCCGGGTGAGTGCAGCACCGCGCGTGGCTGCCTGGCGTGGGGTCTGAACCTGGGCCTGGCTTCGGGCAAACGTGGCAGCGTGTGCATGTGTGTGCGGGGTTGGCGTGCGTGCCCGAGCTGGGGGCGGTAGGGGCTGCCACAGAGTCCCGGTCGGGGCTGCGTACAGTAGCGCGCGGGGGCGCGCGGGCCAATTCCAGGAGCGCGGCAGCCGGCCGCGCCCAGGCTGATACCGGAAAGGCCTGTGATTGGCCGTCCGTCTCCCCTATGCAAACGAGCTGAGGGAATGGAATTCCTCGGGCCGGGCTTACAGTAAAAGCACGTTCATTTCCAGGCACTCTCATTCATAGAGCCAGCGGGCGCGAGCAGGACGGGCGCCCCGCGGCCGGACCCAGCCAGGGCACCACGCCGCCCGGCCCCGCGGCTGGCACTTCCATCCTGAGCACCCGGAGACGCAAGAAAACCAACCGTTGCGGCTCTTCCTAGATCTGCGTTGGACCTCCTTGTTTTCCTTTTCTTTTTCTTTTTCTTTTTTTTTTATTTTTCCTTTCTTACTTTTGAATGAACCGGCTTCTAGGCTTTGGATGTTTCAACTTCTCTCCTGGCTGTGAACTTTTCTCCGATTGTTTCTTTTGACAACTGCGGGAGAAAGTGTTCCGGGGTTCCAGGCGAGCGGTGAAGTTGCGTGTGCGTGGCAGGGTGCGTGGGAGTGAGCGTGTGTAACTCGAGCCTACTGGTCTACGGCGCCTCCTCCCAGGCCCGCTCCACCTGCTGCGGTTACACGGTGCTTGTTCGTGGGTATTTGTGCGCCCTAGCAGAAAACCAGCCAGCGCCGGGCGACGTTGGAGGAAGATCATCTTGCTACTGCCAGAGTCTGGGCTGACTCACTCAACCAATGTAGACAGTGGCTGACTTCCGAAGAGTGCTTGTCTGCTTGTGTGTGACCCAACTGCGGCTTAACTCCCACCAAACCACAGGATCAGCCACAAACTTAACCAGCGTTCCCAAACCAGAGTCCTCAGCTGTGGGAAGCTCTACCCTGAATGTCATCGAGTTTGATTTTTTTTTTCTTTTTTAAAGATTAGCTAGAGAAAAAGAAAGAAAGAAAGAAAGAAAGAAAGAAAGAAAGAAAGAAAGAAAGAAAGAAAGAAAGAAAGAAAGAGAGCTAGAGATCTTTGTAAAGCACTGACCATTTATTTGGCCAGAATTTATTGAGAAAATAATGACAAGTGATTCTATCCCGGCCTTCCAACTACTGAAGCTGATTTTCAAGGCTACTTTTAAAAAAAACTGCAGCAAACATTAATGGATTTCTGTTGTGTTTAAACTCTCTACAGATTGTATTGTAAATATTTTATGAAGTAGATCATATGTATATATTTATATATACGAGCACATACATTAGCAGCACAATCTTTTAAAGTTGCGGCTCTTGCTTTTGAGAAACGAAGTGAGTTTTTCATGGTAAGAGGGGGCGCCCTGTATGGAAGACACTCCTAAAAGTTTGTATTTTGTTGAGACTTTAAACAAAACTGACCCGCAAGAAAGAAAAACAAACTGACAGGCAATTAACTGCTGGAACTTCCAAATCTAGTTTTTGCCGGTCATTTTTTTGTTCTGCGCATAAATATTTTAGGACGTGTACGGGAATTTTGCCTCCGGGACCGTTTGTAATAGCCAAAGATTGAACTTCAACTCTCAAAGCCAGACTCCTTTGGGCATTTGACTTTGAATTCTGGTTGCCCACTTTTTAATGCACTAAGCGGCCGGTTGCTAACCCTGCTTGGGTGTGAGGCCGATCCTCGTAACTAGAGCTCAGTCCGGGACTGGTGGTAATTTAGTCTCCTTCCACCCCCATAACCCTCCGGTAGTAATAAAGGCTCCTGAACTTGTATGTTGGTCTCCCGGGAGCAGCTTGCAGAAGATCCGAGCCCTTGTCGCCGTCTAGTAGGAGCTGTTTTCAGGGTCCTTACTCAATCGGCTTGTTGTGATGCGTATCCCCGTAGATGCCAGCACGAGCCGCCGCTTCACGCCGCCTTCCACCGCGCTGAGCCCCGGCAAGATGAGCGAGGCGCTGCCGCTGGGCGCCCCGGATGGCGGCGCCGCCCTGGCCAGCAAGCTGAGGAGCGGCGACCGCAGCATGGTGGAGGTACTAGCTGACCACCCTGGCGAGTTAGTGCGCACCGACAGCCCCAACTTCCTCTGCTCCGTGCTGCCCACTCACTGGCGCTGCAACAAGACCCTGCCAATCGCTTTCAAGGTACTCCTGCCTGGAGAGGGTGGCGGGAGGAGCAGGTGGTGGCCAGCCGATGGCCAGAGTGAGCCTAGGGGGCAGTGGCTAAGGCGGCTTCTAGAGAAGGGTGCTGCTTGTAGAAGCCTCTGGTCCTTCTCACTGTGTGGGGGGATGCTGCGTTGCCGTGGCGACCCTCGGGCGGGACCCACCTTAGCCAGCCTCAGAAGTATCCAAGAGGAAGTTTAAAAAAAAAAAAAAAAAAAAGGATAATCCCAGAACATCTATCAAGGGCCTTCCTTATCTTTGCTAGAAATTAGAAAAAGTTAGAAACTTGGAGCCGGCCAGTCCATCTTCCTCAGTTAGGTTCCCCGAACCTCTGGATGGACACCCAGACCGTTTTGTATCTCTCAAATGAAGGCATCAGGAAATAAAATAAGAGATGCTTTAATACCTTCCGGTCAGTAAAAATAAACCAAGGGAAACCTCTAGGGATCCCACCCCCCGCCGCTTTTTTTTTTTTTTTCTTTTTTTAACCGCCCTATAGGATTCAGCGTGTCCAAAGTCCGCTGCAGGCGTAATTAAGTTTGCCAAAGTCCGGAGGAGTTTTTCGAGCCTGTAGCCTGCTCCTGCCAAAAGCCGCAAGTAGTGAATCCTGTTGCTTTTTCTGGAACCCTCCAGAATATTATCATCGCTGGCTCACCTAAATTAAGCCCCGGGCAAGAAAGGTGACGAGGTGTCTTCCGACACCGGGAAAGGTCCAATCCGGCAGCTTTTCTCCTAGAGGAGGGGGGCCTTGTAGACCCGGAAACTTCAGGTGGGCAGCTCACGTCTTTCTAGTGGCTTTTTACCTTAATCTTGCCCAGGCTTTGAGTTGCCTCTAAAACTTGGCCTTCAGAAGCGATATATAAACAACCTCGGGCGGTTTTAAAAAAACAACAACAACCACCCTACTGCTCTGGCAGGGAGCTGGAGGAATTTAGATTCTCTTGTTTGGTCTTCTTCCGGCGGCCGGTGGGTTTTAAAAGGTACAGCAGAAAGCAAAGTGACTCTGTCCAGTGGTGTTCTTTTAAAAGGCTAATGAAGGCGGGGGGGGGGGGGGGGCGAGCGGTAAAGTGAAGCTGCTCTCTTTTTTTTTCTTTTTTCCATTTAGCTGAATAATTGTCTCATTTAGGAGGGAGATTAATTTAATTTAAGCTTTTCGTAGTTCCAGGCCTCAGCTGGGTCTTGATCTAATTACAATGAATAACGCTCACTTTTTTGAAAAGTGCTGTCCGGGTTCCTTTTTTTTTTTTTTTTTTTTTTTTTTGTGCGAAAAACACCGTTCACATTTTTAAAATCATAGAAGTAGAATTTGCAACAGACTCTGTCTATAGAATTGCTCCCTCTACCACTGTTTTGAAAGCAACTTTTTAAGGGGTAGAGGTGGGGTTGAGCATCCGAAGGGGGTCCAGGCACTTGATTTTCCCTTCCTTTCCAGTTTGGGCGAATCCATCCCAATTCTTTTAGAAAAACAAATTTAGCTGGTGTTGTCTTCTGGTCACCCAGAGAGGGACCTGATTGGGCTCAGCCCTAAGGTCACTTTCAGAGAACCAAGAGAAGTCTTGCTTATTGTAGTCAACCAAAGAGCCATTTTAGGAAGGTTTCCCTGCACAGCCAAGCTAAAGGGACTTGGGGCTTCCTTGGGAAAGAAACTGGGGGCCTTTACTAAGCTGCTTTGTTGCTGTTGTTGTTGTTGCTGTTGTTGTTGTTGTTGTTGTTGTTGCTGTTGTCCTGCCAGGGAATCCCAGTTTATCAAGACACTAAATGATTGCCTTTTAAAATGGTCTTCAGGAGTTGACTTGATACAGTCTTGAGCTACCACATGGAAATGCTTATTTTCTGTCAAAAAAGTGAAGGCCGTACATATTGCTTTTACAAGCCACGGAAAATTTTCCTTTTAACAAAAATAATCGCCGCTGCAGAGATTCCCTTTCACAAATGATTTTGGAAAACCCGCTTCTAAAAGAACCTCAGTGTGTTTTCCTGAGTGACAGCCAGTAGCTATGACAAAGGTCAACGGTGGACAGGGAAGTTGAAAAATCAGACCTCTGGATTAATATCTGTCACCACCAATGCTGTCCTACAGAGGGAGGGCTGCTTCAAGAAGCTCAGCACCCTGCTCACCCCGGTCAGTAGACAGAGCTTTCGGAGGGAAAAGAGATGTAAAGGCTGGGCTTAAGAGGAAGTTGGACTTCAAAGCAGACCAGCATCCTTGCTGTACTTGCTCTGGGTCCCTGGCTCCTCTGTGTGCCAGCCCCTGCCAAACACACTGAAGCAGCTTCTACCAAAAATGTTTCTTTACATTTACATTTGAATTAAGATCCAGGAATCTCTTTAGGGGTTAATCCTGCAGGAATTATCCTATCCCCCACCCCATAAAAAATCACATTATGTGAAGCAGTGTTCAGATTACCCCTGGAAGAGCATCTTCTGGAATTCTGTTAAGTCCTCCGCTTTAATCTTCAGAATTATCAAGAGATTTAAAATCACAAATTCCCTTGAAAATAGATTAAAATTATGCTAATTGGTCCTCCTAGTCTCCACCCCTCTTCCCACCTACAGACCGTTTGTCTTAGCATAAGAGAAACACTTAATTTCACTGCTGAGAAATTGAGAAATCTGCTACGCACTGTGCAGTATTTGCAGATGTTACCTATGAAGTTTTCTAGGTGACTTGCAATAGATTTTGTAATACTGTAATAGTATAGTTTGTTTAGCCCCTGGTACACCAGAATGCAAAAATATAAACATACCTTCAGCCGGAAAGTTCAAAGACCATGGGTGCTGATGGAATGTGCTTTTCATAAAAAAATAAATAGCCGGGTAGTGGTGGCGCACGCCTTTAATCCCAGCACTTTGGGAGGCAGAGGCAGGCGGATTTCTGAGTTCAAGGCCAGCCTGGTCTACAGAGTGAGTTCCAGGACAGCCAGGGCTACACAAAGAAACCCTGTCTCGAAAAACCAAAGTAAATAAATAAATAAATAAATAAATAAATAAATAAATAAATAAATAAATTTTTTAAAAAAATCTGGCAGGAAGACCATGGTCTCTAGCTATGCATTAAATACCATCTCAGATAAATTCTACGGTCCACTCCACAGCCTCTTTGAAACTCCGATTTGGGAATTTGCAGTAAATAAGTTGTAACTTTAATTTCAACCTCTAAAATTGTTGGAAAATGCCAGTTTCAAACCAAGGACAGGCTAGCCAAGAACAGTGCTGGGAAGCCCTCAGACCAGAAAGGGCAGCTGAAAATTCGCCCAACTTCCTGATACTTGAAGAACAGAGAAGTTCAACAAAATATGAGCTCTCTTTGGCCAGCAAGTCCCTTCTTGTCTGTTTGGTCTGTGCTGAATGTTCCTCTCGCCTTACCTATTGTTTATAGCTTTTTACTGCAGATGCTGCTTGGTATTTCTGTTCGAAGCTTGACTTCTTTTCATTCTTTTTATATCATTTCTCGATGACAAAAATCTATATCAAATTAGAAGACATCTTAGCTTTAAATAAAACAACAATACTAATAACCTAGCCTAAGTGTGCTTGTCACTGGGTTAAGTACAGAGTTAAATGTCCCTGGATTTAATTTTGTCTCCTTCCCTTCTCCATCAAAGCTCTTTGGAGATAAATTAGAAAGCCCAAGAAGTGTTAACTAAGCCCTGGATGCCCCCTTCCCACTTCCTTTAGAAATGGAGGTGATGCCATTCAAACTCCTAATTTTTAGACTTTTGAGTTCCAACATCAACAATCTTTTCTTAGCCACCATGGTCCTCTCATGCTGTAGAGGAGAGGGCCTCCTGGGTTTGCCCTCTGGGTAATGAGGGATCACTGAAGCAGCAGTGGTCAACTGAGGCACAGTGGGCACAGCAGGAGTTCCATGACTCAGCATGCCTTTGGGCTGTGGAATGCGATGTACTCATTTTAGCCTCTTAGCAGATATGGGCCCCAGCAGCCAGACATTCCGTTTGGAAGCCCGGCTGTAGATTCAGTGTCCTGGGTGCCCCGTGGATGTTGAGATGAACTGGAAAAGCCTAGGTCTCCACAGGGAGATAAGGGCCAGGAAGTGAAGAATTTTCACAGAGGACATTTCAACACTGTGAGCGAACTGTGCAGGGGGAAATGAAAACATTGAAGAAAGAGATGGGAAAAAAATAGACTGAAAACAGAATTTACAGGAGTAACATTCTGTAGGAGTAGAAAGAAAGGAAAATAACGATCAATTAACCGAGCAGGGAGATTTATTTCAATGATGTTCCCTGAAACAAAAGAGTTGTCATATTACCACTCCTAATTAAAGGCCATCAAACACTTGTGGTGGGATAGAAACATCTAATTACAGATTGCTGGCAGAATAAGCGTTTTAAAATCTCCTTTGTAGAAAACATGTCCAACAGTTGAAATGAAAGGGTTAAAAGCAGAGGCAAGGGGCCGGGTCCTTGTTTCACAAAGCAAGTGTGTGAAAGCAGATAAAAATTAGAGATGGCAAGATACACATATCCAGTACCAGAGAGCAGAGCGACCTGGTGATGTCCTGCGGTCCCCTCTGTCCATTTCTCAGGGTAGCTGGGGCAATTTCCTGGCATATGTTCTTCAGAACTCAGGAGATGGAGCAGCCACAATGAATAAAATCATTCAGATAGCCATCTGCAGGACATCGGACAGCGGGAAGGAGACATGACTAAGCACCCAGTAAAGATGGTCATGAGAGACCTAACCTTGATACCAGATTAGCAAATCTGCGGCAGGGTTATTTCATGCATACAGAATGAGAAATATCCCTCCGATAAACTGTGCAGCAGCCAGTGTACAAAAACTAAAAAAAACCCAAAGTGGCAGCAGATGAAGAGATGCTCACCACTACCAACCCCAGAAAACCTGCCTAAGGATGACCAGGCAACTGAGATAAATAACAGAAATTCCACTGCAGACTGACTGACAACGTGTGTCTGGAATGGTTGGAACACACTGTGAACTCTCAGGGCATTTCAATTTGAAATCCCGTGGCCACTTTGAAAAAAATGGAACAAGGCAAATATAACCAAATCAAGTCAAAACTGAAAACCTTAGCCGAATTCAAAGGACGCATGGCTTGGTGGTGCACACCTGTAAACCCTGGTCTCACAGGCTAAGACAGGAGGACTGTGAGTTCAAGGCCATCTCATATTATGAAACCATAGCTCTAAAGCAAAACACAAAGAGTCAGAGCAGCCAAGCGATGGGTGGTAACATTTTGTAAAGCATTTCAAGGCGTGTGCTTCAGAGTGCTTTAATCTAAAATTACTATTTTTTGGTTTTCTGGATGTAAAATATGCTTATCTACAAGTTGCCTTCAGAATATAGTAAGCCCTTACCTCTTCAATGGCAATAAAGGAATCCCTCGGAGCACAGTTAATACAGATGTGAGACTGTGGCCTGGCTCCACCTTTAATTTGAGAAGAATGGTTACATTGGAGCACCTGCTGTTACCGAGGTCATCCCTTTTGTAATTAATAATAAATAAATGGCACATTTCTGGTTTTTCTCCTTGGGTGCAAGAGTTCGCTGCTAGTGAGTGTCCAACAGCTGCAGGAAGAGGTGCCAGAGATTATCTGCAAAGGGGCAGATCACCCTTGGAAGCTGCACACTGGGTGGCACACACACCTGTAACCCCAGCACTAGCAGGGCAGGGACAGGAAGATCGGGGGTTCAAGGTCACTTTCTGTTATACAGTGAGCATGGGGCCAGCTTGGGCTATCTGAGACCCTTCTTCAGAAAACAAAAACCAAAAACAAACAAACAAAAATCAGTAGCAAAGTCAGAGCAGAACTAAATTTAAATAGTTTCGTCTAGGTTCCATTAGGTGCACCAAGGGAGGGCCAAGCAAGTAAAAATTGGGGCCAGAGAGATGGCTCCCTCGTTAAGAACCCATGACGCACGATACAGAGAATGGTTCTGATTCCCAGAACCTATGTCAGGTGACTCACATCTGCCTACAACTCCAGTCTCAGGGTGCTCTGCACCTCTGGCCCTCATGGCCTGCTCTCAAAAACATGCCCACCCACATATGCTTAATTCGAAATACTAAAATAAATCTTTTTAAAAAGTGGATTAGATCACAAATCTACAAACACAAGGCTTTCTGTCTTTCAGATATGAGGTCTTAAGAGATAACTGAATAGACCAGAAACAGTAGCTTTTCAGAGTCTCTGTCCCCGTTTGTCTTGTTTCCACTGTGTCCTGTGACCTTGTGTGGCTTTTTCCCTTTAATCTCGGTGTCGTCTTTATTTGAAAATCCACACCCATCTATGCATCTCAGAACTCACAGCAAGCCGTTTCTGTCACGATGCTCAAATTATGATGGTTCTTATAAAAACTAGAAAGTGTCACCATTAAGCATTAAGTTTAGCATCACAGCAATTGCCACACAAATGAGACAGTCACGTTCCTGTGACAGCACTGACGCCTCCATTTGTCCCTTGATTGATGTCTAGGTGGTAGCGCTGGGGGATGTTCCAGATGGCACTCTGGTCACCGTCATGGCAGGCAATGATGAAAACTACTCGGCAGAACTGAGAAATGCTACCGCAGCCATGAAGAACCAGGTGGCGAGATTCAACGACCTCAGGTTTGTCGGTCGGAGTGGTAGAGGTGCGTATCTGTCACGAATGGGCGTGAAATTCGAACCCAGGTTTTCCAACTAGTAGCCATTTCTTATTATTGATGCCGCATAATATTTATCTAAAATATTATTTATTTGAAAGTTAATACTTATCAACTAGATAGTATCACGTTTGATAACTAAATTGGCTTACAACTGACTTGGAATGCACAGCGTGCAATACCTGAGTTGTGAAATTCAATAAAACATTCTACCATTTTTCTGAAATGAGAAAAGTGAGCGAACCTCCCCAGAATGAGATTGTATAATGGGTGATCACTGTGGGATAATCAGAGGCAGGAGCCTTTACCACACGGCGCTTGTGCTTCCTACAACATGCAACAGGGTTTCAATTGGTCACATCAATAATTTTGGGGAAATCCTTATTGATATGGTTTTAAGTAAGCTTATATTCGTAGGATAAAAAATGGAATCTTATTGGTACAGTTGGGAACAATGTGACTTTCATGATGTATTCTTTTGAAGCCTATTATAGCTCGGTGGGAGAAGTCGGGCTCACTTAACATTTAGACGCTGATCATGTTAGAGAGCAGATTATTACCTTAGCTCTGCTGGACATGCAGTTTTATCATGCCTCACCTTTAACCAGTTATTAAAGTATTGGAGTAGAAAGAGAAGCCTGATCTCACTGTAGGCTTGTCTGCTTCCCAGTCATCTTTCAAGGGTTGTGTTTTCTCTTCACTTCAAGAAGCTAGAGCATATTTTACAAACGTCGCAAGTAGTGAGAGTTTAGGAGCAAGGGGACTTTGTTTAAAGTCTCACCTTTGTAATGTAGAAATGAATATGCTTGGCCAGAAAAGGTATTTCTAGCTTAATCAAAAAGAAATGACATATATCTAAGTAATGCTATCAGTTCTAAGAGGAGAAGACACAGGAAGGGGCTAGTTATATCCGTAGCTCAGTGGTAGAGCACTTGCCTCCCGTGTGTAAAGGCCCTTGGTTTGGTCCCGAGCACCAAGCAAGCAAAACAAAGCAGGCAGACTGGCATCAGGCAGAAAATAGTCAAGCAAAGCGATCATTGCGACTGTTTCTGAAGGCGTTCAGAGCAGTAGAAATTCTGTGTTTGTAGTGAGAAAGAGGAGAAGGCTCGGTGTGAGAGCCTGGGCGTCTGTGTTTGCCCCACAGATACCCAGGGCATTTTCAGAATGACATCACAGCCGGAGAAAAAAATTTTGAAAACATACAACGTTATTGAAAATGTGTTTTCACGACTATGCTAATAATAGGGTGATTGAGAGAAAAGTCTGCCCACTTATCGAAGGCCTGTGAGAGCCTGCGCCATTAGGTGGATCCACTTGTTATATTGAAAGTCTGTCTTTCGGCAAATGGAATGCGAATTAGGGGTCTGAGCCGTTCCTTAGAAAACATCATGAAGGTTTCAGATGAGTCGCTGGCCGGGTGGGTGGGAGGCCAAGAAGAAAGAAAGACCCCACAGCCAGGCCCACACCAACCTGCCTAGCAATAAACTTGTCAGTTTGTAGGAACTACTGCTTTTAGGAGTGGCTAGCTGGGTTGGCACGGAATGTGTGCCTATACTCCAGGCATCTACGTGGGTTTTTTTGGTCATGTTTGGCTATGGAAGATTTGAAGACTGTTTAAAGGTCTATTCCAGTGACATTTTCCCACAGGGAGTCGCATGTGGCTTTGTGACAACTGTCGCAGCCAGTTGATGATGATCAAGAGTGGGGTTTTGAAGCAGCATGCTTACCTTTGTGGTGCTGAGGGCTGTTCTCCTATCCCTCTTTGGCCATTTCTGTTTTGAGTGGGTGACTAATAGGTGCTGGTGTTTACCTGAGGAACGGCGGACTGTTTCCCCAAGGTGTGGACTGTTTGCATTCTGCTGCCTGATTTGTGCCAGTGTGCACTTGAGTTTGCATAAACTCCCCCCAAGGAAAACTGCAGCACCCAAGGCCAGGCTGTCTTCCCATACCCTGGAATGAAAAAATTAATCAGATGCAAAAAATTGGATTATATTTGATTTAAGCAGGCTCTCCTCTTCATGAGTGGTAACGAGTAATTAAAACTCAGGAGGACTAATTGACCACTTGACCCAGTTACGGTTTCTATATATATACTGTTGGTCTTGAGTTTTTATGGTTTAATTTTTTTATGTCAATAACGAGACAAGTGAGCTCTCAGTATAATAAACATAGTTTTATCTCATAATTTCACTTTGTAGTCACAAAATATTATTTTATTTTGCTTTTTCATGCCATCAAAGCCTGCTGGATATTCCCCACCCCACCCCCTCTCTTTCTCTCTCTCTTTCTCTCTTGCGATTTGCTTCCCATTAGAAACTGAAGAGATGACTCTCACTAATTCTCACAATTAGCCCTAATCTCCCTGGCTGAACCTTAGCCTTTAAAAGTTGCATTATGCTTTATTGAGTGATCTTAAGACTCGACTGTTTCATTTTTTAAAAATGTGCCTAAAACTATGCCCTCAGAGGCCACACACTGGCCAGAAGGTCCTGACCTTTCATTCATCCACACTCCATAAGGTCAGTTTGGGGTTCTGTCTGATGGCTTCTCTCAGGGGCCTGGGTACTCAGTGTGGGATAAAGGGTAGAGATGATATGAAAGGGTACCCCTTTCTTTTTACCGGGTGCCAGATGTTGGGTATTGTGACCCTCACAGAAACTGCCAGTTACCCAAGGAAGGATTTTTCTCTATTCCAAGAAATGGATCTGCCTGGGTGCTGGCTGATGGCCAACAACACAGCTCCTAACCTCAGGTTCAGCCTGTGACTGGGAAAACCTGCCTTTCTGGCTTCTAAGGCCTGGCTGCCTGCTGGCCCCTGTGAATACTGGTAAAAGCAGCAGAAGCTCAGGCCTTCTTCCTCTGTGACCATGGCTTCCTCCTGCTCGGTTGGTAGTTTAGATCTTGTCCGGGTGTATCTCCCCATAGGAATGTGTCTCCCTTTGATTCCCAATCTGCTTGTTGATTATCAGTGACTTTACACAGGAAGAAGAGATAGCTGCTCCCAGTTGGGAGTTTAGGGTGGGGTGAAAATCAGAGAGGATCCTGGGAGACCCTCTGAAGTCCAGAGATTAGGAAGGCGCTCAGGTGGCTGTCCAGAACAATGTACCCTTCAGTCACAGGGCCTGAGACTATCAGTCATCTCCGAGTTCAGGGTCAAAAAGAAATCTCTTTCATGAAGTTAATTAGCTGAGCCTTTTCCTTGGTCTATAACTGCAAGCAGTAAGCTCCAGTGGGCAAGGGAGCTCCTCACGGTGTGAGGTGACAGACATTTAACCTAACCCTTTGGCAGTGACATCTGCAAACACCGATTTCCTGCTGGAGTATTTTACCAGCTGCCAAAGAATTGATCCATCAGCGAACACAGCTTTAATGACGTCTGTCACAGGGAACCAGAGCACGCAACTACCAAATATGACAATAAACCTGTTGCAAATGTAAGGAGGGAAACCAGAATCAATTCTCATTTGTTCCAAGACTATGATTTTTTTTTTAATCTTCGTGAGATGTCATAGATAATTCCAAAAATCCTCCCCAGAACTTCCCAAGGGGCCGGGCAGTGGTGGCGCACGCCTTTAATCTCAGCACTTGGGAGGCAGAGGCAGGCGAATTTCTGAGTTGGAGGCCAGGCTGGTCTACAGAGTGAGTTCCAGGACAGCCAGGGCTACACAGAGAAACCCTGTCTTGAAAAACCAAAAAAAAAGAAAAAAAGAAAAAACTTCCCAAGGGCCGAAAAAAATGCACACGTGCCCAGATTTCTGTGTGCAGCTTAGTTTCCGGTTTGTTTGCGGATCTTCTGGGACGTGCGGGTACTAAAACGTGCGAATTTGGAATGTGTCCTTGATTGCGGAGGGTCAGTTCAACGTCAAATTTTAAACACAGCAGAGAATCCACAAGGTTGGCATTTTCTTGTGCCTCTCTGCTGTTTGAGTGGCAATGATATCCACAGGAAGGTATATCCATTGAAAAGGCCAGGGCAGGCCTCCGGTGGACCAGAAGGCTGAATGTAATCATTTGTGTGGGAATGAAGCCATCATTGGCAGCGCAGTCTCTTCCCTAGTGACCATCAGCCCTGGCTGCAGTGACACTCACATCCCCAGAAGACAAGTGTTCCGTTGCCTGCCAGGAAAAAGGTTTCATTTCTTAGTGGAATCTGCTGTTTACGCTGAGGTCCTGGCAGCTCGGAACTTGCCCATTTTGAAAACAGTGCTTTTCTGAAGTGAAATTCCTTCCTGGACTCTCGCTGTCGATGCCCTCCCCCCAACCCCACAGACATAATATTTATCCCGTCACAGTCTGGGCTCCATCGTATTTGCGTAGTGTTGTTTCTTAAGGCATTTTCATTCCCCTTTTATGTGACTTGGGGTGCAGTGTGGGATGTTGTCTCGCTGCTGAGCGGAAGGCTGTGGTGGGGACACGTTTCGGGAAGGGTAAGCTGTTCTGGTGCTCTGAACAGGGAGGGCCGTCTCGATGTGCTGATATTACCGGAGAGTTGGTCTTAGTGACTCATGATGTTATCATAGGATCCGAATCATTCTTTATTTGATCACAAATTCATTTCATAGAGGAAGAAGAAATCCAACTGCCAGCCCCAGGGATGTTTCTTGGAGAGCAGTCCATGTAAGCACTAGAAACTGGCTGTTGGGTCTCCTAGGGAGACTAGGGAGAAAGAAAAGGTGGGTGCTGTGTTAAAATACAATGTTCACCTTTCTTTCCTTTTCTTTCTGGTTTTTGGTCCATGGGTTTATAATAGCGCATTGTAGTAAAATCTGTTTTCTTCAGATTTAACTACGAACGAACAAGGATAAAAACAGTACAAAACAAAAATAAAAACCAAACAAAAGCCAACAAAACTAAAGGAAACCAGGGCCCCTCAGAGAACAAGCCCTGCCAGCCCTAGCAAACACTTCCTTTCCATGACAGGTCAGCAAGCTTCACCCCGGAACTGATGGCACTGACTCAGAATCTGCCTGTGTGGATCCGGTTTCCCCTTCTCTTCACTCCACAGTAAGAGAGTTAGCAACACTTTCCTCAAGCAGGCTCTCCCTGTTCAGCATAAAGCATGGGGTGGCTGGAGCCTTAGCAAGGGCCAGGAGCTGCCCGCTGGAGGCTGTCCCTGATGGAAACTGTAGTGTCACGCTCTACCCCAGCGGGCTTTACAAAGTGCCAGGCATGGTGTCACGTAGCTTTTTGTGGCTGAGGTTATTTGTATGAGTAGGATTTTTCCGTGCCCTTCTATGGCACGGCCCTCCACCCCTTCCCCAGCAGCAAGGCTTTTCTTTAGTAAGCCAGCCCTTTTTGGTCAGGACTGAAGACTATCAATCAGAAAGTGCCTGTGAGAGAAATGATCGTTGAGTGACTTTTAGAACTTCCTGTTTGACAGCATCATAGACATAAACAGTGATCCAGCTAGCCACTCAGTGGGACTAATTCTAATAACTCAATCTGCTTGCTCTTTCTCTTCTCCTCTTCCTCCTCCTCTTCTTCCTCTTCCTCCTCCTCTTCCTCCTCCTCTTCTTCCTCTTCCTCCTCCTCTTCCTCCTCCTCTTCTTTCTCCTCTACTTCCTCCTCCTCTTCCTTTTCCTCTTCTTCACTTTCTTTTTAGTGCTGGGAGTAGGCTAGTTATGGAAGAATATATTCTGTGTTTCAGGATTTTTTTTTTTTTTAAGAAAAATTACTTGTTGAAGCAAAGAGATGGTGTAATGTCTGGTGAGTGTCTCCCCCCCCCCCCCCCGCTGATGATTATAAAACAAGCTGCGAACAGTAGGGGGTGTTTAAGAATGACTGGAGTCACCCTGGGTGTCTATGGAAGGTTGGTCCAGAAACCCCTCCATTCAATTCAGACATCTGCAGCTGCTCAAGCCATTTATACGAAATGGCACAGCCTTTGTAAATAACCCTCAGCGCACCCTCTAATATAATTTACATCATGCCTAGATTACTTACAATAGCTAACAGAGTATAGCTTACACATAAATAGTTGCTGTGGTATTGTTTAGGGAATGATAATGATAAAAAAATAAAAGAAGTCCACGTATGTGTTTAGTACAAATGGATTTCCCCACAGATATTTGTGATCTGCAACTTCTTGAATCCATGGGACCCATGGACGTGGAACCAACTCTACACTGGCGTGGTGTGCTGTTTGTAGGCTCTGTTGGGCCATTAAGCAGAGGAGTATATTCATGCACCTCAACTTTCATTGAGAGAGTTGGACCACAATGTTCTTGAAGATTGAGTCCGAGCTGATAACGTCAGCTCACATGAAGCCCCAGTCAAGCAATTAACAAGAATGAATGAGCAAGCTGTCTGTGAAAATGTCCCAGTGTGCCAGCTGCCTGGTAGAGAGCAAGTGGGGAATGATAAGCTGGTCACATCCTGCCTGTGTTTATAAACACGCACTAGTGAGTTTCAGGCAATACCTCCATGTCCTCCATGGCTGGTTCTGCAGTGGATCTTACATCCACTCGTGTTTGGGGCTGTGTGTGGGGCGGGGCTAACGGCACTGTTCAGTTTTGCTCTGCGCTGCATTGGGACCCCAGCTCATGACCCAACCTCTATTAGCCTACATTGGGCAGCCTATCCAGTTTGGGAGCTTTATTTGCTATGCCCAAAAGTTCTACAGTCAGGATGACAGGCTACATGGGTCCCTAGGAGTGTACAGAGACCCCAGTGATCTTCTGTGACAGGCTTAGGCTGTAATGCTGGCTTTCTAAGCCAGGGAGGAACCAGTCACTCAGGAGCCACATAAACTCCACGTCTCTCAGAGAAGAAGGAAGTGAATTTGAGGCAAATTTTCTGACTCAAAGTACTCCATGTTTTTGAGACTTAAGGCCTACTTCATGAACTCATGGGACCAGCCATACCTCCTCCCTGACACCTGATCCCAGGAGGCCCAGTCCAGTGAATGGGAGTGCTGGCCAGTGTCCTCTGGGGACATGCGTGTCCCTAATCAAGTCACCTTATGCAAAGGAAGGAGTTGTATGGAATTTACCCGAATCCTAATCAGATCTTCGTGGATAAGACAAGAAGGGAGGGACTCCTGTTTGCTTACAGTATTGGCTGTGGGTCTTCACAGACATTTTTATTTCTATTTGAGATGTTTGTATGGAGTATATTCAGCCTCTATCAGTTTCTGTCTCTTATTAATGAGAAGCTATCTGAACCTGGATTGCTCATAAGGCTCTGACTTTTTAAACAACATCTCCAGAACCTGCATAAGGGCCCCATTTTCATCTCTGTATTTGAACTGTCACCAGGAGGCAGGTCCCTGTCACTCTTTCCTAGCCCAGTGATTGATCAATTTTGATGAGCCTCCTGCTTAGTGTGTCTCAGCTGGGTTGAGTTTTGACCCCTAAGGGACATTTAAAGAGGTCTGCAGATGTTTTTGATTGTCATACACTGGGCTAGAGGAGTGGTCCCTGAGACCCACTGGATAAGGCCAGAGATCTGCTAAACACCCTATTATGTGCAGAATGGCCCCTCCCACCCCCAACAAAGACCAATTCTAAAACTTTAAGCATGCCAAGACTGGGGAAAGCCTGACCTGACCCAACGCTCTCAAAAGTTCTTAGATATCTATCTCCTTGGCTCCTCCTGCCTCACACTCTTTTCCTTCCTTGAAAAAAAAAATCCGTGAAAATTTTAATTCATGGTTTTCACGCTGAATAAAAAAGGCGAAAGGAGGATCAGAAGTTCAAGATCACCCTTGGTTTTATGTTGAGTTCCAGGCAGCCCGGTCTATGAGAAACTGTGTCTAAAAATAAACAAAGAATGAAATAACAAATGAGTAAGAATGTGTCCAGAAGCCAGAGGAATGAACTTTCATGATTTCCCCCTGGCTCTGGCAGTGGCACCCACTCCTTAGATCCCTGTTTAACTCTAGGCTGTAGACTTTACCATCTTCTTAACAGAATGCAGAGAGGAGATCTCCCATCAGCACTTAGAGCAACTATTGCCTTTATGATGCCTTTCCGCCTCGGAAAATGGGCAAATGACTGTCATGCTTTGTGGAACGTTTGACTCGAACAGTGAGTCCCCACCTTCTTAGCAGTGACAATCTGAAATATCTGCAGACCCTGTCAACACTCCCCTGAGGGTGGGGAACTTCAGAACAACTTCCCTCTGTGCCTGGCCCAGCTCTCATCTGCTTTTGTCCGTGGGAGGAGGAGGAGCTGTGAAGATAGATTTCAGAGATAAACGCTGGTTATTGGTTAGGTTATGCCTTATCTGGGTCACAACAAGCTGGCTCAAGTCTCCATCTTAGGTCAGGTCTCAGCAGGGACAGTATCCTCAGAGGAGACTGGAGCATTGGCAGGTCACTGATAGACCTGTTTGTTGTGGCTCCTTGTGGATTTCTGGGAGAGAAATCTCCCTAGCCTACTCTTTCTCCCTAGCCTCCTGAAGCTCTGAGGGCCCGAAAGGGTTAATACCCAGCAGGCACTGAGATTTCAGATTAGCAATGGAAGAGATTAAATTAAATATGGACTGAAATACGAAGCACTGTTTTCCATGGGAAAAGAAGTTCTCCCAACTTTGCCAGTCCAACTCTTTTGTCCAGTCATTAATAGCATGCAAATATTTATGATTCATACATGCCCTTTCTAATTCCTGTGTGTATTTTAACAATAAACAGTGCGTTTCAACAATGGGGCAGAATAATCCTTTTGTCCCGTAGCAGAGCTGTGGAGGCTGGCACTCAGTAACATCACATTCTTCCCCAGTGGTAACTGCTGTCTCCACCCAAGCTTAGGGGAGGTTTATGTCTGTGTGACCCAGGCGCGCTGTGGATGGTGCTCCAGGCCATCCTGTGTCACCGGAAGCCATTCTTGTCTCATTGTTTTTAATAATTTTCAAGGGAATATTCACACTTGGGTTTTCTCTGGTGGACACAGAGCACTCAGAGAGCTGATCTGCACTGTGGCTTGCAGCCGCCTCTTGCTGCACTGTTGTCTTGCGTTCTGGCCAAATTCCTGGACTCCGTCGGTCACACTAAAGCCACCCAATTCCTCGGATTCATTGCAATTCGACAGAAACATGTATCGCTTAAGAATGACTCGGCGGGTCTTTGGAAGGCGGTGTGAGGGAGTCTGAGAAGCGGTCAGGACTCCCTGAGATGTGTGAGCCTTAGTGTTTCCTCCTGTGTAATAGGCACAGTGGTGCCTTTCATCTAGGCCTCACAGGAATAATAATAAATAGTAGTAGTAATAATAATATAGCAAGATGGTGCACTTATGAAGAGACTTAGAAGAGGAGGCATGTTGGCTCTTCATACTGAAGTCCAGAATTGTGGGAAGAGGAGGAAGGAGATGACAGGAAGTTGGGGAAGGTGGTGCCCTCTCCTACTGTCCCGAATCCATGACAAGGAACTTTTATTACTCTGCTCTGCTAAGGACCTAGTAAAATGGAGGTGTCATAAATATTCATAAACCAATGCATGCATAACAGTAATAAAACAACTACTCACTTTCTGGGTACTATGTGTTGTGAGTTCTTGATCCAGTTCTCCCTACGTCTGTTTGCTTACCCTGTTTCCTGAAGTCATTTAGGGAGAGCATCTCATTCACTCGTCTGTTCCTTCATTCATTCATTTCTTTTGCTCTTTTTTGGAAACAGAGTAACACTGTTTAGCCCAGGTTGGCCTGGAACTCACAGTGATCCTCCTGCCTCAGCCTCCTACATGGCCATTCATCTATTCCTTGATCCATCGCATGTGTGTTGTGCACCTATTGTGTCGGCTGGCACTAGAGGATCGTGAGTCAGCTGAAGGGAAGTTCTCAAGGTCACGAGGGATGATAGTGAGCAGGCCTTCACTGTTCTGAGTGGACATCTCTGTGACAAACAGCAGGGGCAACAGGAGCAAATAGAAGTTGTGTGCAACCTAGTGAAGGGCAGATGGCTTCCCCAGAGAACTTGTTATCTCTCTTAATACCTGCGGGAGGCAACAGAGTGTGCGTGTGGTGGGGGCGTGGGGACGCACCTTGCCTGTTGAAGAACCAAGAGATACTAGGATGGCCTGCTCTGGAGGCCTTGGAGTACGGTGGGGTGAGGATGCTTTAAGGGCCTTGACATCCATCCTGGGCACCAGGTCTGATGCCAGTGACATGGTGGGTGGCCAACAGATACTTAGCAGAGAGATACATCGCCGCCACACATGTGTGCTACACAAACTTAGATTGCAGTACACAGAGTAGGAAATTTGTTTGGGGGTGCTGAGGTACTCAGTGACCAGCCTAACTTCATTCTCCTCGCAGGCAGGCTCCTATCGATGCATGGAGAGCCTGCAAATACCCCCATTTAGTAAGTGTGGCTGCCGGGGGAAGTCAGCGCCCACCTCAGGCTGGCCTCCAGTTTTCCTGTCTTCCTTTAGCCCTTCCTCCTTTCAGACATCCATACCCAGACTCCCTGCTGCTCCTGCATGGGATGCTGTGTGTGTGAGGCTCGAGGTCACAGGTACATGCAGGGGGATTAGTCAGACAGCCTTGGGAAGCCACTTTAGGCTTCTTCCCGGTATGGTCCCCACACAAGCCAGATAGAGCAGCAGAGCCTGGGGAATCCGGGTATGTCAACCAAAGTCGATGAATGGAAGGACAGAAGAGCATGTGGCCTTAGCCTGAAGAGACTCTTGTGCATGTCTGGGCTAAAAACAGGCTAGTCATCTGAGATAATGTGGGGCTAGGATTCCAAATGAGTAAGACAGGAGGAAACATGCAGACTGAGGACAGAAAGCAGGGTGCTTTGGGGCAGTGGGTAAGAGATATAGGTGTTTGATCCAATTTTAGGATTTTCCCATAAGATGGCAGAATCTATAGCTGTCCCTATACCTTATTAAAACTGGCACAGGCATGGCGTTGTGTGGAATCCGCTCACTCTCTCCTCTCCTGTATCTGGTTTACGTCACCTCAGGATGACTTACCATGCCTGCCTCAGAGCAGAGGCATTATCTCTGTCCCGTATGCTTGAGCTGTGGTGAGCCGGACCCTCAGAGACAGAACCCAATGCATTCATTTCTTCCCTAAGGTTGCTTTCAACCCAGCACCCCAAAGGGCAGCCATGTTTCCCAAGCAGAGGCAGCTGCCACTGAAAGCCGGCAGGACCTATTGGCTCGTTTTATCAAACTCGTGTGTGTGGTATGTGGGCACACGTATGTGTAGGTATGTGGGGAAGGCAGCGGCTGCTGCCCACATTCCTTTATCACTTGCTTTTTTGAGGAAGCGTCTCTGACTGAACTTGGAACTCACCATTTCAACTGGCAGACCCCCCCTCCCCATCCATTTGTATCAACCCCCAGGAATGGGGTCAGAGGTGCCTGCTGCCCGCTGGCTTTTTACACGAGCGCTTGGGGGCCTGAACACAAGTCTTCATGCTCGTGCAGCAAGCATCTTACCTACTGAGCCATCTCCCATCCCATCAGCCCCCCCCCCCCCGTGTTTTGGTTTTGTTTTTTGGATTTTTGTTTGTTTGTTTTCGTTTTTTAAGACAAGCTTTCTCTGTGTAACCCTGGCTGTCCTGGAACTTACTCTGTAGACCAGGCTGGCCTCAAACTCACAGAGATCTGCCTGCCTCTGCCTCCTGAGTGCTGGGATTAAAGTGGGGCATCACAACCCAGCTCTATTTATTTTAAATAACATTAGAACAAAAGACACAAATAGGGTCCATGCCCAGCCCCTGGACTCCACTGAGTCACTTCCAGAGAACTCCAGAGAATGTCACATGTGGCTATCTCCAAGTGGACAGCTAATTCTCAAACTTCTGGTCGATCCACGCAACCAGGCAAAGTTTGTTTCTATGGAGAACTGAGTTCTGTGCTTCAAGTTTTCAGTTAGGCTCTTGAGGCTTGGATGTTGGCCAAGAGCAGGGACTCTGGTCTGCATTCTGCCTACATGAATACAGATAGGACCGGGTCAAGCCAGCTGGACACAGGAGCTCTTTGCACATGGTCAGACATAGGCACGAACATCATTCAGCCTGCAGGAGTCGTGCAAGTCAAATGGTTTGTGTCCTGCTCACAAGCCCCTAAATAAATCATGCAACGCTACTGTCAACAGATCATGGTGGAAATAGAAAGAGGAAGGGACATAGAATGGACACAGGCATGAATGTCGGCTGTTAGGAGGTACCGGTGGGAAAATAAGAGGAAAAATGCCAAGTGCATGCTGGGAATATCCTGCTAACACGGAAGTCATTCCTGGAATCTAAGGGAGCATTCATTTCTTAAAAAAATAATTAAAAAATCCCCCACCCGTGTGTGTGTGTGTGTGTGTGTGTGTGTGTGTGTAGGCATGCATGTTCGTGTTCACATATGTGGACCTGAGAGGACAACTTGTGGGAACCAGTCTTTCCTTTTACAATGTAGGTGCCAGGAATTGAACTTAGGTGACTGGGCTTGGCTGTAGGCCCTCACTCACTAAACCCTCTTTCTGGCCTGGGTGCATTCATTTCATTGCTGTTACTCGTGTCCAGAATTAGACATGGCATAATCTACAGTCCCTGCAACCTTTGAGAATCTTTGGGGATTTCCTAAATTTGTGAAGAGCAGACCTCCCTCCCTGCCCTTCCTCGCTGTTTGATTTTTTTCAAAGGCAACATTTTAATAAGAAAGTTTCCTTTCACATGCTTTTGGGTGCCTCCAGGAGCAAAATGCAGGGGGCTCCCTCACAGAGACACAAGTAGAGGGTTCTGCTTAA
>CM052713.1:76814550-76840385 GCA_028551405.1 Uromys caudimaculatus | reverse complement strand
AGAGCAGCCCACCCACAGGCCAAGAAAGGGCAGTTCACTCCCAGCCCTGACCCAGCCGGCTTGGAGGGCAGGGCAGGGGTCAAGCTGGAATGTACTAATGTTCAGAGCCTGGGCAAGAAGAGGTTTCCAGCCACCTACCTCCTTGCTTGCTTTTTGCTTCCGGCCCTCAGCCATCCTGGGGGAGGCCGTATACAGTGTAATAGTATCTTGAGCCTGTGGTTTAGTCATTTGCTAGATGCAAGGAGAAGCAGAGTGTGTCTCAGGCTAGACAGAGAGACAGGGTCCAGCTGACGCTTTAGTAGACCCCAGGACTGGAGTGTCCACCACTGAACCCTGCCCTTAGGCCTGGAACTGCCTGACCTTGGAAAGCCACATCACAAGTGTCCACGAAGGCTCGCCTCGTGACCTTCTTTCCAACTAAATAAAGCAATTCGTATTTTGTTCTGCCCTCTGGATGGGCAGACTGGCGTCGAGGGAGCCACCACATGTTGCTGTCTTGGCTTGTTTATATAGCGGATCGGCCCTTCACGGTTATGCCTTACAAAGGGTTGCCAGCTAGTGATGCAGCCGTGAACTCGAAGTTCAAGTTGAAATCAGTCTGAGCAGCAACTCTGTCACCTGTTGAGTGTTCCTCTTTTCCCCCATCCCTTCCCCATCAGGTATCCTTGGGCGGCTCTGCCCAACCCCTCCTCACAAGATCTCTGGGGCTTTAATATCTTTGCAGAATGGTTGTCATGTCTTTGATATTTTCCACAAGACTTCGCTGGGTGCCTGACTCTCTATTCCTGATTTCCTTCAGTTCGCATGAAAAGACTCTGAGACTCAAGAGCTGTTACTGCTTTCTGTTTTACAGAAGAGAAAGCTAGGGCCATGAGACAGTAAGATAGTTGCCTGTGACTGCGACTGCACAGGCAACAAGTGGGATTCGAACACAGGTATACTGAGTTGCCAAGAGCTCGCACTTAGCCCTCTCCCTGTGTACTTCCAGCTCTGGAATGTTCTGAGCAAGCTTTGTCTCTTGATGCTTGGGTGAGCCCAGACTCCTCTTCTCTCCTAGCCTGTCTTTTTTGACGTTCCTTCCTCTTCCTTAGTCAGCCCTTTTGTCACTCCTGTCAAAGAGTGGTCCTCCTGGGCCACAGCCATCCACTGCAGCTGATGCTGTTGGTTCCCTCAGTACCAGGAGCAGAATGAAGATTTTGATGCTTCCCTCTCTCTGTAGCCCCTCCCACTGGCTGGATGATTCAGAGTCTCTGTGGCTTACAGCTTGCCCCTCCACCTCCAAAAACCTCTGCCTCCGGGCAGTGCTCAGAGCAGCACCAAGGCTATCTAAGTCCTAGCCAGTGAGGGTTTCTGGGAAAGCAGGATCTCCCATTAGGCAGCAGACTAGAACATGAAGTCTTGAACAGCCCAGTCTTTCTGTCCTGCCTCAGATCCTGAAGAGCCCAGGGAAGCAAGTGTTATTTTGCTGACCAGTACTCCTCTGGTCTCCTGTGAGTCCTTCCTCTCCTGGCTGCAAGTTGCGGGAGAAAAACACTTGAGAGTTTCACTCTCCACACCCATGTACTTAAAATACCAAGCCCATAGGCCATTTTAATAAGGGAACTTGGCTAACAACACATGTGCGCTTGAGGCAGTAGCTCCCACGCCTGCAGGTGCCAGCCAAGCAGGGCCGTGTCTGAGCAGCCATGGGCCTGGGTGGGTGGAGAAAAGAGCACCCCAGATGTGCCTCTGGCTACCTGGAAGCCATTGTCAATGATGGTGCTAAATCAAGCTGGAAAAATACAAACAGATGGAGGTCAGGTTTTCACCAGGGGAAAAAGTCACCCCCTCTGGTGACACAAAAAGTCACCAATAAGCAGTTGTCCTTGTACTCAAAGCTCTCACCAGGACGGGGAGATGGCTCAGTTGGTGAAATCCCCAATGCACAAGGAGGAGGACCTGAGTTCTATCCCTAGAACCCAGGTTTTAAAAGCTAGATGTGTAATGCATGTTTGAAATCTCAGCTCTGGGGAAGTGGGGGCAGACACATCCCTGGGGCTCACTGCTCAGTGGCCTAGCAAAATCCATGAGTTCCAGGCCAGTGAGAGGCCCTGTCTCAAATAACAAGATGGGCAGAGCTTCAGGAATGATGTTTAAGGTTGACCTGTGGCCTCCACATATATGTGCACATGTGTATTTGTGCACACACATAGACATACACACGCGTCAGCTGTAACCAGAGCCCATTGTGAGGATAGCCAAATTTATCTCCTCCCATTGCCAACATGAAGTCTCCCTAATCTCCCTACCTGGTAGGAATCACTAAGTGGAATTCTGTCTGTACATTAAAGGATGACTGTCAAATAGTAAGAACCACAGCCCTGAGCAGTGGCCTTACCAGTCAGCATCACGGTTGTATTTCTTTCCTAAGTCAGCTAGTCTCTGGCTAAGCCAATGCTCTTACAGTCTTCCACCTTCTGGAAATGCCAGTCAGCTCCAGGAGAGACTGCCACTGAGTCCTGACCCAGTTCGTAGGCAGCTGCCTAGAACGGCTTGCACATTAGAGTCACTGGGGCAATTTTCACTTTGGAGGACGATAGTGGGGGCGTGGTGGATGGAGGTTCTTGAGTTTGGATTTTGCACAGGTGGTGATTTGTATGTCAGTGGTGGAAACACAAGGGTGGTGAGTGTAAAGTTTAAGGTTTTCTCTGTGTTTAAGTTAGGTGGTTAATATTTTATTTATTTCTGTATTCATGTATGTATGTATATATTTGTGTGTGTATGTGTTTACGTGTGTGTGTTGTGGCATATCTACAGAGGTTCAAGGTAACTTGTGGGAGTCAGTCCTCTCCTTCCACTATTTGGATCCAAAGGATGAAACTTGGGTTGCCCAGTTTGGCGGCAAGTCCATTTGCCCACTGAGCCATCTTGCCAACCTGAGCTGATTTTGGGAACATGACGTCACCTTTCTAAGTCTTTGCCTTGCACCCTATTAAAGACTAGCAAAATCCACCTTGTTCATTTCACAAGTCTGCTGTGACAACCCAATGAAATCATCCATGGGAATGTGTCGAAAGCATTGTAAGTTCTGCATACACCTACAAATGTCGATATTGGGAACATAAGTTTCCTCATTGCAGATAGAGTTATGAAAGGAGCTTGGGTAAGAACTGAGCTGTTTCAGAGTCAAGAAAGCCTTGCAGTGCAAAGCCTGGGATGCTCTGTGTTTGTGACAGGAAGAAGAGCATGCCTAGACAGTCCCCACCCACCCAGAATCTCAGAAAATGCTCTTATTTAGAAAATCACCAGTGCAGTAAGCTTAAAGCCATGCATGAAGACCTTCATGTGGAGACTGTGTGTGATGACCGTCATGTGGAGACCATGCATGAAGACCTTCATGTGGAGACCATGTGTGAAGACCTTCATGTGGAGACCATGTGTGATGACCGTCATGTGGAGACCATGCATAAAGACCTTCATGTGGAGACCATGCGTGAAGACCTTCATGTGGAGACCATGCATGAACATCTTCATGTGGAGACCATGTGTGATGACCTTCATGTGGAGACCATGTGTGGTGACCTTCATGTGGAGACCATGTGTGATGACCGTCATGTGGAGACCATGTGTGGTGACCTTCATGTGGGGACCATGTGTGATGACCGTCATGTGGAGACCATGCATGACAACTTTAAGGATGGGAAGATTCAGAGATAAGGGCTGTATGATAAGAAGGCAGCATACAAAGATAGAATCAGTGATTGGGGGGGGTACTGAGACTACAGTTCCTACAGAAGGTCAATGCAGATAAAAATCCCAGGAAGTCAGAAGGAGGAGAAGGGAGGAGCCAACCACCCCCGTTGCCACCTAAGGTTACAGATCCCTTCATCTTGGCCTTGTGGCCTCCAGAACAACAAGAGACTGGATCTGTGTGCATTAAGCCATAGCACGGTATTACATCAGCCCCAAGACTGTTTGAACTCAATGTTCTTGAGGTCTTTGCACTTCTGAAGCTGGAAGCAACAGATAACATGGTTCTGTGCATGGGGACAGAGTGCTGGATAGTCACATGATTGGGAGACATCATTAGAGACCTTCATGACACATCTCAGGCAACCCATGGCTGAAGTCTGCATGGGAGAATGTTAGATGTCACAGGTTCTCCACAGCCTTGAACAGAGAATAAAGCTGTCATAGAGCTATAAGCTCCAATGCAGGCATCCCACTGCCTCTGGCTCAAAAGATAGTGCCAGAGATCTGTGAGCTACTCCATGAGTGTCACTTGAACTGGGACCAAGAGAGGGAAAAATGTGGGAGAATCCAATTCTTCCAACTCTCTAGATGGAAGCGTCTCTCTCTCTCTCTCTCTCTCTCTCTCTCTCTCTCTCTCTCTCTCTCACACACACACACACACACACACACACACACACACACACACACACACACACACACCCCAAGGCCAACCAGGACCAAGCTATGCACTTATCAGTCACTGGTGTCTTCAGGGTCCTTTTCCCATTTCTTCTCTGGCTTTACAACCTGCTGCTGCCCCTGGGTCTCTTCCTGTTCTCCTTTCTCACTTCTGAGGAATGCTAGGCTTTGGAGGACTTTGTCTCTGCCCTCAGGCCGATTAAGCTTGGACCGTCATAAATACTGTCAAAGCAGAGGCCTAATTAATCAAGGTAAAAAGTGTTTTATGGGACCAATCTGAACTAGTCACAAGCAAACTCTTCCTCAGGGAAGGTCACCCAGGGAAACAGATCAGTGGGCGACTAGCTGGGCTTGAAGATGGGAGGATCTGAGGAGTGAATCTGTGTGGCTAGGGAAGTGGGAACAGAAAGCCCAGAGTTACGGGGCACTAGCTAAAGAGTCGAGCTCATGTGCTACAGAAAGAGGAGAGGGTTCTAGAGAGAAGATTCTGGAAACTGGCTCTAGGAGTCCATGTTGATGATACAAGGGCTCGCCTATCATGGGTTCTTGCTGAGAAAGGACGGCCAGTTGTGAGGTCTGCAGGATGCCTTCCTTAACAGTAGCAGGCCCCTGGGGGACCGCCTTCACACAGTGGAAGGCTACAGAGAATGTTGAGCAACTTCCTCAGGTGACAAATCAGCACTTCATTCTCAACTTGTACACCCTCAGCTTCTGCAGACCATCCCTCCAAGTCTGCTAGATGCTAAGGTAGGACTACCCCTGAGTTTTCCTTGAGTTTCATTGTGTACTACGTAAGAGAAGAAATTGTATTAGCTGAGGAGCTAATATGTAGGTAGAAGACTTAATATTGCACTCGGCCAAACATGGGCATTCCATACAGACTTCTGAGAGGGGGTGGTGTGGGGGATGGGGTGCGTGCATGTGAGCCTTCAGACACCTCGGGCAGACGCTATTATAATACTTTATTTATCCTTCATTCCAGCCCAAATGGTAGAGATTTGGAAAAATTGCCTGTACCAATTTTCAGGCAAGAACACTAAGCCTGAACAAGAACACAGAGAAGTCTGGATCTAGTGGCTTGTCAGGTCAAGCACTGGGAATTTAAACCCAGAACCCATCCCCTGAAGCCACAAGACCAAGAAGTGATGTATTTGACTTAACTCTGAGCTGACCTTTTGTAGAGTCATGGGGAGGATTTACGGAGAGAGCCAGGTGCACTTTTGTATGAGCAATGCATCTGAATCTTGGTCTGTCTGCTGCATGTCTGTCCTATGTCCCTTGCTCTGTCCTGTCCTAGCCATGGTTTCGTAACATCTAGTCATTGGGTATTTATAAGTGTTATTTAACGTCAACCATCAATTTCTAATAGGTACAGAGAATAATGTCTCATTTAGCATGTTTTCACACTTAGAAACTCAGTGTTTGTTGATTTGAATGGCCTATTCATTTGTTTTGAGACAGCTCTCATGCAGCCCAGGCTAACCTCAAACTTATTATGTAGCTGAGGATGACTTTGAACTTCTGATCCTCCTGCCTCCATTACCTGAGTGATGGGTTACAGGCGTGCAGGCTTGCACAATGCTGGCAGAGAACCTTGGGCTTCAGGCTTGCTAGACAACCACCCTAACCACTGAGCTACCCCTGGCTGCAGAAAGACAGTCTTTTCTAATCCTCAGAAGTACAGAGTTAAGAGGGAAATGTGTGGGTGGTGTCTTTTCTTCTTTTTTTTTTTTTTGGCCTGGATTTTATAAATATGTAGGGAAGGCAGAGTAATGGGAGGGCGGACGGAGGGTAGGAGTGGATGGCTATGAGCCACAGCTGACAATTCCCAAAGTCCTGATGTGGGAGTAAATTCTGATCTCCCCTGATCTTGTTGGTAACTAATGACTGACTTATAGCTATGTGACTATGCAGTATGCCCCACCTGGTGAACCCACTGTGTGCACTCCAGATCGGAAATAGCTGGTGAACCCACTGTGTGCGTTACATGATGAACCCACTGTGTGCAAAGCCTAGGAGTAGCAGGAGAACAGATCCTCCTGCCCCAGCTCTGTCACCTTTCCAGTTTGAATGCTGGACAGCATAGACTGACACAGCAGGTAGATGCTCAGACACCACTCATGGTTTCTATTCTGTTTTGTGTCTCCCCAGGCAAGAGCTTCACTCTGACCATCACCGTCTTTACGAACCCCCCACAAGTTGCCACCTACCATAGAGCCATCAAAATCACAGTGGACGGTCCCCGAGAACCCCGAAGTAAGTGAGCCCCCTTGGGGCTGGTAACTCTCTGGGCTGGTGTACACCAAGACTCACCAGGTCTCACAATGTATCTGTGGCTTCGGCCTCTCTCCTGAAGGGATGTCAGGCCCCTGAAGACAGGAGACATTTCCATGTCAACTCTCTCACCTCTCAAACATTGTTTCTGGGTACTGGGTTCTTTCTAAAGCTTTGTCTTAGACGTCAAAGGAACTCAGATGAGTTAAGAACAGTTTGGGGGTTTTCCAATGCAAGGAGTAGACCCTCAAATATACAGCAAAGTTCAGTGTGTTCAGACACAAGCAACGAATAGAAGACTGGCCAAGTGCAGGGTGTGACAATGAAGACCTGAAGGTCTCAGTGGACCAGAAGAGGCAGCTTACCATCCATGTGTGTGTTAATTTAAGGCCAGAGACGAAATCTGTGAAAATAATACTCTCTTCTTCCCTTGAACAGATCTTATTCTAGGATTGTTTAAAATAGAGTCTGGGCTGGCAGAAGAGTTCTGGGGGAAAGATGGTCTCAGAGAGGAACTCTGGGGGAAACCAGTAAATATAGAAAGATGGTCTCAGAAAGGACCTCCTGTGAGGAGGGAGTGTTTAAAAAGGAGTGGGGTTGTTTAGTCTGAAGGAAAGATGTCTTCAGAGTGACTGAAGGACTATCTTTGAGTAAACACAAAGTGACACTTCCAGGGCCACACCCCAGCCCAGGAGCTGCAGCTGGACTACAGTCCCAGGTCTGTAGGCAGGGGAGCCCCCAGAATAGACAGCGCTTGCCCCCAAACCATGCCAGGTTCCCCTGGGAAGTGATACCCTCAGAGGCTGGGATGTGAACGCAGCTGCTGAGAACAGGGGCCCTAGAACACAATGAGAAGAACTTTCAGCCTCCGGGAAGTCTCAGAACCTCCTGGAACCCCAGTTTCTAGTACAAAATGTATGTAACGATGATGACGGCCTCTTTGTGAGACTTCACTAGATGACGCCATGTGCCTGGTGCTGGACATGAGCTTAGGGGATGTCAGGGATCCCCTGTGGAGCTTCCTCGTCCCCTCCAGGTGACCTTTTCAATCTGGGAGTTCTATTGAGCCTCTGAGATAGTTTCCTGGTGTGTGATCCTCAACAGGCAACCTTGTCAACACAGGCGGCTCATCTGGGCTCTGAGGTAGTAGCCCTTGGGAAATCGACTCTCTGTGGCTATTCAGTGGTCAGTGTGGCTATGGCAGCATTTCCTGCAGTCATGGCCATGACTTCTGGTATCTGGACTAACTTTGGAACCATTCACCTCTCTGCCTCCATTTCCCCAATTTCCCTGAAGCAGTAACATACAGAGAGCACCCACAGTCACCAGAAATACCACAGGGCATTCACACTGGCTGCCCTTCCTTCTCCTCACTGTGCTTGGCGGCCCCCTCCACTCTGCCCTCCTCGATCCCATTTTGCTCCCTACCAGAACCTGTTCAGCCTTTTCTCTGTAACTTCTTTGAGATTTCCCAGCCATGCTCAGGTTTAGGGAACTCTGGGACTTGTGCTGGATAACACACCCTGCTTCTTTATAGTGTGAACAGCCGACCAAGGTAACACACAGTCCTCACACAACCCAGGAAGCCTCTCAGCACTCCCTGGGTTTCCAGAATAGAAAACACTCTGGCCACTGGAGAGGAGGCCCTCTCTAAGCACGACAGAACATCCGAGCGCCATGGCCCAGTGCAGGGGACTGGAGAGGAAGCAAGTCGAAGTGATGACTTAGCGCAGGGCCAGGGAAGGGACGAGGTGTAGGAAGGCTGATACTGAGGGTGACCATGCTCAGAGGATGGCTCCTTTAGGTGTGCCTGGCTCTCTAAGGCAGCTGCTGCCTCCAGAACAGTTTATGCAATGGCCATGTGTGAGGAAACAGCTTAAAATAGGGAGGCATGATAGACCTCTTATTTTCCTTATTCTTCCACACCTAAGAAAGAATAGACCTCCTATTTTCCTTATTCTTCTACATCTAAGAAAGACAAGTTTCTTGTGCGTTCTTTTTTTTTTTTTTCCCCTGGAACATTCCAAAGAAGTGAGGGAGAAGCTGAGCCTTAAAAAGGCAAATGGCCCTCATACTGGGGCAGCTGCCTGCCTGCTGTGTAGATCAAGTATTCAGATAAAGCACTTGCCACCTCTGCTATTTTATAACTTATAAGAGCAGTCATTGGGAGAAGGGCCCTGGGGCAGCCCTCCATACCCAGCTTTTCTTCTCAGAGTTGGATGGCAAGGGAAGAGTATAATGGGGAGTAAGGTTAAGTGAGGCACAGGGAACTGCCATAGTCCCAGGTGGACAGTCTTCTGTTTCCCAGGGGGGCCTCTAGAAAAAAAAAGCCAAATAAATGCAAACACAGGCCAACTCCAAAGGCAAGGGTGGGCCATTGGTTAATTGTACTATTATCTTCCTATTTTTGATTTATTTTTGACTTTTGAGTTGAGACAGGCTCTTGCTATGTAGTCCTGGTTGGCCTGGGACTTGCTATGTGAACCAGGCTGACTTTGAACTTCGGATAGTCCTCTGCCTCTGCCTCCCCTGACCCTGAGGTGCTGGTGTTACAGCTTCTACCACCACATCTCACATGGGTTCTCTTAGCACCCTGATTGTTTCTACTGGTATCCTGCCCTCCATCCCTTTTTGATGCGATGAGAAGTGAGGACCCTGTGTGCCCATTACAGTGGCCAGACTGATGCAGCCACTTTAGATTTAGGAGCTCTGTCCAACCCTTCATTAATGAAGGATCGTGAATTCTGGATGAATCTGGCCCCAGAACCCTGGTGCTTGCCACGCTGAGCAACATTGCGAGTTCTCTCACTTTAGGAAAGCAAAGACTCAGAAGGAAAGAACCGCTCTCATCCTTCCAAGAAAAGGAAAATTAGCCCCAGAGAAAGGAAACAACTTTTCCAGGTTTAAACAGAATGATAAAGCCACTGGGTGGAGGGGGAGTTTCTCCATGTCTGACTTTGGACCACACGTCTGTCCATCTGTCCATCTGCACTTCACATCCTATGACTTCTCTCTCCTGCCTTTGGAATCTTTGTACTTGTAGGCTAGCATTCATGATTTCTCATGTGGGACCCAGCTCTGAGGCTGCCAAGGAGGGCACGTGGTAACCCCCATGCCCACATGGTTGTCGGGACTGAAGCAGTATTGTAGTAGGCTGTGTGCTCCAGAGAGACAGAGTCCCCCTCCTTCTGCAGTTTAGATGGTTACTGGCCAGAACCAGTAACCCTCTGCCCCTGAGTAAGTCAAAACTTGCTTTTCACACAGTCAGCCCATGGGATGCTTCTACATCTCCAGCCAATACAGAAATCAGTGAGCGTGGGGGAATTCAGTTCCCTAGAGGGAAAGAGTGCCACCGTAAGATGTTTGTTTTCAGGCAGTAAGTAGACCAATTGATGACTTATTAACACGCCGGAAGATAGTTTGATAGATGATACACTACAAGGATGGTGATATGTGTGTGTGAGGGCTGTGTATGGGTGTGTGTGTGTGTGTGTGTGTGTGTTGTATGTGTGTGTGGTGTATGGAGGTCAGAGGTCAGAGGTCAGCATCAACCAGCATCAACCCTCTTCTACTCTCTACTTGTTCTTTGAGACAGGGTCTCTCTGTGAACCGGCAGCTCATCTGCTGAGCTGTGCTAGCTATCTGGTAAGCTCCAGGGACCTGCATGTCTCCATTCTCCATGGGGTTTGTGCAGACATGCCAAATCACCCAGCCAATGACATTCGAGGTAGGGATGGAGACATGAGTCCTCATACCTGGGTGGCAGACGCTCTACTGACTGAGAATCTCCCCAGTCCCAGCCCCTGCTCCATAAAAGGAGGGTTTTTTTCACAAATAGAACTTTAAGAGTTGTTTTATGCTGCTTTGATATTTCTAGAAATGATGTAAAACTTTAGCTCTCAACCCATGAGTTTATAATTGAGGAAAGTGTGGCAGTGTTGAGGTATGAGAGTATGGGTGAGAATCATTCTCTACATGTAGTCCATGATGGGATTTAGCTGCATAACTTGTTTGGTGTAGCAGGAGATAATTTGCTGAGGAAGTTAGGTGAGGAGAGGGAGTAGCGGATACATTGGATCCACCCTGAAGATGAGTCTTGGGAAGTCTTTTTTATTGGGTCAGGTACCTGTGACCTGTGGAATAGACTTCATTAAAATTCAAAAAGGTCAAGAAACAAATGCTGGCTGTGTCTGCAACAGCTTCTGCTGGCTTGTAAAGGTGCTTTGGCAGTCACTGTTCAAGTTCTGAGATTCACAGTGATGAGAACAAGATAGAGCCACTCCTTGAAACTCAGAGAGCCATCAGGATGCTGGTCTCACTGTCTTAGTTAGGGTTTTATTGCTATGAACAGACACCATGACCAAGACAATTCTTATAAAGGATAACATTTAATTGAGGCCGGCTTACAGGTTCAGAGTTTCAGTCCATTATCATCAAGGCAGGAACATGGCAGCATCCAGGCAGGCATGGTGCAGGAGGAGCTGAGAGTTCTACATCTTCATCTGAAGGCTGCTAGTGGAAGACCGAATTCTAGGCAACTAGAACCAGGATATTAAAGCCCACTCCCACAATGACACACCTACTCTAACAAGTGCACATCTGCAGATAGTGCCACTCCCTGGGCCAAGTGTATACAAACCACCACATTCCACTCCCTGGCCCCCATAAGCTTGTTCAAACATATGAGTCTATGGGGACCACACTTAGCCATAGCATAATATAAAAGTACATTTAGTCCAACTTCCCAAGTCCCCACAGTCTATAGCAGTCTCAACAATGTTAAAAGTCTGCTGGGCAATGGTGGTACACGCCTTTAATCCCAGCACTTGGGAGGCAGAGACAAGCAGATTTCTGAGTTCGAGGCCAGCCTGGTCTACAGAGTGAGTTCCAGGACAGCCAAGGCTACACAGAGAAACCCTGTCTCGAAAAAACGAAAAAGAAACAAAAAAACAAACAAAACCAATGTTAAAAGTCCAAAGTTCTAAGTCTCTTCTGAGATTCATCGAATCCCTTAACTGTAATTCCCAAAGCAAGACAGGACACCAGCTGGGCAAACTCCAAACTCTGCATCTCCATGTCTGTTGTCAAAGCTGTCTTCAGATCTCCAACTCCTTTTTCATCTTTGTTGAGTGCAACTAACTTCTTTCTCCTGGACTGGTTCTATTCCTTTTTGGCAGTTTTCCTCAGCAGATAGTCCATAGCTCTCACATCTTTAAAATTTTTTGGGTCTCCAAGGCATCTTCAATGTTACAGCTTCTTGTTCCAGTGTCTGGGATCCACACATGATCTTCTGAGCTCCTCCAAAGGGCTGGCGTCACTTCTCCAGCTCTGCCCTCTGTAGCACTCTAGGCTCTGGTTGATCCACTTCCCTGCTGCTGCTGTTCTTGGTGATCATCCCATGGTACTGGCATCTCCAATACACTGGGGTCTTCTGCTGCAACTCAGCTTCACCAATAGCCTCTCATAGACTCTCTTCATGGTGCCAAGCCTCAACTTTTTTGCATGACCCCTTCAGTCCTGGGCTGTCAACTACAACTGAGGCTGCACCTTCACCAATGGCCTTTTATGGGCTTCTCATGACACCTTCATGCCTTAAAACCAGTACCACCTGGGTGACTCTTACACATTACCAAGTACAGCTGCAGTATGAGATACAACCTTGGCTATCTCTAGAACACAGCTTCTTTGTGCTCTCCGAAAACACTTCCCAGAAGATTTCACCTCAGTGATGCTGGTCTCTTCTTAATCACTGTTAATTTCTTAGCTCCAGCTAACCAGCACCAATTGTCACAGTAGTCCCTTCTATTCGTGACTCTAAAGCCTGAGCCACATAGCAGAACTGCTGAGTTCTGCTGTTTGCTGGGACTGGAACATGCCCCCCACGTTCATTACTTTATCAGTGAGGGAGTTAAAGGTGTGCACCACCACACCTGGGCTTAAGCTTTTCTTCACCTAGAACTTGCTGTCCCAGGCTGGCCTTGAACTCAGAGTTCTGTTTGGCTTTATCTCCTGGGATTAAAGGTGTTTATCACCTTGCCTGGATCTAAATTTAGCTGGGTAGGATTTTGCCCTAAATTCCTACTCCCTTAATCTGCTATCTCCTAGAACACAGGATTCAGCTCCATTTCACTTCCTGGTGCCCCTTTAATATTTAAACCATATATTTTATATTTTTTCCTTTCTCAGCTTGCTATGCTTGTTTAAAACGCTCTTCATGAGACTTAACCAGAGAACAAAGTCTCTGCTGGGTGTTTCTGAGACTTCCTTTGTCAATGCAATTAATCTGAGTCTCTTCTCCTTAGCCGCAGGCTGACTCTTCTGACATGGGCAAAAGCCAGCCATAATCTTCACCAAAATAGCACAAAAACAGTCTCCAGGCCGCGTACGGAAATTCTTCTCCACTGAAACTTCTTCAGCCAGGTCTGCACAGTTCAAATCACTCTCAGCAGCAAAGTCTTCCATATTCCTACTAGGATAGCCCAATAAGACCCAGTTAAAGCATTCTACTGCTTTCCAAATCCAAAGTCCCCAAATCCACATTCTTCCTAACAAAAGCATGGTCAGGCCTATCACAGGAATGCCCCAGTCCCTGGTACCAATTTCTGTCTTAGAGTTTTACCTCCGTGCACACACACCATGACCAAGGCAATTCTAATAAAGACATTTAATCAGGGCTGGCTTACAGGTTCAGATGAAATTGCCTTTAGAATAGGTCAACTCAAGGGCCTCTCTGTCAGCCAACTGCTTTTTAGAGAATTTTGTTGAAGTCGCTGTGGGACTATAAGTGAATGCACATGCTTCTGCACGTGTGTGTACACGCATGTGTGCATGCGTGTACATGTGTGTGAGATGTGGGATACACATGTTTATGTAGGTGTGTGCACAGTGTGTTCTCATGTGGAAGCTAGAGGTTGATGTCACGTGTCTTTCTTTGTCCATGGCTCTCCTTCTGTCCTTTTGTTTGTCTAGTCAGGGTCTCTCACTGAACCTGAAACCTACTGATCTTGAAATTCTGGCTAGATTGGCTGATAGTGAGTCTGCAGAATTCTTGTATCTCAACCTCACCAGTGCTAGGATTGTAGGTATGCACTGCCACACCCGGCTTTAAACAAGGACACCGAGGATCTAAACTCAGTTCCTCATACTTGGGTGACAAAAACCTTACTGACTGAACTATGTCCCCCAGCTTCGTGTACACAGTTTTGTTCTTTGATTTTGAAGGGACATAGCGAAAAAATCTTACATGCATATGTATGCATACAAGTATATATTAAACAGAATCTTTATGTTTGATGAGTATTTTCTAATGAAAAAGCAAAATGCATGAAAGACATCTGTAAGCATGTGGTGATAATGGGCTTACAATCAAGATTATTAGAAACGTTTGAAAAGCGTGTTTATGGCTTTTTTCTTAACATTGAAAACTGTGTAGATCTCTTTCAAGACATTCTTTTCTCTTGGTAAGAAGAGTTACTACTACTAATGACTGACATTGTACAGTAACCGTTATCTGCTCAGCACCTTTCAAAGTGCTGCAGGCATACTAATTTATAAAATCTTGGGAGAGACAGTTAAGGTAGTTGAAACAAAAGCTTATTAAGAAGCATACCCAAGGTCACCCAGCTAGTCAGCCAGAATGGAAGCTGAGGAATCCAGACGTTGCCCCGTGGACATCCAGATCCTTTTCTAAGAACTAAGGTATTTGGACCTCATGAAGCCGTATCTCTGATAAGGAGAGCTTATCACTGTGGGTGTGACTCACACATGGCTTTCCTGTAGCTTTGTAGCTGCCTCAGACATTTGACTGGAATCAGTCTTCCTTCGGGTGGGTGTACTGAGTTACCCACCTGTTTCCCAGGGAGTTCCCAGTACACAGATGCTGCCTGTGCTGCACGTGCTAACAATTGGCTCTGGGGGTCACTGAGGTCTGCTTGAGGACCTGGTGTCAATGGGGAGCAAACCAGGGATAATGCAAACCCTGTATGTTTCCCAGAGAAAAGGTTAATACGGTGACCAGAGCAGCCCCCAGGGCAGGTGTCTAAATGGGGCTACCCTTTAGCAAAGGATCCCGTGTAAAGCCTGGGCACTCAATGTGTGCTCTTAGGAATGCCATTGCTAGTCGTGGTGCTCACAGGGAACCATGCCACATGCCTCCCAGGTCCTTGGAGTGTGCAAACATCAGACACATCCATCAGTTCAAGACAGAATCGAGGTACATAAAGGAAAATGAGAGTTTTTCCTTCCTTCCAACCCAGATGTAAAGCAAAAGAAAGAGAGTCTGAGGCTGGCACTCTGTAGACCTGTTCTCCCTCTCTGAAGGTATTCTGGCTAAGCAGGGGATTCTGAGGGGGCCTTCACCCTGGTATTTTAGTTCTCCCTCTGCTAATCTCTCTACCTGGAGACTTCGAGAAGCAGTTCTTAAAAGCATTAATAATAACTGTGCCTAAGTGTTTCTAAGGAACTTTAGAATCTCTTCCTGTTTATTATTTTAGTTATGACACTAGACCTAGCAGAGTTTTGTGAACATCAAGATTTCCCTGAATTCAGACTAAGACCTAGAAGGTTCTCTGGGGCAACTGAGGATGTGAGAGAAAAGATCATGCTTCTGTCTCTGTGAATAGCAGTAGTCCTCCTTGACACTACCCATGAGCGGCAGTCCTCCTTGACACTACCCATGAACGGCAGTCCTCCTTGACACTACCCCATAAACACAGTATACCTTGATACTACCCCAGTAAGTTTTTGGTCAATATCCCACTTCTGCCTAGAAGTTGCTATGGTTTAGGTGGCTCTTGCTCCCTGAAGCAGGTTCTTTACAGGTACCAGTACGACTCTAAAGTCATAAGGAAGATACCTCCTCAGTTTGGCTCAGGGAAAAGAGAGAAGAAACATGTAATGAACGAAAGCTAAGCCACTCTTTTGAATGTTTTTCTTTGATTCAGATCACTGCGAAATCATATTGCTACTTAGAAGACCATACCAGTGAAGCTGGGACCTACACTAATACACAGTCCTTGTCAGAATTGATTGTACAAAGTGCAAAAAGAGAGAAAAACAATATAACACTGTCTATGGTGAGGCTTCCGTTCCTTAATCTTAAAATGTGTAAAAATATTTTAGGATGCTTAACTCCTGGACTTGGGCTTTCACCCTGGCGCCATCAGACCTGTGGGTGTGAACTTGGGCAATTATCTTAAGTACGTTTTAGTCCTTGGTTTCCTCTTGGGTCAAACTAGGCAATGAGACGAGATAATCTCTAAATTAGTTCCCACTCAAACTGGGGTAACAGAATATTGTCAGCAAAACAGAGGTATGGCTTTCTCAGAAACGGGGCCCCTCGCAGGCCACCACCCCTCACAGGCCAACCTGAGCAGTATCATCCTTCAGTCCTCAACCAGGGCTTCCACAGGACTTTTCAGATTCTCCCTCTCCTTTTCTCCCCCCCCCCCACCTTCTCTCTCAGTTTTTGAATGGACTTTGTAATTCATCTTCAGATTCTCTAGCTATAAGTAACACAGCTAATGCTCACAGCCCTGATGTCTCTGCCTCTCGGCTTGAGATGATGTGTCTCATGTTCGCCCTGGCTAACTTTGGGACTGACTCTCTCTCCAACAGACACAATGGCCATATTAGTGTCATGGAGTCCAGAGGCTGAATAACAGACTACTTCCTGGGACCCTGAGAACCTTTCCTGGGACACAATATACGTTTAGAAGATGTCAGCTAGTGCTTGTATTTGTCTTGAAATCTTATGCAAAATGAGAAATCACTCTTGAAAAAAACGACAAAAAGGGGATCTGTGAAATCCTAAATTTAAAAATTCATGAAGTGACCTTAATGTTGCGCTTTTTGAGATGTAATTAAACATTTATGCATTTTGATTTTTTTACTTCTGATTTTTCTTTTTTGTATTTAGGCCCAGTAAATTTCTTTTCTGGCATATTATGGCCCATTAAAATACTTTGGGCACTGTTCCTAAGTCCCTCATGATTCCAACAGACTTGTCCCCAGATGTCATACTTTGTGAACAACTTGAAGAAGACTTATGTCCTAGTAGCAAAGAAGCTCATACCTGAGATCTAACACTTGGGCCTTTCTCAGTGTATGCAGGATACAACAGATGAAGAGTCTCGCATTGCTCTAGAAAACAGCAGAACCTTCCCCCTGTCTGCCCTTGCTGACTTAGGGGCTTTGTTCCAGGAACCAACACTTCAGATATCAACACCACCACACGGGAGCCCCCAATATCAAACATGTCAAATGGCAGATTATTTGTAGATAACTCATGTGCATTCCTGTAGCCTGTCAGTCACTTCCGGGTTACCGAAGTACTCTAGACAAGGCTGGATGAATGAATACCCGTGAGACTGTGTCATTAGGGACGTCGATGCGTGTTCAGTACAGGCACTTTTTCTTCCTTAAGCACCTTCAGCCTTGATTTGGTTGCATGTATCAGCCACAGATAGGGAGGGATGACAGCACTGCGCTCATCACCCCAAGGTGCCCGCAATCTCTAGCGAGGCCTGCATACAGCACACAGAGAGAGCAGCTAGCCACCCTTCCACCCTCTTCAGTTTCTGAAGCCAAGGCAGGTCTCTGGAGGGCCCCCGCCCCCGTGTGTGTGTGTGTGTGTGTGTGTGTGTGTGTGTGTGTGTGTGTGTGAGAGAGAGAGAGAGAGGGGGGGGGAAGGGAGGGAGAAAGGGGGAGAGAGGGAGAGAAGGAGGGAGAGAGAGAGAGAGAAACAGAGAGAGAGAGACAGAGAGAGGGAGAGAGGGAGAGGGAGGGCACTCCTGCTACCTGTGGATGTTGCTCTGGGGACACTCAGCTGTCATGCATCTCCCAAGGGGACAAAAGACCTCCTGGTTTGCTGAAGGTCTGTGATAGGCAGGCCCTGTGGTTGGAGGCCATTAGCATGCCTATCTCTTCCCTTTCTGAGGCAATCTCAATTCTTCCAAGGCCTAACCACTTTCCCCTTTCCGTTTTGAACGAATTCAAGTTTTCCCGAGGGCTTAGGTTTTCCTGTAAGCTGTGTGCTGGGAAAGGCCATTAGGAAAAGGCTGGTACACAGAGTCTCCAAGGACCCGGCCACTGCCACATATACACGGAAAAGGATTTTTTTTTTTTTTGTATTTCCCCAAAGTTTTGACCAAATAAGTAAACCTCATCTCCTCATTTTAGATCTGCATCTAAGTTCATTGTAGCTAATTTGAATCTGCCTCTTATTTTCATGTTTTGTGTCTGAAAACATTTTGTAAGGTGTCCTGCTTTGGGGCTCTGGCAGTATTAAATGGTGCCCTTAGGAAAGAGGTAAATTAACTATAATCTATTGGTGTGTGTCGTGGCTGTCCTCAGACCAGTGAAAGCACCGGCTGTTAGCCAGGTGCCAAATGCTTTCTTAGTGGCTCACTTTTCATCAAGGTCAGTGCTTAAGGTTTTCCCTGGGAGAGCTTGCTGTGAGTGAATCAAACTTTCTCAGCCTCTGTCCATAGTGATAGCCAAGGTTAGAAAAATATTTAAGTACCCAAAGGGAAGTATTTTTCCTGTGGGTTCCTCTGCCCCCAACCCCCAACACCACCCTTAAAGTAACTCAGTGGAATTAATCTGCAACTCCCCAGGCCCTTATGAAGTAAGTTAATGGTGATACATTAATTTTGTGCTCCTAGGCATTCCATATGCCCAGGTTCCATTAAAGCAAGTATTGACTAAAGCCCTTACTGTTATTGAAAAAACTTCAGCGTGCTTGCCTGCCCTGAAATGTCAAACAGTGGGTACTTCCTTTGCTTGCTGGATCTTGTTTTTATTTTTGTACACCATGGCTGATAAGTCATATTCTGGTCATTTGAGGCAAAATGTAAACATTTGAAATAAGTCACTTCTTAAGTGCAGGATGACTTTTTGGCCCTTTTTGGAATTCTGTTCCAGGTGTCTCATCCTCATTTGCCTGTGAGTGGCTTCATGACAGTTTCTGGTCCACTCATTCTACAAAGCTACGAGAAACACACGGAGGAACGTCTTTATTCTTAATCTGACTTGCTCGTGGGGCTCTGGCCCCAAATTTCAGAGCAGACTCAAAAGGCTTGACAGAGACTGGGAGAGGGAATTGGAACCATAACAGACTGGTTTCAAGTCTGACCTAGGACACGTACTGGCTGTATGCCTCAGTTTTTCCCTCTGTAGAAGGGGTTTCCAGATGCCCACCTTCCAAAGGGATGAAAGGATTAAACAAGATAGACCAGGTGGGCACCATCGCCCTGAGGCTAGCTGCCTGACTCCAGCTCCTGCACTGTCTTGGCTCTGATAACAAAGCTCCAACACAGGGATTGCCAGACCATGCATGGAGACTTCATGTGAGGGTGCTTCACATAGCCCTCCCTGCACAGAAGACCCCGTTACAGTTAAAGCATAAGCCGGGAACATAGGCAGGTCATTCGCCTTCACCCTCAACCTTTCATTTACCAAGGGGATCTTATGGAATTCTGCAGACGTGCTCACCAAATATTTACCAATACCAAGTTATTTGAAGGTGAGGGGGAAACCTGGCAAATTGGTTCTGTAGGTCTCAGCACTTAGAGCCCTTTCTCCTTCGACTCCACCTAATGGTCACTTTAAATCCTGAAGCACCAGAAACCAAACCCCAGCCTTACTAAGTCACCACCTTGTGAAACCTGCATCCTGCCTGCCTCTTCAGAGAACAGGCGGGTGGGGCCAGATAAAGGCTTTATCACGTGTAGCCCCATTTCCCAGCATTAAGCATCCATGTTGCTGTCACCTACCAAAGCTCTAGCATCTAGAAAATTCTACTGGGTCAGCTATGCATAGCATGGGAAGGGAGCTCTCTCTACCGTACAGGGTTTCTCATCTTATTTGAGTGGTATATGTCAAAGTGTGGCTTATCAACTAAGTAACAGAAATACAATGCATGTGAATGAGACATTTGCAAACAAAACAACCTGAAAACCTACGTTACTATTTTACAGGTATTGAGCAAGGCCCTTAGGAATCTTAAGGAAAATAATGATTGTTTTCTTAAAGATAATTTTGGTTTTGTTAGACTTGCTTGTTTTATATTTTGTGGATGAGTGTTTTGCCTGCTTGTATGTACTGCATGCATGTCTGGTGCCCTGGAGGCCAGAAGAAGTCCTTTGATCCCCTCAAACTGGAATTACAGTCACAAATGGCTCTAAGCTGCCTCGTGGGTGCTGGGGACCAAACTTTGGTCCTTTACAAAAGCAACACCTGCTCTTAACTGCAGAACTGTCTCTCCAGCCTGAAAGATAGGTTCCGTCTCCTCTTGTCAGACAGGTGAGAACACGGGGGTTGGGGGGATGGGGGGGGGCATTGATATTAGCCACCACTGGAAAGCTAGACTTGAAGAAACTTTCCCTCTGCCATTTACCTCCATCCAGAAACTCTTTAAGGCACTTGGAAACCTTGGAAACAAAGGAAGCAACCTTGATCAACAGTTGAGAGTTTTATTTAAATTTATTTTCTCTTCCAGAACCAAATAATTTTTCTTCTATATACAGCTCTCATGGTAGCAAAACCACAGAAGAGAGCAACAAAGCCTGCTGCTTCTGAGTCTTTCTCTCTCTCTCTCTCTCTCTCTCTCTCTCTCTCTCTCTGTGGTGTATGTATGTATGTATCTGTGTGTCTGTGTGTGTCTATGTATACCTGTGTGAGTGTGTGTGAGGGAGTGTGTGAGAGTGTATGTCTGTGTCTATGTGTGTGTCTATGCATGTCTATGTGTGTCGGTGTCTGGGTGTGTCTATGTGTGTGTCTGTGTGTATGTCTATGTGTGTGCCTGTTTGCATGTATGTGTTAGTGTATGTCTGTCTGTCTGTCTGTGTATGTGTGTGTCTCTTTATGTCTGTTTGTGTGTGTGTGTGTGTGTGTGTTTGTGTGTGTGTGTGTGCACCTGAGGTTCAGTTTCTGGGAGGTGAAACGATCCACCCTGTGCCCGCTGCCTGTTTCAAAACCTTCAGCTACTTGACGCTGAGGCTCTGGAGGCCACTGGGCAGTCTGTGCATCTGCTAACACACTGGCTGGGGGCAGGATCAGAGAATCTTTCTGCTCTGAGAGTGATTCAGCCATTCTCAAAATAAATAAGTAGCAGAGTGCAGGGAGGAAGAACTGGAAAACATTGAAATCTGAGTCTGGAGGGTGGAGCTATTCTCAGCAGGGCTCCTGAGTCCTAAGCAGGGGGCAGTGCCCAGTGGAAAGCCCTCAGGCCCTGCGGCCTGGCTCTGTGAGCTTCTCAGCTTCAGCTGGAACCGCAATTTTCTCATCTACAAAGTTGGGGGGCGGGGTGTAGTGGGGGTTAAGGCTGTTAAGAACTCCTGAAAGCTTGATTTGATGTTTCCAGGAGCAATTGAACTTGCAAGGCACCCTCTTTCCAGCCTCTAGCAGGAGACAGGGCAAAACCTGCTCTGAAGACTGTGTCCAAAGGGGGATGGAGAAGAGGTGGACTCTGGGAGTGCGGTGGAGGGGCTAGTGAGGAGCAAGCGGGGGTAAGACCAGAGGGACGACCCACCCACCCGGAGCTGCTGCCGAGGGATGTGGATAAAGGCCAGGCAGAGTGGAGTGGCTTAAGGAGGGGAAATCATCAAAACTATATTTCCCATGACTTTGGCAGCCTTAGAAAAAAAAAGAAGAAAGGAAAAAAATCTGTAAACACACAAAGTGCTCAATTGTCCGAGCCTAATGACCAACTTCCCAAAGCTGGCTGGCCAGAGACCTTGGTGTTAATTCCTCAGCCAACTGGGGGAAAAAAAAAGATGGTGTGAGTTCTGTTGACTTAATTGCCAGAGCGTTGCTGAGAGAGGCTGCCCCACCCCCACCCCCATGTATTCTGGGCCGTTCCTCATTACCTGCTCTACCTATCTCCACAATCTAGCCACAAACAGCTTTGGTTGACCACACCACTTCCCTATTGAAAGTTAATACTGTTTGACTCACTCGGCGCTGCTCAACCCAAAGCCAAAGAAAACAAGGCAGAGAATGGTTGGCTTGTATGCAGTCTGGAAAGCCCTGCGCGGCCCTGCCTTCAAAGTCCTATACAGTAGCCTTCCTATACCTCAGCTGCAGCTGCACAGAGAACAGAGGAAGCAGAGGTGACTGGCTGTGTGTCGGCGAGGTGGGCGGGGCTGTGGAAGAGAACAGGAAGAGAATGGGGTAGGCCCCCCAGACTGGGAAGAGACAACAGAGCAATCTGCCCAGTTCCGGGGCTCTCTTGCTGGGCTCCAAAGTTTGTCCTGACATACAGGAGTGTTCATGCAGAAGAGATGTAGTAAAAAGAAAGAATCAAAAACCCCAAGTGGTTTTTCTATTGAAGACAGCAGAGAGAGAGAGAGAGGTGTTGGGTCTCACCTGACCAGCTTCCCACAGGACAGTCCCTAGGTGACCAGAGACAAGACCCACCACTGTTAAATGTGGGAAGGACGCAGAGGCAGAATATTGCCCAGGGCTGCTAGGGAGGTAGCCACATTGCTCTGCATTCCTTCCTGAGATGTGGTCACCAGGGGGCGAATGGGGGTGCATCAGAACTTGGAATTAATGGAACTTTCTCTTTGTAAGTGACCAGGCCTGTGCTCTGCAGGTACGTGGCCGCTTGTTGATGAGTACTTGCAGTGACTGGTAGACAAGATTCTGCTCACTCAGCCCTTCCTGGCTTGTAGCTGCCTCCCCACCCCCACCCCACCCCACACCCCCGTCACAGACCACAGTGGCTGAGAGTAAGAGTCACCCCCAAACAACTTGAAAATAGCCTTTTCTTGAGTGTGCCACAAAGCCAGTGCTCTGCTAAAACACAACTGTGAACACTCACAGACGCTCAGCATCCGCCCTGTGCTGGCTCTTTGGTCCCGTTTCATTGAGGCCAGCCTAGAACTCCACTTGGCACTCTTTTTTTCTCTTCAGGTTTAGGGATTGATAGTGTCTTTTCTTTACCCCCTTTCCTAAGCACAGAGGGAGAGAGATCATTGTTGATGCTGCCAGCTGAGCATCCCAGAGAAGGACATCCAATGCTCGCTTGCTCGCTCGCTCACTCACTCCTCCGTCCAGCCAGGTTTTACAGGGACATCACTCAACCTCAAAGAGGCCTCCTTTTATCTGGATTCTGTGCAAACATGCTCAGCACCACTGCCAATCACATGTAGCATTGGCTGGAACAGGAGAAGGAGAACTCATTCAGAGAAATGAGAGCTGCAGGGTTGCTTAGGCCAAGCACTAAACTTGGGGATGGAGGTGGGGGGCCTCTGGGTGTCTTCTCCTTCCTCTCAGACCTGTGCAACCTGGGGTTTGACCTGCTGGAGGCCTGAGTCCGGGTGCATTTCAGAGTCTATGTTGCTCTCCTACCTCTGCCTGTGCCTGGCAGCCCAGACTTAGCCTTCTGTGGCTGCCTTCCCTGAAGTCTATCTGTGTCAGAGCTACTCCAGGAGATGGGTAGGGACAGTTACATTAGGTTACTTTTTAATTACACTTTACAGAGGGGGTTCTGAGACCGTGCTTTCAGGAGAGTTGATAAGAGTTGAGATTACAGGCTGGCAAAGGAGACAGTCTTGCCGCGCGAGTTCCCTTACCTCTCCCACAGGCTGCCCCTGCCAGCCACCCCCACAGAGGACCACTGCTGGTCACAAGCATGAGATAACCAGACAGCTTCTGCTCTAAGCCACAATTACCTCCTTAGTCACCAGACAAAGCAGGAGGTGAGGGAGGGTGATGGCCACAGAGACAACCCCTCTGCTCAAAGGACACCAGGGGCCCATGGGAGCCACCATACCTGAGGTCTGTCACTAAAGGCCAAGAATGGAGAATGACTGATACTTCTGCTTTTTGCTTCCTGAATCCTGGGGCTCAAAGAGGAAAAGAGGAATCCTGGGGCCTCAGGGAACAGGAGAGGCAGGGCCTGTCAGCCTGTGGCCTCTGACTGTATCAGGTTTTTGTCTGGATTAGGCCTCAGCTGGCTTTCCGGTTCCATGTGTGGATCATGGAATAGTTTGTGTCTGTTTGAGAAATGTGAATGTGTGTGTGGGTGGACGGATCACACACACATACACACACATATATGACACATGTATAAAGATGTGACTTATATGTGTGTGATATAGAATACCTATATAGAACATGTTATATATATATGTGATATAAACACATGATATGTACATGCATGTACATATAACAGATATATGTGCTATTGTATATATGTGTATCGTAGACATGTGCTACATTGTGTGTAATATACATATAAACACATTACATATATATGTAATATATATGACATATATGTATGATATGATAGAAGTATGTGATGTATACCAGATGGTGAATATGTGAGTTGATAGGAATATGTAGCCATTCACGTGTGTGAGTGTGTGGTAGATGTGTACATAGGTGTATGCAGTGCACATGGTATAAGCATGTATGTGGCATAAGCATGTGTGACATAAGCATGCGTGTGAACACATGCGCATCGGGTACTCACTACAGAGAGAAGGCAGCATCTACCCTGGCTGCTGGCTCATGCCAGTGTGCTGTGCTCGGCTCTGCACAAGGGACTTGTCTTACTTTCTGGTGTGGTGGAAGGGAAATGAATGGGGTTTGACAGATTTGACTCTAACAGGACAGTTCTTCAGTGAGCTCCACTGTCCAGGCTGAGACTTTGACTCTAACAAGGCCCAGGTTGAGACTTTGCCTCGACAGGCAGCTTCTTAGCAGTCACACTATGCTCACACACTTCAGTTCTGGATTCTTTTGCCCCAAATGAATTCTACTTTCCTCTAGTCTAGGGAAGGGAGGGTGGATGGCACTGATCATGAGCGTCTGTTTGCTGGGTTAAGCTGGTTGTTCAGTCAGCGTTTAACCTTAGCTGGATGTGTGCTGGGAGCCATAGATACTAAGGGGACAGCAGGATCCATGTCTCCATGGACTCAAGGTCCAGTGGACACGGACACACCACAAGGGCACAGTGGTGCTATGGCAAAAGCCAGAGGCTAAGGGTGAAGTTCGGGGGGTAGAGTTTTTGCTTAGCATGCATGAAGCCCGGAGTTTAATCACCAGCAATGTACGAACCTGGTAGAGTGCATGTACTTGTCTCCCCAGTACTCAGGAAGATGGAGCGAGAAGATCAGGAATTCAAGGTCATTCTACATAGTGATGTCAAGACCAGCCTGGATTACATGACAGCCTCTCTCTCTCTCTCTCTCTCTCTCTCTCTCTCTCTCACACACACACACACACACACACACACACACACACACACACACAGGGTCAGAGCTCTAAAGACTGTCTTAATGGTTAGGTTGGGGACAAGCTCTAAAGACCAGGGATTTGCCTAAAAGAAACTAAGGAAACTGAGTCATGGCATCCCATGAAGTTGTTAAGAAGAAGCAAGCTTAGAGCCATCCAGTGAGACCCGGCTGAGTAGATGCGGGAGGCAGATGTAACTGCCATGGGTGCTCCTGGGAGGAATCCACCTCAGTCCTTTAATTCCAGGCTTGCAGATAAGGAGCCGGGGCTCTGCCCACAGCAGAGTCTGCAGGAAGCACAGACTTAGAACAGGGAATGCCAGGTAGGCAGTGGTGTCTCCTAGTGAGGGCCGCCACTCACAGGGAGGAGTTTGAGGCTGGCTCTCAGGGTCACTCTGAGCTCTAACCTGCTGCATTTTCAGTGCTCCATGTGAGCACTGTCCTTGCTGTTCTCACACTCCCTCCCTCTGATGGCAAGGCAGGAGCCGCTTCTCCCTTAAGAATTCTGAGGAGCCTCTAACCCCATGCTACTCAACTTATGGGTTGCAACCCCTCTGGCAACCAACCATCTATCTCCAAAAATATTTACATTATGATTCATAACAGTAGTAAAATTACAGTTGTGAGGTAGCAATGAAAATAATGTTACAGTTGGGGTCACTGAAACATGAGGAACTATATTAAAGGATCGCAGCGTTAGGAAGGCTGAGAGCCACTGTTGTGTACAGCCAGCCTTTGGTATACATGAGCTCTGCATGTGCCAATTCGTTCAACAATGAACAGAAATATTCTTCTTCTTCAAAAAAAAGCATCTGTATGAAGCGGGAAGACTTTTCTTCTTGTCATTCCCCAAAAGATACAATGTAAAAGTATCAGATGATTGAAAGAATAGTCCCCAAAAGATACAAT
>CM052713.1:76755430-76814450 GCA_028551405.1 Uromys caudimaculatus | reverse complement strand
GCAGGTTGTAACTGGTTCTTTATTCCCCAGCCCTCAGCAAAGCAGAAGCCCGTAGGGGAAGCAAGTCATAGTGCTCATGGGAAATTCACGGGCTAGTCAGGGGAGCCCCTCCCCCTTTCTCTCACACATATACCTGACACCAGCAACAGCAGCAGCACACAGATCTTTCTAGCAACTGAAGTTCTATGGGCCCTCACTCTACACCTCCTAGCAAGAGTCTCCAGGTGCTCCAGGCATAGAGAGCGCTCAGACACTGCAGACCACTGTTCCATCCCGGCCCTCCTCATCCACTGGACACCCTGGGGACAGAAGTGGGACAAAGAGTAGTGGCGTGGCCTGTGCTCTAGACTCAGTTTGGTTGTGTCTCTGTATTTCTTCACTTAGGCAGAGATGGGGTCACCAAAATCAAAACTGCTCATTCGAGGTGCTCTGGGTGTGAGATGGGAGTACTGGGAAACTGAGGATGGTTTGGGACCGGTGCTCTTCCACCATCTGGCTGTGGGAGATGGGCTAAATGTTATAGCCTCTCTGAACTTGGCTTGTCATCTGTCATTTAAGGGCTAAATGTTATAGCCTCTCTGAACTTGGCTTGTCATCTGTCATTTAAGGGCTAAATGTTATAGCCTCTCTGAACTTGGCTTGTCATCTGTCATTTAAAAAGATATGGCTGGTTTCTCTGACCCTTCTCTAGTTCTTTGGTGTAACAACTGTGTCCTGTTCTCTTTGCATGATGACAAGAGAGGAAATTAAGAGGAGGATGAAACCTTCTAAGTTCACATAACATCGGACAAATCTGTAAACACATACATATACAAAATGTATTAGGATATATACTAGCATACATCATATAATATTATTAAACATTTTAGGTATAGTATATGAATTAATTTAGATACAGTTTAATTAATTTAAATGTTTACTAAACTGAAAATTATTTCTCTCTTCCTTTTTCAACCTTTTACAATGCTAGAGCTGAGACTTGGGGCCTTGTGAATTCTTGGAAGCGGTCTCTCACTGAGCTACATGCCAAGTGCTTTGTAATATGTGAATAATATGCAATAGTAGACGGTATTTCTCAACATTTAATTAGCTGGGAGATAGCTGGTTTGCTGGTTGGAAGGCTCGTCTTACCTGCAAGACAGTTCAAGGAAGGGTCAGAGCTGCATTCAGTGCAGTTAGGCATTGACTGTTGACGAAAAGAAGGTGAGGTATTCTCTCTGCTGCACTTCCTTATCCATAGTCATAAAACCTCCAACTGAAGAAGAGCAAGCCTCTTATACCCAGATCATGTAGCCACCATTGGGTTGACTGAAGGACATTTTCTGAAATGCAGATGGCATTTTAAAGGTGAATGTATAATATTCACCATTAGTTTTAGGAGAACCACAATTTGCAGACACAGAGAGAGAGAGAGAGAGAGAGAGAGAGAGAGAGATTTCATTTTGCTTTCCCAATCTGCTCACCAGGACAAGATTTTAAGTATATGCCATGTGATCTATCAAGAAAACCAAAAAACTGCTATCAGAAACAAGAGCTAACAGATTGGCTAATCAAGTGTTTCCAGGAAAATCTGGTAATTCCACCTCATTGCCTTCGATAGAGGACCAGATGCTATATTTCAGTTATTTATAGTCACAGACCACAATGGTGTCCTGGCAAAGGCAGCTGAGGTGTTAGTGGGCTGTGCATGCCAGTCCACTCTGTTTTAACAGAGGGAAGATGGCAACTGACCTCATTATCTACCATAAAATACAATAACATTTAGAGGTGCTCTGATGGGCAGCCACCTCAGGGATGGAGCCAGTGTGCCGAATGGTGTTAGTTTACTTTATTATATATTTCTTTTTCCAATTTTTTTGTTGTTTTCTAGGCTGTGTATTTATAATAACACTTTGAGCAGTATTTTCTCAAAAATATGCAAAGAATAATATAATATTTGAGGGTTGCTTTCAGCTCTGTGTGAGCATCAGAAAGATGTACACAATACCTAGTGGCCACAGCTTGAAGCCCCACTCTGGAAACCTTCACAACTGACTCCCAGTGAGCTTGAAAGCCCAGGCTACCAGAATGTGTGTGTTTAGTCTACACAGTCCTACAGTGGTTTGATCCAGTGTTGAATTCCCTGTTACCCTCCAGAGCTCAGTAATCAGTAAGAGCGGAGAGAGGATTTCATAGCGGGCATTTCCCATACTCCTGTATTTAAAATTCAGGGGACAAATTGATATTTTAATAGCATGCAGATCCAGGAAACTGAAGACATAAAGCATTCATTTTCCCCCAGCTCGAAAGTTTCCATCGGAAGCTCCTATATTCCATGCAAAATATTGCTGTTTGGCACACAAAGCCAGTGGTTTCAGAAGGGAGTTAGGTGCTCTCGATTCTAAATGCATCAGGGCCACGCCTTGAACTTGATGATGGCTTGCAATTCTTGAGTGTCCTGGTGTTGCGATTCTCTAACACCCTGTGAGCATGGAGGTCAGGCTTCCTCTCAGGTAGCACCTCTCTTACAGACTCCCAGAATGCACAAGGGGAGAGTATGGAATGAGCTATTCCCTCATCCTGAGCATTAAACCTAGCCTGAGACTCTCTAGACTCCTGGGGCTTAGGAAGCAGCTCCGAGAAGCCAGGCTCAGGCATTCCTGCCGAAGCAGGCAGTCATCAGTTAATCTCTGTAAATGACTACGATTTTGGCAGGTGTCAGCTGGTACAAAAACAGCTCACATATTAGAACTTTTTTTTTTTATTTAAATCATTGAGTAATGAGGGAAGAGAAATAAAAATAATTAATATGTCACATGTTGGCCACATCGTGGCTTGCCAAAAATGGCTCATTCCTGTTTGGATTCTCAGTGACCATGTTTCAAAATTTACAGAGCCAGATATTCAGATGGCCACTCTTCAAAGGCTGGCCAGAGACACCACCACAACTGATGCTCTAACTTTAGAATGGTCATGCAGACGAGCGAGTGAGCAAGATGAGCGAGTGAGAGCACGCACACACACACACACACACACACACACACACACACACACACACACACCCTTCCCATGGCTACACACTATCCTTTGCAGTGTTCTTCTAAAATGCCACTGGGTGCATCAGGAATGTGAGGGTGACACTCAGACAAAGCCTGCTGGAAGCCCTTGCTGGCCCACATTCTTTCGGAGACTAATACAGCTATCCAGAGTCATGTTTCTTACCTTCCTCTTCCTTGACTGGCATGAGACCATGGCAGACACTTAAAAGGGGCCGCATCATGCTCTAAATGGCTTTAGAGCTCGGATTGCTTTTCTGTGAGAAAGCTTGAGGTCTCTCAGTGTGATGAAGAGTGGGACTGGGTTGTAAAGAGGAGGGAGGAACCAAAGAGGGCTGCGCACTTAATTACGTATACTGAGACTGAGTGAGGTAGAAGGTTCTGTACCTCTGCTGGTCAGAGGCTGAAGGGGGTGGCTCGGGGACTTGGCCTCTTTTGTCCATAGAGTTTTAAATACTCCGGCTGGGAGAGGCCTCTCCCATGTGCACTGGCCGAGCCTGCGTGACTCAGGGTGTTTGTGTTTGAGTCCAGAGTTGGGAGCTCTGAATGACAGTCCATATTTGCAGCGGTGATACCTGGAAAGAGAGAGCACTGCGTGTGAGCTACACAAATATTATGCTTAAGCTTTTTTTTTTTTCCTCCATTTGGAGCCAAACAGGTCTTGTCAGTGATAAAAATCACTGCAATATAGTGGGCCCTTTTTCTGGCCTGGAATCTGAGACTGTGTCAGTGGTGCCAAGGAGACCCGTAGCAGGAAGAAATGGGAAGCCGGGGGGATTTGAAACCACAACACGACTTCTACGACTTAATTTTTTAATTGTAGCAATTGGAAACTAGGTATTGGGGGGCGGGGGAGTGGTAGCCTCTCGCCTACCCCTGTGCTGGGGGAATGGTACCTGGGGTCCTCTGTGTAGCTCTGGGTTGAGATGGGGAGCAGCATTTCTATGGACAGAAGCCAGTGGCTTCTCCTGTCTTGTTGTGAGGCTGGGTAACCACTGACAGGAGAATGGTTGTGGGTCACTCAATGGATCTAGTCAAACAAACCTTAAGGACAAGGAGGAAGCAGCAAGTTGGCCTCTTAAAGGGAAGGAATGGATCTCCCAAGTCCACTGTGACTGTGTCCCTATGTGGGAGGCTGGGCTCTTCTACAATCTCTACTTCATGGCTCTTTGAAAGGGATGAAGAGAAAACAGCCTGGGGGCCCCGCCCTCCTGACTGGCCCATGTCGATGGTCCCTACTGCTGTTTCTGGGTAATAGGGACACCTACCACCCTGACAGACATTTTCCCACCTTGCTTTCATTCCTGAGGCCCTGGGAAAACTCAGCAGAGCAGCTGGCCACTCCCTCTGGGCTCCCAAGGGCCTGGCCAACTAGAAATATTGGAACAGACCCAGGCTGCACCTTTCTGCCTACTTCCTCCTAGGGCTACGCCCAGGGAGTGGGCTTCAGGGAAGAAAGGATGCTCCGGAGGAGCCTGTATGAAGGGGCCTGGGTGTGTGAGGGCTGAGAGAGATGCCCTGTGCTTGCCTGCATGTAACAGGAAACCTCACTCCTGGGCTGTGAGTTTGCAGCTGCACCCAATTTCCTGTTGAAGGGCCAAGCTGCCCTGTTCCAGGGCCACTCTGGTACCTCTCAGACCTGCTGCTCAGGTTTTCAGGAAGGCAGGGCATTCTTGACCCCGGGAGGGCACCTTTCTTGGCTGCCATAGTTCTGTTCTCACCCTGAGGCCCACAGCCAACAAGCTACAGGCTTTTTCCCTCGGGCCACCATCGGCAGCTCTGCTCTCTAGAATCTCTTGTTCGGCCCACCTGAGGGATTCGCACAGAGCTGTGGGCACCAAGTCCCAGACTGAGGCAACACCCAGTGGCCAGTGGGATGAAGGAACCTCAGTCGGCCATGGGAAGGATAGCCCTGGTTCCCACAGGCAGTCAGCCCAAGGGGCAGTTTCCAACAAGCTCACCTTGGGGGTGAAGGGAGAGGGAGGGGAAAGATAAGAAAAGCCCCCTCCACAACACGTTTTCTGATCTCTTCCCTCCCTCCTTCCCTGCCTCCCTCTCCTCCTCCTCCCTTCCCCTCCCGGTCCCTACAATAGGACATCGGCAGAAACTAGACGATCAGATCAAGCCCGGGAGTTTGTCCTTTTCCGAGCGGCTCAGTGAACTGGAGCAGCTGCGGCGCACGGCCGTGAGGGTCAGCCCGCACCACCCAGCCCCCACGCCCAACCCTCGGGCCTCCTTGAACCACTCCACTGCCTTTAACCCTCAGCCTCAAAGTCAGATGCAGGGTAAGTACCCCACGGAGCCCATGACACTCTATCTTTGCTGGAGTCCCAGGCGCAGAGCTCACCCCGCTGCCAGGCCTTCCTTTGGGTGCTCTAAGGGAACCACTGAAACCCACAGCACCCACTGGGAGTTTATGAGAAAAGTGCTGTTCCATCTACGGAGTAACTCTACTCTGAGAAGTGTGGCTGCTGAGCGTGGGAGGGAAGCATGCCTGCAGAATCCATGTGTGTACATGCGTGCACACGTGTCTCTCTCTTGGTGCCTTAGAGTATCAGGTATCAAACTCCACAGGACTTTCAAGTACATTATATAGTATGTCCTAGTACTTGCGTGGCCTGTGTATATTATCCTGGAGACTGCAGGCCGTTCCTTAATTGCAGCTAGCACCAGACACGCTACAAATGCTGTGTTAACAATCACAAAATTATATTATTTAGGGAATCACGGCAAAAATACATTTGAATATGTGTACATTTAAAAAGCTGTATCATCAACCCACCTTAGGTTCAATCTTTAGCTATAGAGCCTACAGATACAAAGAACCACCTATATAAGAGCAGACAAGAGGTTTTTGTAAGACTTAGTTTCTGCTGTGTTGTTTTCTTACCTACCCATTAGTCTTGAAGCCGCAATACACACAATTGCTGGCATGTACGTATGTATGTATGTATGTATGCATGCATGTATGTGTATATGTATAAACACATATACACATACAAATCTAGCAAGGTAAAAGTGAGAGGTTTTCAAGTTCTTGTTGCCTTCGGATTCATGTGAAGTTTTAGTATTTAATATCTGTTCTTTCCAAAATACGAAGAAGGAGGCATGCATGTGTATCTATGTGGTGTGGACTGTATCAAGCATAATATTTTCAGATCAGTAGCGTGAGTTCTGTTCACTCTGTGGGCCAGTTACCAGCTGCACACGCGCTGTAAGATGTAATAACTGCACATATCCTGTGTGCCAAGTTAGATAATGCTCACAGTGCATTTCCGCAGTATGGCTACTGACGTCGGAGACTATTTGCTCAGTGATGCCATTATAATAACTGAAAGGCAGTTTTCACTCTGCCAGGTGGGACATAGCTGTGTATATGACATGCTTACAGCAGTTCTCCTGTAGAGATGCAGGCCTGGGCAACTCAAATGAAAAGATGAGCAGCTCATACGGAGAAAGGGGCAGAGGGTTGGCGGCAGCAGTGGGGCTCTGCCCTTCACAGAAAGCAAAGATTAGTTTCCTCTGATCCATATGGGACATACAGGCAGCTTCTCCTTGATAAGGTTTTTATCTGAGCAAATGGCTGTCTCTGGGAAGAAACACATGCAGGGCTCACAAAAGCCCAGAGTATAATATAGAAAGCCTATTCCCCTAGGCATGGTGATACAATCCAGGTGTCATAGCACTTGCAAGATGGAGACAGCAGAATCAAGAGTTCAAGGCCAACCAGGGCTACCTAGCTGGCTTGAGGCCAACCTGAGAAACATGAGACCATCTTAGCACAGCATGGTTTTTTGGTGTTTAATAGTGACAAATAATCACTCAAAATACCCACACTAATTTTCCAAGGATCCCACGGTGCACCTCTGTGGTGAATTGAGGCAAATGGCACTTTAGGTGAGATGGACGGGCTGGAGGGAGGAGAATGAAATGTCCAAGGACATTTTTCTGCCTTCTTTTTACCATCTCTGAAGTTCACATGTTTCCTCCGGGATGTGTAAAACCCAACGAGAAGGCTACTCTCTTGACCTCTCTCGGCTGCCCTGAGCGCCCATGAGCTGAGAAGGAGGTTTGCTATTTACTTATGGCAGTCAAACCAAAACTGGTAAGCATCTTTAAAGCCAGTGCAAAACCATGCAGGAGCAAATTCAGAGGGTCGCCTCTGCCTGCTTTGTGAACCTGGACTACTTCCGTTTGCCATTGTGTATGCCTAGCCCCTAGAAGCTGCAGAAGGGGGTGGGGTGCTCAGGAGAGTCCTGGGACTTTGGAACTGCTCACCTGTGCACAGAGGCATCATCATGGACAGGTGGCTGTGCATCCGAGGCTCTCTGGAGCACTGAACTTGCTCTTACGGTATCCTAGGGGCTTGATTGGTACTCTGAGAAGATGTGTGGACTATCCTATGGGTGTATGAATTTGATATGCAGGGATTTGCTTGCCCTCAGGCAGACACACAGTTTCAAACAGTGTTCAGCATGTAAAACTGCTTTCACTTTCTTGTGTTCTGTCTCCCACCTGCCTGTGTTTCTCTCCCCGCCTCCTTCCTTTTCTTTCCCCCTCCCCCCTCTCCTCTTGCATCTCTTTTTTTCTTATAAGACAATGCTATTTTAAACAAATCTAATTTTGAGTGGACTCTTGGAAATTTTTTTCCCGATTGAAATTTAAACATTAACAGGGATAATGTAACAGACACGATCTTCACATTGTTCCTGGCATTAAAGACAGTTACTGCCTGGTCTTAGCCCTAGAGCATGCCTATTTAAGGTGGGAATTTAAGCAACGCACCATGGGTTCATGGCTTTCTGAAATGGCAATCACAGTGTAAGAAAACTATCCCAGAAGTAGCCAGGGTGGTGTTTCCTCCACACCTTAGAGACAAGGAATGATTTTCAGCTTTATAGAGATGTCGTCACTGCAGGGGGTCTGTGGAGAAGCAGGAGATTGCAGGCTGGAGCCACCCCTTGGCTCTGCCAGCAGAAGATCATAGGTATAGAATATCACATTTCCTTATCTTACCAAATAGACACCTCGAGTGATCTGCTTTGGGGTTCGGATGGAGATGGGGGCAGTTACCATGCCACCAAGCCACTGTTTGTTTGTTGAGGTTTTAACTTTAAAACAGCTGAGGTTAACCTTGACTTCCTATCTGAGCAAGTCTTAAAGTGGAACAGAATGCCGTTTTGTCATGGCTGTGTATTTACGCAAGTCAGGACACCATCGTTAACTCCTGCCAAATTTCAGGACTTTTCTACGTTCCTTTTACAGCAGGAGATGGGGCAGATTACAGAGGTCTGGGGTAGTGAGGCCTGGTCCCTCACGTCTCCTCCCTCCCAGGGATGGCTCTGAGCAGCACACGTAGGTCATTTTAGGTCTTGGACTCTGATTTCCCAGGGAACCATCATGAAGGTGGCTGTGACTTCCGCCTTTCTGGGGAAATGTAGATGAGGTGTAAAGATACTAATGTAGAAATCCTTCAGACCACATACGTACACTAAGCCTCTTGCCGTAAAGTTTAACTCTCCTTGGATTTGTTGTGATGAATCTGGGCATAGTTCAGACTTGGAGGGCTTCACTGTTCTTTTCTCTCCGTAATCTTGTGCTGTGGCTTTTAGACAGAAACACAGAATTCTCAGCTCAGAGGTCTAACGTCCCCCACCCCTTCCAGCTTTGTTAGGGGATGAACCTGAAGTCAAATCTAGACCTCTCTGAAGGCACAAGCAGGAAGGTGTGGAGGGACACACTTGTGCTCCTGCCTCAGGGACTGGGGCGCTACTGGGCCCACAGGCATGGAGAGGTGTTGGGCTAACCACTCCTGTAGATGCGGACTGAATGTGTTCTGTTGTAGTTAGAGTCTGATGCTGCTGTTGGCATTGATAATAGCATCGGGCTCCGTGTTGGGTGTCTTGTTAAGTCATATTTGGGAGTACTTTATCTTTAAAGATGGGGAGAAAAGAAAGCCAATCAGAATACTGAAATTCTGAACATGCCCTAAAGAGGGCAATGGGGTAAAGAGACGTCCGGCCACTCTTTGCTTTCTCGGGATAACTGCCTCTGCATGTAGGAGCCGCTCTCCTGTGGCCTTTTACAACTAAAGCCTTCTTCCCACGTGCCATGTGATCAGCCTAGATGAGAGTGGCTGTCCCCACCTAAAGTTCCATGTAGGCTGAGGAAGGCCACGTGCCCTCAGGCGGCCTCCAGACTTTCAGTTTTCTAATGGATTGTCTTAGGCTCCTTCCAAGTCCCTTTGGAAAAGTTATAATCGCTATTGTCTGTGAGGTTCTTAGAGGTAGGGCTACCCTGTCAGTCCAAATCTCTCCATCCACAGAATGTACAAAGGGAAGGGGGCATTTCCACCTTCCTGAGAAAGGCACAATCCCTGCATCCAGAGAGCCATGCCACAAGAGCATGTGAAAACTTTTTGTCCTGCCCAGCACCAGCACTCACTATAGCACATGGCTCACTAAAGTGCATGCATGTGTCTGTCTGTCTGTCTCTCTGCTTTTCTGTGTCATCTCCCGCCCCTAGTCACATACATATACCCTTAAAGCCAGCATGGGATGGGCCTGCTGAGTTCCTAGGGAAACCTTTGGATGGCCATTTCACGCACACACAGTAAAGTACTAAAAATCAACCCATGCAACTTGCTTATAACACAAAGTAACTTTCCCTTCAAAATAATTCCAGTCTGTGGCAGCCACTGAACCCTAAAAAGTGCAGCTCGGGAGTTGTCCACGCACCACGCGCCAGAATCAGATGTTCCCACAATAAACAGGGAAGTGGGGAGGAAAAGGTAAAAAGAAGTGGGTGGGAGAAAACCCTGAAAGAAGAGGACAGAATACAAAGCCTGGCCACAGGGTGTGCACTGCCCCGCCCCTGCCACAGGGTGCCTGCTCCCCTCCTGTCACCCCACAGTGAGAAGACAGGGGTAGTCCAAGTTTATAGATAAGTGCTTCAAGCCTGGAACTGAAGACGCCCCACCATGTGCATATATATTCTTAGCTGGTGCAACACAAACTCTACGACTAAAGAAAGTATGAGCTGGGCAGTGGTGGCACACGCCTTTAATCCCAGCACTTGGGAGGCAGAGGCAGGTGGATTTCTGAGTTCAAGGACAGCCCGGTCTACAGAGTGAGTTCCAGGACAGCCAGGGCTATACAGAGAAACCCTGTCTCGAAAAACCAAAAAAAAAAAAAAAAAAAAAAAAAAAAAAGAATGAATGAAAGTGCAGGCTAAAGAACTGTACTGTAGATGTTCAGGAGAAGAAAAAGATGGATGGAGGGAGAAAGAGCCAGCAGGCCTTGATGTTCTCTCTGTCTGGGTCCCTTGTCTCTTGAGCGTGAGGTGCTAACACAACCTACCACCTTAAGGATGGGCACAGGTGCCAGCACCAGGGTCCCTAACACAGTGTAGTGTGCACGACCTTGGTGTATTATGTATTGACCTTGCCCCCAAATACTTAACAAGCCCTTCAAAGAATCACTTAAACTGACACCATCGTTGTAACCCCAAACCACAGTTTAATAGGACCTGGTTTCCAAAATGTTTCATGACTGTTGCTCAAAGAGGTCTGCCCATATTCTCAGAATCCCGTTAGTCCCTTGCGGACACCTTTTCTGATCACAAGGGAAAATCATTTCCTATGAGGCTTGGTCTCTATGATCAAATCGTCCTTCTCTGGGCTTCTGAGGTTTCAAACTTCTCCCTAACGCTAGTGACTCTGGAGACTGCACACAGATGCATTAAACCTTGGGACCTTACAGTGTAGTCGTTTGTGAGCTTACTGAATGGTGATGTTAAGTAGCAGAGTCTTCAAAAGGCACCGGCTGCTAAGAAGGAAGAGCAGAGCCACAAACTGGCCCGAACTTGCTACTGCGTATACTCTAGGATTTTTAGCAAGAAGTTTAACCTCTTAAAGCCTCAGTCTTCCCATCTGCAAAATGGGAGTGGTAATTGTTCTTGTTGGCTTGTCCTCGGTGAGCAGTCACTGTTACAATCCTTGTCGACAAAACCAACTTGGCTGGGTTTTCTGTGGCTGAACCAACATATGGACCACAGGTTTAGTGACTTAAAACAATGAGAATTTATTCTCTCAAAATTGGAGGCTACAAGTCCCAACATTAAGGTGACACGAGATGGCCCTCCCACTGAAGGCCCAAGAGAAGGGCCCTTCTGGCCTCTCTAATCCTTGCCAGCTCTAGACTCACTGGCCCATGGCTGCATCCCTCCTCTCCCCCCTTCCCTTATGACCTTCTCTTCTGCTTCTTAAAAGGTCACATGTCACTGTATCTAGATTTAGGTTACTCACCGACAGTGTCAGGCCCTTTACTTATCTATGTGTGTAAAAGACCAGCGCCTTTGCCAGTGAGATCCTAGTCATAATCTAACAGTCAGAATATGGCCCTGACCTTTCTGGTGCCACTGTTCAGTGCCCTAAATCAAAACCAAGATAATGATGGCATCAGAACATTAGCCAGTGGATCCCGGTCAGTCCAGTGAGAACGTTCCATCTGTCCCTCAGAGTAGACCTAGTGTCCAGGTAAATGTGAGTTCATGCCTGTGTGTCCCTGACTTGTCATCCGTACTTCAGCATCTCAGCCTTCGTTTGCCAGAGCCATGTCATGAATCTTCCATCCCCAGGAGGAAGAAGAGAGGTTTTTTTGTTTGCTTGTTTTGCTTTGTTTTCAGGACAAGGTCAGCTATTTCCGAGTGTTTCTAGAGCACCCATACAGATGAAACCAAAGGATCAATGGTGGTGGGAAAAGGAGGCTTTCAGCCCCTACCTCCAACCCACCCCGATATCTAGGGTGTAATGTCAGACTAGAACATAGGAGGCCTGGGTCCTCCAAAATCCTGTGGCCACATAGATAGCAGCAAGCAGAGAAACAAACAAAAAAAAATTGCCCTGAAGACCAAAGCCAGCCAGTTGGGATGGACTCAAGAATTTGACCTCCCAGATGAAGGCAGGCCAGAGGCAGGCCTGTTGTTTTGAAGCACCAAGCAGCATTAGCACAGAGTATTGTCAAACAGATACCCATTCCAAAAGGACGGGGGTGATTTGCTTTGGGTCCCTCATCATGCCAAGTCACAAATCACTTACAGATAGCCTTTCAAGTTGAGAGGGGTAAGAGAATTTTTAACATCAGCTGTGAAGCTTTATCGAAGTTTACCAAAAGTTTGACCATTGTCAAGCTGAAAGGCCTGGGGCCACGGAGAAGTTCTCCCAGTGGTTGCCTTTGTAAGTGCAGCCCGCCCCCGAAGGCTTCACCCGCTGTCTAGCTCCCAGGATACCCCATCCTAACTCTGGGGGACCATGGACTAAGTTAGCACAAGGAGTCACTTACCTTCCAGGCAACAGCCGCCTAGTGCCTGGTCTCTGCCCTGTTTGCACACTTCTTGGCCCCACACAGACTCTATATTAATATTAAACAATTGCCTGCAGAGCCGCAGAGCAGCCGATTGTTGTGGAGATTAAAGGCAGGGATAGCAGAAAGCCTGCAGATATACTGTTTACTGACAAGCCTCACATCTCTCCACAGTTTCCTCCCATAATCCCTTTCTGGCAGGACATTTTATGTGTCAATGCAGGGCGATTCGGTTACCAGCCACAGTCAATATGACAAACTAATGAGGAGAAAAATAGAGTAGAACTCACCCTAAAAACAAACACGGATCAGTCATGTGTACGCTCTGCCTCTCTGCATGCCTGAGAACAGAGCAAGGAAGAAGTGGAGCAGGGATCATGCTGTTTCCTTGTTCTGTTGATATCTGTAACCAGGTGATGGAGGGTCTTCAGGCTGAGTTCTAGCTGACCCTGGCTCCTTTGAGCTGTGCTTACCATTTTAAAAGGAGAGCATTTTAAGAGCAAACAGAACCATGTTTCCAGTGCTAGAATAAAAACCATTAAGCCACTGGTAGGAAAAGCTGGCCAGAAGGGACCCTTTTCTCTGACTCCGGTCGAAAGGTCACAGTACCTGGTCATCCTCATTGCTCAGTGTCTCTCTCTGGCACATGCAAGGCTTAGAACCTTCCAGATGTATTTGCAAGATGTGAACCATCACTGTCAAATTCTGATCTCCATGGATCATAACCTTATAGTTTTAGAAGGGTGGTGTCTTAGTTAGGGTTTTACTGCTGTGAACAGACACCATGACCAATGCAAGTCTTATAAAGGACAACATTTAATTGGGGCCGACCTACAGGTTCAGAGGTTCAGTCCATTATCATCAAGGCGGGAACATGGCAGCATCCAGGCAGGCATGGTGCAGGAGGAGCTGAGGGGTCTACATCTTCATCTGAAGGCTGCTAGTGAAGGACTGACTCCCAGACAGCTAGGGTGAGGGTCCTAAGCCCATGCCCATAGTGACACACCTACTCCAACAGGGCCACACCTTCTAATAGTGCCACTCTCTGGGCAGAGCATACACAAACCATCACAGGTAGGTATTCATTTTAAACACAAAGCTCCAGCCCTTTCCTCTAAGAGAGAATCACATGCGTGGAATCTCTCTGCCATAGCAGATGGCTAGACACATTCCATGTCATCCAACAACTGTGGGGTGGCATTGGAGGACCAAGTCTATCCCTAGTTCCTTCTCGCCCCATCTTAAGTCTCCCACAGTCTCACTTGAATCACTGAATTTGAGGTTCCAGGATTTAACACAGTTAAACTTATCAAGACTCGGGCACCGTGCTGACCAGTCAGTCCTGGCAGTGTGGCAGAGGATGTGCTAGAACTATGCTGCTCTGGAATGAAGAGACATCTTGGATGGATTAAAGTAGAACTTTCCCAGGGGCGTCTATGAACTGGTGTGCTTGTGGGTGCAGTGGCTAACCCTAGGGCCATCTCCAGCCTCATGGCAGGAGTGGTCTTCTCCCCATGAGTCGTTCCAAGGCCAGATCCGATGCTCAGAGCTAAATCTTTGCCATTTTCTCTCTGCACACTTTGAAGGGCTGCTTCGGTGGCTTTGAGAGAACATCCTGAGACCATAGGGGCTGAGAACTAATGAGGCTGAGGACTGTACTTAGAGCTGCTGCTCACACAAGGGAAACGAACACGGTTGCTTTATGACGTCTCCCGGGATGACCGCGCTGCTGTGGCCACTCTCCTTCCATTAGCACATCTCCCTGCACATATCAGATGGCAAATTACAGAGCGATAAGGTTATTAAAATATCTGTAAAAGTCAGCCCAGGTTCAAGGGCTTGACTTGGCCTTTCTGCCCGTTCAGTGGTTTATTTACACCTCCCAAGGTCAGCTCACCATCCTCTGTGTTTTACGGTAAACCGCCCACTCCACAGACCAACCGGAACGGCCCACATTTGAGGATGTGCTTCTGTTGGTTTCCCAGCAAGGCCAGTATCTTAAGACAAGCCCAGAGCTCTTCAGACTTGTTCCTAGCTCCTCCCCCACCCCTGATTTAAAAACTTCAGGGTAGGTATGTGACCGTGTCTGCAGCTGGATTATTACCAGACTAGCTGAGGCAACCAAGGCTATCATAATGATGCTGTCGGGTTCCCACATTTACCAACGGCAATTATAAAGCCATCTTAGCTCATGTTAATGGAAAGGATAGATGGAGTAGCCTGGTGAGGTCCCAGACAGGGGAAATAATCTCTAGAAGGTTCAATGTGGCTACTCCTTCTTTTTCATATTACCTGACACTCTCCACCCCCACCCCCATATACATCTTTCTGGGGTAGGATGCATATGAGATGCACACATGTATATGTGTAAGTCGGAGGGCAGCCTCAGGCATGGGGGGGTGGCCTCAAATAACTGCTACATTTGCTTGAGACAGGGTCTCTCTTGTTAGCCTTGAGCTTTGCCAAGTAGGTTAGGCTAGAAGACCAGCCAACTCCAGGAGTCCCCGTCTGTCTCTCCCATCTCACTGTAATCCGTGAGCTTACCACCTTGTGCCGCCGCACCCTGCTCTTTATATGAGTTCTTGGGATGAACTGAGGGCCTCATACTTGTGAGGAAGGCGCTTCACTGACTGAATCTCCCCATGCCACTGTTCTCTACAGTCTCCTAGGCCTTGTTGTCAAGTGAGTGATTCACTGCTTGGTCCTAAACATTTTGCAATCCTGGACACAGTATTTTGAAGGAATTACGGTCACCCCTAACACTCTCAGGGAAACAGACAGCAATGCCCTAGAGGGCCCCCCCCCACTTCTGATTAGCAGACTTTGGGGGGAGAGTGTGATACTTTTGGCTGTGTGATCCAGCTTAGAGAGGTTCAGAGCCACCATATGTTGCTAAATGAGAGAAGTCATTGCCGAGACATGGATCTGTCTAATTTAATATGATTTTCCACAAATTACAAAGCAGGAGTTTGAAATTGAATTTGTGTAAAATTACGGAGAGCCAGTTCAGGTGGAAGGGGAAGGAAACCTTGTTATTCTTGTTCCTGTGGCTTTTCCCGATTTTCCCATTTGATTCCTTCACGCCTTGGGGGAGGGTAGACCCGGTGGAGGGCCTCCGTAGAGTAGCTCTTGTTGTCAGACTTTCTCCCTGACTAGTCATGGCTTCTCTGAGGAGGACTCAGAGCCTGGAGATGGCAGGGCAAAAGGTCAAATCCCCTGGCCATCCATCCCATCATCCAGTATGGAACTGATCTTCACACCTGGTCATCAGAGAGGCTCCAGGATAAACCCAGGGGCTCCTCATGCATTAGGACAGCCTAATGCCAATCCATAATGCTTTGGGGTTCAAACCCCACTTTGTCCACTTCCTAGTTATAAGACCTTGCAGGAAGCACTCAGGTCCCTGTGCCACATTGTCACCATCTGTAAAATGGGCACACTCTTAATGCCTGACTCATCAGATGGTCTTGAAGACTAAGTCAGCATGAGTAGAGTGTTTGGAGCCCAGCACGTTGTGTTGTGTCTTTCCTCTCACTCCTGCAGAAACCCCTTACTGAGGCTGAGATGTGATCCTGGAATGTGCTAAGCACAGCGCCCAGTGTGCTGGAAGTTCTCTTCTTCTTCTTTTTTTTTTTTTTTTTTTGAGACAGGGTTTCTCTGTGTAGCCCTGGCTGTCCTGGAACTCACTCTGTAGACCAGGCTGGCCTCGAACTCAGAAATCCACCTGCCTCTGCCTCCCAAGTGCGTGCTGGAAGTTCTTAAGGATGCTCCTGCCATTCTTACTACAGCTCCTGCTGCTGGCTCTCTGGCCGTTTCGAATGAGGCCTGTCCTGTGAGGCTCACAGCCACTCTGTGACAATGGCCTTTAGAGTTTTGGTGATTTGAGTTTGGGGTCCTTGGTAAACTCCAGTGGGACAATCCATAGTCCCATTGAGGATATAAAATATTAAGTTGAAAGGACTTTTAAAACTCCTTTGCCTGGGGCCTCTCTTCTGCCCCACCCCCACCCCAGCCAACACCCTGAAGGCCCAGTGGCTTCCCATCCTTGGCCCCCACCATAACTGACTCCCCCAGCTCGTGCCGGCCTCTTGTATTTAAGTCTGTCATATAGGGAACAGCTCATTTCCCCAAGGCTGGCTCAGGCTTACTCAGCCTTTTCCTGAAATGTGTTTTTAGCTCTGGGAGAGGGTAGGATTTAGTTTCTTATGATCCTTTTTCTTCTTCATTTAAGGTTGAATTTTACTTTTAAAATATTTTTAAAAATAAATAAAACAATATATTTTAAAAATGTTTTAAAATAGGGATTTTTTTTTTCTTTTTTATTGAACAAGGCTATACACTCTTTCTCAGCCTGTTCAGCCCCAGCAAGGACTCCCAGTCTGCTAACAGCTGCATCAAGCTGACAGGTCACTTCCTGAACCCAGTGGCCCTGAGTGGGCAGCGGTCAGGGGATGGCCCCTCCCCCTCTCTGCTGCTTTCTTGAATTAGACAGATTTGCCACGTGTGAATGGCCTGACTCTTCTGTGTTTTTAATGCACCATCTACTAAAGGATCTCTTTGAAAGAGGTTTCATCTTCCCGAGCGATTTTAAGTCAATACCTCTCTCTGCCGAATCCACCACTGAAAGCCGTACCCTGTAAGCCCTGTTTTCGGCTGCAGCCCAGGCTGTCAGACCCAGAAGAGGACAGCAAACAGGTGTGTGAGGTGATACAGCCACAGCTGTGGGAAGGCCAGCCGCTCTGAGCAGGCCCTAGGCTGGGAGGGGAGGAGGTGCAGAGTGACAGTCCCTTCGACCCAGTTCAGGATGGTACTGCCAACCTCATGTCGTTACTCCCAGAAGACTGTGTGCATGAGCCAAGACCTATATCCAGCCAAAGGCATCCCTGTGACAGCCAAGTCTTTGCCATGAATTCAGAGTCAGGGTCCTGAATGCTGGATCAGAGGCTGTCTTGGAATTTGGAAGATCAACTACCTCTCTCTCTCTCCCCGAGCTGCCAGGGAACAGGATCCTGCAGAGATGGGTGGCTTCTGGCTCCCTTCCTTAACTGGGAGACAGAGGACTCCAGCATCCTGGCTCTCAAGTGATATTTACTTAATAGTTAACCGGGTTTTAAAAGAGAATGGGGACTTGACTCCCTTCACTAATTAGCCCTGCCGGCTGGCTGGCTTGTCATCTCCACCTTCACCACCCACGGAGTGTGCTCTTGACAAGTCATGACCCGAACTCCCAGGGGACTTGCACTCTGGGCTTGCCTCCTCCACTGTCTGAGAAACACAAGTCTCTAAAGAAGATAAAGCTAGAGCAATGAAGGGCATGCTGGGAAAAGCAGAGGATCCTCTCCAGATCCTAGCATTCAGTGAATTTTATCTCTCACCCGTAATTATTTCTCCCGACTTAGACATACTTATGGCGACTTTGAGCTTGTCAGGGATGATGAGTGTCTCAAAGAGAGCAAAACAGGATGGCCAGCCTGTCCCTCAAATAGAGAGCAATGGCAGCCTGGAGGGGTAAAGTGACTTGCCACAGGTGGCATACACTGGCATCTGAGTGCTTGGCTTTCTTCTCCGTCTCGGTGGCTGGACACATTCCTAGGATTTGGACATAGCACAGGGAGCCGTCCGGAGGAGTCCCTTCCAAACACCATCCAGGCGAACGAGGGGCTGTTGGGACAAGATAGGGCAAACCCAGGTGTGCCTGTACACACGGCTCCACCTAACTTCTCATCCTTATATTTTATATGTGTGTGGAGTGTGTGTGTGTATGTGTGTGTGTGTGTGTGTGTGTGTGTGTGTGTGTAATAACCCAAACAGGCAGAGTCTGATCTGCAGACAGTCTGCAGGCACCTGCCCAAGAAGCTGCCGGTCGGCTGGTCCATCCTTCTCTGATTTATACCGTGCGTGTTAAGCCTTAAATTGTTGAGTCTCTGGCTGGCTGCAGAGGCATTACTGGAGGGCTGGTGCATGTTTGCAGCTTACAGGGCTGGTTCTGGTGCTGGAGGTGTTGGCCACAGATCAAGTCCAATCTCACACCTGTCTGGGACAATGAGGGCCTTGTTAGAGGCATCTCCAGCCTTCAGAACTTGGGGGAGGAGTTGAGAGGAGGGGAACTGAAGAAGCCAAGGCAAGACTAGGGAAGTACTAGGTCAGCCAATGCCTGAATTCTTTTCCTTTCCTGACCCCTCCTCCCTGCCCACTCCTATCCCCCCAATTTTACAAATTTATATTTAGAAACTAAATATAGTTTCTAACCAACAGCAGCCCTGTTATGAAGAACTTCTGGCAGCATAAGGAGAGAGAGGTCTCTTTGGCAATCAATTTCCATCTGTAGAGACGCAGGATGAGGAAGGGAATGTAACCTTTAGCCCACTCTCCCAGTGCTGGAACCTGAGCCCATCCCCCACTCGTGGTTATGTCTCTTCTAGTTCTTCCTTTCCTCTGCCGACACTAGAGAGGGAACAGAAATCACGGGGAATCACTCACTGATGAGGTACCAGACATCACACTACAGTCTAGCCTGCCTTTCCCACAAGGTCAACAGACAACTGAGCTGGCCATGGACAGTCCCATCTGTAAACTCTGCAAAGCCAGCCCCCTACCCCCAAGACTCTGACAGCAATAGACACAGGCAGGGGGACTCTTTCAGCCCAGGTTGGCACCCCTCAGGTTTGGTGTCCCTGAGGGTGTATTGGTCGCCATGGACTGATCCTCACAGAATTTTACAGAGGAGGCTTAAAGGAAGGGCTGTGTAAATTATTCCAGATATTCTGTGATGAAAGAGCCCACTGTATGGAGGCCATATAGGAACCCTTGGTGTTCTCCTCCTTCCCCCCTCAGTGTAGCCACCAAGCCTTGGGGACTCAGATAGCTCCGCAGTCTCCCAGTGATCTGGCAGCTTGGGTGCCTGAGGTCATCTTTCTCAAAGCTACAAAGAGCTTGTTTACACACCAAGCCCATCTCAGGGGCACTACAGAGAAAGCAAACACTGCTAATTCTTGGGCAACTGAGGACCTGGGAGACTTGAAGTCCTTCTTGTAGCATAAGTCACTGTTACTCAGCCATCCTGTGTCTCTGTGTGGATATCAGTAGACAGGAACAGGTTCTCAAATGCAGCAGGACGGCCACAATGTACAGGGATAATGACGCTCCTGACCTCAGTATGCCTTCCACCACTGTGACTCTGAGTGGCAACCTAAGTGAAGATCCTGCGGCTTCCCGTTGGCTCTCTTGCCTTCAGGGAGTCCAATGACCATTATAAACCTCCCTCGGCCCTGTGCCACTGACTGTGCCCACCTGATCTGATCATGTAGCCCTGAGTGGGCCATGCCCATGGCTGAAGAAGCCATTAATGCCTTTCAAGCCAACGGCAGGCCAAAGACTTGGCTCACAGAGCTCTTTTCACTGCCCATTAAATTTCCTTCTCAAACAATGCCTCCCTGTGGTGCTCCAGGTCATGAGGGGCTCTCCCTGGCTCCCTAGCCCATCTAAACTCTGAAAATGCCCACAGTCAAGCACAGGAGCAGGAGGGAGGCAGGGGTACCAAGTGGATGTGAGTGTTAGCTTCTTACCTGTCTTCCTCTCTGACCAATCCTGTTCCCTCCTCGATCCATCCCCTCACCCTCACACATTTCAGCATACGTCACATGCCCCTTCCTTCAGGACATCTTCGTCTCCCCGAGATCAAACTGTGTCCTCTCCCAGTTTCTAGACATCTCCCTGTCTGCTCTGGTTCTACTCGAGAGGTGGCGGGGCAAGTGCCCTTTCAGTCACTGTCCTGGGTGAGGCGCCAAGTCGACAACAGCAGCCTGCTAACAAGAGGACAGGGTCTATGTGCTCCAGCACTGCCTTCCCCACACATCTGAGACCCACAGAAGGATCAGCAGAGTCCCAAGGACCCTTGAACGCTCCCTCACTTCCCTGGGTCCCCAGGAATACAGGCCTTGAGGTACAGAAGCCAGCCAGTGGCAGTCGCTGTAATCCTAGGAATGCAGGTCAAAGTGGAGCATTGGTGGGTCTGAACCCCATTTCAAAGTTCCCGGCATGGAGCAATGAAAGGAGGGAATGGAAGGTCCCTTTGCCTCTTGACATTATGGCCCATAATGTTCATGGCTGTGTTCACAAAGGCAGAGAGACCCTTGGATACCTCCCCCCACCTCCGCCATGCTGTTCCCAGCCCCACACCAAAATCTCCTCTCAGGATACCCTGCCTTCTTCCTTCCTCTGCAGACATCTCAGCCTCACCTGAGGCAGCCTTCCACATATTTGAACCTGTTTTGCATGCTTAATTAGAGACCTAGGCCCTGAAATAAGCTGTCTTATTTATCCACAACTTCCTAGGGATTCCAACCCCACCACACTACTGCCTCTTCCTGCCCTGAGGAGTGTGTCTGTTGCTTCCTTCCCAGACCACATTCCTAGAGTCTTCTTCAAATCTGTCCTTCGAAACTCTTTATTTAGCTCTCTTTCTCCAACTTTTCACCCTAATAAAACCTTGCCCAGGGCTAGGGCTGGCACTTGGCTGGGAGAGTGCTTTCTTAGGGCATGGGAGCCCTAGATTCGATCCTCAGCACTTGGTGTACTGGCATGGTGGCACACATCTGTATCACCTTAATTCCAGCGTTCAGGAGGTGGAGGCAGGAGGATCAGAAGTTTATGGTCTTTCTCAGCTCTCAGGTATACAAGTTCAAGGCTAGTCTGACCACAAGAAATCTTTTCTTTAAAAATAATTGATTCATTGCCAAGTCAGGGGGCTTCGGGGCCCCATCCACAGCTTCTGGGGACTTTACCGTACATCTCCCACCATTCAGGAAAGCTGGGCTTGCCTTCCTCTCGTTGTCCTTCCTCTGGTCACCGGATGGTGCTCTGCCAGCCAGGCAGATGGCCACTCTCATCCACCACCTGTCTTCTTATCCACCATCTTTGTGAAAGAGTGTCAGCTTGGGGCCCCTCACAGAAAGCCCTATGGCCCCCTGGTCTACTACTTCTCTTTGGGAAGAACCTTCACTAAGTACTCTTGGAGGGTCTTTTGTTCAAATCAAGGTGGAAGTGCTTTGGATGAGCTGTTTTGTTTTGTTTTTTCTTTAAGAAGACAGGAAGTTCCTGTTTTTTAGAAAGGCTGTTCATTTTCAAAGAACCAACTTACAGAGCCAATCAACCATAGGATTGCTTCTGGATTTTCTCCCCCCAAGGTGGTACACAATACATACGAAAAAGAAGGGGGGAAAAGCCCCACCAATGAGAGATAGTCAGCAAACACAAAGGGAGATATTATAATCAGCTTTTGTTGGTGCTTGCGTCTTCTTGTTGAAAACCAGAAAGCCCCTGAGGTGCTGAGGTGAGGACAGAAGCTGATGTTATCGGCCCCCAGAAATCCTGCCTGGAGTCCAGTGGCAGGCAGGATCCAAAGCTCCCAAGACCACAGCAACTGGCCCCGCTCAGTACAAATGGTGCTTTCAGTCTTTGGTAAACAGCCTGTGCCCCAGGGCTCAAATCCTTCAAAAGTTTGCCTAGGTAATTGCGTTTCATTGCTGTCTGGCCTGCGCTCGTCAGTCTAATCTGGAGGTTCAGACAGCCAGGCCAAAGCTTGCGAGTCTGGAGGGGAACAAGCCCATGAATCTAATCCACTTGAAAGACAGACTAATACAAGTGCAGCTAACTCATTATTTTAAGTGATTTGAACAGAAAGAGTATGGCACTCTCCATAAAAGGGTTTCAAGTCAGCACAGTGCAGTGCTTGGCAGCTTAAAGCCATTAGAAGAACGGCAAAGGGTGACAATGTGACACCCCCCCATGCCCGTCCTTGTTTTACGAAGCCCGGTTCCTCCCTGTGACCCCCCCTAAAGTGGTCTTTTCCTGTCCTGCCCTTGATTTTGGATTATTTGTGAATTATGATACTGAAAGATACCAACTTTTATCTTTGACCCAGGTGTGGGTACAAAAGGAGACACAAATGCAAAGACAGAATTCTGAAGGAGCCCTGTTAGCTCTGAATACCCCCAGATCTGTAAACAGGAAGAGCTACCCTCTTCAGAGCCCATCTTACCCACACCCTCAGCAGTTGGCTGCAGAGTTTTTGAAGGTTAAGCCTTCCCATTTTGTCAGTATGGTCACTAGAGAGGAGGAAGGGTGGTGTGCCATAGTCTTATGAAAGTAACAGTCTACAATTAGCCAGGAGATCTGCCTTCATCCTACCACCAACCTTGTGTGGGGAACAGAGACCATCCCTTCATCTTGGACTCTCCAGCGTTCTCTGAGTTGGAGCTGGCACAGACAGTCTCTGGGGCTGCTTCCTGCCGCATCATTCCATGAGTCTTTGGAATGAGACCTCAGAACTGTTGACAACAGTCTGCATCATTATCTAGTTACATGTGACTCATGCCCAGAAAGCCCGGGAGAAGCAAGTGCTGGCCTGTCCCTTCTAAGGTAGCAAAGCCAGTGGTCAACTCAGGGGCAATCTTATTGGCCATTTACACCTGTGGCTCCCCCGGGGCTGGATTCAGCCAGTGCCAAGTCTGGGTGTCAGCCTGAGCCTGTGAGAAAGCAGTTTCTGCAAACACCAGTGTGGAGACAGGATTCTCCTTAGGTGCAGCCTAACCACAGCTGGCCCCACCTCAGCCCCCTCAGTTCATGTGTCTTCCACGCAGGCCACAGTGCTAGCTTACAGCTCTCAAAATCAGAGCAGCCTATAGAAGTCACATGCTCTGCTTTGATGTTGAAGTTGGCCAAACCACCCTCTAAGTGTGACGTACCCTGGGTCAGCCATCCCTAGTCATCTTACTTACCCTTCACTTTGGAAGCCAAACCATTCTTTTACGGGATCTTCGTATGCACTTTCAGCTACCAAACAGCACCCCTGGTCTCTACCCACTAAATGCCTCTGGCTCTCCTGACTCTAATCAAGAGTAGTCCTGTTTCCTGACATTTCTAAAAGTCCTCAGAAGAGAGTTCCCTACTGGTTTAGACCAGCCTGGGAAAGCCCAAGTGTTGAGTCCATGAATATAAGATGTCAATGTGCAAAACAGAACTGAGCTGAGTGGGTGTCTGCAGATCACTTCGGACTCCAGGTCTCTGGCACCTTCTTCCTCCACTGGCCATTCCTGCTGTGTGATCAACTGTGTGGGGACCTCCTGCAATCACAACCTGTATATAGCTTTTCTTCCATCTGAGTCCAAGTCACTGAAAACCTATCGCTTCTGTATGAAAGGCTGCCTTGACCTTGTAAATCAAAAGAGCTCTCTGGAGGACGGTTTCCCACTGCTGGGCTCAGTTCAGTATCATCTTTCTCAGGGTGACCTCATCTATTCAAGTGTGAAGGTTGTATTTGAAATGTCATTTACTTTCCCTAGTCAATAAATGAAGCTGTGGATCTTTAGATCATCAGAGGCCTGCTTATTACCAAGACTTTTTACTCTGTATGGGTATGTGTCTTTTTTTTTTTTTTTTTTTGAGATCTATGTTAGAGTTTAAAAGAATTCTGGCAGACTTTCGTTTGCCTTTCTGAATCAGAGCACAGGGTGGAATTCCTCTGTGAGTGGAGATTGCCCCTCGATGAGTCTGCCTTTATTAGTTTATGTCCTTTGTTCAGAGCACCAGGGATTAGTTTATGAAAGCGCACAGGACTCTTATCTTCAAAGGTCTCCCCTGTATGGCAGACTCCAACTCACCAACCTGTGATATTAATCCATTGCAATCCCAATTAGTTCACATCAAGGTCAATTACTTGGGGTGAGCAAAAGGGCCGCAAACATAAGTGAGTGAGCCTCCCTCCTGTGGCTCTCCCAGGAAAATGAAAGATTACAGGCAGGGAAGCATAGAAGCAAGAATGTCTAGTGCCTTGGTGCTTGAGAGGGAAGGGAAGACATGCGGGAACCCCTGTCCCCGACCCTATTCCTGACAGCCAGCATCTGAGTCATTTAGCAACCTCAGACACGGAGCTGTGTCTGGGAACATTTGCTGGGCATGGAGGAGGAGCCTTATGTTTACGCGTGTGATAAGCACCGAGCCTCCAAAAAGCACGTCTGTGGAAAACAGCTGGAGTTTGGTGGATCCATAGAGTGGCTCATCGTAGTGCAAGAATGAAGGTCAGCTCTGGGATCCTAGCCACACATCTCACTGTCATTTTGAGGCCACCAGCAGGAGGGATGATAAGGTGTGTGAGGGTTATATCTCTCTAGCTGGACAAGACCCTTATGTAGTGAGAATACACTTCTCTGGCCTACCATTGCTTCTGGCACCTTGGAGAGGCCGTGAGAGACCAAACGGAAGTGCAGTGTTTCATGTCATTGTGCTGGACAGTCAGACAGGACAGTTCTTGTGAAAGATGAATGTGTCCAAACAACCCAGATAGGAACAGCCAGGAATCATGAAAGGTTGATTCCCCCTCATCAGGAAGACCCTAGACTTGTTCATCAGATTCTTCTGATGCAGGGAGATGGAGGATGGGTAAAGGGGGGAAGGGAGCACCTCGTCCCCACCCCACAACTCTCTGAGGTACTGCTCTCCTGACTTTGCTTTGGATAATTGAGTCTAAGAGCCCAAGGTGTGTAAGAAAGGAAAAAGCAACAGTGTCCCGGGTTCGGGCCAGAAAGAAGAGTCCTGTAAGACCAGACCAGCACTCCCACCCTACCCCCCCACCACAGACACACACACACAAAGCACGAGGAGAACTCAGGAGCAGACACTGACTGGATCTCTCTTGCAAACATTTACCAAAGGGGGCTAGGCACTTCATCTTTGGGGAATTTTTCTATTTCCCTGTGTCGGAATGTTCTTCTGTGAGTTGGGAGTGTGGAATGAAGGCTCTTAAAGAAAGAACAACCTTCTGACATGACTCACACCTCAGAAGACAAAGAACAATGAATCCCTGACTTGCAATTCAGCTTTCAGACCCTGTGTCCTGGCAGGAACTGCGCCACTCTGCCATGAGCCTGCGTTCTGCAGAGTGGGTACAGACTCCCTCTGGAGCTGCGGTGTTCAGGAAGGAGACACTCTCACTGTGTCTCGACGCTGGCACTTAGCCACCAGAACCACACACACATGGTTGTAGGAACCACAGTTTGCACCCTGGAACGTTGGCTGGCTGAGGCAAATCCCATTCCTAGTAGCCTTGTGGTGTCTCCGCTATGTGGAGCACCAGCAGTGTGGATACAGAGTCTCTGCTGAACAAAGCCTAAGCAGTCCTCACTGGACTTACCATTCCCTGAAAGGATAGCAAGGGGAGATTGCCTTACCCTTCATACCAGCAACTGAACTGACAATGATCAGGCCAAGGTCCCATTCACCCTTCCAGTACCACACAGGCTGATGCAATGACCCCTCCTCACAGGAGGGGAGTATCCCCAGGATAAGCCACTTGCCTCAACAGTAACAGGCAAACTGGTGTCTCCATTGCAACCTCTCAGACTGGAAAGTCATGCCCTTGCTTTATCGTTACCTAAGCACTGTTGGTTCGGGGACAGCAGATAGGTGAGGTACCCAGATCCTACAGGTGCTTGGGGCCTGCACGAGCCATAGCACAACTGAGATCCTCTGTTCTGTTTTGAGGGAATGTCTTAGAGGATATTGCCATTGCTTCCTCTTTTCTGTCCCCACGAATATGGATTTCTCTTCAGACTCTGCTGTATAGTGAATGCTGTCATCTCTACTTAAGACCCCAGTCAGAGGAACACAGGGGACAGGGCCTGAGTTCTGCCCTTTGAGACACCTTAACAAAACGAATACATCGCTAGAGTAAAGGCGGCGCACGCACAGGGAACACTATGGGTCAGGTGAGGGCAGAGGTGACCTCTGCTCTCCCACCAGAGGTCCTGAGTGTTGGCTCAGTGACAGCCCTTGGCACAGAGATCTAGGGACTGCGCAGGTAGTGGTGATCCCCAAAGGAAACAAGGCCACCTGACAGTCTGGAGTAGGTCGGGCTTCACTCTAGGCTGGGCCCCAGACCCTCTGCAGTTCCAAAGAGAAAGGCCACTCCTTTCTTGGTGCCTACAATCACCCTAAGGTATGTTAAGGACCTCATTCACTTAATGTGATCTGCCCAAGGGACAGCTCTTACTGTACCTAGTTTTCAGAAGACAGTTGGTGGAGACCCAGCAGCAGCCCGGAGCAGATTGGCTGGAATAAGCCACCTTGTTGGACAGGCAGCCTGGACCATCTCCAACATCCCCTGACCTGAGCCACACGAGTCAAGTCTGCAGTGTGTGCTACTGTCAGTGAGCCATCCCCAGAGCATTCACCCAGAGGCTTGAGGTCCTCCTGCTTGCAGCTTCCCACACGAGGTGTCAACAGCTTCTGAGGTAGGGTCTTCTCACCCCATACCAGGGGCTGATCCCAAGCTCCCAAACTACCTGGGACTTCCGACCCCTGAGACTGAATTCTCCCTCACCCTATTCAGGGGAGGAGTAAAGACGAGAAAGAGGCTGGAGAAGAACCAGGAGGCTGAGGGCAGAAAGACTTCTTTACCCTCAGACTTTCGAGACTGAACAGAGGAGAAAAAAAGAGGAAAGGATAATTCAGCAGGTACTCTAGGATGACGCCTGCCACACGATGGCCTAGCATGACAGACCTTTACCCAGCCTGACTATAGGCCCCTCGAGGCCTAGCAAACCTAAGTGGAGGTGAGAGGTGCAGACAGCCTTTACAAGTGAGGCATTTGGGATGGGGTGGGATTTCTTTAACAAAGTTCAGCAAAAATAATTTATCTGCAGGAAAGGACTCTTCAGAGACCAGACGGGGCCTTTGGTGCCCTCAGAACCACAGTTCTGTCTGCACACCAAAGGCCACTCTCTGTCTGGAGGAGAGACAGTGCCAACGGAGAATGAGAGGTGTTATGAAAACAGCGTCTTTTCTAGAAGCGGGTGACTTATCCCTGAACCCTTGCACAGGGAGGACTCTGCCTAAATACAGAGCCCTTTCCAGACGTGTCTCAGACTGATCTGGCTGAGAGGAGCAGCCTCGTGGTGAGGGCTGAACTATTTCCCCTGGGAACTGTCTGGCAGCTCTAATGAGGAATAGCACTTTGCATTTATAGAGAGCCTTTCATCTGTGGATCTCAAAGCTGTACCACAAACATTAATTAACTCTCACACCTGTGAGGCAGGTGAGTCTGGTTACCCCCCACTCCCATTTTAAAAAATGAGGAAACAGAGGTTTGGGAGGAAAAGGATTCTGGGGTGAGCCACCGGGGTTAGGAGTATCCCTGATATTGGGAATAAGCACTTGAGATTTGTAGCATCCTGACCACAAAGTCAGGAAGTCTCCCTGGGCTGAGTGAGGAATCTGGGTACCGGAACAGGAGCAGTGAGGACCGAGCCACACAATTCCACCTTCCCTTTCCTAGGCAGCCTGTCACCTCCTGGGTTGATGGATGTCAGGGAGAATGGGTCCCCCCAGACCCTAAAGGCCGTTAAAACATCCTACCCAGGCAGGTCTCTGTCCTGGCTCAGTCAGGATGCCTCCCTTCAAAGTAACCGTTGGAACGGTGACCGCAGCTGAGCTGCACATGACTAACCAAAATGTCTGCAGCCAGTGGGAGACAAATGGTTGGCAAATCCCAGGGCTCTTTCACAACCCTCTTTTCTTCCAAGATCCAGAGCTGGTGGGAACTGACTCCTGTTATCACCGCTTCTCACTGGTATGCTTAGGCGATGCTAATCCAGTGCTGGCTACCTGGGGGGGGACTCTGGGGTAACTGCTGGTCTGGCTTCTGGGGCTGTTGTGGATTTACTGCCCACCGCAGAAGCCAAAGGAAACACTGCTCAAAACCTCCAGACGCTGCAAGGAAGCAGCCTTTCAGTTGGGTCACCTGCCCAACTCCAGGACTGTGAAAGCTGACATTGCACAGTGTAGGGTGAGGCTCCAAGCATCTGGGGGCACCACTGCTTTCCTATACAAGGTATCCTGGATCTTTCTTCACAAGGGTCCCAGATGGGAAGGTGCAAACCTCCCCTGGGGCTCGCCCTGACACATCACCCTGGAAACTGACTCAACATCTCTGTGCCCTGACTCACATCCTGTTGTGCTCTCTGAGGCATCCAAGAGGGCATTACACCAGCTACCCATGACCGAGGTGCACTGGGAGGGCTCCCTGAGGATGACTCTGGCTTCTTCCTTGCAGAAAGAGGGGGAGTCTTCTAAGGAAAAATCCCTGAACAGGCTCCTTGGGTTTCTGTGTTCACAGGGCAGTTTTTGCTCTTTAAAAAGAAAATGGTCCTGAAGTGGATGGATGGCCCACTGTTTGTTTTTAATGGATTGAAGGTGAATGAAAGATTGGTTGTTTTAGGGGAACAGGGTTCTGACTACAGCAGAGCCCCAACATCCTGACCCAGGTGTTGGGAAATGACCCCAGGTCCTCTAGTGCCACGGGAAACCCAGGCTGAGGTGAGGTGCCAGGGCCACCAAGGGCTCAAATGAGTTAGGCCGATGTCCCCACATGTCCTTTCCTTGGACAGGGCAGGCACGAGGCTGAATAGGGATGCCTTGGGTTTTCAAGGCAGGAGCATTTGCTCTCCTGACTGGAGTCAGCTTCACTGACTACTTTAGATATGGTTACTTCTCTTCGCCTTGGGTTTGGAGAGTTCTTTCCCCTACTCGCTTCATAAGTGTTAGTTATTGGTATCCAGTCTTTCCTTTCAAATATTTTTTCAGCACCAGAAATTTCCCTTCCAAGACTGCCTTTTCTCCAGTCCCTAAACATCAGTGTTTTCATTTTCACTAAGTGACCGATAGTTTCAACATCTTTTCAGATCTCTTATTTGGTGGCTATGGCATTCACAGATAATCTCCAATTTTGAGGATTTCCAAGTAATCTTTCTGCTAGTGTTTTTTGTTTTGTTTTGTTTTGTTTTGCAGGGGAAGTGTTATTTGCTTTTAGTTTAAGTCCTTATGGCCTAAGAAAATACTTTGTATGATTATGCCTTTAAGCCCAAGTAGTATTTCATAGCTTCAAATGTAGTCTGTCTTAGCGAGTGGTCTGTGCGCTTCAGAAGAAAGGAGTAGTCAGTCTACCAGTGTTCTTTTGGTCAAGCTGATGCTGTCCACGTCAGCAGAGTCTGAATTTCTGCTTGCATGGTCTATCAGTGTCTGAAAGCGGGTGCTATCTCCAGCCATAAGGATGGGTCTGTCTGCTCTTCCTTGCATTTCAGTTAGCTAGTTAGCTCTCCCCCAGGTTTCTTGATACCCTTTGTTCACAAGACACCTGGTTTCCCATATTATCATAATGTAACTCATCTCTTATTCCTGAAAAGCTCCGTCTTCAGTTAGCTTTGTATAAAACTGATACCACAACGTGGGCTTTGGAGTGGTGCTAGCATCATTCCTCCCCACCCCTTCATGTCAACCTATCTGAGTCTACATTTAAATGAGCCATTTGTATGAGTCAGGTAGTTAAGTTTTATTTGTAGCTTGTTCTAACAACCCCTGTGGTAGATTTAGACAATTCACCTTTAAACTGTTTATAGATACAGCTGGATTATTATCTGCCATGGTCTAACTTTTATGTCTGGTGCACATGGTTCTTCACCCCACCCCCGGTTTTTTTTGACTCTTCTCACTGTAACTAAACATTTTATATGATTCCATTTTAGCTTGTTTATTTGCATATCAGGTATGCAAATAAACTTTTTAAAAAATTGCTTTGTGGGAGCTAGAGAGATGGGTCAGACATTAAAGTACTGACTGGGTTTGATTCCTAGCAACCACTAGGGGCTAACCACACAGGATTCAGAGCTCTCTAGGCACTATAAGCATGAGCTGCACGGATATGATACAGGTAAAACAAACACCCATATACATTAAACGATAAATAATTAAATAAATAAATAAAACGTTTTAAAATTGCTTCAATAATTGCTCTAGAGTTTAAAAACTAAGTCCACAATCAAATAATGTTATCCTTTAATTGTTATATATTACTTATTTTTAAATTTTTTTACATTTTTAAATTTAGTGTCTCTTTCTGTGTATGTGTGTGTGCCTCTCTCTCTCTTTCTCTCTCTCTCTCTCTCTCTCTCTCTCTCTCTCTCTCTACGTGTGTGTATGTCTCTGTCTGTGTGTGTATGTGTATATGTGTCTATCTCTGTATGTGTGTATGTGTCTGTGTGTGTCTGTCTCTGTGTGTGTGCATCTCTCTTTCTGTGTGTCTGTCTCTCTCTTTCTCTCTGTGCAAGTGTATATGTGCTTGTGTGTGTCTGTTTGTCTCTCTTTGTGTGCATCTGTCTGTCTCTCTCTGTATGTGGGTCTGTCTGCCTCTCTCTCTCTCTCTCTCTCTCTCTATGTGTGTGTATGTGTCTGTGTGTGTATGTGTGTGTGTATGTGTGTGTGCGTGTGTGTCTGTGTCACAGGAATTAGTGGTTCTCTCCTTCCACCATGTGGCTCCTGAGGACCAAGCTCATGTTGGTGGACAAGTACCACCCTACTGACCTGCATCACTTCCTGTCATTCCCGTCGATCATTTCCTTCATCATTATGCTGTAACTATCCAATAAATTGTGGCCGTTATCACTTTTAACACTTATCTTTCAGACCCATTATGAATAGAAAATAGGCTTTATTTCATTTGATTTGCTTCTTCTCTGATGACCTCCTTTTCACCCCAGATCTAAGTTTCTGGTCTGTTTCATTTTCTTGTTGTCTGCGGCTCTTTAAGCATGTCTGTTGGTGATCATTGATTTCAATTTCATCAGAAGATGTATTGATATTTTTCCTTTGTATTGGAAGAATAGTTTTGCTGGTTATAAAACTCTGGGTTGGTTTCACTTTGCTCCCTTCAGACCTTTGGTGTGAGTTTTCTGTGCTCGTTGGGTTGGGTTTAACAATTACAAGGCTATAGTTGACAAAGGCATCAGTTCCCCGGTGTCTTTGTTATTTTCTCTCTTGTTGTCTTTGAGCTTCCCATGAACTCTGTCTTAGCCCTACTCTTAAAGCTCTTTGGTTGGCAGTCGACCATTAGATGGGATCCCATGAGAACCCAGTGGAGTTCCTGGGCCACAAACATATCTCTCCTGGACAGGACTAGAGCTCTCCAGACTTGTAATCTCATTATCAGCCTATATTAGGCTTCCAGCAATTTGTGACACTCCCAAGAGTTTCTGTTCCTAATCCACAGACCTTAGGTTGGTCTTCCCTGCTTGCCTGCTTCCCAAGACTTGGGTGGAGACTTGCTTTTACTGCTAGAATTCCATGGGAGATCCAGGAAAGTCATAGATTTTCTGTTCCTCTTCGTGCCTTGTTCTAAAGACACGAATGGTAACTCTGAAGCTCTTTACATTTTGGTGCTAAAAATGGAAGAAGCAGGCCACTCTGGTATGAATTATTTGATAGGGCCATGATGGACTCTAAAGATATTTCGATGTTGGTACCTTTAAGACATTCTTTTCCTGAGTGAAATATGTCATGGTCCTTTGTACTATCTCTCTACCTTTTCCCTTGCCTTTGACCTCCATTTCAAATGGGAGGGAGTGGTGTTCAGGAATGTAAGAGGAGCCCCTCTTATCTATTATTCGCAATACCTTGGTCATGTAATGCTATCAAAGCCATTGGTCCTGAAAATAAAAACAACCGGCTACAGAAGGCTCAGCGGTTCTGGTGCTTTTAAAAGCAGAAGCTTGAACTGATTAAAACACTGAATTCCTGCTTTCTCTATATCACAGAATTCCAGCTTCCTTACTCATTCAGCATCAAATCCTCAGAGTCTACCTCTTCTCAAGATACCAAGCACCGCAGTAGTACCTGAGTCCCACCCCAGTGTAAGTGTGTGCTGCCTTACCTGCAAGCACCAGATAAGCCTCTTGGCAGGACCTACTAAAGGCATTTCCTTTAGCAATGCAATCATGGAAATCACTCAGATTAATTAAGCATTTATGATGGCCACATATTGTGACAGGTCTTTTTTCTGTAGCTTGCTAGTTCCTTGATATTACTCTTGGTAGTCAGAAGAATGAGAGTCTTGCCTGAAGCTAGTTTATAGTGGAGACAAGACTCAACCCCAAATCTGGTTTTCTTACGTCCAAGGCTTTCCTACCCTGCTCCTCCCCTCTGCAGAACAGAAGAATATCACAAAGATCACTGCTGTCCTTGCCTCTACCTGGGAAGCAGCCATCTGCAAGTCCAGATTAAGCATGTGATTTAGCAGCCAGGCTCTATTCAACCTTTGCATCATTCCGTGGCTGTAACTCTTACAAAGTAAAGACTAGAAAAGCATTTGCTAGTGAATCCCCACCACCAGGGCCCCGGGGAAGCACAACTATTTGTGGAAACACGAATGAGAGAACAAGTAAAACTTCACCAGCCTATGACTATACAATGTTTGAATGAGTGAATGAACGAAGCAACTCTCAGTGTGCGGACATGTGCATCACATAGTTAGAAACCTTTCCCTGATGAGCAGGGGCCATGTGGCTCTGAGTCACCCCTATTGCTGGCCACATTTCCTGTGCCTGGCACACGGTGTATGTTTAGCCCACTCTTGTTCACTTGGATGGATTGGCTTTCCAGAGGCAACTCCTTCAAGAATATTTCACCTGCACTTTGCAGAATGTCTAACGGTGGCTCTCTCAGCCTGTGTGGCCTTTTCTGCATAGCTCCCATGTAATCCCTCCTGTGGCATCTCCCAGAATGCACACAGTTATGATTATAAGTACCTACGTCTCGCCTCGAGTCCCCTACCTGACTCTTCCCTGACTCTAATGTAAGTTAAACAATGCAACGGGTGAGTTGAACTAATTTGAATGGGGACCCTCCCCTGTCGCCATTGGATGGTTTTAGAGATCATCTCTCTGCAGAAAGAGAAGTATGGAGGTTTGATCCTGGGCAACTGGCCCTCTCACCAAACAGATGAGCCTGGGGCTCTTTCTCTGCTAAGCAACCAACAATATGGTTGTTTCGATTCTGGCTTTCCTGGGGCCCATGGCCCCACCTCCCCTCCCCTCCTTACCAAGAAACTCTCAACGCAGAATGCACTGCTTTGCCATGACTCTTTTGTTTTGTTTTGTTTTTTAATGTATCATTAAAAAGCTGAAAACAACCCAAATTACAAGGAGAGGCTCACCACCACCACCTACTGGTCCACCCTTGGCAAAGGACCCAGAATAGGTTCCTTGTGATGGCAGAAATGAAGGTGGAAATGAAGGAAGTGGGCTGTGGCTGCAGTGTCTCACTCAGCATTGTGGTGGAAGTAAGATGATGCCAAATCTATAACTTGTGTTTAAAAAAAAAAAGCACAGATCCCGAGCCTGAATCATAAAGGCCATTTTACCGAAGCAAGGCTATGTAATATTATGCAACATTCGCACGGCCTAATTACTGGTTTAGAAAGGCCTAGCCTGAGTTTTTCCCTGCAGTAAAACATGACAGAGCATGAACTCTGGCATCACACTTTATGCTTAGTGTGGTTTTAGACACAGGGCTAGGGGTGCTAGGCTGTCTACACAACAAGGCATGGATTACAGTACCGCAATTCACACCCCAAGGGCCTTTATGACAATTACAGAACCTCCTTTGTTTGCTTTTTAAGTGATTAAAATATTTGAGTAGTATATGTCCCTTTGCTGAGTGTGTGTAGCGAAAACACAGGCATGTCTTGTAGAAAATGTCTGAGTGTGTGGGCTTTGGGGTTCCCGCACACACACTTGGAGCAAGATCCTTAGAGTGACGTGGGATGCGGGCCAGTGCGTCGTTTCTGTGCACCTCCAGCCCTCGGAAACAGTCGGCTGTGAAACTGCCCAAGGCTCCACCTGCATGGAAGCACGTGTCTGAGAAGTTGAATGTGCGTCTGCTCCCTTTTCTGTGCCGTCTCTTCAAACAAACCCTCTACCATTTGGAAGGAAGTCAGGAGGTCTCTTTACCAGGAGATTCCAAGTTAAAATGTCTGTCCAGGAACGAGCAGGTTTGTGACCCTTAAATTTTAGGTTTGTGGTTGTGTTTTATTTTCCTGGACACTCAAACCAAAGTGAGCAAGAGAAAGCAACAGGGCTTACTAAGCCCTGGAGTCAAGTGGAGAAAAGCCATTTGCCTGAAGTCTCTGCTCTGTCCCGGCTCTTTCTCGTGTGTGTGTGTGTGTGTGTGTGTGTGTGTGTGTGTGTGTGTGTGTGTGTGTGTGTGTGTGTGTGTACACGTGCGCAAGTGTAGGGGGAGGGGTATCCTTTTACTATCATGATTGCTACTGTTTCTGTAGCATTTGAAGAATAGTTTTTGCTCTTTTGCTGAAGTAGAAACTGTTTACAAGCCCGTGGACATCTCCCACAGGGGTTTTTCACACTCCAGATCCTTCCATCCTTTGTACTTCCTGAACACGGTGCTGATCTGGGCTGATACAATGTTTCTGGTGATGATAATTGGAATTGTTGGCCAAGATGAATGTGTCATGTTGGTACCTAAAGTCATCTAATACTACCAGAGTCCAGTATATAATCCATTCCCCACAATAAATAAAAATCTCCTTAAGGACTGGGCAGTGGTGGTGCACGCCTTTAATCCCAGCACTCGGGAGGCAGAGGCAGGCGGATTTCTGAGTTCAAGACCAGCCTGGTCTACAGAGTGAGTTCCAGGACAGCCAGGGTTACACAGAGAAACCCTGTCTCAAAAAAAAAATAAAATAAATAAAAATAAATAAAATCTCCCTAAGTCCATGAACTGTACTTCAGTGTATTTAACGGGGCTTCCAGACAACAGAGGCATCAAATACCCAGGCTCTAGTGGTCTCATTAGATACAAGTGAACAAGCTGTGTACATACATGTATACTTATTTAAATAATGGTTAATAATTATCATTATAAGAACTTTTTGTTTTAAAAACCCTTCCCCATCTATCACCAACATCCCTGTCTCCTTGCAGATGCCAGGCAGATCCAGCCGTCCCCACCGTGGTCCTATGATCAGTCCTACCAGTACCTGGGATCCATCACTTCTTCCTCTGTGCACCCAGCAACACCCATTTCACCCGGCCGTGCCAGCGGCATGACCAGCCTCTCTGCAGAACTTTCCAGTCGACTCTCAAGTAAGCCCTGTGAAAACCTACCTACAGCGGGCTGGAGGGGAAGCTTTGGAAGGAGACTCAGGAAAGGGAGGACATGACTAATGGACCAAGAAGGGGTTCAAAGGCCAAGTCTCCTGCCTCTGCACTGGTCTGACACCAGAGCACTGATCTTTCTTGACATGCTAAGAGACAACAGATAAAGAGGCAGAAATGCCTTAGATAGTCCATCTCTTGGGTATTTTGGGTTTGTTCATAGCTAGTGAGAAAGGTTGGTGGCCAAGGGCTGTTATTCTGAAAAGTGAAAGTGGCCTAAGGATTTTGTACCTTTGGTCAAGAAATCAACATCCTAGCTGAACGCTAGACCGTGGCTGCTGTTTCCAGGGATGGGGAGTTTTCTCGGGTTCCTGTGTACAGCACAGTGAGATACACATTGGAATAGACACAAATACGCCCCAAGATAAACATTCCCAGCTAAGAGCTGTTCAGACCGAGGCTAGGAACCAGGTAGAAAGCTCAGGTGTCATGGTTAGCATAATTGTTGTTAATACGAGCTCATTAAATATTAGTCATTTAACCTATGAGCCTTTAGGCTTGGCACTCACTCACCTTCGCTCCTGGGCAGGGAAATCAGAGTTACAGGGGAAAAAAAATTCCTTTGTTGAAGGCAAAAGAAGAAACTTACTGTTTGGGGCTTTGAAATTGGAGCTGAAGCGGACTGTGAAACACTTCAGAGAGCTTCGTCCTTTGGAGGCCCGTGAATGCACTTGCATGTGTGCTGGGGGAGGGGCAGGGTTTGCTTTTGGACTCTTGAAGGCAGATTAGAACAGATGAGGGGCAGGCAGAAGGGCAGAGGTGTTGGGGCTGCTGCTTTAAATGTTGTGAAAGACTCTGTTTGCAGACAGATTGCTTAAGACTCCTCCAGCAGGTCAGCGGCTCCTTCACAATCACCCCCAACTCACCCGGCCTTTCCCCAGCAACCATCCTGACTTTTGGGCTGTATCATGTTTTGTTGTGGGGACCAGGGGCTGGCCTATGTGCCAAACAATAGTTAGATGCACTTTTGACCTCTGGATGCCAGTAGTATATGGCCCTGTCTGTCATCAGAAATGTCTCCAAGGCTGGGGATTGGCTCAATCGGTAAAGCCCTTGCCTTGAAAACATGAGGACCAGGTATGAACTCTAGGACCCAGGTATAAAGGCAAAGTGCAGTGGCACAGGCTGCTAGTACCATCACAGGGCATGGAGACATGCGAGTATCCAGACTAGTTTAATTAGAAAGCTCGAGTATCCAGACTAGTTAGAAAGCTCCAGGCCAAGGAGAGGCCCTGCCTCAAAAGTTAGACAGCTGCTGAGGAACAAAACCCCAGGTTGACCTCTGGCCTCCACACACACATGTGCCTGCACACGAGGGTACTCATCAATGAACACCAGAACCTTCCCCCCCACACCCCAAACACAAACACAAACCCACTGAAAACGTTGCCGGACATTGTCACTTGTCTCAGCTGGGGGCAGTGAGAGCCTCTAACTTCAACTAAGCCCTTGGTGCTGGATTGAAATGAGAAAGCCAGCTCACTCCTTTCTCACCTGACTTTAGGCCGTCAGTGCCAACATTTCCATGGCAGCTGACAGCCTCCAGAATTAAGAGGGTAACATAGAAATGCTGGCATTTGTTCAGCTGGCTGTGTGTAAAAGCCTATCCCCTCAGGGACACAGTGTGATTCCAGCAGCACCTGTCAACGTTCAGATTCCCCCCAGTGACAATTCTGTCCAGTGGCCACAGCCTCCATCTGAAATACTGTTTTCCTTGGAAATGTCCCCAATGTGGGCTTGTACCTTGAAATGTATTACATAAGCCCTTTAGCTTGGTCACCATCCACAACAGGCACCTGGGGCCAGCTCCTCTGGCTGACCAGCGATCACACGTAAGAGTGGCTTTAATACTCTTCAATGACTCTCTGAGAATCACATGCACCGGGACGGTCCACTTGGTCATGTCTACTTCCCTTACTTCCTTCAACTCCCCATACGGTCTCCCTCAAAACTTCATGTCCTTTAAGGGTTTTTTTTAAATGTTTTTTTATTAGTCGAGCGCAGGGAGTGCCACCCATATACGCGTGGGTGTAAGGACATTCGCTACAACGAAGGCAAACTATTAGCAGCCACTGTCACCCAAAGTAAAGTAAGTAACAGGTCCAAATCACAGCTATGTCTGGATTTCAACAATACAGGCTAGAAGGAAAGGTATTTAATGGCACAGGAGAGAGAGAGAGAGAGAGAGAGAGAGAGAGAGAGAGAGAGAGAGAGAGAGAGAGACCTTGTCAAGACCCAAAAGTGACCCTCTGCTGCTCAGCAGGAAAGACCAGAAGATGACAAACAAGGAGCAGGAGAGTGAGCTTCCACTTGGCAAAACTCCCTCTAGAAATCCAGCCCTGAGCACAGGCCTCAAAGGCCTTTAAAGTGTCATAAACCTGAGGCCGGACAGGTTGGGACCCTTGAAAGGCATCGGCTGCCAGGCCCACAGCTTGTCGACCTTGACCCCTCTGTGGCTGAGATACCTTCCAGTCCCACCATCGACAGCTTCCAGTCCAGCTTTCAGCTTCCCCCAGCCCCACCTGCCTAGCTGTGCTCTGCAGACTGCTCTGTCTGTCTGTCTCTGTCCCTTGGAGACAGACTCCACAGCTTGTCTGAATGGAGTTGCCGCCTATGAAGGTTTATCTTTCCTCCTCGTTTCTTTTCTTCCTTTCTTTTTCCCTTCTCTTTCTTTTTGTTAATTAATGTTTAGCTGCCAACCTGGGCGACAGACAGCGAGCTCTAATCTGAGTCATGCAGAAGATCCTTTTAAGGCGGTCATTATCTGCTCAGGTTGTTTAATCCTTTGGCGGGCAGTGGGAGGGGTCTCGGGTGGGACCGCTTTCATCCAAGTTAGCGCCAAGACTAGCTCTGTCAAGGCAGAGAGTTAGCACCAGAGAGGGAGAGACACTTCCAGTGAAGATAGTGGAACCTTCTAATCCTCAGACTTCCTACCTTAAAATCTCCTCAAGAATGGGGGAGGGGCAATCACCTTCCATACTGAATTGGGTGGGTAGAGTGGGATCAGACTAGGCTAGCCAAAAGGATGGAGGAGCCACAGCTTGGTGATGGAAAAATTCTTTGTAAGAAAAGAGGTTAGACCGGATTTAAAAATGAAAACATGTGGAGCTGGAGAGATGGCTCAGTGGCTAGGAAGAATCTTTGCTGCTCTTCCCAGGCCCACATTAGCTGGCTCACAGCTGCCCATAACTCCAGCCTGAGGGCATCTTCCTCCTTCCTGCAGTGTCTGCAAGCACACTGCACTTCACACACACACACACACACACACACACACACACACACACACCCCCCACAACATACACAAGCACATAACTGAAAATAAAATATTTGCGATTGAAAACAAGTATTTGAACAGAGCACTTGAATTTGAACATATCTAGAAGGCCCACGACTTTTTATTAAAAAGTGTGTAAAATAGGAGACAGGGAGGAATGGAGGGAGGAGAAAGAGAGAGAGGGAGGGAGAGAGAACTTGACCTCCTGTAGAAAGACACCACACCATCTGAGATCTTCCCCATATTCTGCCCCCAGCAGCTGAGACTGTAACATTACTCCTGTGCTTATGCCCATGACAAATCACAGACTCACTCGGGATTCCAGTAACTTGGTACCATTACCACATTACCATGTAGGAACTGGGACGGACTGACAGAGCATGTTCAGACACGGCTGTGAAACGGGGTGACCTCTCGTTCATTTTTTCCAGTGGATTCACCTTTTTGTCTCAGGACAAATGAAGCAAGAGGGATAATGGGCAGAGTCATTTGTTTGTGTCCAGAGTATTGCGTCAGATGACAACAAGCTGACTGTGTGTGCCTAATGCTCTCCCTCCTACCTCCGCTTCTCCCTAGGCTGTAGAAATCTAACTGGAAAAAAAAAATGGACTAGAACTTCCTGTTAACTCTCAAACATGCCATGGCTCTCTGTAAGCAAAGCAAATGACCCAGAGTTTGCTCGCAGAGGTCCCCAGTGAGGGCGGGAGGGAGCAGTGATGAACCCTGCGGAATGAGGTGTGGCCTGGCTGGAGGAGAAGCTACAGGGCAGAGTAGCCAGGGCAGCACCAGAACCACTGTTGCTTTACAGCCTTTCCCTGCCCACATGTCTGACTCGCTTTGAAAAGATTAACAGGAGTGTTTGTTTGAAAGTCGGACTCCTGGTTTCCTCATTAGTAGAGGGATTTGCTGCAGACTTGGGCTGTTCCTATAAACTCTAATTACCTCTCTGATGAGGAGTCTATTTCTCTCACATTCAGCCCAAATGTACACAAGAGTTCCTTTTGTAAACTCGTGTTAGAGCAATAAAAGATTATTGAGAGAGGGTGGAGGGGAGGGAGAACAAGAACACAACCCCTAGCTCTCGGGGCTGAAATAATAGGGTTTGGAACAGAAGGAAGCTGATCACAGCCCATGCCTTCCAAAAACAGATTAATCCACCAGGGTAGCTTTCCTTTCAAAGGAGGCTTTCGGATCCCCTCAAGTTTCTCTCTAGCAGGCTCAACCCAAAAGGGTCCAGACCATAAGCCAGCAGAGCTTAGGTATTCTGTACCTTAATTTGAGAATTTAACATCTGAACATTTAGTTCTTGCCTCTGCCCTGTGTTGTTGGTGCTGCTACTGAGCGGTGCTGGTGGGAACAGTAGAGAGTCCCAGGCTGCCCTCACTCTGACTGACAGACACAAGCTAAGGGCAACACCATCCTAACTCACCTGGGGCTCTCAGCAGGGGGTGGATGTGAATGCCTTCCACCCACTCTGAGATTATTTGGCAATGTCTGGAGATACTTTTGGATGCCGCCGTGGGGGAGGGGCACTAATGGCATCTCGTGGATAAAGAAGGGAGATGCTGCCAAACAGTCCACAGGGACTAGGTCAGTCTCCAACCACCTGCTAGACATAATACGGCCCAAAGACGCCAGCAGTGCCACTTTTGGCAAACTGATCTGCAAGGGAACCCATGCTGGCCCTTCTGTCCCCTGGTCTGCCTGTAGAAATGTAAATTCAAAATGAATCTTGTAAAGAAAGTTTGTCATTTCCGGACAAAACAAGTTTTGATATCCATTTGTGTTAGAAGCTAGGGAAGCAGCAGCTGGAGAGACGACTCAGTGGTTAAGAGCATGTCCTGCTCCAGGGGACGCTGGCACCCTCTTCTAGCCTCGGGGGTGGGGGCAATGCACTCACACAGGCACATACCCACACAAGCATACACATAATCAAAACTAAAATTACCTTTAATAAGAAAACAGTGGCACAGAGCTCAGATAAAGACGAGACGTGAAGTCAAATGTCTAGTCAGATGGGAACAAGTCAGAAGGCAGAGACAGGCAAGGGATGCGCCAGTCCCCACCACAACACGCACAACACAGACAGAGGCAAGCCATGTGCCAATCACCAGCATTCACACCATCCCAGCCACAACACGCCCTGCACCTAATAATAGGAAATTAACCAACTTTCAAGGGATCAGAGCCTACAAAAATGAGTTTTCTACTATCCAACCTGACTACTATGTGCCATGACCTAATATTGTTGTTATAATAAACTTACATAGAGTATTCTACCAGGAACATCTCTGTGGATCCTTACCTCAGTTACCTTAATGTTACGCCATTGTATGCTGTTATATTAATATTATTACACTGATGTACTGATTATATTACCAATACACCAGCCAGTATTAATGTTTTCATAGAGAGGATAGGCTTTTCTCTCCCCCAGTAAAGGACCAAAGAGAAATTGTTCAGCTTCGGGCGCTCTGTTTTGCTCCAGTCACTTAACAGCAGTGAGAGCTACTTAGCCCCCAGGAAAGTGCACACAGGGCCACCTTGTGGTACAGATTGAGGCCATGTCTCAACAAAGGAGAAATACAAATTGTGTGTGTTTATGTTTTTACAGTTTTACAACCAGTTGAAAAGGTAAAACTCATTCTTAATTCCTAGGACACACAAAACCTCTCCCCAGTCAAACTTAGCTGCCGAGCTACGGTGTGCCAACCTGAGATCTAACATTTATGTGTATTGCAAACATTACATTAGACTACAGCGTGTGTGACAGGTACCTACACGGCGGCACATACACCATGGCGTGTCAGGACACATACCATATGCCGCTGGGCCACTCCCTGCAACATGTCTGCCTGCCATCGCTCTGTCTCACACATGTTTGACATGCTCATGTCAAACTTGCTGGAGTAAGCCCACTTCTTGCTGGGCAGTCCCCCCACTCCCTGGCAGCAGCCCTCTACACAGAATCCCATCTTCGTAAGTGACAGTATCTTGTCCTGTTGACTTCTAGGTGAGTGTCCATCTCAGGCAGGAGTATTCTCAGTGGTCCCCTCCTCCCTGGGCAGGAAGCTTTGGGCAGTCCAGTGTGTTGGGTGGGAGCACGGGGAGCTCCCACCATAGTCAGGGCCAGTTTGGGCAATCTTGTGTGTCCTGAGTAGGAGCACTCCCTGTGGTCTGCCCTCCATGGGCAGGAGCACTCTGGGCAGTCCAGTGTATTGGGTGGGAGCACTTTCTGTGTTGCTCCCTCCATGGGGAGGGGCCCTCTGGGCAATCCTGTGTGTCCTGAGTGGCAGCACTCAAGCTGACTGGGAAGTCTTTGCCTCACTGACCACACACTCATGCCATCTCTTCCGCCCACCCACAGCGGCCCCGGACCTGACCGCCTTCGGCGACCCGCGCCAGTTCCCCACGCTGCCGTCCATCTCCGACCCGCGCATGCACTACCCAGGCGCCTTCACCTACTCTCCGCCCGTCACGTCGGGCATCGGCATCGGCATGTCAGCCATGAGCTCGGCCTCTCGCTACCACACCTACCTGCCGCCGCCCTACCCCGGCTCCTCGCAGGCGCAGGCCGGGCCCTTCCAGGCCGGCTCGCCCTCCTACCACCTGTACTATGGCGCCTCGGCCGGCTCCTACCAGTTCTCCATGGTGGGCGGCGAGCGATCGCCCCCGCGCATCCTGCCGCCCTGCACCAACGCGTCCACGGGCGCCGCGCTGCTCAACCCCAGCCTCCCCAGCCAGAGCGACGTGGTGGAGACCGAGGGCAGCCACAGCAACTCGCCCACCAACATGCCCCCCGCGCGCCTGGAGGAAGCCGTGTGGCGGCCCTACTGAGCGCCATCGAGGGACTGAGCCCGCCGTCCATGCACAGACCCCGCCAGGAGGGCCCTTGGAGGCCAACAGGAAGATTCCCGGAGGGAAACTGTGAATGCTTCTGATTTAGCAATGCTGTGAATAAAAGAAAGATTTTATACCCTTGACTTCACTTTTTAACCACGTTGTTTATTCCAAAGAGTGTGGAATGTTTTTGGTTCGGGGTGGGGAAGGCGCAGTCCATCCTGTTTGGCATCTATTTCTTATTTCGGAATTTCTTTTCCGCACCTTATCGATTGCAAAAAATGCTTGTTTGCATCTGGGTGGTCGTTTATTTTTAAGTATGTATAAATTTGAGCTTGCTTTTTTCTTCCTTTGACCAACTCAAAGAAATAAAATTCCCTTCTCTGTAAGGTTTATTTAACTTTTAGACTTTCTTGTAGCTGGGGGTTTTATTTGTGTTTGGTTTTTGTTTTTTTGTTTTTGTTTTTTAAAGAGACAGCTACAGCTTTGGGGTCATTTTTTTTAACTACTGTATTTCCACAAAGAAATCCCTAGATATTTATGTATCTCGATGTTTGAACATTTACATATGTGTTGATACTTTTTTAATTATTTAAATGTACTTATATTAAGAAAAAATATCAAGTACTACAGTTTTCTTTATAATAGCCAAAGTTAAATATTATTTTGTTGAAAATGGCTGGAAAAAAAGAGATGGGTTATGTGATCGCTTGGTTATCTAGAGATATTGTTTACATTAAACTCTCTATGTTATTCAAACAAGTTGGTAGCTAATGCAGCCATGTTTTTAATTGGATTGTAGACATTGCGGGACATTCCAAGCAAGGTCAGAAGTACAAAATTTTCTGCTAGGCTCAACAAATAGTCTCATACCTGGCTCCTTCCCTTCAAAAAAAAAAAAAAAAAAAAAAAAAAAAAAAAAAAAAAAAAAGGAAGGAAGGAAGGAAGGAAGGAAGGAAGGAAGGAAGGAAGGAAGGAAGAAAGAAAGGCCAACCTCGGCCCTGAAAGAATTCAGAGAGGTGCCAGGGATTATAGCTCTGAAGAGCATTTCATTTTGGCCTGGAGATAGGCTTGCCCCCAAGGCCTCCTCATTCAGGCATGCTTTATCACAGAGCTCAACCAAGTAAGCTGTTGGTCAGGGGGTTATTTACATAGCATTTACATAGGCCCAAACCGGTGTATATGATTCTTTAATTGCCTTCCATTATTAGTACCTGTTCATTGATGAAAACCAAAACTCCCGGCTGTACCCCAAAGATCCAAATAGAAGAGGTAAGACCAGGTACCTATGAGGTCCAAAGGCTGAGTTTTAAGAGAGTATACCCCGAAAGTCTGAAGGAGCCAGTTTCCTGCTACCAGTCTTAGTGAGATCAGTCATGGGAGATAGATACCACGCCAGCCCGTGCAGGACGCTCATCAGAAGCTGCTCCCTCACCAGCATCTTTTTCAACCAGGCTGAGCCCCTGACTTTTGGGGTTTGTGCACTTTCTCCGTGTGTCAGCGTGATAGATTCTGGTCTCTGCAGTCTGCCATGGCTACGGTTCAGATGTGCATCACATCCCTGTAAATGTAATGGTACTTTTGTCATAGTGGAGGACTTGGTCAAAATCCAGTTGTTCTATAACTTATGAAGCCTAACTGCTGGTTCTGACATACATGTGCTCAAAATGATCTGGTTGTTTTGGTTTTTTTTTTTTTTTTTTTAATGTACCTCTTAAATTAGTTGAAATGATGTCAGGTCAACTCCAAAGAGCGTTTGAAAGCAGGACTTCAGAACAGTGTTTGATTTTTTTAATTATTATTATTATTTTATAAATTTAAGCATTCAGATTAGATCTTTGGCTGCAGGCAGCAAAAACAGCTGGACTTATTTAAAAAAATACAACTTGTTTTTGAGTTATCTATATCTATATCTATATATTGATTCTTTGTTTTACATAGAGCAGCAGCACTTTGCTAACCTGTGATACCAGGTTGTTCTTGTCTGGAGAAGAGCTCTAGCAGAATTCGGAGAAACTCAGAATAGATTTTCATATCAGACATACCTTCCTCCTCTATCCAGTCCCACTCAGTTAGTCCACAGAACACGTCTACAGCTATGTTGTCAGAAAAATAAATTTAATTTCTCAAAAGGACCAGTAGTTTGTTTCTCCAAAATTAGAGGTTCCTCTTAGCACAGGTTGTCATATCTGGCCTGAGAAAATGCGAGGGAAAGACAAAGGAAAAGATTTATATTTTTTCATATTAATTTTGATACCTGAATATATTTTAGCCCTAAGAGAAGCAGATAATCTCACACATTGAGCCTTTGCCCTGGGCACCATGCATCAAGAAGGCTTGTCACTTTGTTATAGACGGCCTGGTGAGCCATTGAGTGCTTCCTAAACCTTTCTCAACATAGGCAGTATTTAGTCATCTCAGAAAAAAAAGCCAATCAGGCACTCCTTGTCTTGGAGATAGATTCCACGGGGCACATATTTTTCTACCTGGAAAATTGTATACATTGCCTTCAGGTGCATCAAGGTGTTTCCTCATTCGCTGTCTTCAGGGAAGACCCACAAGCCAATTCTGAGATAACAGAAATGTTGGGAATACTGGTCCAGAGAAAGAAAAATGGGATAAGCCATTTCTATTGCTTATTCAAGCCCCTAATTATGATTTTAACACATGCTTCATTTCTTCTGGTTTTCTCACCCTCTGTGTTCCCCCAATATCCCTCCTCACTTTTCCCTCCTCCAAACTCTACAGTCTCCGCCTGCATAGTCTATAGGTAGGCAACACACACGTGCACACACACGTGCACACACACGTACACACACACATGCTCGCGCGCGCGCGCACACACACACACACACACACACACACACCCTCTACCCCATACCAAGGGCCCAGAACACAGAAAGTCCAGTTCTTCTCCGTTTATTAAAGAACAGGGTGAGTCAGCCATTCTCTTGCTCACGGGTTTTTTTCCCCAACAGAATAGAGGTGTTGCCAGCCATTTTGGGTCTGCTTTCTGTCCAGATACTGCAACAGACACTCCGTGGATCACAACCCGTGGCTGAGCGACTGTGCTGCTGCCCGAACGTCCTGTGCAGACAAACGCACGCTGGGACTGGAAGGAGCGTCTCTCCTTCGGCCTCTTTTCTCTTAGACAGCCTCAGCTGAGGGCTGCAGACTTCTTTCTTGAAATAGCTTTTCTCCCCAGGACTTCCGTCTTAGGGGTTTTTTGGTTTTGATGATTTTTTTTTTTTTTTTTTTTTGGTTCTTTTAATTTTGTTTGTAGGAGGAGGCATGAGATGTTGAGGGTCTTTCTTACATGAAAAAAAATGGTTTGATAACAATCTCAGAACATATTTTTTCCATATCTTTACAAAATATTGTTTTGTTTACTGTCTACATTTATTTGGTGGCTTTGGCCGGTCAGTTGGTTGTTTGTTCGGAATGCCTTCTCTCTTTCAGCAGGGTCAGTAGGGACAAAGCTGATCGTTTGTCTTTCTTTTTTTTCCTCAGAAGAGTTGTATCCACAAACTCAATTGTATTTATGTATGTAAATAGATTTCAAGCTTCATTATAAAATATTGTTAATGCCTGTAATAACTTTTTTCACATTTTGTGTGTGTTTCTAAGGACTTTTCTTATGTTCGCTAAATATTGTAGGAAAAAATGCTTCTCTCCACTTGTTTATTTTAGATTTAAAAAAACAACAACAAGCGACTTCTTATTGACTTTTACAAACAGATAATAAACAAGCATGGTTCCAATTTTTTTTAAGTTCACTTTATGTTCTAGGAGAAACGAATGTGCAAAAAAAAAAAAAAAATCTTCAAATGAACTGTTGGATATTTCTGTTACTCTAGATGTACAAAGACCAATGGAAAAAATAAACTTCCAAATTGAAATAGCAGCAAAACACATGTATTGGGGGGAAAAAAAAACACCTCAGAAAATGGAGTTCTCCAGCCTCCACACACTGCCCACACACGTGGCAACCCACACACGTGGCAAGCCTTAGGTGTGGTCATGAGGTGTCCTGAAATTGGTGCATGGGCCTCTTACTTCCTGGTACTAACATCAAAAACACCTCCTCAGGGGCACTGTGAGGCTCAGGTCTTAAAGCACATAAGAGAGAATGTCCCAGAACTCTTCTCAGTAGCCCAGGGAAGCAGGCACTGCATTGCAGCTGCCCACTGTATACAGTTGGTGAGCCAGCTCCCCTCTTCTGGGGAGTCATGCAAAGCCAGTGCAGGGCAGCCCTAAGCCACTCAAGTCTTCCTTTCTTTGTACTATGGTCTTTTCTGTAACTCCAATATTAAAACCCATGTAAATGGCAAATAAACAATTTGACAAGCAACTCTGCCCTGTCAGATCGATCTCGTCTGTCTGTTCTTGATGTGTGCCAAGAGAGCCCTGTAACACAGGATGTAAGTTTTTCCACGAAGCACTTCAAGTTCGAGGCTGGGCCCTTCCCAAAGTACTTCTAATAAGCCCTGGCTGCTGAGGCATACTGGCCTGGGGAGGAAGGCCAGGCACCCCAGGGGGTAGGGGAGTTCTTCAGCTATGAGGGAGTTTGGAGGTATGTTATAATTCCTCTTTAAAACACAAGAAGGGCTAAAGAGATCTCAGTCAGCGAAGTGCTCCTGACAGGAGGCCCTGAGCTCAGCTCCTAGAGTCTGCATAAAAAGCCCATGTGATTCTGTGCTTGTAAGCCCAGCAAGGGAGAGACTGAAACAGGCAGGTCTCTGGGACTTGCTGACCAGCCAGCCTAGCGTACTTGGCAAGTTCCAGGTTAGTGAGAGACTGTTTCAAACAAAACAAGAAGTAGAAGAAGCCTCAAAAGCAAAAACCAAGGTTGTCCTTCAGTACACACACACACACACACACACACACACACACACACACACACATACACACACACACATGCATATGCACACACAAACACACACACAAATGCATTCACACACATGCATACACACACACAAACACAAATGCATTCACACACATGCATACACACACACCCCACACAAATGCATACACACACATGCATACACACACACAAACACACATGCATGCACACACAAATGCATACACACACATGCATACACACACGTGCATACACACATGCATACACACACATGCATATACACACACAAACACACATATGCATACACACACAAATGCATACACACGTGCATACAGAAATGCATACACACATGCATACAGAAATGCATACACACACAAACACGCATGCATACACACACATGCATACAGAAATGCACACACACATGCATACACACATACACATGGACACACACACCTATGAAAAAGGAAAACAATGGAGTTTGCAGACATGGAGTGGAAAATATACGTGTCCAACCCAAAGCCAGTCACATTGTCTGCCGCCATTTATGTAGATAGAGGAGGCAGGCTTTGGCAGTAATTGAGAAATTTCTGAGACTAATTCCTTCCTCCCTGTGCAAACTGTTATTAGCATTCTAGTCTTGCTTCTATGTGGCCCATGTCACCCTCCTGCCACAAACCACTCTGGAAAGCTTCCGGCACATCTGCTCCTGGGAGGACACGTGACTGGCCTTCAATAGTCTTCTGGGTGACTGCAGAGAGCATCAGGAATCATAGTGAAAGGGGTTTAAGTTGGAAGAGCATCACTGCCCGGGGCTTTGGCAGGACATGCTGCAGAGTCCAGGTCGGAGAAAGCAATGGCTTCCGATGGACATGAAACTAGCCCAGGGTTCCGTTTGCACATTGTGGGTATGGTTTTCAAACTAAACTGGTGACAGAGACCTGCTCTTCCTAGGGAACCCCATGCACAGCCCTTCTATGCTCTGGGGAGCTGAGCACCTTTCCCTTCAGAAGACAGGACTCAGAGTACACCAGAAAAGCCTGAACCCTCAGAATCCCCTGCTCAGAGAGGACAGAGTGACCACAGGCCCCTTGGGTGAAGGCTTCTCTCTGCTCCAGAGGGGACATACATGTTCTCTCCCTGCTCTCTGGAGCACTGGGGACAGATCTGCACTGTCTGTCATGTTGTTCTGCTGGCCCTCTTTGTCTAAGCTTTGCTTCAGCAGTAGACATAGCCCTCTCCTGGCATCTGATACAGTTCCAAAGTCTAAGAAATCACGACCCTTATTGTTAGTATTATTCAAAATTTTTGGTCCAGAATAGATGGCTGAGCTTGACCTTATGACTTCCAAGAACTGGTCACATCTTTGTTCAAAATAAACCTGACTTGTACTCATAACCACCCTTAGCTGAACTTGAGATCCCAGGTCTTAGGGCTACTCAGAAGTGAATAAACACAACCCCCCTTTAGATAATTAGTCCCCCTCGAGTGTGTGTGTGTTCGGACACACACACACACACACACACACACACACACACACACACCACCACCATCACCACCACCACCACCACCACCACCACCACCCAGCAATGTTCTTCAGAAGACAGCCTTCCTCCTTCACTGATGTATAAGGAGCTGTGCCCCTCCAGGGCACCCCCAGGCCCTCACACACTTTTTTTCTGGAGTGAGAAGCACATGGAATGTGTCTGCTATCCTGGTAGAAGGAGTGTGAGCTACGTGCCGGATTTTAATATTGCTAATTAAACTCTGCATGCCTCACATTCTCCTTTTGGTTTCGATTTCATTGGTGCCTTTGTAAGGATTAATTAATGTTTTGGAAGTGTTTTGAAAATGAAAAGCCTTACATGCACACAAGTGTGATTATTTGTTATTACAAATAACTGCATGCCGCCACGGTCTTTTCTCACTGTGGCGACTGAGGAAGAGGGCTCCATTAAACTGCAAGGTCTCTCTCACAAAATGGCCGACCTTCATCAGACGTGCTCTCCTGTTGGTTCATTTTTTCAGTCAACATCCACTGAGCATCAGGTATCCAGGAAGTGAGGGCGCTCATCTCTGCGCATGAGGCAGACAGATGAGGCCATCTGCGAGGACCATACTATTAGGAGAGTCCCACATTTGCCTGGTTATTCTTCTGTTGCCATCTTGAAATTATTAATAACTTTTTATTAAGAGGCCCTGCATTTCTATTCTGCATGAGACCCACAAATTGGAGTGCCGGCGGTTTCACAGACAGGTAAACGAGCCGTCAAAGTGTAGCAGGCGGGGCAGTAATTAGACATGAAAAACATTTTTAAGTACTCATAAAACTCAACCTGAGGACATTGGGAAAGATTTTTAATAAGTGCCATTTGCTTTCAACGGACAGATAGGACTCATTATGCTGGCCAGGGAGTGTTATGACCTAGATGGAGCTCAGGCAGGAGCTAAGGAAGGAGCAGAGCCTGCTAGGAGATGGTATGAAGACCTCTTTGCATGTGCCACTGTGGGGACATGCAGAAAGGAGAAAATACTGGAACCAGTCAAGGTCAGAATTGTATCAGTGCCCCAGCACCTGGGAGGCAGAAGCAGGCAGATCTCTGTAAATCTGAGGCCAGCCTCAACTACACTGTAAGTTCTGGACCAGACAGGACTACAAAGTGAGACTCTGCCAAACGAAGGAGGGAAGAATCTGGGAGGAACTGGGGGAGGAGATACCGTAATCAGCATATATTGTATGAAAAAATATTTTTAAACAAAAGCCCAAGGGAGGGGGTTGTATCTAAAGGATAATATAGAAGCAAGTCTCAGAAATGTGTCACACACACACACACACACACACACACACACACACACACACACACACACACACACACGCACACGTATGCATACACATGCCCTTAGGTCAGCTGCTCAGAGCCCCCAGACTAGGACCACCAAGGTCATCTGAGCCATTAAATGTGCTAGGTTAAAATTACAAATTCCGGATTTAAATTCCTGTCAAAGCCCCAGCTTTGCTCCTGTCCCTACCAGGACCTCACATTGCATTCTGGCTTCAGGCTGCTATCTCAGCCACAGTCTAAGGCAGCATGGTCAACCACAGACACACCAACATGCTCCTGCTTGGGCTCGTTTGGAGAGAAAGTAACCAAATCACTATGGTGGGTTGAATTGTGTTCTCTCTTACACCATAATGTTGATGTTCTAACCCCCATGTGGTCGCTGTTGCTATGGCAGAGATGCAATTCTGACACGTGAGGGTGGCTGTTTAATCTAATCCTACTGGAAGAAAAGGGTGGGGCCATAAATAGAGACCAAGAGGCATGACAGAAGCAGAACAGTGGGAGATGACGGCAGTGGTGGAACTGTCCTTCACCAGCTAACAAAGGACCACAGCAAGGTCCCAGAGACACTGGTCGCAGTCGGGTATAAGTCCTGTGAGCGTCACCTTCTATGACTCTCTGTGCAGAAGGAGCATAGTACGTGACAGTTAGTTGAAGTGAGCGTGTAAGTATTCTGTTTGTCACCTGTTTTATTTCCCAACGAAGAGTCCCATGGGAAGGAGTGTGATGTCAACACTCCCAATTCCAGGGTTCACAGTATCCACCCACTGAATCAGAGGCGCTTAACCTGTGTGGCTTGCGTTTGTCACCCAGGACCTCTCCCTTCAGTCAGGGTATCCCGGGAGTGCAAGCAGAAGACCAGGTTTACTAAGCTAATTGCAATTCACAGGATAAAACTGTCGAAGGGAAACAAGCGCCCTGAGATGCGTTGGAAAGAGACAAGGGGACGGTTTCAACACTCTGCCTGAACTTCTTGCTTCATAGATTCATTTGGCCACACCCTGCAGATTCCGTCTAATGCCCTAAAGGATTGCTATCTGTGGCCATCAGAAAGCAAGAGAGACTAAACCCTATCAAACCGTGGATCTACCGCAGGCTCCTTCGGGTCCTTTGGGTGAAATACAAAATGTCTTTGTGCCTCTTACGAAGCTGCGAAAGCGGAAAGTGGGAAAACTTTGTTTGTTTTGAGGCCTCAGGGAAGCACATAAGGTTCTTTGTACATTGCCTGCTGGGTTAGAAATCCTCACACTGTGAGCACGTCCCGGATGTACTCACAGCATCTCCCCGGTGTTCTGTATCTGTGGAGGGGTATGCCGACAGGAGCAAGCCCCAGACACTGCATAGAGTAATACTCGCCCTCCCTAAGTCCTAATCCCAGGGGCAGGAGCCACATCTCTGAAGTGAAGAACTCAGCAAAAGACCCTGGTCTGTCAGCAGCCTGGAAAGACACCGGGCTCTGACAGCTAGCAAGATGCTTCTTGGGCACCTGAGTGGCCTCTCTGCCACCAGTGGAGTAGTCACGCACTGTGTAAACAGAGAATGTCTACATCAGTGGAAGGGAGAGCCTTCCATACCAGCCCCAGCAGAATAAACTTTTATTTGACTTTCCAGGAAGTACTTGTAATATTTACTGTCTACCCAGAACCACACTGGTCGTAGGAAGTATGGTTGTGAACGTTCTTGCCCTCCTAATAAAGAGGCAGACAAACTGATGTGCGAGGCATCCCATGCCAGATGATATTCGTATCTCCAGATGGCTTCAAATGACAGAAAATTCTTAATCGAGATGCAAAGCAACTCAAGGAATCCGTCAAGTTGATCTTTCTACAGACTCTGTGCCTTATATCTTCTCATTTCCCACTGTAGTCCTTGCTGCTGTGGGCCAAAGCTGCCCTCCAGAATTCTTGTGTGGAAACTTAAATCCCCAAGCTGATCATGCTAACCAGTGTGACTCTGGGGAGGGAAGTTTGTCAGAGGATGGTGAGCTGGTTCATAGGACATGGATCTCATACAGATGTGTGGAAGGGGACAGTACCAACCCTCTCCCCTTCTATGGCTTCCTTATCACACACAGTGTCTCTTCCCTCCAGGGGACACAGCAACAAGGTCATCTAGGAAGCGGAGAGGCAGAGCCCTTCTGGGGGATCTCACCAGGCACCAGGACAGTCAGTTCCACGACCCTAGGCTTCCTGCTCTCTAGAACTATGAGAAAACAACTTCCTGTTTTTTAAAAACTACACAGTGTTTTTAGTAATAGCATAAAGGACAGGCCCTTGCCCCAGACCTTGTCCCATCCCCACCTGCTTCAGTGACACATTGTCCCCCAGGCGTCTCCGTGTTCCCTTGTCTTCACTCTTGTACAGACACCAGTCATTAGACCAGGCATATTGCAAGTGTGACTTTGTCCTGATTCCATTTATCTGCAAAGACTTCATCTCCAGATGAGGTCATATTCGGAGGAACCTGAAGTTCCAACTTGAGCATGTCCTCTTATGATTCAACTCCCAGTGAACGTGTCCATGTTATGAAAAGGAAGGAAAATGGGACGCACAAGGATGGAATGGGACAGGGCGATGGGATCCAGGGAAGCATTCCTTATGATGTGGGGGAAGGAGTTATCCCAGGCAAAAGAAACAGGGCGTGCCGAGGGCACCACAGAGGAGCTTGCCTGGAGATGGATGGAGCTGAAACCGGAGACAGCCCAAGCATTGCACAGCCATCCTGGGGAACTTCCCTGTGGGATTTTGACTATTGAGTGAGAAGAGACGGTTCTGAGAAGAATGGGGTGGGCTAACCCCCTCGTGAGTGAGTCCACAAGGCGTCTTGGTGATAATGATTAACCTGTTGCTCTGGATTAAAGAGTCATGGAGCAGAAGAAACGACTCCATCACTGGGACACAGCTGGCTCTCAGCTCCCGTTTTTCTCACCTGGCTAAGATCTATGGTGCTACAGCTGGTAAGAAGTAGATGATTTTCAACTCACTTGGAAAGTAGAGATGATCTGCTGATAGATTAAGGGGAAAATCTTTAGAGTGAGCAACCCTTGGATAAAGTGGCCATTACTTAAGACGGAAGTCTGGGGGGAAGACAAGTTTATCTTGCAGCCCAAGGGTAGTGGTTCAGGGAAATGGGAGACTGAACTGAATGATCGTTGCTAGCTCCTTTAGATCCAATGATGGAGACTCCATGGGGTGGAAAGTACAGACGCTGACAGGACTTGCTAATGGTAGCATGATTGCAGAGTACAGGGCCTGTGGGTCTCATGAGGAAGCAGTATTCTGTCTGCTGAGAGCCCTCCAGAGACCTAGAGCTGACTATTTGCAGAGGAAGATCAAGGCTGAACACTTACTTTCCATATTAACAGGTAAGAAATGTTCTCTTCCTTTGGCCTTATTTCCTGGGTACGCTGACCCTCAGTGGTGGCCCGAGAGTTGGCGCCACCTCCTCCCTATACTAGCTGGCAAGAATGGAGGAAGGGTTTCTCTGTGGTGCCTTGATTGTCAGAGGGAACAGCTTTCCTGTTACAACCTGCAGAGCAATGGGATTTGTGTTGCAAAAACATGTGCACCTTTCTTCCGTTAATGGACTTCAGAGAAGGTACAGCTGCCAATCATCTGTATCTGTTCACCTCATGTTCACCTCAGTCAACAGCCTCCCCGTGGGCACATGGCTGCTGGGAAAGAAGACCAGTCCTCCAGCCTCCCTCTGGCTTACTGCTCCCAAGGACAAGCTTCTGGCCAATGCTATCTAAGCAGCAGGGTGTGGCAGCTTCCAGGAATTCTCCTAACTGTGTGCTGCTGTGCAGGCTCTATTCTTTATCTCTTATCCCTCTCCCGATCCTCCTCCCTAAAATGCAGAGGTGATGGTTAGGTCAAGAACACCACATCCCAAGGAATGAAGATGGCATTGCGTTAGACAGAGGCCTGCACAGTGTCTGCAAAGCTCCCCTCCAGCCTCTGAATGGCCAGTGTCTTGCTTCAGCTAACTAAACATCTCTCATATATAGGAGGCTCCCCGTCACGAGAGAGCCCTCACCCTAACCGGCCCACACATGAGTCATGTCCACAAGTCATGTCCATGAAAATCTGACTGGTGGAAGAAGTAGTCTCTCTTGGAAATTATTCCTTCCAGCTTCCTACAAGTTTTGCCAGATGTTCTAGAACTACCATGTGCAACAGAAGGCAGGGCGGTTGTGGGGAGGCACTAGGCTATCTCCAAAATCACCCATGTGGAACCCCGATGCTTGCCCACCCCCACCTCCTCCCTGAGGTTTGTAATGACCTGAATTCCTCAGGAACTGGCCCTACGTCCCACCCCCACCCCCATTCTTTCCAAGGTCCCATTCTCATTTGTCATTCGTTATCCTTCTCTTTAACTATTCAATACATCTCTGGGGATCCTCCCTTGCAAACAGCAACAGAAACCAGTCATTAAATTTGAAGGTTTATGTATCCGTCTGCCACAAATAATAAAGGTTTGGATGAAATTGAAAAGAAACACAGTGCAAAACATGGGCAGGGGTGAGCTTTAGCACCACAGCTGGGGATATAAATTTATAGAAACCACCGTGGGACATAATGTATCACCACTCCTAAAAAGATGAACACATTTTTGTCCAAAGTCCAAGCCTTCACACCACTAAGGAAAAAATCTCATTCTATTTGTGAGCACCAGAAGATAGGCTCAAGTGCATATAACAGCTGGAAACTCAGGGGTCTGTACATGAAGACTGGATAAACGCATTGTTGCATTCTCATGGTACATAGTATATGCAGATGAAAATGTGTAACAATCAGAATGCCTAGAGTATCATTTCATCCTATAGGAAGCTCAAAACCAAACACAGCTAGATATTGTATCTGTGGGTGTGTACATATAGGTATTGACATAAAATCGAGGTCCTGATTAAGGCTGCTCAGTGATTCTAGTGTGACCAGAGTGCAGAGTATCATCCAAAAGGTTCTATGTCTGAAGCTCCTTCCCCAGGATGTGGGGAGGAATAGGTCTGTGTTCTTTAGACGGTCGTGAGTAACTTGGTCCTTGGGAGTGCTGTCTTTGGAAATAGTGTGCCTCTCGTGGGCTCTTCATGAGCTCTCATGAGAAAGTTGATAAAAGAGCAAGCCTGGCCCTTTCCTGGGCTCATCCTGGTTTCCTGTCTCAGCCGTGACCTCTTCTGTTCACATGCTCTCCTCAAGAAGCTGTCTACAGTCGTCTGGCACAACCAAGCTCCCTCAGCAGAGACCAACTGATGAGAACCCCCATCTTAGATTTTTGGCTTTTGGCTTTCTTTCTTTTTTTTTCCATAAAGTACTTAGTCTCGGGAACTTTGTTATAATGACAGAAAATTGACTAATATGTTTGGTTATATTTTATGGGACAAGGATTCACTGGGGATTATGGAATATATTTTCTATTCGCTTAGATGAATATTCACACGTTTATTTTATCATAATTCACAGAAAGTGGCTTAAGTGAAGTGGTAACGGACCAAACTGTACTTTTGATCAATTGAGCTCACTTCTGTCCACAGTTCCTTTGGAATCTCAGAAGGCAACCAGTCACCTGACCAATGCACACCTGTGGTCACCATGGCAATCAAGTAAAAGACAGCATGCTGCTGGCATTACTGCTGAGGTTTCTGTTTTGGTATCTGGCACTCTTACACACAGTGCACAATGTATTTCTTCTTCTTCTTCTTTTTTTTCCATCTCCAAAAACATTTATTAGCATGATTAAAAACATTTTTTGGGGGCTGGAGAGATGGCTCAGCGGGTAAGAGCACTGACTGCTCTTCTGAAGGTCCTGAGTTCAAATCCCAGCAACCACATGGTGGCTCACAACCATCCATAATGAGATCTGATGCCCTCTGCTGGGGTATCTGAAGACAGCTACAGTGTACTTACATATAATAAATAAATAAATCTTTAAAAAAAAAAAATAAAATAAAAAAATAAAAAAAAAATAAAAAAAAAATAAAAACATTTTTTGAAGAGTAAGAGAAGGAGTTTCTAAACATGAAAGTTATCAATGGTTCTACTTTATAACCAATATTTGGAATTAAATGGACAGCTTTATTGCCAGTCTTCATTTATTAAAAGTAATTCATTTATTGGTCCATGACATCATGACTATTGCTTTGTCTGGGAATGAGTATTTTTAACGTATTTCTTCTTAAGGACTTGGTCATGTTCAATTAGAAGGAGATAACACACCAGCATGAAACTACGTTGCCTCAAGTCGTCTCAATCTCTAACTCCTTCAACCATCTCTTAACAACAGCTGCCCCCAAAGCCCTCATGGTGCCCCTGCTCATGAGATAGGCAAGCTGTTCATAAATTAACTGACCAGATGTGGTTCATGATCTCAGTGCAAAAGTGTGTGTGTGGGGTGTATGTGGATGTGGGTGGCACCAAGGCATGGCGGAGTCAGAGCCCTTCATCAGAGCAGACAGGAATGACTTCGACCACAGATGTAACTCGGGAACAAAAGCATTCTTTCTTTTGGTTGCAACTGTCTTTCTCTTCGCAAATATCTTACATCTGTACAACGACTGGTTCAAGTGTCACATAAAAAGAAGCCTTCTGAGCTGCTAGCTCATTGGTTAACAGGAGGAAAAGAAAGCCTGCCTTGTGTGTAAAACGGCCATGTAATTGCTCTTCTTCTTGTCTAAGCTGCCAACTCCTGCAGCCCAAGACTCTGCTTGGATGTCCTCCCAATGCTTGAATACATAAATACAGGCTGAAGTGCACTGCCCTGTTTATGAGCCTTTTAAAGATCAAAGAGTCAGTTCAGCCCTTGGGTTTGTCACTGGTTTAAAACACACAGTATTTACCACTTAGCGGGTGGTTCCCTCAGCAGGGTCTATTAGTCTCTTCATCTCTGTCTCAGCACTGAACCCTGGGATTCAGTTGGGAAAATAAGTACCTTTAATGAAGAATACTCAGCTCTGTCTCCAACATATTAAAGAACTAGGGGCCCTCTCTTTCATGCAACCGAATTTTAAAGGGACAGGTCTGAACCAGAATACAAGTGGTTTGTAAGGAGTCGCCATTCTCATTCAAAATCATCTGGTCACATGGATGACAGAAAGTATCAGAGTCAGGGCACAAGCAAGATCCCACAGAACTTGGTGTTTCCTGTAGGAGCTGCCTGGACTAGAAGCATATGTAATGGCTTCAAAGGTATGCATAGCCTGGGGTCCGACATGCCCTGCTTCACCGTGTAATGGCCACAGCCCATACATGTTTACCCATTGGACTGCTTGCTTTTGCTTTTGGACAACATCTTTTAATTCACCATTTTGGCCAGGCGTGGTGATGCTACACACCTACAAGTCCAGCACTGGGGAGGCAGAAGCAGAAGAGTCATGAGTTCAAGGCCAGCCTGAGCTTCATAGTGAGAGCCTGCCACAGTCAAGCAATGAAGGAATGAATGAATGAATGAATGAATAATACAATTCTATGTCAAAATTCACTACTGGATTCAAATGTGAGCTCTTGGCCAGCTTGGTTTTCCCTACATGGATCCAAGAAGACGTTGCAAAGAACAGAGAAACCAAGTACAGAAGGCTCTTGGCTTTAACCGATACAGTTACTGAAGCTCTCAGTATGATTTAGGCTTTCAAAGGCCTGGTTCTGAGACATACACCAGGCAGCCTACTCCCAAATTAGCTAGCTATACGTTTGGTCTGCGAAAACTGTGTACGTTTTCTTTCTCCAGAGTTGACGGGCTGCTGTGGTAGAGATCAACACACCTACTGGGAACAGTTCCAGAAACCTTCAAAAAGTGTGTATGGGTGCATGTTTGTGTGTCTGTGTGACCACATGCAGGACAATGTTTGAAGATACCAAACCAACATCAAGGAATTTGAGGACCCAGTCTCATGGGAAGAACGGGCATGCGGGTATGTGAGAAATAAGGTGATCCTGACCCAGAGCTTTGATTTTTACCTTAGGTCAATTTTCTGTTTCTCAACAATACTAAATAGTTTGTAAACTTCTGTTAGTCTTAAAGGATGATGGGACAAAACATGGAATTAATAATTTTTTACAGAAAAAAACTAAAGAAGCATACATTTCAGTTGGGATATTTAAGGAGTGAGGCTAGAGAGTACAACTTCACACACAGGAAGCTGGACTCCAAGCAGCCCAGTATTGCATGAATTGCTCTAAATTACTCTAATTTGCTTTTTTAAAAAAACCATACAGAGCATCAAATAAGCTCAACAATGTTTGGTGTACAACATGAAGTACTGGGCAAATCAGACGACATAAACAGATAACAGAAAACTGAGACAAATCACAGGTAAAAGCCAAGGTCCCAGGATTTGCCAGATACTGTTAGTTACCATTATACACCTGAACTTACAGTGGCTGGGACTGCATGTGCAGGACCTGCCAAGATCAAACCAGCAGAAACCTCAGCATGGATGGGGAACGGCTCAAAGAAGGCTTAGCTGTAGGGAGCGGTTAGAGTATTCGCCATTACAAGATGGCGCTGACTTCCGCTGTCGCTCTAAGGAAACTTGTGGATAGCGCGGGGTGGCTCGCCCTAAGCGCCTGCGCATTATGGGTGTACATGACTAATCACCGCCCACTCCCGGGGCGCGCCAATCAGTGGAGGACACGTTGCCTCAGGGCTATATAAGCAGCGCCATTCTGGGGCCCCGGGGTCTTCCTCTTTTCATCATGCAATAAACGCATTGCTGCAGAAGGATCCGTGTGTCCACGTGGGTTCTTGCTGGCGAGACCA
>CM052713.1:76689708-76754930 GCA_028551405.1 Uromys caudimaculatus | reverse complement strand
GGGAGAAAGGAGAGGACTCTGGGCCTGAGGGTGCTAGTGGCCCCAGTAAAAGGGAATGTCAAGGTGGGAATATGGGAATGGGTGGGCGGGTGGGTGGGAGGAGGAATTCCCTCACAGAGGCGGGGAGGGGGAGGGGACACGGGGTTTCCAAAGAAAAGGGGAATCATCGGAAATGTAAATAAAAAAAAAAAAAAAAAAGGGGAATGTCAAGGTGGGAATACGGGAGTAGGTGGGTGGGTGGGTGGGAGGTGGAATTCCCTCATAGAGGTGGGGGAGGGGGAGGGGATAGGGGGTTTCCAAAGAGGAGACCTAAAAAGGGGGAAACATTGGAAATGTAAATAAAGTATCAAAAAATAATTAAAAAAAAAAAAAAAAGACGTGGTCCAGCCCTCTGGGGTTAAGATGTGGTCCAACCCCCTGGGGTTTCATGTGGTAAAAGTTCTGTCTCAAGTGTGGTGGTGTCAAGGTCATAGAGCCTTTCAAAGTTGAGGTCTGGAGGAATGGCCTTAGATTAAGAGGCTTTTAACCTCAGCAGAAATGAGCGACTTTCTTACAGGGCTGTGTTGGGTCTCTGTGAGAGCTAGTCATTATGAGGTGAGGCCATACCCTGTGCTTAACCCCTTCTGCTTCCACACCATGTTACAATATAACCAGGAGGGTCCTCAGCAGATGCTGTTACCATGCTGAATGGACATCACAGCCGCCAGCACCATGAACCAAATTAAACGTCTTTCCTTTATATTTTGGTATCTTGTTCTAGCAATACAAAACAGACTAAGGAGATAGGAGTTAAATGGTTTTTTTATTATTGTTTCTTTAGTTTGCTTTTGGGGGATGAGGAATACACACACACACACACATACACACACACACACACACACACACACACACGGGCGCACGCACGCACGCACACACATTTGAGATGTCCCTATGTAACCCAGGCTAACTTTGAACTAGCGACCCTCTTACCTCTACCTCCCAAGTGCTGGAATTACAGGTGTGCATCACCATATATGGCCAGGGGTTGAGGCTCTGCATTTGCAAGAGGAGAGCTATACTTTAGAATAGCTGTCCCAGTGAATCGGCCCCAGATCCGGAACATCCTGTGGGAAGGATCAACCCAGCACCCTGCCCACCCTTGCTCTGGGCTTGGGTGAGCTCTGTCCAAAGCACAGGAAGCCCTGTGGGTCCCAGGGGCTTACCCCAGAGGCAAGCTCGTCAGAGGCTGTCCACCTTGTCACGCTTCTGACCCAGACCTCTCTGCACACCTCGCCTCTAACCAACACAGCCCATTGTTAGGCATTGACCTCACACCGATGCCTGCCTCCTACCCCAGCTGAGCCCAAAAAGCCTCGTTGATTTGATTCTCTGAGGTGTGGACAGTTGATTAGAAAAGGGATAACCTGAGATAGCCCCGGCAAGCCTCACAGAGCATCAGGACTTGTCCTTACTCCTGGAGTAAGCACAAGGGGGAAAAGCCAGAAAGGACACAGAGCAGGGTTGGTGAATGGAAATCTTCAAAGGTTCACAACACCGAAGGCCCTGCCCCTGTTACAGCTCTGGCCAGGTTCCTCAAAGCCCTCTTCCCTCCTAGATCTCAGCTTTCATCAATAAAGGCTGAAACAAATGCTAACATAGTTTCTAGTAGTTCATAGCCACATCTCTAATATGTTTCTGCCCACACAAAATGCCTGCCTCGGGAAGCTCAAGGCTGACAATAAATTTACTCTTTGTAGCAGCCAACACTTGAAGATAGGGCCCAGTCTCCAGCACCTGTGAGAGGGAAGAGCCCAGCTTCAGTAGCTGCCAGCTGCCGGGCACAGCTGGTCTAATCACATGCACACTGACCCTTTGAAGCTTCTCACTTCCCAGACTCCGCTGAGCACCACCTGGCTCTCTCCCACTCCCTCGCTCTCTCTTTATGTAGAGCCACATCTGTGTGACTCAAGGATTCTCTGTTCGCCCTGGGTTCTTCATTCTTGCACCGGTCACTACTGATGGAACTCTCTCCAAGCTGTTTGAAGGTCTGGGTTCATTCATAAGATGGCTATCCTCATCACTATTTGAAGTCACTAAATAAAAGGGGTCAGGGTGAGTTGTTGGCATGACACCAAGGCTGTAGTTAATACAAGCTTGCGTACTCAAGATGGAAAAGAGAGAAGAATAGAAATATGAGAGGGAGAGAGGTGGGGCTGTGTGTTGCTTGCTTTATGGTAGATTCCGTGGCTGTGGGGACCATGGCTCTGCAGGCCCCATAGGTGCTGTATCCACTAAAACACGGGAGTTATGGACGTGCTCCCTGACACTTGTAGCCCCAGCTCTACCCTCCAGCATCCGTGCTTCATGTAACCCCTGGTACCCGGGGTTTGTTCAATCCTGAGGAAAGGATGTCCAACCTGGAGCTCTCCTTTGCTTTCCCCACAGTCCAGGGTCAGTACTGCCTCTGGATGCCAGCATGCCTGGCTGGTCAACAATCTTTGGATCAGGACCCGAACTCCTGCGACATCACCATCCATGTCTTGGCTTCTTTGGTAATCCGAGATGTAGAATTAGTGTCTGCTTTGCCTGTGACAGTATGGCACTTATAGGGTTAATCCATCCAAGGTGCTGGCTAGGAGCAAGGCTCAGATGTGATTCAGGGCCCCCCCTTTCCAAGCTAAGGGAAGGCCTTTCTCTGCTTGGGAGGAAGAGTCTGTCGCTTGGCCAACAACGGGTTGGACATTCCAAATGTTGTCCCAAACTTCAGGGTTGGGCCACTAAGCCCTCAGGCCCCAGCCTGTTCCATCTATGTCACCAATCCAGGCCAGCTCTGTGCCCTCCCCCTGCTCGGCTGGATCAGATTAGCAGAAGAGAGGTGCTTACAAGATTGCTCCACTTGGCTCTCCAGCAATTAATTAAGAGCCGTCTGAGAGCCTCCAAAGGAGCATGCAAGCTCCAGCAAGATAGGGCACACATGGCTCAGTCCAAAATATTTGTTGTGTTTTTCCCCTAGCTGGGGAACCGGTTCTTACCTGTTCCCTGGACTGATGAGATTTTAAAGCTATTCACTCCCAATGCCAGCTGTGAGCCAGCCTGCTGGTCTTAGGGAAAACACAGGGGGAAGCTACTCTAGGAACCACGCTGATGGTCGTAAGGAAGGTGGGAGGAGGCTGGAAACCTATTGGCCCAACAACTGAACAGTGAATAGTGTTTTCTGGAGACTGTAGCAGGAGGCACTGTGCGTTATGGTCAGCAGGCTGCTCCACACGTTGGCCCCAGAATGGCCAAGAAGGAGGACTGTTCTGCCATGATGGCAGCTTTGTGGCCCTAGAGACTTTTGGATCATGGCCCCTCACAGCGATCAGGTCTTGGGTATTAGGGAATCAGATGGCCTCAAGTCCTGCCAACTCTGAGGCATGGTCTATGTTCTGCCATCCCTTGACGTTACAGTCCGTTGGCTGAGTGCACAGCCAAGAGTCATCAGTGAACCTGCTCTTTAGAGGCAGAGGGAAGGGGCTGTGGGATGGCTCAGCTGAGGAGGTGCTCACTGTACAAGCACATGTATCTGAACCCCCAGCACCCACATGAAAGGCAGGTGTGGCATGTCCTCAGTTCTGGGGAGGCAGAGATAGGTGGACCCCTGTAGCCTTCTGCATAGCTGCTCTTGCTGAAGCAATAAGGTCCAGCCTCAGCGAGAGAGCATGTCTCAAAAAGCAAAGTTGAGAGCCTGGAGAGATGACTCAGCGTTTAAGAGCACTGGCTGCTCTGTCAGAAGTCCCAGGTTCAATGCCCAGCACCCACATGGCGGCTCACAACAACCTGTACCTCCACTTCCATGGTATCTGACGACACATGTGGTAGACAGACACACATGTAGGCAAAACACCAACACACATAAAATAACTTTTTAAATAAATAAATAGATAGATACTTGAGGACACTCAATGTTAAACTCTTGCCTCTACTTATACACACAGGTGGTGAGGGCACATGTCTTCCTTTAGTCCCAGTACTTGGGAGACAGAGGCAGATGGATCTCTCTGAGTACAAGGTCTATAGAGCCAGATCCAGGACATAGTGAGACCCTGTCTCAACAAACAAACAAACAAACAAACAACAACAACAAAAAAACAACAAGAACGCCAGGCAGTGGTGGCACACGCCTTTAATCCCAGCACTCGGGAGGCAGAGGCAGGTGGATTTCTGAGTTCGAGGCTAGCCTAGTCTACAGAGTGAGTTCCAGGACAACCAGGGCTACACAGAGAAACCCTGTCTCAAAAAACAAAAAACAAAAACAAACAAAAAAATCAAAAAAACAATAACAACACAAAAAAAATGAAGAGTTGTATGTCAGACATCAAAATCAAGGGCATTACACAATTCCTTTTAAAACAGAGAAAACACATCTGTGCTCATTTTTATGAATGAAATTTAGAAATAACAATAATTAAAATCAGGTACTTTTCTCAATACATGTTAATTAATTAGGAAGATAGAGTCTTTGAGGGAATAACACTGATTTGTTATGTAGTCAAATGGATTTGGGTCTGCCTATCCCTCTCTGACACAGATTTGTTGGAACACCAGCAAGCAATAGGCCCAGCTGGCAGGCCCTTGCACTTGCCCTTGGATACAGAAGCAAGATATTGCTAGAATATTGAGGGAGCCCTCCACAGACCTCCCAGCCTTCTTCTTTGTGTCTCCCTTAGCCTGTCTTCCTCCACGCTGCAGCAAGCAGGACTTGGGAAGGGGAAGACGTGGTCGTCATGGCTCCTGTTCTCTCCCCTCCCACAGCAGTTCAATGTTGGGGTCTGAAGGAGATGGGACACACGCCACCAAAGAGTACACACATCAAAGAGTCAAGCCCTCCCTAAGAGGAGTCCAGGGTCCCGGGGACTGGGCAGCATTGCAGGCATGCAGGCCTCTTGGCTTCCTGGCAGAGTGCAGGGCCACTACAGCTGCATGGCTTTGGCATACAGTCACCAGACACAATGGCTAAAGAAAGCAAGCAGCCTGGCTAGTTCCTGCCTGCAAGACAGTGTGATATCCAGCTGTGAGCGCACAGAAGTTACAAGGATGGCTTATCACAATCCCCACTGAGCTGGAATCAGGGCAGCTGCCCCCCCCCCCCCCCAGCTGTGTGACCTTTAGCAGAGTGCCAGCTCCCTGGGCTTGTGTTTCTTCGTGAAGAAAAAGCAAGGTCTGGGCAGCCCCCAAAGTGTCGATAATAAGAAACATGTGTGGGGCCTTCAAATTCGCAGATTCCTAAGTCTTGCCTAGAACGCAATGAATCAGGAAGTAGTATACAACACACACACACACACACACACATCACAGACATATACACCACACATACACATACACACATACATCACAGACACAGACCACACACAAACATGCACGCACACAAACCCATACACCACACATGTATGTATACATCACAGACATAAACCACACACATACACACACACACACATACACACATACCACACACAAGGATACATATACCACACCCTCCCACACATTCATATGTTCATGTAAATATTACATGTAATATATATATATATAAACCTTCATTTCTGCATATAAACATTCACATGAACAGTGGGTGTTCATGTATAGCATTCATATTTATTGTATGTATTATATATTCCTGCATAGGTGTGTAAATGTGCATCTATTGTTTATGTGTGCATATACATACATATGTTCATTCACGTGCCCATAAACAAGCTCAGTGTATACATATTATATTCTCGTTGTGTGTACACACACACATTTCACACACACACAGCATCCCCCTGTATGTCCTCCTTACAGCTGATGACTGTACTCATGTTCTCATGTTTTAAAGCACAGTCCTGTGACCTTGCCAGCTCTGTGTCCCTGGGATTAAGGTGACACCCACAAACAGCACCTATCACTATACCCAGTGACAAACACTCTCACAAACAATTGCTGAGCCCAGAGGCTGAACTCAGGAAGCAATCTGGGGTGTCTTATTTTTAGGACCATCATAATGAACAATCCTACTCAGGCTCTAAGGTAGATGCTAAACACAGTACAACGCACTCTACAACTGGAAGTGCCCTCTTCTTTGCTGGATGCTCATATTGGGCTGGAAACTCTCAGTCTGCATTGGCATGAGGGGGTGACAGAGGCACCCGGTGTAGCTAAAGGATTTTTGACCCCAGGCTTTCAAATTTTGGGAAAGTGAATTTCCCAGCTCAGACTTATTTTCAACATTTTTTCAAGGGGGGAAAAAAAAAGCTGAATGAACAGTGTTCAATGTTCTTAGTCATCAGAAAAGTTCACATTAAAATTGTTTTAAAAAACAGGGAGACAGCTCTGTGGATAAAGAACTTGCAGCAAAAGCATGAACAGAAGAGTTCAAGTCCCTAGAACCCACATAAAAGCCAGGTGTGAAGGCACATCTGTAATCCCAGTGCTCCCACTACAAGACCAGAGGTGGAGACAGGAGGATCCCCAGAAGCTCACGGGTCAGCTGGTCTGGAACACACCATGGTGGCTGAGACCTGTCATACAGGAGGACCCACAGTTTGTCCTTTAACCTGTACATGCATGTCATAGTTCAAGTGCACTTTTTCCATCCCCCCCCCCCACACACACAAGTCAAATTGCTTTGAGATCCCACCTTGCTGCAGTCAGAACAAGGACAGCAAACACTGGCAAGGAAGGATCCTGGGAGAAAAGAGTCCGTACTCACTGTGATGGACATCACTACAGAGGTCCTTTAAAAGCTGCAAACAGAGCTACCCCATGACCCAGCTCAACCACTCCTGGCTGTGCACTCCCAGTGAACACACCACAGAGATACCTGAACAGCTGTGTTTATTGCTACTCTTCACAGGAGCCAGGACATGGAACCAGGCCTCGTGCCCACCAACAGAGGAACAGACAGGGGAAATACGGCACACGTACACAGCAGAGGGTTTGCAATGGTAAAGAAAAATGAAATCACAGCGTTGGCAGGAAGATGGACTGGGCTGGCAATCATCACGTTAAAGAACAGAAGTCTGACACAGAAAAGACAAATTACCGTGTTTTCTCTCATTTGCAGAAACGGGGTGTAAAGTGATATGTGCGTGTACATGTGTGCACACGTGTGGGGAGCTGTGAAGCTAGAAAGCTGTGAAGCTGTGAAGCAGAGGCAGAGGCAGGTGGATTTCTGAGTTCAAGGTCAGCCTGGTCTACAGAGTGAGTTCCAGGACAGCTAGGTTTACACAGAGAAACCCTGTCTCAAGAGAAAAAAAAAGAAAAAAGAATGGGTTAAACGAATAAACATAGCCCGGCTAATTTTATGTCAACTTGACACAAGCTACAGTCCTCAGAGAGGAGGGAACCTCAGTTGAGAAAGCTCCTCCAAAAGACTGGGCTGTGAGCAAGCCTGTATGGCATTTTCTTAATTAATGATTGATGGGGGAGGGCTGCTCCATTGTGGGTGGTGCCATCCCTGGGCTGCTGGTCCTGGGTTCTATAAGAAAACAGACTGAGCAAGCCATGTGGAGCAAGCCAGTAAGCAGCACCCCTCCATGGCCTCTGCATTGGCTCCTGACTCCAGGTTTCTGCCCTGTGTGGGTTCCTGTCCTGACTTCTGTGGATGATGAACAGTGACATGGAAGAGTAAGCCAAACCCTTTTCCCCCCAAGTTGCTTTTGGTCATGGTGTTTCATCGTGGGCTGGCTAGTTTTATGTCAACCCAACACAGGACATAGTTGTCTGAAAGGAGGGAGTCTCGATTGAGAAAGGGCCTTCCTAAGATCCAGCTGTAGAACATTTTTTTGATTAGTGATGGATGGAGGAGGGCCCAGTCCGTCCTGGGTGGGGCCATCCCTGGAGCTGTCTAGACCACCAGCTTCCCAAGTGCTCCGAGAGGTTTCTCAACTCAGGTCTGCCCACAGCCTTTACCCCATGTGCTGAGGACTATGTTTACTTGCTACAGCTGCCCACTGTCAGACACACCCGCCAAGTCCTCACTTGCATCTCTTGGTCAGGATAAGCACCCAAATCCTGCTCCCTACTCCTGTGCTCTTTCTGCTGAGAACCAGCTTCTGCTGAGACTGGTAGAAGTCCCTCCTTATTATTTGCGTTTACTTTCCTTTTGTCTATTTTCTTCTGATGTCTTATTTGTCTGCACCTTCAGCAAGTTTCTTCTCCATCTTACACCCCTTAAACACTTCTAGACAATAGATGGGGACCCACTTGGGGACAAATCATGACACTGAAGGCTTGAGGATGCCAGGCAGTAGGGGAGGTGAGACAGTGGGGTGTCACCAACTGGTCATGAGAAGCTCGCCTGACAGCATCATGCGCTGCTCTCAGAAACTAAGAACACCAGTTGGGTGGTTGGGGATAAGCCATACTCACATGAGGAGAAGCCCTAGGACAGGAACTGACGGGCATTCTAACAGTAATCTTCTGAGCAGAGTGTTTGTGAGGCTCCGAGGAGGCTCTGTCACACGTGTTTCAAGCACAGATGTCACAGAAACTTCAAATACAGCCCTGTTTACTATAGCAGTAGCAATGGCTTCTTCTAGGGCCAACACACTAGGAAACAATCTCAGTTCCCCACCGTTGGTGGTCCAAGGATCCCAGGCTGCAGGACGGCAGGTATCAGGCAGTAAAGGCCACTGGCAACTTCCTTGCTTGCTAAGCAGCCAGCCGAGACCACCCTGCTCTAGGCTGAGCAGTCTCCTCAGAGTCTGAACAGAGAAACGATCTCAGTAGATAATTTACTGATAAAGTGGGTGTTATGAACACAGAACCCATCCTCCTAATCTCAGTGCCCTGTTTGTGAGAAAGCCAGACAGGAAGGAAGGGAGAGAGGGAGAGAGGGAGAGAGGGAGGCAGGCAAGCAAATGGGATCTGTGTCCAAGATTCTTTGGGAAGGATAAACAGAGTGGAATGACCCACAGGTGAGGTTGGGAGTGACACAGACAGGAGCTGAAGTGAAAGAGTGTATCTCTGAAGTGTCATCGTGTGACAAGAAGGGAAACTGGGGAGACCATGGAGGCTGGGAAGGCAGGGTGGAGGCTGGGGGTGGGGACTTGGAGGGTGGTGCTGGGGGAAGGTGGATACTGAGGGCAGGGGATGAGGGGGAGTCTAGGGAGAGGGAAAGCTGGGGGGAAGATGGTGTCTTAGGGTTTACTGCTGTGAACAGACACCGTGACCAAGGCAAGTCTTACAAGGACAATATTTAATTGGGGCTGGCTTACAGGTTCAGAGGTTCAGTCCATTATCATCAAGGTGGGAACATGGCGGCATCCAGGCAGGCATGGTGCAGGAGGAGCTGAGAGTTCTACATCTTCATCTGAAGGCTGCCAGCAGAATACTAACTTCCAGGCAGCTAGGATGAGGGTCTTAAAGCCCAAACCCATAGTGATATGACTACTCCAACAAGGCCACACCTACTCCAACAAGGCCACACCTACTCCAACAAGGCCACACCTTCTAATAGTGCCACTCCCTGGGCTGAGCATGTACAAACCATCAGAGGTGGGGACTGAGGGTAGGGGATCAGGGGGGGAGATGGGAGGAGGGTGGGGACTGGAGAGGAGAGGGACTAGAGGGAGGGGGGTTGGGGAGAGGGTGCAGGGACAAGAGGATGAGGATGGAGACTGGAGATGGGGACGAGAGTGGAGGCCAGAAGCAGGAGGACGAGAGTGGACAGTAGGTTTGTGAGAACAATCTAAGGATCTGGTGTTCCCTGAGCCAAACAAGGATGCAACCTACAGGAAGATTATAAAATGAAGGCTATAGGGCAGCTCTGGGTTAATTCCCATGATTGGAATCAAAGACAGTGGGACGGAAAAGAAAGGGCCATGACCCACAGAGGTGACACACAGAAGCCCACAGAGGTTTGTAACTTACTGCTATGTTTCAGTGTGTGCATGGAATACCCACACACATGCACTAGCACGTGCACGGTTCTGCTTGCATATCTGTCACACGGAGACACATACACTAGCATGTGTGTGTGCACGGTTCTGCTTGCATATATGTCACACGGACACACATATACTAGCATGTGTGTGTGCATATTTATGCTTGTATATATGTCACATGGTCACACATACACATGGACACACATAAACTAGCATGTGTATGTGTGCCCATTTATTCTTACATATATGTCACATATAGACCATTATCAGATCTCTGTGTGTATGACATCTAAATATGTGTGTGTGTATTATGCGTCTTTATTTTATGAAGATGTGTGTGCACATATGTTCCCATGTGTAGGTGTGGAAGCATTCATGCCACAACATGTTCCTGGAGGCATGTTGGTCTTCACCTTCTACACTAATTGAGACAGAGTCTGTCTGTTGATTGCTACCATGTTCACCAAACACCAGCCCACAAGCTCCTGGGAAATTCTCCTGCCTCCACCTCCCATCTTACTGTAGGAGCAGGAGGATTGCAGATGCAGGCCACCACACCTGGAGCAGCAGGATTCCAGATGTGTACTACCACACCTGGGGCAGCAGGATTCCAGATGTGTGTTACCACACCTAGAGCATCAGGATTACAGATGTGGGTTACCACAGCTGGAGCATCAGGATTACAGATGTGTACTACCACAGCTGGAGCATCAGGATTCCAGATGTGTACTACCACACCTGGGGCAGCAGGATTCCAGATGTGTACTACCACATCTGGGGCAGCAGGATTCCAGATGTGTGTTACCACACCTAGAGCATCGGGATTACAGATGTGGGTTACCACAGCTGGAGCATCAGGATTCCAGATGTGTACTACCACACCTGGAGCATCAGGATTCCAGATGTGTACTACCACACCTGGAGCATCAGGATTCCAGATGTGTACTACCACATCTGGGGCAGCAGGATTCCAGATGTGTGTTACCACACCTAGAGCATCAGGATTACAGATGTGTACTACCACACCTGGAGCAGCAGGATTCCAGATGCACACTACCACACCTGAAGCATCAGGATTACAGATGCAGGCTATCACACCTGGAGCAGCAGGGCTCCAGATGCAGGCTACCACACCTGGAGCAGCAGGATTACAGATGTGTACTACCACACCTGGAGCAGCAGGGCTCCAGATGCAGGCTACCACACCTGGCTCTTGGGACTCAGACTCAAGTCCTTATGTGTGTGTGGCAAGTGCTTTCTCCACTGAGCCAGCTCTCCAGCCATGCTGTTTCTTTATGGTGTGAGTTTCTGAGGACTGACATGTTGATATGAATACTTCCAAAAGAATGTAGAAGTGATTTGAGGGTTAGTTTAGGGAAGGTGTCCAGCAGGGAGGAAGCAATGAGAACATCTGAGACCACTGAGGGGCGGGACCCTGGGATGGAGAGGGTGGCAGGAGGCAGAGAATGAGGGGCTGGAGAGAATCAGAGAACAGAACACCCTGCAGGTAGTATAGCATCCTGGACCTAGTGCAGGAATGTGGTGGCCCCTTTCTTGGTGACAGACAAGTGCCAACTCCTTCTGAAGGGATGGGAGATGGGTGTGTACACACATGACAAGTTACCTATAGGGACAAGGAAATTATGATCACACTTGAATTAAAGTTCTGCCATTTGGGGGTTCTACAAACCTCCTTAAACTAGCTTTCCCAATATTCGTGTATATGTACAAGGGTCACCAAACTTTTTTTTTTCATTTTTCCCAACTATCACCATTCTGTGACTATGGCCTTATTTGGATAGACATGATTAAGTTAAGGATCTTGGGATGAGATCACACTAGATTTATGGTGGGTGGATCCTAAGCCCAGTGGCTAATGTCCTAATAAGAGGAGGAGATCTGACCCACCAGAGAGGTGACGTGAAGACAGAAGCAGAGATGGAATGATGCACCCAGATGGATGTGTCCCCGAGCCACAGGACCCCAGCAGATTCCAGCTGTCACCGAGGGCCAGGAAAGCAGCATGGTGTGGATTCAGCCTTTAAAAGAGACCAGACCATGTGGGACCATCCAATGACAGCCGATCCCAGACGTCTGGCCTCTGGCCTCCAGAACTACTGAGATGACTTCCTGCTGCTTTAACCCACTCAATCTGTGGTAGCTTGTTGTAGCAGCTGCAGCAAATGCACCCAGTGAGAATAGTAAAGTATTCAAAGGAAGTCTGAGGATGGGGAATCAGGATCAAGCCAGCGGCCTGCCTGGGCATATCCACTTCTCTCAGTGAAAAGGCAAGGAAAGAGAGGAGGAGAAATGAGGGGGGAGAGGAGGGGAGAAGGGAAGCTGAGGAAAAGAGGGAAGTAGGGAGAAGAAGGGAAAGCAGACATGCAAGCATTACAAAACTGGAGACTTGACCTTGACCACAGCTATGTGACTTCAATGGCCTATGGGGCTGATCCCTCATTCTCTTAGCAGCAAGTGGCTAGGACTGAATCTAAACCCAGCCAGCCTGGGTTTGAACCCTAAGGCCTTGGGACATCTGGTCTACCTGTGGTTCAGTGTACTCATCCTCAAAACTGAAATGCCAATGACTCCTCCTGCCCTGGGTGGATTTGAGGGTCACATCATCTCCTTGTATACATTACAGGTGACACGTGTGGAATGAACAGAGCCATGGTGGCAGCAGAAATCTTATTGTCAGGGCTCAGGGAGCATCAGGAAAGAGTGGGTAGAAAGAAAATAGAAGCTGGATAAGGGATTGGAGGCCTGTGCAGTGCTGTGAGGAGGCCTGTGCAGTGCTATGAGGAGGCCTGTGCAGTGCTGTGAGGAGGCCTGTGCAGTGCTGTGAGGAGACCTGTGCAGTGCTGTGGGGAGGCCTGTGCAGTGCTGTGAGGAGGCCTGTGCAGTGCTGTGAGGAGGCCTGTGCAGTGCTGTGAGGAGGCCCGTGCAGTGCTGTGAGAAGGCCTGTGCAGTGCTGTGAGGAGGCCTGTGCAGTGTTGTACAGTGCTGGGCAGAAGCCTTGCAGTGCTGTGTGGAGGCCTGTGCAGTGCTATGAGGAGGCCTGTGCAGTGCTGTGGGGAGGCCTGTGCAGTGCTGTGAGGAGGCCTATGCAGTGCTGTGAGGAGGACTATGCAGTACTGTACAGTGCTGGGCAGAAGACTGTGCAGTGCTGTGTGGAAGTCTGTGCAGTACAGTGGGAATGCCTGTGCAGTGCTGTGGGGAGGCCTGTGCAGTGCTATGAGGAGGCCTGTGCAGTGCTGTGAGGAGGACTATGCAGTGCTGTACAGTGTTGGGCAGAAGCCTGTGCAGTGCTGTGAGGAGGCCTATGCAGTGCTGTAAGGATGCCTGTGCAGTGCAGTGGAAAGGCCTGTGCAGTGCAGTGGGGAGGCCTGTGCAGTGCTGTGAGGAGGCCTGTGCAGTGCAGTAGGCAGGTCTGTGCAGTGCAGTGTGGAGGCCTGTACAGTGCAGTGTGGAGGCCTGTGCAGTGCTGTTCATTATCATCATGGCAGGAAGCATGGCATTGTGCCAGGCAGACATGGTACTGGAGGAACAGAGTTCTACATCGTAATCTGCAGGAAACAGAAAGGGACTGTCCTCCTCAGACAGCCAGGAGAAAACTGTTCCACACTGGGTGGAGCTTGAGCACTTGGAGACCTCAAAGCCCACCCCCACAGTGACACACTTCCTCCAACAAAGCCACACCTATGCCAGCAAGGCCACATCTCCTAACAGTACCACTTCCCATGGGTGGTAATGAGGGCTAAATCAATTCAAACCACCACAAGGTGTCAGGGAGACATTGAACATTCTATCCTGGGTGAGGAGTGATGAATGGCCACCAAAGGTGTCCCCCACAATAGGATGAGACCACCATCTCAAAAACAATTCCAGAAAAGATTTCACGATCTGTACCAACAACCAAGATCTATTCTATCTGTTCTGAGATTCTTCAGCAAAGTGTCAGGACTGTGAATTGTTTAGAGCGATCTTAGAGCAGTTTTCAGCCAAGGGGAGAGCTTCCAGATTTATCAGCACTCCGTCTTGTTTTGTTTAAGGATAAGCAGAGGTAAAGACAACAAGCCAAACCAAGTGTTATAATAATAACCCTGAAAATCAATAAGAAATACAATCACCCTGCTACAAAAGAAAGACAGAAGCCTTCTCAAATAAGCAATTCCGGAAAGCGAGCAATCCTGGCTGCATGTGATTGCGTACGTCTGTAACCCCAGCACTCGGGAGGTTCAGACAGAATTTCAAGTTCAAGTCCATCGTAGACCATATAACAAGACCCCATTTCAACCTCCACCCCAAAAAGCAATTAGTATGAAGGGAAGAAAGTGGAAGGAAACATAGAGATCCAAATAATAAAGTGTGTGGAGCTTTAAGCACCTGATTTATAATAATAGAAATATAAATAAAAATACAAGCAAAAACCATTTGATTCAAAGAACTAAAAATACCACAGGGTTGGCAGGGGCGTGGGGCAACTGCGGTTCTCAAGTGCTTCTGGTGGGTAAGTTGATACAGCCACTCAGAAAACTATTTAGAAATGTCTACTACAGCTAAATATATAGAGTGACCACACCTCCTTCTGCTCCTGGGATGTGAGAGCCTGCATCCCCGCAGCCATGGCAAAATCAACTAGAAAAAAAAAATCAAGATCTCTTTCCACAGAAGAAGGAATAAGTGAAAAACACTTTGTTCACAACAGCGATGTACCCGATGAGAAGGCACGAGCTACCAATGAACATACCCTGTGGATGAACCTGACAGACACAGAGGTGCGGGTGAGAAGCCTTTAACCCCAGCACTTGGGAGGCAGAGGCAGGTGGATCTTTGTGAGTTCGAGGCCAGCCTGGTCTACAGAGTGAGTTCCAGGACAGTCAGGGCTACACAGAGAAACCCTGTCTCAAAAAATAAAAAGAACGAAAGGAAGGAGGAGGGAAGGAAGGAGGGAGGGAAGAAGGAAGGAAGGAGCAAGCCAGGCCCAGCATAGGTACTGGGTGTTCCCAGTATGTGAGGGTGATGGACAGGCAGCGGACATAAGGAAATTAACTAGGAGAAGCACAAATAACTTTCTGGAAGAGTAGGAAATGTTGTATATTTGGGTCAGGGTTAAAGTTAAATGGACATTTCTGTACATTAAAATTCACGGAGAAGTGACTTATAACAAGTTCACCTTATATGAATTAAACCCAATAAAAAGTAAATTTATTCCTATAGTTCCAGTACTCCAGAGGCTGATGCAGGGGATTCTGCAGTACATGGCAAAACCCTATATCCAAAAATAGAGTTAATAATATATATATATATTTAAAACTCTAAACTATTAAACCAGGTCATTTTATTCCACAAGAATAAGAAAATAATCTATAAATATATGTAAGAGCTACTCTCTCCCTTCTGGCAGGTGGGAGTCATTTAGAATGATATTTCAAAAGAGCAATCCTAAAAACTCAAAACACTTGTCCCTTATACCGGCACTTTTATATACAAAAATTATCCTGTGAAAAAGCCAACAGACACACAGAAATGCTTTTATAAAGACACCTAATTCCTCGTTGCTTAGAACAGTAAAGACATTTGGAGCCCCCAAGGACTGATGAAATAAACTTGCCACATGTATTAGATGCCCATAACAATAATGGAAGTGGGGCTGAAGAGGTGGCTCAGTGGTTAGGAGCACCTGTTGCTATTGCAGAGGACCCAGGTTCAAATCTCTGCACCCAAGTAGCAGCCCACAACCATCTATAAATCCAGTTCCAGGTGATCCAAGGCCCTCTTCTAGCTCTTCGGGCATCAGACATGTACAAAGTGCACAGACATACAGGTAGGCAGACATCCACACACGTAAAATCATAATAAAAATTTAAAAGTAAACTCAATAGTTAATAGAATAGGAAGTAGCAAAAAGTCGTAAAACAGCAGTCCTCCTAACCCGGTTTCCATGAACAGTGGCTACAGATGGATTCGTGGATAGACAGAGGGGCTAGGCAGACAATAGCTAGACAGAGCCCGAAGGGCGTCGCTAATCCTAACCATTGCTCTCTTTGAATGTCCATCTGAAGTGGAGGAGTATGTTTACATCGCTGTATTGAAGGCTGCAAGTTTAAGATTGCATGGCCTCATCTGTTTGTGGCAAAGGAAGAAACCACAAGGTGAGACCAGAGGCATGGGATAGATGGATTCTTTGGGGACAGAGGGCACAGAAAGGGAAACTTGTCACTTCATGCTACTTCTGAGCCTGTGAGACCCCAACCTTCCACCACTTTCCCGCTTCCAACTACACTGCTGCCAAACTCATAAGGTAGAGTCTACGCTCGAGATCTGTACCCAGAAGATCCTCACCGCTGCCCGGCTGCATGGTGAGCGCAGCTCCTTTTCTGAACATCCTTCTCTCGGTGATGGTTGTGGAAACCGTGCAGAAGGCAGAAAACCCTGCAGCTGGTGTTTGTGAGACTTTCAAGTAAAATAAATCAAGATCTTGCCCTTGTGGTCACAATAAGCTAGTTAAGAAAGCTGGGCCCACTGGCTCCCTAAACTAAAGGGAAGGGGCCATCCTTGTGTCTGAGGCTAGGGTCTGAAGTAAAGGGAAGGGGCCATCCTTGTGTCTGGGGCTCAGCATTGTAGCTAGAAACCACAGCTGAGCTGGTGAGCGGCTGTAGGCACGAGGACCTGAGTTTGGTATCCAGAACTCACTTTATTAAAGCTAGGCTTGGCAGCATGTGCTTGCAGTGTGAATGCTCTGGAGACAGATAGGCTGGTGCCTAAGGCCCACAGGTTGGCCAGCCTAACCTACTGGTTCCAGTTCCAGGCCAATAAAAAACTGTCTCACAAAACAAGGTGGGCAGCGCCTGAACAATAGTTGAGGTCATCCTCTGGGTCCACATGCACATACACAATCTCTCTCTCTCTCTCTCTCTCTCTCTCACACACACACACACACACACACACACACACACACACACACACGCACCTCACATGCCCTGGGCAATTGGGGCCTTGGGTAAGTTTGGGGTTTCTCTTTTCCCTCAGAGCCTTTTGCAGTGAGTTGAGACTCTTGAGTTTCTTCAGTGGCTCCTTTGGCTCTTCAGTCTAGAGGCTCAGAAGACATAATTATGTCTCCAAGAATTACCTTACCATCAGCGGAACATATCCAAAGTCTGACTTTACATTGATATTTTCTTTATTTTTTCCCCTGGTAGAGATCAAACAGGGGGAGCAGTTACTACTTAACGGCAGGGTCAGCTACTCCTACAGTAGGTTGGACCACCATCTGGAGTTTCTGGCCTTGGGGCATTTATTGGTTTTGTTTTGTGAGACAGAGTTTCAATGTATATGTAGTCTTGCCTGTCCTGAAACTCACTCTGTAGACCAGGCTGGCCTTGAACTCACAGAACTGAAGGCTGTGCCTGTTTAGGCATCCCTACACAATGATGAGGAAGCACAGACCCTGGGCTTTAGAGGAGTCCCTGGCCTTGCCTGGTCCCCAGCCCGCCCCACTCCATCCTGTCTCCTGCTCTTACTGTCCCATAGCCATCCTTCTTGGCCCTCAGGCTCCTGGAAGGACCTGAAGAGGATTGTACAGGAGGGAGAGTTCTTTTTAACCTAAAACATCCACCTGCTTCTGATGTGCTTCCTTCCTTACCTGTGTCTCAATTCATTTGTGAAGGCCACTCCTCATCTCCTCACAAGAATGTGCTGTAGGCTCCACCCAGGAAGAGTTGGTCTTGTCCAGCCCAATCCTCAAAGCTAAGTAGCCATCATCAGATCAGGTGCACCTGCTTGTAAGAGACCATCCCCGTCAGGAATTGGCCCCCATGTTCCCTCAGAGAAAGCGAGTAGATGTGGGGAGGGTCATGGAACACTCATCTAAGATTCCAGCCACCTGTATACAGAGACTCTAGCCACCTGTATACAATTCTGCCCTAACTGTGTGTGATCTCTCAAGAGGTGCTGGAGAGGATTAACTGAGGGGTTCTCCATCCTCCACATTGAGTGCTGAGTGAGCAAAGTCTGTCCAGAGCAGCCAACACCTCCCCCATGCTCTCTCTATAAGCCAAATTAACTCCTTAATTACCCAGGTTCAATTTGGGAGATTGTAGTTGGGCTTATCTTTGGGACCTTGTAAGGAGGGAGTGGACACTGTTTGCTTGTTGACCTCATGCTTGGAGGTCCTGCCTGATTAGTGACTAGGGTTACAGAGGTTACTAAGTGCCCATTTTACACTGGCTCTATCACCCTGGGGACTTGTGACAGTCAGCGCATGTGTGAGTGCCTCATATAGGGAAGACAGAATTAGTTGCTGGAGCTGGGGAGGGGGGTGTGGCTTGAGATCAAAGAAATTTTGCTAAAGGGTCCCCCTAGAAGACACCACTTATCCCCCAGCTGGGGTGTGGAACGGAGGTGGGGGTGTCTGTGCTTCCAGGCAAAGGTCACCGGAGAGAACACAATACCTTGAGAAGATGTTCCTGGGCTGGAAGCCACCGAATTCTCCACTTATTTACCAGGCACTTTTCATCTTCAAAGCCCTGTGCCTCAATTAAGTAATTAATAGGTCTGGTCATGTCCACAGCTCTCCCAAAATAAGGCTGGTTGGGGCTGTGCTTTTCCCCCAGGAGACAGGCTTTCACGTGGAGTCCAGAGAAGCCCTGAGAAGAAGGCCGGGGTCCAACCCTGCAGACCAGCTTAAGTTGGGCTAGGAAGTGGAGGAAACACACACAGAGGCTGTGGTCTGCTGCCCCCTGGAGGTTGCCCTGATAACAGCAAGCAAATGGACCCACATAAACAATGCCTCTAGTAATCGGAAGAAAACAGCCGATTTTGTAGGCAAAGGCGTGTCTGGCCAGTCAGAGCCTTCTTAAAAAGGGGAAAGTGTTAATGCACAGCATAATAACTCCTCTCTCTTCTCAGCCACAGCCTAGACAGTCGGTGTTGGTGCCGAGTTAAGAAGTCCACGGGCTAAAGCCTTCAGAGTAAAATGAGAGAGCCCCTGAATTGATGGGTGAAAACTCCCCTTCATACATCAGAGGAGGAAAGGAAGGTAATTGCCCTCAATATTTATTTTTCATTTGGAAAAATTCAAGGCAAGAGGCTTTGAAGAAGTCAAGATCTGATTATAAGTCTAGGCTCTATGCCAATGGGATAAATCGTCTGGCATATTTTTTTCCAACATTGACTCCCTTTGCATCTGATGCCAATGGCCCAGTGCAATGAAAAGCACTCAGGAAAGGGTGCTATTCCTACATCACTGATAAAATGTGGGGTGCCCCCAGTGGCCATAGCTTGACTACCCCCAATACTGGCATCTCAAGCCTGTGAACAGCCTGAGTTCTACTTTGACATCTTGCCTGGTCTTTGTGTCCTCAAGACTTAGTGGGCCTGGGCTGGTCGTAGTGGGCCACGAAGTCTAGGGACTTCCAGACTTGGACAAATTAACAAACAAATAAGTAAGCAAGTATTGAAAGAGCATATACCTCAAGGGATGTGCTTCAGGCTGTAAGCACTCCGGCCATCTGACTTGTAGATGTGCAGAACTTTCTATTAGCCAAGCCTGGAGTCATGGAGAATGAGGGGGACTGAGCATCCGTCTGCAGCAGGCCTCTGGGCTTCAAGTCAGTCAACAGTATTCCATGAGATATGGGAAAACAGCCAAGAAGCAGGCACACTGACTCTGCTGACTATGCTTGAAGGAAGTGACGATCTACACTACAGTCTAAGGTAAACATGGGGGCTGGAGCTCTGCCTCTGCTCCCCAAGGAGCTCAGGTGAGTGAGACTTGGGGCTGGAGAAGGCACATGTGGCTCCAAAAGCACCAGCTGATGCAGAAGGAGTCAAGGCCCAGCAGGTGGGAGCACTACTAGCAGTCACCCTGTGAAGCAGTGGTTAATGGGTGGGTGTCACCAGACATGGATCAGCCAAGCTGCAAGGCAAAGACAGGCAGCTCTGGATACAGACAGATGACATTGAGAGCAGCTTTTTCCAGCTGACACCTAAAGGGACCCAACCACTCTCCCAGAAAGACAGTTTTTAAGATGGTTCAAAAGGCTGTCTTGCAAGAGGCTTACCCAAAACTATGGGGGAGTGGCATACAATATCCAAATCCCAGTGACCCCACCCTGTCTGCAGTGACTGAAGGTTCACTGGCCAAGACCCAGAGAGCAGCCACTGTGTCTGGCTACAGTTATCCAAATTCGATTTTCTACTGAAAGTGGAAACAAGTCAAGCCAAGGTAAACTCGGGACACGACTTAGCAGCAACTGTCACAACAAAAGCATTGCCATCAGGGAAACACAGCAAGGTCCCCACCACCATGGGAGGATGGTGACATGCCACAGCCAGCTGCTGCTCAGACACTTTTCAGAGAGATGTTTACTTTTATTGTACAACTATATGATGATGTCATTAAAGTCTTTGTTTTACAAATGGGGAAACTGAGGCACACAGCACTGTCAAGTGACTACCTAAGCTCCAGGTGTAATAGCAGTGCAGGTCTGAATCCGTTTGTCTGTCTCTCTATTTTTACATGCAAGGGTTCTAGTTGTGATGGAGGCCAGAGTGGTCAGAAATATCCACTGCAGACTGTGATGGGGAATGACCATCACAAAGAAGTGATGGCGGTCACCTTGAGAAGTTGGGGCCCTGGGGATGAGCCAGTGTTTCTCACACCCTACAGAGCTGGGGACTCTATGCCAGAGCCACTGCAGAGCCATTCCCAGCATGTTCTTATTTACTATGACTCCAGGTTTTGCCAGGTAGAAATTTCTGTATAAGTCAAATGAAGAGAATATATAGAGAGTTTGAAGCAAGTTAATGTGTTTTAAATGTTTGCTTATATTAACATTTTTGTTTGTGTAAGCCAAGAACAGGTGTTCATTGAGCCACTGTGCTCAGCCCTGCAGAGAGCCATTCTGAAGAGCAAGGACTATCGGAGGGTATTTACTACTGGCTCAGGAGAGCTCAAAGAGGAGAACACTGAGGAAGAGATCCAGGCTTGGGAAGGAACACCAGTCTTGGGTCCAAGGAATATGGCCGAACCATGAAAAAGAAGATGCCCCTTTGGAAACCAGCTAGGGTGGAGAAATAGCCATGAGGAGACAGGCTCCTAATGCTAGGCTATCCTTGCTGCGGCCCCTCTCTCATCCCAGCCGGTGTCCTCCTCCTTTGTAGACCTAGCCTGGGGGAGGGTGGGGGTGGAGACCCACAGTCCTTTCAGATGCCACCCATGCTTGTCTGTGGTTAACATTCCTCCTGGGATGAAGGCCTGTCTCTAATGTCCAGTGTCCTTTTCAGTCCACCTCATGTTGGATCCTGCTCACATCTAAGGGAGCTCCATCACCCTGAACACTAACAGCACCAGACGCAGCATGATCATGGGTGATGCTGGGTGGGGACTCAGTCACAGTCATCACCTTGTGGACTCTCTGCTTTTCCATCAGCCCTGGACACAAAGCCAGGCATGGAACAAGGGAAACTCAGCCACTTTCCAGCGATGGACACCTCCTGTCAGGGCTGCTCGGTAGGCTTGGTTTCGGTTTTGTGGGAAGAGAGGGGTCACATGGCGGGACCTTGAGAGACCATTTGAGGTAGACAAGGTACCACAGGAGGGTGCAGGACACACACACACACACACACACACACACACACACACACACACAATCTAGAGTTTGTCAAGCTGCAAGGTGAGTGAAGGTGGAGGCTGCACACCCCTCCCCAGGGCATGCCTGTCCAGCTGATGCATAGCTCCACACCCTCCTCCTCCCACCAGCTCCAAACACAGATGTTCTGAGCTGGCACGGTAGATACTGATCAGTTCACACTTCCAAGTCTGAACCTGTCCCTTTCCAGACCAACTTCCAGTCTTTCCATCTACAAAATGGGGACAGGTCCTCAGCATTTTTCTTTCTTTCTTTCTCTTTCTTTCTTTCTTTCTTTCTTTCTCTCTCTCTCTCTCTCTCTCTCTCTCTCTCTCTCTCTCTCTCTCTCTTTCTTTCTTTCTTTCTTTCTTGTTTGTTTTTGAGACAGGGTTTCCTCTGTGTAGCCCTGACTGTCCTGGAACTCACTTTATAGACCAGGCTGGCCTCGAACTCAGAAATCCGCCTGCCTCTGCCTCCCAAGTGCTGAGATTAAAGGCGTGTGCCACCACTGCCCGGCCAGCATTTTTCTTGATGACCTGGCTGAGAAACAAACCAGGAATGTGTACAACACCTGGCACAGGATCTGCAGATCTCTGCTCCCAGACATGTCTGTCTCCAGTCTTTCCCTCTTGTGTTTGAGCCCAGAAGATGTCTAACAGCTCTCAGAAGGGGTCAGGCCTGCCCATGCCTTCATCTTGCTCTTTGGATCTCTCCCCAGTTTGTGGAGATTTCTTGCTGCATTTGTAACAAACTAATAAACCATGGACCTCCAACGATAAAATGAATGCCAGGACTTCCCAGGTTAGCTCGGACATGGGCTCTTGGAGCCCAAGAATGGTGCTTGCAGGTGACCTGCTGTAAAGCATGCTGTAGACAGTAAGCATGCCATTAGCTTGTCCTTAAAGGGTGTCCAAGAGACAATACCCTGTAGAGTAGATCCAGCCCGAGCGAATTCTCTCTGCTCATGAGTCAGGTCATCTGGGGTCTCTTTGAAGCTCTTCCTGCTTCCAATAGATGTTGACTTAAGTGGGTCTGAAGAGCTGAGCAAAGACCCAGGTAGTTCAGACAGGAGATCTTGAGTTACATTATTTGTGGTATGTGTGTGTGTGTGTGTGTGTGTGTGTGTGTGTGTGTATGTGTGTACAGGTTAACATGTATATGTGAATACCTGTACTCATGTGTGCACATTATCCATGGAAGTCACAGATCAACTTCATGTATCATTCTTCAGGACCCCCCTCCTTGTCTTTTGAGGCAGGGGCTCTCTTGAACCCGAGGCTCACCAATTAAGGTACACTAGCTAGCCAGCAAGACCGTGGTCCCAGCTAAGTCAGAAAACATCTCTAGTACTGGTATTACAAGCTCAAGCCACTTGCTAGGCTGTTTAGAAGGATGCTGGGGCTAGAACTCGGGTCCTCATGCATGTGTGGCAAGTACTTTACCTATGAGCTAGTTCCCTGGCTCCAGGTTTAATTTATAACTGAGTATCTGCTACTACATTGCTGAGAACAAGGCTCCTTTCTTGTCTGTTATGTAAGATGAAGGTTTGCCCTGTGCCAACCCTTGGGTGCTGAGAAGACTAAATTTCAAGTCTATGCTCAAATGCTGTGGCTGTGTCAGGTACATGTCAGCTCCCAGGGTCTTTCTCAGGCTGATAGTTGGTTAAGAGACTATGTTTTAGATGGGATCCCCAAAAAATACTGGCCACCACTTCCCAGGGGTGGGAACCCTAGCCCCATTGAGACCCCAGATTAGCCTCCATACCTGGAAGGTTCCAGAAGAACTGCTCTAGCGGGAGTCCATGTTCATGACTGAGGCTCTAAGAGATATGGAGACTGATGTCTCTTGATCATTGAGGAACTTTGAGGTAAATAAGGTTGTGAGGGACAGAAGAGCTGGGTCTGTCTTGGGCTCTGCTGACTGAAACCTAGAGCTAAGGAACACCTGAGGACTCACCAGTCAACTTGGCTTCCAGCTGCATGCTCAAATCAGACTCCTCCAAGATCTACGGGCATGCTCTGGGCATGGCCACTGCTAAAAAGGGGCTTGTGGCAAAACCTCAGCAGGAGCTATGACTGTGCCTAGCCTAGATCTGCTGTAAGTGTTCCCCTGGATACAGCATCTTGTCATTTGGAAGGGTGAGGGCTAGGTGTGGAAGGGCATCATGGATGGTGGTAGTTGAGAACGGCAGAGGAAGCTTTTCCTCTTAGATCGTCGTGTTCATCAACAGACAGAACTCACGCTGATGCTTGAGGCTCTGGTGGGACAGCAATGGGAGCATTGAGCAGATCTCTCCGGAAAGGATTATTCTCTCCAAAGAATGGGTTGGCTATATAGCATATTCAGCCATTTTTCATTCTTTGCAAATGTCCCTTGCCTTCTGCCCTCTTTGCCATGTGCAGAACAGAGAAGCCTGTGGCACAGATGGTCACCAAATCTGGGACTTCTAGTCTCCATAGCTACATGTTATATACCCAATCTCAGCTCTTTTATTATTACAAATAATATAAAACAAACTAGATCTAAACCACCTAGGATGTGTAGAGTCCTTCTCAGATATGATGAGCATTAGCCAGTATCCTGGCTGGTTTTGTGTGTCAACTTGACACAAGCTGGAGTTATCACAGAGAAAGGAGTTTCAGCTGAGAAAATGCCTCCATGAGATCCAGCTGTAAGGCATTTTCTCAATTAGTGATCAAGGGGGGAGGGCCCCTTGTGGGTGGTACCATCTGTGGGCTGGTAATCTTGGGATCTATAAGAAAGCCAGCTGAGCAAGCCAGGAGAAGCAAGCAAGCCAGTAAGTTACATTCCTCCATGACCTCGGCATCAGCTCCTGCTTCCTGACCTGCTTGAGTTCCAGTCCTGACTTCCTTTAGTGATGACCAGCAACGTGGAAGAGTAAGCTCAATAAACTCTTTCCTCCCCAACTTGCATCTTGGTCATGATGTTTGTGCAGGAATAGAAACCCTGACTAAGACAGCCAGTGATCTGCAGATTGGTTCCTGCTTAGCAGCTATGATATGGGAGAAGGGGAAGAACTTGTGTGAGATCAGGTGGCAGATTGGGAGCAAGCTGGGGAATGGGCCCAGCATGTCCTCCTGAGATCATTCTGCCCTCATAGAACGGGAAGACAGATCAGCAGTCACGTGGCTACATATACCTTCTCTGAAACTGTGATCTTCCCATTATACAGACACACTCAAACACAAGAAACGCAGACAGACAGATGGACACAGAGTAGTGAGGAGAGACACTAGAGTCAGATTTGGAGAAAGGCCAGAGACACCTCATGGCTGGAGCAGGAATGACTTGTGAACTCATGAATGAGACACAGAAAGACCGGTTAAAAATGGTCAACTCAAATCATGTAGCCATGTTTTTTCTTGCTTCTTGAGATGGGGACTTACTATGTAGGCCATTCCAGCCTCTTGCTGGTCATCCTCCTGCCTCAGCCTACTGCATCCTGGATTGCAAGTATGTACCACCACGCACAGGTGCTAGATTTTCTCTAACGAATGTTTTTACATGTCCTGTGACCTAAGTCAGATGTGGTGAAATAACCACCCTCATAGAAGACATTTTTGTTTGCAACTGTTTATAATAACGTTTTTTTCCTAAACAATGACAAAAAGAATAAATTTTAAAGATTTAAATATCATTTAAACACACAGTTTTGTTAGACAAAGAAAATGGATCAAGATGCTATTCTGTTTTTCCAACACTAGAATCCTGAACAGAGAATGAAGACTGAGGTCAGTCTGGATAGATAATGGAAGGTCAAGTTTCTGATTTGAGTTCCTTCCCTGGCTTCCCTCCATGATAAACTGTGCCCTGAGAGTTGTAAGAAGAAATAAATGCTTCCCTCCATGAGTTCGCTCATGGCATTTATCAGAGCACGAGAAACCTATCTGAGATACAGCCTTTCCTGAGAGCTGTGCACAGATGTGGGAAAGGAAGAAGTCTATTCTAAGAACAGCAAATAAAGATGCCAAGGGCTGGAGAGAGGCTTTACACAGAGGAGAGCCTTGTCCTCGCAGAGAAGTAATGAACATGGGCAAGATGCTGACTGGTAGTGTTCAGTGCGGTTGACTTTTTGTGACACAGAGGGTCACAAAAATCAACAGATATGCCTTTTGTCCCTTTCTGCCACTTTCTGGGAGTGCCACCAGATACTCTGAAAGTAACATGGGTACAAGATGACTCCTCACAGCTTCACTGGCAGGGGCTGGAAGTTGGAAATAAACCCAGATGTCCATCAAGAAGAGCTTAGTTAAATAAGGCATGGAACAGCTGAACAACAAACTCAGGCACAGCGATGAGAAGGAATGAGGAAGCTGCCTGGTGCTGAGGTGAGCACAGATCCAGGATGTTTTGGTAAGGGACAAAAAAAACAAGGAACAGTATAACATGTATAGAACGTCACTGCTCGTGATAGAGGGGAGATAAGGATATGCCAGGTGTCCTGGGACAGGGATATATGAATTCCAGAAGAGTCTGCAAACAAAGATGGTATCTGTGGGCAGGACAGGATCTATGCTGGTGGGGGATGGGCTAGAAGAAAGGAAAACCTTGTAGACTTTTCTATTTGCAAGTGCTTTGGATGACAAAAAGTTCACACTGGCGTGACCATGTCAGTGTCTTATGAAAATATCCAGGATAGGCAGGTCTGTAGAGACAAGCAAGTGATTTCCAGGGTCTGGGAGGATGGGGACATGGAGAGTGACTGCCCAGTGGAGGGACAGTCTCCTTCTGACTATGATGGGTTGGAGAAGTGGCCACGGTCATACGTGTCTTGAATGAACTAGAGGTGACTGGTAGTAAGTTTTATGTGGTGTATGTTTTCTACAGTGAGCAGGACAGTGTATCAGCTTTCTAGTATATGGGTTTCCTAATGTATAGGTTTCCTAATGCATAGGTTTCCTGATCCCAGCACTTTGGACTATACCAACTCCTAGTTCACTCAAAGGTTCTCTCCTCTGGGAGAAGTTCCAGGCTCAGACAGGAGTCACTCGGGGCCCTTTCCATGGTCCTGCTCAGTCTAGGAAGCTGAGAAATGGGTAAAAAATATTAACTCTGATTCCAGCATGAAGCTTCTCCATGGACCTTGAAAGTCATGCTCCCAAGAACCCATTTTACCTAATTTATTTAAAGCAAAACCATAGAGTGTGAGGGGTTGCAGCCAATGGAGTTACAAGATCAAGGGGTTCAGCCCGCAGGTTCCTGAGGTAATGAGGTACCAGCTGCTGAAGAAAGGACTGTAATACCAGGGACCCTAAGCCTCTGCCACGAGGGCTGTGGGAAAGACAGACGAAAATGTGACTTCTGTCAAGAGAGTGACAAGACAACCAGACACAAGCCGCAGACCGGACATCAGTGTTTTTAGGGTTGCCAACATTCTCTGTCAGGGTAGCTGAGCGGTTCAAGTCTTTCACACGGCTTCATGCAAAACGGGAGGTTCTCTGACTAGTCATCAGGTCACCTAGCCATTAACGATGACCATTAACGAACCTGCTTGATGGGCTTGGAGCAGAATCAGCCCAGGAGTGGGGGAAGTGGATGGCATCGAAAGATCTAAGGATGAGCAGGAACTACAGCCTCAGTGGACACCGGACATGGGGAGCAGAGCAGTTAGGCACAAGGCAAAGCCTCTCAGCAAGCACTTTGAGGTAGTCCTCACGTCATCCTGTGAAGAAGGCATTCCTTTCTGAGGAAACAGAGTTTCTAGAAGTTTCTCAATCTGCAGAGCTCCATCACTGGATGCTGGCTTAAGATGCTGTTCCGTCTTCCCCCAAAGTGTGTGTATGTGTGTGTGTGTGTGCGTGTGCATGTGCATGGTTGCCTGCAACTCCATGTATGTCTTCGTGTGTCTGTGGCCATCTGTCTGTGTTTCTTGTGTTTGAGTATGTCAGTCCGTGCCTCTCCTCCCCTTCCCCCATGGTTTCACGTTTACCTTTTCTTGTGTGACTTGGAAGGTGTCAATCGTGGTTCAGTCAGCTCACCAATAAGATGGAAGGAGTGCTAAGCTTGCCCTGTAGGAACCTGTGAGAGTGACACAGAGGAAGACTTTGAAGTCACAGTGTGTGTCTGAGACCGTCGCCAGTCCATGCTAGCCTCTACGGCTTTCAGATGTAGCAGCTGCTATCTTATAGTTTTCTGTTGTTCAGCGTGGCTGGAAATGGTGTGTCTAGTCAATAGCAAATCCCCAGTAAGGAGCCTCCTTACACAGACTGCACTTTATTCTCTTTCAAACATTGAAACACAATAAAATGTCCCAAGGCTGAACACTCAGAGAGATGAGTGTTGTTTCCTGGACAATCTAGAAGCAGGTCGGGGACCCACTGCCACAAACCTGTGCCTTAGCTCTCAGGCACCTGGGCAGTTAGTTGTGCACAAAACCCAGAGCGGTGGTCGGGATGGGTCAAGGAGCACTGTATGCTGCAGTGTCGCGCTGCTCACCCAAGCCCCCCTTGCTTGGGAGCAGGGACGACCTTGACCAGGTATGCACTTGTGACTCAACCTTCTGTTGCCCCTTGCTGTTTGCTGGACTCTCTTCCAAGTTCATAATCAGCTTGAAGCTTCCTTTAAAAGAACAGCTTGGCCCCAGCAGGCTGCTGGAGTGACATGTCAGGCTGTCCCAGGAACACAGTTGTTTCCCAACAGCCCGAGTCATGCCAAATTGCTTGAGGCTTGTACTGTAGTGCAGCCTGAAAATACTTCCCCCCATCAGATAAAAGCTTTCAGTGCACTGTAGTGCAACCTGAAAATACACCCCCTATCGGATAAAAGCTTTCATTGTACTGTAGTGCAACCTGAAAATAAGTCCTCTCCCCCATCAGATAAAAGCTTCCAGTGCACTGTAGTGCAGCCTGAAAACACACTCCCTTCCCCAGATAAAGGCTTCAGAGTCAATAACTCCACAGTAGATCTGGACAACCATCCATTCCTTTCCGTCTCTAAGACCACTACTTTTGGGGCAACTGAATCTCTGAACTTCTCATAGATCTCATATGAGAAGAGATACCCACTGCTCTAGCCTGTCCTGCCTCCTGACTCTTTCTAGAACTTGCTAATTGTGCTCTCCTACTGAGATTCTCAGTCCTGCCTTTGCCTCCTACAGTGTCCTCAAACATGTACCTCCCTTCCTGTCCTTATCATTCAAAGAGCCAATCATATACTGACTTTCATCTCAGAGCAAGAGCTTCCCCTGCCCCTGTCATGATGCCCTGGTATCTCCTCGAGGAAAGTCTAAACCTAGTGGGTCTGTCCATTCCAAAATGTGCCCAACATGAGAAGGTATGCTCAGGATGAGGGTGTGAATAAGAATTGCTGCTCAGTGCTCAGTTATCCTGTGAATTATGAAAACAACAAATTTACCCAAGATTCACGTGATCTGATCTGCCACCGACAATGCTTCCCAAACTTTAGCAACCACATGAATTCTCCAGGGATGACTAAAGGATGGCAGTTTCTAACTTGGTCAACTTGCAGTGAGCCTTGGTAGTTGACATTTCCAACAGATGCCAGTGTGGACATTTCCTTGGTAGTTGACATTTCCAACAGAGGCCACTGTTGGCCTCTCCAAGGAACACATTTTGAGACTATTTACCATGGCCCGTGGTCATCAACTATGACCAGATAAGGGACTAGGGACAAGTAATCCAAGCCCTCAAAAGGCCCTTGAGTCATCCTCAGTGATGAAATCTTAGGTGACTCAGAACAACGACCACTGTTCACCTCTTTTTCTAGTTGTTGCTAGGTCCCAAGGAAAAGGTAAGTACAAGGGAAAGAAACAGTGACCGGACAACACACTGATGCAGAAAGCTGACTGGAAGAAAGCCAGGCCAGTTCTCATGGGGGACCTGGAGCCCAGCCTGAGCTGGGATGACATCCTGAGTTCCAGCCCCTAAGGGACACTAACTCCTTAAGAAGGGACTGTGTCACCCTCCATACTCCCAGTGTTAGAGCCATCTCAATGCCACGTGGTCCTTCCTGGCCTCATGGATGCTTTGAGATACTGTCCCAGAATGGAGGTATCTACCATGCTCATTATTATCACCAAGCAGAAGTTGTCCCTTCCTAAAAGGATCCCCACGTATGTCAAATGTGTGAGGATGTATCAGTTCCCAGGTATCTTCAAGTGGGAAGATTTACTAAGACTGGTTTTCTAGTCTCAAAGGCAAAAGCCAATAATGAAACGTCTACCTCCAGAGACGGTGATGGGAAACCGTGTTGCATGTGGTACTCCTCAGGGGAGGATGATACAAAAGCAAGCCTGCCCAGCAGGGAAAAACAAACACCTCATGGTCTCGCTCATATGTGGAATCTAACGACCCTGATGTCATGGAGGGCAAGACTAGAATGATAGCTAGCAGAGGCTGAGGGGACTGGAGGGAGAGGATGATAACCAGCCAATTGTACAAGTTAGAGCTGGGAAGAAAGAATATGAATACAGTCTGGTGCTTTGATACACAGCAAGTGAACTGGCTAGCAGCATCACATCCAGCATACCAAACACCTGCAAGAAAGGGTTTGGATTTATCAAAAAGAAATAACAACCGTCATGACAAAAGAGAAATACCCTAATTTGACTATTACACAACATATAAATGTATCAAAACCTCAAGCTGTGCCCGTAAAGATAGGTAAAATTATGTATCTATTAAAAATAAAATCTAAAAGGTGGGACCTCAACATTTTGGGACCGACACTTGATGTGTTTCATAGAGGACCCATTTGTCACTTCACTATTGAGTCAGAATTTTCAGGTTCTAGCCCCCTTGCCTCCCTTCCAGCTCCGCCAGCCACTGAGACCAAGCCTTGGAACCTCTAGGGACACTGACGACCAACGAACCTAAAACACAGGCTTTTTTAAGAAGCATCCCCAGGGGTGGAGCACAGCACTCGAGCGTGAGAGGCCAGAGCTGCAAAGCACAGGTGGGGTTGTTCAGTCTGCTGGGCATTTCTCCTCTCTTTTCTGGGTCTTGTAAAAGTTTCTCAACTGAAGTTATTCAGAAAGTTAGTGGCTAAGGAGACAACAATCAACATAGTAGACATTTCCTCTGCCCTTCCTCTTCTGAGTCTCCCAGAATCCTGGCTGCTTTGAGGAGATGTGTTTCTCTTCAGATCTGGGTCACCTTTAATGGTCTCACTATCTAGAAGATAAGAGAGAGAACAGCTGAAACTCGGACACAGAAATATGGCTGTGTCTTGCTGGGCTCGTCACGCGCATTCTCGGCTAGAGGAAGTGACTCAGACAGGATGTGAGTGCCCTACACTTCGTTATGGCTTCTGAAGTGATCTGGGCTCAGACAAGACTTCTTCCCAGGCTCCCAGGTCAAGGGACTTCTTTTGGGGAGAGATAATGAGTATCTGGGACAGTTACTGTTAAAATTATTTGGGAGGTGTATAGCCCTTCACAATACTGCTTTGTTCAGAGTCAAAATTGTTTCATTTCTATTTCTTCTCTCAAAGTCGAAATAACAGGTGTGGGACTTGGAGAGGAAAGGAGGCTTGTTCTACATCCAACCAGCACTGACCTAACTCCCTGCCTACCAGGCCCTGGTCAGCCTCCTGTGGCCTACTTCCTTACATTTCAAGGGTTGCCCAAATTCTTAACACCACCACCACCACCACCACCACCACCACCACCACCACCACCACCACCACCACCACCACTCCTTAAATTTCGTGTTCATTGTGTCTAATGCAAAAATGCTACATACAAAAAGCCTAGCACAGTACCCCAGGAGAAAGCCTGATAAATGTGCTTTTGCCAGTTTTGCATGATTTCATGCATTTTCATCAACGTCCTTATCAGAGTTCCAAGAGATGAGTGGGGAAAAAAAATCTTTCACAGATGAGCAAACTGAGATTCAACAAAATTAAATAACTCGCCCGAGGCTACACAGCTCTTTCCCCAGTCATCTTGAGTCACAATTAGCTGTCTGGGTCCCAGAAAGAAATTGCAAACCAACAACTTGATGGCGGGGAAACGAGCCGTCTAGAGGGGGCTGCTCTGAAAGGAATGTGGATGGCTCCTGGGAGCCTCAGCACCACACTTGGGTACCTCCAACCACTCACAAATCTGCGAGTGTTTAAAAGGACGAAAGGCTTATCCCAAATAAGCCTTTTATTATCTTAAAGTTCAGAGAGCACACTAAATACTGCAGGCCAACTGTTTGTGAGCATGAACCATCCAAGTTAATCCAGAATGTTCTGAGTCTCTGCCTGGGTCAGTGCAAGACACTGCCAAAAGAGACTGGCATTGATCATTGAACCAAAGCCTGTCTCTAACAGAGTTTAAAACAGCCATTGTGCACACATGTCCCTTCGGGGCCCTATAGATTGCTCTGTTTACTAAATCTCTACTGGCTTCTGGTTTGCATTTCTCTTTTTTTGTGCTCAACAAAGGATATATTGTTCATTACTAAGATCCCTTGATTAAAAATCCAAGTGTTGAGTAATCGCACTGTTCCTGGCTATGCTAGCCCCTCCCCCTGTTCCCTGATTCTCATCTACTTCAACTTCCTTCTCCATCCATCTCACGAGGAGTGGGTCTGAACCCACATCTGTTTGATGTTACTGATAGTGCCATTCACACATGTGCCTGTAAAAAAAAAGATCCCAGAAAGACTCAGGACGGGATGGGGAGATGGGAAGAGAGGGCTGGGTTGCTGGGAACCGTCATTCTCCTGATCTTGTCTGTAATGCACGGTTCCACAAAGATTAGCTTCGGGCATTAAGTATTAATGTTGCTCTGAATTTTAGGTAAAAATTAAATGACTTAGTAGTTGTTAGTTTGGAAGACAGCCAAGACTGGCCAGCTGCCATCGAGCACCCTGGGAAGACGTTTTGCATCCCAGACAGTAAGGGCAACACTTGCTACAGTGGAGAGTCACTACTGTGACACGGAGCCCCTATCAAACAGAAAGCCCAAAGATGCCACAGCCACAGGTGTTAGAGGTTCGGTCATGGCGTCCAGGAGGTAGTCCTTGTAAGAACACAGTTCAAATTTTATCGATGACTGTTCCTGTCATTCACAATAAGAAAACTGAAATGGATCTTCAGACATCTCTGAAGTGCCAGGAAGAATCTCTTTCTCAGAAAAGTGATCACTGCTACCAAGCCAACAGGTGATCTAATCAGCCCAACCAGACAGGGTAACCCTGAGATGTCTCTGAAAGATGAGACACTTTCTTTATCAAGATGTCCTGGGGGTAAATTTAACACCTCCCCCATTTCAGTCATTTCGGATCAAGCCACTATTGTCTTCTAGAAAGTTCCTATGAAACCAAATTAACTCCTAAACTCACAGGGAACATTTCCTTGGGTCTGGCCTTCAGGACAAGTTGGAAGCCTGTGTCTCTATAGCAACCACATTAACAGGGTACCTCAGGGTCCCCAGAAAATGTGCTTCCTGACAAGGGTCACCACCGTGTCATCTGTTAAGACACTGTGGTTGAGACCGTGCATTCATTTCTCACCAAGGAGACTGCTGTGTCATCCAACATGACCCAAGGAAACCGTGCCTGAGAACAAAACCAACTTGGCTGAGTTGTATTACAAAACCAAAATTTAATTGTGCTTCTGGGACATAAAATCCCAAGAATCAGGAGAGTGGGCAATACCACTTAAATAGTAGTCTCATTGCACAAACGATGATATCTCTCACTGGAATGTGGTTCCCAGGGAGAGCAAGCTAAGCAAGCTATAGGGTGATCACCTTCAAGCCTTTCCCAGTGAGAGATGCTCATCATGGCCTTGGAAGGGGATTCTTTCAAAAGCTGGGAAGAGGTGACGTAGCCACTCAGGCTGCACAGACAAGTGTGTGTCACGCGGAGCCAGACAGGGTGCTGTTCAAACAAATCTCAGAGATGACACGCACTGAAAATCTCTCTCTCTCTCTCTCTCTCTCTCTCTCTCTCTCCCTCCTCCCCTCCCTCCCTCCTTCCGTCCCTCCCTCTCCCTCCCTCTCTCTCCTTCTCTCTCCCTCTTTCTGCACCAAGAACCTTGGGGCCTGAAGACTGGATTTCCGTCCGTGTTGTATCTGCCCTGGTGACCTTCCATGGCACAAGCAGGCCTTGCTTGTCTCGTATCCACAGGAGCCTGGTCACCACCTAGTGTTCTGATTTTGACAGAGGTTTCCCTTCCCTTTGGTGTAAGTGCTGAAGGCCTCCGACTTCCCCATATTCTGGAATGAGACTCAGAGAAAGCTGTTTATTGCCTTTACAGCCCTCACCATTGAAAGACTGTGACTGGTTTGAATGATAATCCAACAATTGAAACACACATACTATAAAACTACCAAATGTGCATAGGTAGCTGTTTTACTTTTTTTCCTTTGCTATGGCAAAACACCCGGCAGAAGCAACTTTTAGAGAGAGAAGGTTTAATCAGCTCATAGTTCTGGTCCATGTGTAGGGAAGTCAGGGATGGGACTTGAAGCAATTAGTCCTTCGGCATAGAGCAGACAGGGATGGATGTGCACGCACCTGCTCCTCAGCTCACTTTCTCTGCTGTTTGGTGATTCAGGACCCAAAGTCAAGGAATGGTGCTGCCTACTTTTAGCCTGGGTCTTCATACAATCCCCACAACATCCTACAGACATGTCCGCAGGCCAACCTGGTCTTACAGCCCTCACTGAGACTCTCCTCCCGGGTGCTTCTAGACTGTGACAAGCTGACAAAGCTAACCATCTCAAGGCTGAAACCCAAGAACAGGGAAGAATTTGTGCCTTTGAGTTTGGGTGCAGCATCTTCCAGACTCTTTGTTAAAACCGTTTTTTTCTACTAAAGGAGCAGCCTTGGCTTGGCTGTTGTCTGTGGTGGTGGTGTTATTGTTCATTTATATAACTGCCTTTGAGCTGAATTCGGGGAGGACTAAAGGAGAACCATGTCTACCTTGTACCAAGACGTTCGGCCACCTGTTCAACACGGAGAGGAGTCGTTACAAAGCCCTTCATTGACCAACTGCAAGAAATCCTTCCTTCGGCTCCACCTTCTCTCCCCACCCTTTGGCAGAAACACTGAGTAAATAGTACACTTAGTGCCAAGACGTGGAGGTCAACAAACTCTTGCTTTGTCACAGGAACCTGGGAATCAGGTCAAGGGGACTTTAGGGAATGTCAGACTTGCCCGCCCCACGGAGTCTGAGCCTGAGGATTAACAGTAAGAGAGTCTAGAGGATGCTCGCCAAGAAGATATGCAGCAGACACCTGATGCCACGACTTGACTTGGCGACACCTAAGAGGTTTGGCAATGCAACCTCTGTTGACCTCAACCAGGAGTTGTGTGTTGCTGGTAGAGCCATACTCTAGAGTGCTCAACACAAACTCTCTAGCCTGACTGTGACAAGCCTACTCTAAGCTGGCTCCTAAGATCCTAGGCCCTGGTGTACATGCCCTTACTCTTGAGGTTGGGTAGGACTTGTGAATAAATACTGTAGAGAGAATATCGTATGGAAGTGGCACCTGTCGATAATAAATCTGATGCGCTATGGTGTAGGCAGGAAATAAGAGGTGGGACATCCGGAAAGAGAATGAATTCTGGGATAGAGCCAGGCACAGGAGATTCACCCGGGAAGACAAATGAATAGTGTCTGAGCTCTGGTATCAAGCCACGTGGCAGAATGTGGTTTAGAGTAAATGGGTTATAATAGTTATGATCTAGTCAGAGAAGAGCCTAGCTATATGGCCAAGGTATTCGTAAATATAGTTTGAGTCTGAGTCTTAGTTCTAGGAGCATGGGGCTGGGAGGTAGAACAAGACAAAACTTCTACAAAATACAGTATCCTTCCTGAGATTAGGTCACACAGCAGAGCAAAGGAAATGACAGTTCCTAATCAGTTGACTTGGGCGTAGGGGTTCCTGGGGTTTGGTTTGATCTGCTGATTGTAAAGGAGAGTCCCTTGGATGGGCCTGGACTGATCAAGGGAGTGCTGAAAAGAAAGAGCATGAGTCAGACATAAGGGGGATTGGAGAAAGGTGACTCAGTTTAAACACCAGGAGCCGACCTGAAAACCTTGTGTGGGAATCCAGCTTTAGCCAATACCTTCCTTTCGGCCTTTGTGACCCTGAACAAGATAAGCAGTTCTGGAACACACCGACTTCTTATGGATTAGTCAGATTTCTGTGGCTGTGGCTGGGAGCACGTGGGGAAGCAAAGCCACTCACCTCAGTGTGGAGAAAGCAAGAAGGTGGAGGAAGGGCCTTCAAAGGACACACCCCAAGCTGCTCACTTCTAAGTTGCTTAAGCCTGCCTTGCTAAACTTTCCATTCCATTCCATCAGCACCATAAGCTAGCAGCCAACTCTCAGCACCACAAGGTCTTTGGAGGACATTTCAGAGCCAACCCAAAATACTCCTGACCGCTGCAGCCTGTGGCATAGTAAGTACACGCCGTGTGTGCTAAGCTGATAACTTTGTGGCCTTTGTTGCATGGTGTAGAAGACAACTATGTCAAGGCTAGGGAGAAGGCTCCCTGGGTAAGAGCACTGGCTGTGCAGGCATGAGGACCTGAGTTTGAACCTCCAGCATCTACACGTAAAAAACCAGGCATGCTGTGTGTACTGTAAACCCAGTGTTGTCCAGGGGCGGCAGGCGGTAGAGACAGGCATCCCTTAGTAGCTTGCATGACAGTAAGCTTTCAGTTCAATGAGAGATCTACTCTTAAACACATAAGCTAGACAACAACAAGAGGGGAGTCCCTGAGGTCCATCTCTGGCCTCAGGACACACGTGCCTGCCTACATACCTACATACATGTAACACACACACACACACACACACACACACACACACACACACACACACACACACACACACACGCACACACACACACACACCATTATCATCACCGTGATTATCATGGCCATCAAAAACAACTACAGAGGGGAGACATGCCTGCATTCCTCCACATCCGTGTTCTCTGGACACGCGTCCCCAGGCACGTGTGTTACTTACTCCTTAGTGAAGCAAGCTGAGTCGGATGGGAGGAAGTTGATGCTCCCGAAACAGTCCCTCCTCTTTGCTCGCTCACCGAAAGCGGAGATGAAGCCGTGGGAGTTCTGTGGAAAGGATTCCCACTGGACACACTGAGGGTGATCTCTGCTGATCCCCTGAGAAGCGAGCCCGCGAATAGACATCCCTCCTGTACTTACAGATCTCATACATGCCCGAAATGTGGAGAATGGCCCCTTCAGAAAGCAAGATGTCTACCGAAAATTCCTAAAGCAGGTGGCGAGCAACGTCCAAGCTAAGAACAAGCCCTGGTTTAAGAGCCATGATGGGAATTGTCAACCTGCCTGGGCTTGGTCTTGCCGTGGAAGCCAACCTCCGTTTGCCTGTGAAGATGTTTCCAGATTTAACTGAGGGGGGAGGCCTACTCTGAAGGTGAGTGGCTCTGCCCAATGGGCTGGGCTCCTGGACTGAATAAAAAGCTAGACATTAGCAATCATCTTGCTTTGCTACCTGACTGCAGATGCAACAGGACAGCTGCCCCCTATCTGCTGCCATGACTTCCCTGTGTGTTCAGAACGTAAGCCAAAATAAGACCATACCCCTAAGTGACTTTTGTCAAATATAATGTCACAGCAATGAGGCAGTGGGTAATAAAGATGGTATTCATTTCTGTGCCTGGGGACTCTTCTCGATATTATCACTGGGCCTGAGCCCATCAGTCCGAGTCAGGGTTGCACACTGAATAGGTTGGAAAGGCATAGATGGCAGTGTCGTGCAATCCCTGCATTTGACAGTAGGAAGTGGAGCTCAGGGGGGGTCAGCTGTTGTTATGTCAGATGCGAAGTGTCCCCCACAGGCTCACGTGATCACACAGTTGGTTCCCAACTGCTGGCACTGTTTTGGAGCCTTCCGGGCCTGGAGATTGAATGTCAGGTGTAGGGCCCTCTGAGTATGATCTGAGGTTAGAGACTGGCTCCACTTCTGGTCTGAGCTGTTTCCTGATTGCCACAGCAACAGAACCAGTAACCCAGAACCAGTAACCCAGAACCAGTAACTCGCTGCCTAATGCCTGGAGTAGCTCCCAGCAGCAGGCCAACCTGCCACAGTGATGGGCTATAGTACTGCCTAGAGTACTGAATAAGCCCTTCCTCCTCCCCTTGTCTTTCTCTGTCAGGGGCTCTGTCACAGCAATAAGAAGAGTAACTCAGGTCTCTCCCACAGCCACCCAAGCGTGATTCCTACCCCTCTCGTTGGTCTTAGTTCCCTGGGGATTCAGTTAGCACCATGGAGACAGTGGGCAGAGCTTAAGTCATCAATGTGTTATGCTCTCACTGGTCCAGAGGCTGGAACTCTCCGATGAGGGATCAGCAGAGCCTCTCCCAGCTTCTGGTAGAGGCAGAGGTATGGTCTTGGAGTTCCCAGGTTTTCGGCTGCACCTCTCCTGCCTCACAGCCCACCAGGACATGGTCCCTTCCTTCTGTGTGTCTGTGTATTGTCTCTTCTTATGACAATATCTGTGACACCGGAATTAGGGACCAGCTTCACCTGATGGGACCTCATCAGAATTTAACTAATTTCATCTACAAAGATCCTCTTTGGAAATAAGGTCATAGTCTGCAGTTCCAAGCCAGTATGAATTTTGAAAGAACATTTTACATTCAGATATACATACATACATACATACATACATACATACATACATATATATATATGCATATATAAATATACACTAACAAATATACACTTGTGTGTGTGAGAGTGTCTGTGTTTGTGTGTGTGTGTGTCTATGTATGCACACTTGGGTGGGTGGGTGTGCACACGCTCGCATGCCCATGTGCATGGAAGCATGCCTGCACACTCACTTCTGTTTCTGTGCATGTTCTCAGAATGAATCGCAACCAGCTTTCCACCTGTGCAGCCCCTCCCAGCAACGTTCTTCGTCACTATAACTTACGTTGCTATAACCCGGGATGCAGAAGTCTGAGTTGAACTAAACATAACATTGGCATCTAGCCAATGGTGGATTGTGATCTCAGCTCCCCGCTACGTGAGATATTGTCGGGGGACAGAAAGATGGGGTGAGATAGGTATGCAAACACTCTTGGGCCATCCCTTGTGCCATGAGAGACTACACACTGTGGAGAGATGAGGCTGCTTCTATCAGTGGGAGCATTGAGGTCTTATATTGGATGCTCATGGGTCTGAAACTGGGTCTCTGAGTCCCTAAGATTGATTTAAATGTCTCTAAATCTGTTGCCAAACAAGAAGTCATCAATACATCTGATTTTATCACAGCTCCCTACTTACGTTGGTGTAAGGCATAACCAGGGGCTTCTTGTTCCTGGCACTCCCATGACAAGGCAAATAATTACAGGACTGAGCAAAATGCCTCTTCCCGTGGTCACTTAGCACACCAAGGAAAACACAGCCCAGTATTTGGAGTGGGTTTCCAGGAACCAGCAGGGTGAATTCACACTTTATTCTCTGGCCCTGACAGGCCACCTTTAGACAGGTTAGTCCCCTGGGAAATACCTAGAGGCCTGGGCTGTGCTTAGATGAAGGCTTTAATCTGTCTGCATCAGGCCAGAACCCAACTAGTACTTCTGGTCCAGTCCCATGGAGGGTAGAGGAAGCTCCAGGGATGGGAGGAAGCGCCACCTAGTGGTCAGGAGAGACTGGCTTGTGTGGGTCTAGGACTCTGGCTTTAGGAAGTCTAATGGAGTCTTCTGTAAGTATCAGACAATTGAAAATAGTGTGTCCAAGCCAAATGAAGGCTTCTCAATAAAGCAGACAGTGGAGCCTCCCAGTTCAATGTGTCTGACAAAGCCCTAGGCCAGCTCTCTCCACCCAGTCAGTCCAGAGACCTATGGAAGGGACAGCTTTTGAGTCTCTGGTGACCACCATCCCTGTCTCGGTTCCCTGTGTTACAGGAAACCAAGAATTCAGAGTATAGCTATTTCCCACCTGTGTGACAAAGGATCAGATTCACGTGCAGTCCGTTCTGACAGCTTCTATTTTAGTACAAAAGCCAATCAGAAGAGCAAACACGAAAATAATAATAATAATTTTAAAACAGCCAGCTATGTTGTAGATTATAGAGAACGTTATCTTCTTTTTGAGCCTGAATCTGTGGCCCAGGCTAGATTCAAGCTCAAAGGACTCATTCTGCCTCAGCCTCCCCTGTGCTGGGGTGACAGGGTGTGGGTGATCACTCCTAGCTTTTTAGAGAGACTGTCACAATAAAGTCATGTTATTATGTCTGCTCAGGATTTGGCTGCTGTTTGTTTTTTGTTTTCTCAGGACTGCCTCAAAAATCCTTCTGTAGAAGAGGCTGAAAACACACTCAGCTTCTTAGTGCTTAATCCTCAAATGAGAAAATCAAATAACACAAGTGAAAACCATGACGTCATTTGAAAACATTTCCTGTTCTCAAAGCAAGGAAAATTCTCAGAAAGGACTAACCCACTGCTTTCAGGAATCGGGATTATGATAAGATGGTTCTGAAGCTTACAGACATTGGAAGTGTGGGAGAGTCTTGCAAGGCTCTGGGAGGTGTTGGTACACAGAGACTCAAAGCTTCAGAAAAGCATCTAACTCACAAACAGCAGCCACTTGGAAGGACAGCCTTCCAGGGTGACAGAGACAGCTGATCTGATGGCCTCTGGGCCATCCTAGGCAAGACCTTGGGGTCATTCTCCTTGTCCCATCACTGAGGGTATTATGGGAAGAGGTGAGAACAAGCAGTAGCCTCAGTGGGGAAAATGGCTTCTCTCCAAGAGGGTTGTTAAATCCACTGAAGAGCTGGGAGCCCTGGAGGCAGTCAGAGTGAGCTAGGACAGGGGCTGGGTGAAATGAAATAAACAGTGTGTAGGAGAAGACCCCATTGGTAGTCTGACTGAGCCCTTACTCTCCGGACAGATGGCTCCTTGTGCGATCCAGGTGTGCTGCTCCGCGCTTCTGAACATAATTTTCCTTGGACCACAACCTGAACAGGTACTTGTACTAGCGTAAGCCAGCTAATGGCAGCTTTGGGCTCTCCTCGACTACACAGCCTCATTCAAAGCAAGAGCAAAAACTCAGGCTGAACTTCCTGCAGTGAGATCATTTACTTTGCCCAAGCCAGGCTATGGCAGCAGGCGCTGCCCTGTTGAACTCCGAAGCACACAGAGGACAGGAGGGCAGGCTAGACCTACCAGTCCCAGGTGAGCCTGTCTCTGTGGCCAGGGATCATAACTATCCATCAGTTTTTAAAATGACCACGCCGAGAAGCATAGTAACAGATTAAGCAAAACTTCATACTTTGAAAGGTAATTGACTTAAGAGGAAAAGCTACGCTACTGTCATTTTGTAACATTTATCACTTAATCTGTCCATTTTGTAGACTGTAGATTACACATTCTTAGAAAGAAGCATAGTTTTGTTCTCTTAACTGTAAAAACAAAGAAAGATAGGGGTATTCTTACTTTTTAAAGCAATTATTTCCAAGAATAACTTTGAACCACTGAAAATTGGGGGCTAAAGGACGGCGGGACTCTGCTGGGAGTGAGCCACCAGGCATTGGTGGACGATGTTGAACGGGAGCCCCGAGCTCCACTTGCTCTGGGAGATAAGCGAGGCCGAGCATGTGCATATACTTGTAAACACTTGTGGGAACGTGTGGGGAAGGGAGTGTTGAGTACACATGTATGTGTATTTGTGACAGTATGGTGAACATGTATAATAGGCATGTGCATGTGAGTGCGCATGCGCGGGTGAGTGCGCATGTGCGCGGTGAGTCTGCAGGTGATATGTGAGGGCCTTTAATTTCCGGATCTGGGGAGACCTTTCTCTGCCTGACTTCTAGTGGGTAACCATGGAGCACTCTCTGTAGTCAAAGGAGAGCTGGCTTTCTAATAACAACAATGTGGTTATTTTCTAATTCTCCTCAACAACTGTAAGTGAGGACGGAATTGGATCATCCCAGATGATACTCACATTCAGCATCTGTGGAGGCATTTCCCAGTGAGGGTGGAGCTGGGGGCGTGGCCAAGCAGGGTGGGCGTAAGGCTGGGATCAGGGGCCAGGACTGAAGACGATTGCCCCCAGGAGCCACTTTCCTATAGCTACCAGTCTACATGGTGTGGCCCACACGGCATTTATTTCAGCCACAGACAAAGAGATCCCACATGTCTATTCGGACCACTTTGAGGTGCGGTTAAAATGTCCACGGTTCATAACTCACGCATGGATTATCTCACGCAAACACAAGAAACCTCTGGTTCCGATTTGCATTCTCTGTTTTATTCCTTCAAATCCAAATGGGAAAGGCAACGTGTGGGAGAGGCGGCTGGGGGAGGGGAGGCTGGTTTCACTTAAAAGTTTCTACCGTGTCTGGGAAATGGTTCAGCAGTTAAGTGCTTGCTGCCCTGGGGTTGAGTTCCCTAGAACACAGGTAAATGTCAGGTGGGCATGGTGGCACCTGCAGTTCCAGCCTCAGAGGTGGATCCCTGGAGCAAGCTGGCTAGTGAGACTAGCCATACAGTTTTGGGCTTGAATAAGAAACCCTGCCTTGAAAGAGTAAGGCGGGAAAGCTGTCAAGAGTATTCTTGACATTATCCATTCGGGCATCCCATGCCTTCACCACATGTGCCTGCACACACCCACACAATCCAAACACAAACACACACATGCAGGCTTGTTACACACACATACACAAACTAAAGTAAAACAATGGAGTTGATTGAAAATGTTTAATTGGTAAGGCACACAGCTTGTGATCATTTTAATATCTAAAAGAACAAAATTAACAGGACTAAATCCTGAATGTCAACTCATTTACCAAGTTTGGATGTCACGTTGTAAAAGCAGGCTTAAAAAGATGACTCCTACAGAGGTGTGGAGTGCTGTGGACCAGGGTGGGACAGGCTAGACATGACCCTGAAAACCTCCTTTGAGTGACAAAGAAACAGACTACTGGATTGAAGCCACAGCTTCCAAGAAACAAGAAAATGTGGTGGCCACCATATTGGACTTTGTTTCCTTACGAGACATTTTTCACCTAATCTCGGGATTGTACTGTCACCCAAATGCCTATGGAGCATGAGGTTCCAGAGCCCAGCACTCCAGCCAGTGTATGAGAGATGTTTCCTGTAGGGTGTGCAGCTCTGAAGGGACAAGCCTGAGAAGTCTTGTAGAGCATCTCAGCAAGCTCTCATTTCCTCATTCATGATTAGACTAGAGCCCAGCAGCCTGCCCACAGACCTCACTGTGACACAGGGTGGCCCCAAGGATGGTGGAGGGAATGCCACAAGCAAACCAGGAACTCCTCACCTCTTCAGGAAAGGAGCATTTCCCAGGACGGCTTAAGAGCAAGACTTTCTGGATTTTCACCTGGAATTTAATTTTCCTGTTTGGCCTCAGATTGAGATAGAAAGAACAGCAAAGAGATAGAAAGTAGACGCGAATGAGCTAGCCTTGGGCACATCATCTTCCCTGAAGCACTGCCTTACAGTGTGGTGTAAGGCAGGGAGAGTCTCCAAGCCGGAGCTCACAGGAAGAGTCCCCATGAAAGCACAGTCCCTCTGGGAGAGTGAGAAGAGAAGGTACCAGAAAAGGAGTAGACCCAAGGTACAGGGAGCCCTGTCCTCCACACCTGGGCTCAGAGGCAACAGCATCCTTAGGGCAGAAGCAAGACACCCTGGTCCTGTTACCCCAGTTCCTGCTGTCCCATGATTCTACAAAGGGCTCTACAAACCCTGTGTGGCTCAGCAGGGCCAAATCCTTTGTCTGAAGTCTTCTGTGATGATCTTTAAGGCACTAAGTGGTCCCTTCATTGGTCTTTTACGTAAATGACATACCACGGATGAATGAAATTATGTGGATATGTGTGCATGCACGAGTATGTATGTGCACAAGCTATATACGTGAAAGATTGGTAGTTCTAGAAATAGTCACCAAATTACATAGAATAAATTTTTGGTGATTTTTAATTTCTTCTTCATACCCTCTAATACTGGTTTAAAGTATTCTATAAGTATAAAACACCATTTCCGTTTTAAACTGATATTTGAGAAGAGAAAAACAAGTCATGTGATTATCAAAGCTATCAAAGAAAGACTAGCCTCTTTAAAACAATGAGAACTTAAGTCAAAGTCAATTTGCTCTGAAACAAGCTACAAAACACTATTGTCCTAAACACGGATTACAAGAGTACTGAATCTCAAAGATATAAATTAGCATAGATGAGATGGAGGAATGAGTAGACAGATCGCAAGGCCGTGCATCCTGCGGAGGCTTTAGAGAGTGAGTGTTATTTTGACAAAAGTCGTTTCGGGGAAGAAACGTAGAAGGCTCTCCTGGAAGCCTTACTCATCTGCGGAAAATACACAAGCCAGCAAGCATCACTTCATTCTTTTCGCTGCATCTGAATACGCGTGTTCAATCTCCCGGTCAGCTGGACACGTGTTAGTGAACTCGTCCCGGGCATAAGCATTGTTCAAGTACCTCCAAATGCCAGTCATTTCAGAAGGAAACTCAAAATCTCTGTATTTCTTGGCCACAATCTGCAAATTAAGAGGAAACAATGACAGGAGACAGGCCACTCACGTGGGTGATCAGGTCAGACATCCCATCCTTTGGAGACTCATAGCTTCTGATATCATCCTATGGTCATGTGGGCTGCCCATGATGGCACTTTAACTTTGCTAGGGCACCTTGGGAGCAGGGGGTGGGGGGATGACAGAGGTACAGGACCCAAATGCAGTGTTCAGTGACAGGATCTAGGATCACTAGACAACCCTGTGAGTACCACAATGAGGGAGCTTCTTGGGTGGGTTCATTGAGGTTGAAAGACCTACCCTAAATGTAGAAGACATGATTCCATGGCTGAGATCCTGGACTGAACAGAAAGGGCATAAGGAGCTGAACACCAGCACCCATCACTCTCGGTGTCCTAGCTGCTGATGCCTTGTGACCAGGTGCCTCACATCCCAGCCTCGGTACCTTGCCGGCCACCATGGGTTTGACCTCATCAAACTGTGAGCCAAAATCAACCTTCCTCTTGTAACTTGCCCATCAAGTTCCAGACCTGATCCTTGGGATCCAGCCATTCGTGTGTACAGCATGCCAGTGGCTTCCTCCCTGTGCCTGTGGCAATGCCTTGGCAGGTGTCAGCTTCCGTGTTACGTGGTGCATGAAGACACATGGGAAGTCCTCGTTTTAAATTTCATTGGGATCTTTTAATCAGCTGTCTCTTCTAGTTGTTCAACCCCATCTCCAGTCATCCCTAATGTCTGGGATTCAGAAGTCCACCACTCTCTTCTAAGCAGATTGCTCAACCATGAGCTTACTGTGTGCAAAAGTCGGTGCATAAGCAAAACAGCTTGTTCCTCATCGTCATGGAGACAGTGGGAGCAAGAAAACGACAAGTGGGGTGGATTACTAAGGAACTCAGCCATGTGAGATGGTTTTCTGGTCCAGAGAGGGCCAGGTGGGGGATCAGTCACTAAGGACAGTATTCAGTGATGGGGATGTGTACCTCTGTTACTGTTGCACACTGCAGCAACGGAAAACAAAAAAATTTTCTATCATCGTCCCAGAAGTCAAGAAGTCAGTGGGACCCTGCTCCCACTAAAGTTTCTGGGTTAGAATCTGTCCTGCCTTCCTCCTAGCTTCTTAAACTCTTGCCTGTGGAAGGTCAGCTGAGCCTGTGCACACTTCTTGCTGTGTTTGGGTGTCGCTGTCTTAAACCCTTTTTCAGCAGCAGCCTTATTGGAGGAGGGTTTAACCTTTTCTTCCACACCTTCAACTTAGCTAATTGTATCTTCAAAGACCCACATGCCAAATAAGTCCTCTTCTGGGGTAGTAGTGACTAGGACCTCGATATACAAGCTTGGGAAGCATGATTCTATCTGCCACAGGGCTATAACGTTCATGTCTGCTGTGTCCCCCCCCCTTCCCACTGACCCTGGGGTGTTGGAATGAATGGAACATGAGACTCAGCACAAGTTAGATCTCAGCACTCAATTGTCAGACTATGACAGTGACCACCATTGGTTCAGTGTGGCAGCAAATTAGAACCAAGGAATGTCTAGAGAGCCTTGACAGGGTCTAGCGTTCTTCATCTAAACGCAGATTTGGGAATGCTCGAGTCAAGAATTGTTATTTCTTTGCTTAATGCTCACCTGCTTCGCTTTTGATCTTTTTGAGAAATCTTAACCTGGAGTCTCATGCATGTAAGCAACTGCTCCCCCAGGAGCCCCTCCCCCAACTTAGCCCAGCTCTCTCTTTACTTTTCATTTGGACATGGGGCCTTATTATCTTGTCCAGGAAGGCCTTGAACTCGCTCTGTAACCCACACAGGGTTGAGCTTGCAGTCCACCTCCATCAGCCTTGTGGGTGGCAGGTCTCACGGGCCAGTGCCATCAGCCCTGGATATTTTAGTATTAATGAGGAAATTCTGTAAATGTCTCCCTCTCATACACAGACTCTTGCTTTTATAATTTCTCTCTTTATATATCTCCATGTGCGTGTGTATCAACATATGGTGTGCAAGTGTGTGGACATTGTGAGGAAGTCAGATTGATACTGGGTGACTTTCTGGAAAATTCTATGCTAGGCTGGGCAGTGGTGGCGCACGCCTTTAATCCCAGCATTTGGGAAGCAGAGGCAGGTGGATTTCTGAGTTCGAGGCCAACCTGGTCTACAGAGTGAGTTCCAGGACAGCCAGGGCTACACAGAGAAACCCTGCCTCGAAAAACAAAACAAAACAAAAAAAATTCTATGCTAGATTTACTTTTTAAGTTATGCTGCATGGAAGGTGAGGACTGTGAATGTGAGTCTAGGTTGGACCCCATGGACCTAGAGTTGCAGGGAGCTATAAGCTACCTGAAAGGGGTGCTGAATTCAGGTCCTCTGGAAGAGCAGCCAGTGCTCTTAACCACTGCCCTACCTTATTGTTTTAAAGAAGTATTTCGTACGTGTGTGTACACATGTGTGCAGAGGTCCCTGGAGGCCAGAAGAGGCAGTCCAGTCCCTGCTGTGGGCTTGCAGGTGGCTACTCCCAAGGCCTCTCAAGCACAAGTGTCTCAGCTGCTGAGCCAGCATCCCAAACCCCCTTTCTCTACTCCATGTTTTGAGACAAGATCTCTTGTTGAGCCCGGAACTTGAGATGTGATTAAACTGTGTGGCCAGCAACCCGGCGATTCTCCTGCCTCTGCCTTCCTGAGATGGGACGCCTCACATCTGCCATGTTTTACAAGCGTTCAGAGGAATCAAACTCAGGTCCTCTTGCTTGTGTGACAAGTTCTTCAGCAGCTGAGCAGTCTTCCTACCCTCATCGTGATTTCTGAGTGTACCACTTTGTTTCCTGTGTGTGTGTGCACGTGCGCGTGCGCACGCGCGCGCACACACACACACACACACACACACACACACTCCTTTTCAGTAGCCCAGAGGCTGTGATTAGGTTCTTTCGAAGTCTCCTAATATTACCTATCAAGTTGATTCCTGTTAATGACAAAGGAAGGAACATACGTCCCCATGTCATTCTCACTGTTTTCCTTTACCACGTTCTGACTTTACTCTGTGCCTGGAGCTGCTGCTTGGTCTCTCTCCTGGTGTCAGTGTGGGTTCCCCACAGAAAGGGCTGCAACTCCAAGCTAAGAATCTCATGGAGAGGACTTTACCCCTCTTATTAAATTTCCAGCTGCAATCTCTTTTTATAAATTTATTTTATTTTTGGTTAAAATATAATCATATCGCTCCATCTCTCTAATCCCTTGAGACATGTGTTCCCCAAACACATAAGAACAGAGAAACCAAACAGGTAAGTGGCAGAGATGTGTGTGCTGGCACTGGATAGTTAGGTTGCCCCTAAGCCCAAGTCTCTCACTCTTCTGGCAGTCTGTAAATAAGCCGGTTTTCTTTGAGCAAATCTATGCTCTAAGTTAGAGCAAAGAGGCTCCCTGTCTCTTAACAGACTTCTCTAAAGCACATCTTATCTGTCTCCTATTTTCATGATCATTTGAGTATTTCAACATATAGTAATTTCACTACTCAGGAGTGCTTATTTTACTGAGGCTGGGTGTCTGGGGAGATAATAACTGGGGATACAAAACTCTTTCATAAAACACCAGACAGCCTTCCTCTTCCTCTCTGTTTGCTGATTCATGAAGGCTCTTGAGGCTACTGTGGATGTCTTCCCCCTGTAGGCAGTTCTACTGCTTATCTATGCCATCATTGCAGTTGGTGAGTACTATTGTCTGGCTGTCTGCTGTAGTTTGAGCATACCCCTTGAAGGCTCACAGGTTGGAAGTTTGAGTCTCAGTGGAGCAATGTGTGATGGGACCTTCAAGAAGCAGGGCTTGGAGGAGGGCATCACTGGAGCGTGCCATCTGGAGAGACTGAGATAGTTCTCATGGAAATCTGGTTAATTCTGTTGGGAAGTCTGATATAAAAGAACAAGTCTGGATGCTTCTAGTCTCACCATATGTCTCACCAAATGGCCACTTCCTGTTTCACCTATGGTCACTTCCTGTCTCGCCTATGATAACTTCCTTCTCAACTGTGGTCACTTCCTGTCTCACCTATGATCACCTCCCCCCACACTCACACTGGAATGCTGTAAGGTCCATATCAGAGTTGACTCATGCTCTTGATGTCTACCACTGTGAGCTAAATAAGCCTTTCTGCATACCCCTGCCCCAAATATTTTGTTATGGCAATGGGAAGGGGACAGATATAGTTCCCAATGCTTCCTTCCTATTACAGAAGCTCGGTAAAGTATCAAACATGTCTCACTGTGTTGATTGTTCTGAGAATGTTTCCTAAACACGGCATGATCTTGAAAGCAGAGGTTTGGGGCTAAAGATGTACCAATGCTTGCTTACATGTCCAGGGCCCTGGGTTTGATGCTCAGCAAATAATGATTATAGCAATGATATAAAACTGATACAAGGGAATTGTGCACACCAGGCCTGTACACTCCACCTCCAAGTTCACTGGCAGCCCTTGGGATTGTGAGACAGGGTCTCACTAGGTAGCTCAGCCTGGTCTCAGTCTCAGTCTCAGTATTTTCCTCAAGCCTCTAATGAGTTCTGGAGCTACAAGCGTGTGCATCATACAAGACTGCCTAAGCCCTTGGTTTCACCCTAGCACAAATGCTTAATCCAGGCTGTCCTTTAGATAAAGCAGAGGCCCCAGCTCTCCTTTAATTAAAATAATGTTCTGCTTGGACCTCCACCTTCCTGATTTTCTTCCCCTTCTCTCATCCTGAATATAAACATCTGATTATAGGTGATTTGTTTTCAGATCCAGTCTAGCTACTTTCTGTGGTGTCCTGTCTGCTTCTTGCTACTTCTACATAATTTCTTTTCATTTCTTCAGGACTTTATCTGTCTTTTCTTGCTCAAATGCCTCTGGCCTAGGTTACATTCATTTCTGTTACTGTGTTTTTTGACATTCTGTGTCTTGTCTTAGATCTTTTTCTGAAGAAGTCCATATTATTTTCCCTTTTCAAGGTTGTAGAAGAATCTAGAATGCTCTTTGACTTCCTGGGACAAGTCTTTGTCACATACGCATTTCCTGTCCCCTTTTTTCTCTTCTTAATTTCCTCCATCGTTTTCTTCTACTTTATTGTCTATAGCTATACAGTGGCCCTGCGTGGATTCCTTCTTGTGGCTAGTCATGAGTTAGCGAGGCAGACATACTGGAGCTACCATCTGCTTAGAAATCACGTGGAGCAATAGGAGAGTGAAGACAGGTCAGCTGGTAGAACAAACTCAGCATCCCAACGGAGCATTCATTCGGGAAACACCAACACCTACTCTGCCTCAGGGACACACTGGAGCTAGAGTTAGGTTGAGAGATAGGGTTGGCAATAGAGTTAGAATCAGGGAACTCTTCCTTGCTTGCTTGCTTGCTTGCTTCTTTTCTGTCCTTTCTTTTCTCTTCCTTTCTGCTTTCTGTTTCTTTTTACTCTGTTCAGCAGCTACAAAACAAAATGCCAGATCCTTCCTCTTCTCCTACACCATCTTCCTCCAGGGCCTTGAAGTGGGTGAGGCACTGGGCACAGGCTGCAAATGCATCATCTCTGTATGATCTTCCTCCAACTCTGTGTCTTTAGAGATCTCAACCCACAAGTATTCTCTGTCACCTTTGCCTCACGGTCAGCCCATGCCCCACCCTCTATGCAAAGATCTCAGGCATTTCAGGACTGCATTATTTACTTCTTAAAAATTCTGAACTGTTCTAACCATAAAGGGAGCCCATGCACCAGTCAACCCTGTCTCTTGGATTCCTTTGCGTTTGTGGGTGATCTGTCATTCTTTCGTAGGCCCTTGAAAGATGAAGCCAATACTCTATTTTTAATGTCATTTTCAGTGGGTTTCAGGAAAGGAAATAAATTATAAATCTCCTCATTTTCATCTTTTACCATAATTCCCTTGGACTAATTCTCATTTCCTTCAGAAGTACTCTGTGCTGGAAGATCATTAAACAGTTTAGTAGCTTAAGTGCTAAATGGCTTTGAAGATTCTTTCTAGATCTTATACTCTCACCGTGGACTGCTTTAGACTTACTCCACCCCCAAAGCTTACCCCTTCCACTGTGTGTGTGTGTGTGTGTGTGTGTGTGTGTGTGTGTGTGTGTGTGTGTGTCTGCATGTTCATGTAAATGCAAGGACTCAGAGACTAGGTGAAGGTGTTGGATCCCTTGGAGCTGGAGTTGCAGGTGGTTGTGGGCTATCTAATATGGGTGCTGGGAACCAAACTCTGGTCCTCTGCAAGAGCAGCCAATACTCTTAACCACTGAGCCATCTCTCCAGCCCCCTCGTTTTTCTTATGAATAAAGCACATTGTGACGACTGGTGCTGTGTGGCTGTGATATTTTTCATGTTCCTCAATGTGCTTTGGACATTAAACACTTGTATAAAATGAAGGTTTGGTTCCCCAACTGGTGGTGATTGGACTGTGAGGGAGCTAGCCTCATCGACTGGTTAACCATAGTAAATTAGGTAACCGGAAGTGGTACCTAGGCTACTACAGGCCTTTGAAGGGTACATCTTGTCTACTGACATTCCTTCTTGCTCTCTCTACCTTCTGGCTTCCACAGATGAGTTGCTTTCTGATCCACAGTGTTTGCCACAAGCCTAACATCAATAGAGCCAACTTATCATGGGCTTTGAAACCACAGGCCAAAGTAAACCTTTCTGCTCTTACAGACGTTCTCAAGTATTTTGTCATAGTAGCCACCGTCTCTTCTTCAGCCTGCAAATACCTGTCTGGTGCTATATCATTCACAGCAAAGGCTAAAAATCCATCACTGCAAGAGACTAAACCACAACACAGCGGCATAAATATCACTGGAAAATGACTTCTAGAGGTAGCAGATTGTCAGGAGTTGAGCAACTTGTGTTACTTTGGATGCTGGGACCTTAGTGAAGCTACTGAAAAGACATTCACTCAAAGAATTGGCAATGTCCATTGTAAATAGGTCTCACTGAAGTACACAGGCAAGAAAGAAGAGTGAGTTAGAGACTGAGGGGAGGGCAGGAAGAGGTGTTCAGGAAGAGAAAGACGAGATTCTCACACCGAGTGACCAAGAGTGACAGGTAGCCCACCATGGACTGTTAAAACCAGATGAGTGATTTGACTAGTCAAATATGTACAAACTTAGAGCACGGCAAAGACTTGTGTTTCCCTGTTTATTCTCTTTATTCTCTTTATTCTCACCTTAGGTTCCTACACCAGCTCTAGGCCTATAGAGAATTTAATAATAATGAAGATGCCCAGTGCACATGCTTCTTTTTTTAGACATCTGAAGGTCACACACATAGCACTGATGGCCATCACAATAACAACTCACATCCATAAGTAACAGAGAGGAAGAGAAAGAAGCAACTCAGCATCCAACTGTGGGGCCAGCTGCCTGGGAATCCTCACGGATGCCACAACAAGTTCAGATTGACTAGGTCAGGTGACCAATCAGAGAACTGAAATTTAAAAAAAATAAACATTTTAAAATTTTAAAAATATTCCCTCAATAGTTCAAGTTGTATGTGGCCATTGACTCTTCTATATTCAACTACCTAGGAAGACAGGGTACCAGCTATAGACAAGGCCAAGCCCAGCAGGTATATCAGCTGCTCTTAGCTGGGGGAAGGGCTGATATTAAGAGTTTATAGGACACCCCTCTACTGTCCCTGCAACATCCTTGCTTATCCCTAGAATTATCAGCAACGCATCATCTTCAAGCTCCGTGTGGTAAATGCCACAGAGATCCTAAGTGTGCTTGAGCTTTTCTTCAGGCTGAGGACATTAGTGAGGAGGACCTGGGGCAGGGAGCACATTCACAGGTACTTCGTGAGGACACCTGGAGTTCTTGGTTCCATGTGTTTATCACAGCTGCCTTCACTATAAACTAATAGTGTTCAATACAAACTGATATTTGCTACTATCATCCCTGTCCTGAATAGTTCAGAACCATCCTTCCTAGGGAATAGTACCACCTACATTGGACTGGATCTACTATTATCCCTGTTCTGAGTAATTCAGGACCCCCTTTCTAGGGAATAGTACCACCCACAGTGGACTGGATCTCTATTATCCCTGACCTGAGTAGTTCAGGATCCCTTCCTAGGGAATAGTACCACCCACAGTGAACTGGATCTACTATTATCCCTGTCCTGGGTAGTTCAGTACCCTCTTCCTAGGGAATGGTACCACCCACAGTGGACTGGATCTACTATTATCCTTATCCAGGCCTGTTTCGATGTCTGGCCCCAGCATAAGTCAGAACAACAACAAAACAAAACCAACAACAAAGCCTCGTTCATGTTCCAGTCCAGCTGTCAAGAGCAAAAACAAACCTTAATGATATGGAGCTTGGGTAAGAGGTTACAGTCGGCCAGTGTGAGCTCATCCCCATCCAGAAACTTCCTTTGGGAAACAGTGACATCCTCCGTACTGTAGGCATCTATTTCGTCTGGTAGCGGGCTGTTTAAGTAACTGTCCAGCTTCTTCAGGGCCCGTAGTAGGTTCTTTTCATAAACTAAAACACAAAGGCAAGAAATGCTGAAGAGGGACCATGCAAGTGTCTGCCTTTTTTATTCTGTCTTGGAAGGAGAGACACAGCTAGTCAGCAGCAAGAAGACCAGAAAGACACAGGCAGACAGGACAGGACTCAGGTCTCTCTCTCTCTCTCTCTCTCTCTCTCTCTCTCTCTCTCTCTCTCTCTGCTATCTACATGGCTATACTACTTCTGGGACTCATCAGTTTTTAAAGGTATTTTTTATTTTATTTTTATTCGTGTCTGTGTGTATGCAGTACCACATGTGTGCTGGTGCCTTCGGAGGCTGGAAGAAGGCCTCAGGTGCCCTAGATCTTGAGTGATGGTAGTTATGAGTCACCTGGTAGAGGGGCTGGAAACCAAACTCCAGTCTTCCACAAGAGCAGTGTGTGCTCTTAACTGCTGAGCCATCTATCCAGACCAAATGCATCCACTCTTATAAACATTTATGAGAAGCCTATGGTGAGTTAGAGACTGGCAAAGTCACCATTTAAACAATTGCCACATTGCAGGTGGATACAGCTGAATGTTGAAATGTCCCCCATTAATAATGTTGTACTTTGGATTCCCAAACTCCAGAAACAGTCTCTCCAAAGTCACATGCAGAATCAAAGATAGAAATGTTTTCCTTATTCCCTGAATCCTGTCTGTACCCACTCTGCGAAATGAGCCCAGATACCCAGTATCTCCGCAGTAGCCATGTGAATGACCCTGTGGGGACAGAACCCACGACAGGAGTACTTACTCTCATTTGCATCCTTCTTGGTGTTTTTAATAAATGCTGAGAATTTGGCAAAAACATCATTTCCTGCTGAGTTGGATTCAGGGTGTTGGGTTCCCAGCTTAGGGTACCTTGAAGAGTTCAAAATCAGAGGGTCACAAAAAAGCAATGGCTAGTCAGGATGATGAAGCAGAGGAAAAGGCCTGTGTCTGGGTAGATATTAAAATGACAAGCTCATGTAGACTGGTTTAGTGACCAATGCATCTCAAGGCAGGGTCAAAACATGATTTCAGAGAACTGCGTTGATCTGGTCCTGGCAAGATCAATCCTAGAACACAGGGACCAATCAGATGTTCCTGACCTAATCCTCTCCCCAGTCTAATGAAGGTATTTGACTAGAAGGTTCCTGGAGTCTCTTCCAGTAGCAGACATGACAGACAGACAGTAATCCCACACAGCAATGACGCTTCCTCCATCCCTTCTATCATACCATCCTAACTGGACACCAAGAAGGGAATCTGTTATGGTTGATTTCCAGTGTCAACTTGCCACAACCTGTATTCACCTGAGAGAAGAGCCTCAACTGAGGAACTGTCTAGATCAGATTGACCTGTGGGGTTAGCTTGATTGTTAATTGGTACGGGAAGATCCAGTCCACTATGGGTGGTACCATTCCCTAGGAAGAGGGTCCTGAACTACACAGGACAGAGATAATAGAGATCCATTCCACTGTGGGTGGTGCCATTCCCTAGGAAGGGGGTCCTGAACTACTCAGGATATTGATAATAGTATATCCAGTCCAACTGTAGGTGGCACCATTCCCTAGGAGGAGAGCCCTAAACTACTCAGGACAGGGATAATAGTAGTAAATATCATCCTGCATGTCTCTGTGCTCTTGGTTATGAATGTGATGTGGCTGGCTGGCTTACATTCTTATTCCACTGACTTTCCTGTAATCAGGGACCACCACTTGAAATTGTGACAGATAGACCTTCTCTCCCCTAAGTTGCTTTTTTATGGGGGGATAGGGGGGTGTCAGGATGTTTTTATCACAGCAACATAAATGAAACCAGAGCAGAAGCTGAATCCATCTTAACTCAAGGTGTCTAATCTGGCTGCTTCTGTGGCATGGTGTGCAAAACCAAAGAGGAAAGCAGCAATGGCCTTGTGAGCAGCAGCTCTAGGAGGCTTACCTCGGAGGGAGTAACTTCTCCTCTAAGAACTCCTCAATCTTATTCACATCTGTCTTGACTTCACCATCAAAGGTCATGAAAGGAGGGTTGGTCCCGGGAGCCAGGTTCTGAAGGTCTGCAGGCTTCCTACATAGGAGGGAAGGACAGTCTGCATGGACAGTCTCCAGCGTTTGGAGTCACAGCCAAGGCTTAGCTGTGACCTCATTGTTTAAGAGATACAACCCTTGAAAATTTCAAAGTGGTTTGTGAATTAATAAGGTGACTTGCTGGAGACTAAAGCCGGGAAATTCGCTAACAAAGGATGGGTGCTGGCCACAGCGATGGGAAAGTTAATTCTCCAGGGTTATCAGCCCGGACCAGTGCTCAGGCAGGGTTTGGGGAGGGAAAGCAGGCTCTCTCTGGCCCCCAACCCCTACCCCTTTCTGACTGCAGCCCCTGAGTACTTTATGAACCATACTGCTTGGTTAACCCTTGTGCTTCATTCCAGGCTCCTGACTAAAGATGGACTTATCATGATATGCCCATGGTCCCTAGCACTATATGTGAGCATGTTTGTGTGTGTACATGTGTTCTTGTGTATGTGAAAGGGTGTGTTGCTGCATACAGGAAATTAGGCCCAATTTCTGCAATGACACAGAAGCCCCATCTCACCGTTTCAGGTCCACCGTTGTCACATTGAATATAACACCCTTTAGCCAGAGGATCATGAAGAGACGTTGTGAAAATGGGCAATTCCCAATGCTCTCGCCATCATAACCAGCCTGAGAGTAGAAAAAACAAAACAAAACAGAGATTTATCTCACCAAGTCTCACAACGCTAGGTGTCAGCAATTGTGATGTACACACACAAAGTGATTATTAATTTTTGTGAATGATCAAGTTCCTGTATTTGACCTTCTGAGGCCATTTAACTCAAGGTCGATGACAGGTTAGAGATGGGTGTTATACAGGGATGACACACACACACACACACACACACACACACGCACGCACACGCACGCGTGCGTGTGCGCACGCGGAAAAATAGGAATTAGGGAGACCGCTCAGTGGTTAAGAACACTGGCTGCTCTTGCAGAAGACCTAGGTTCTATTCTCAGCAACATGGTGGCTCACAACCATCTGTTAACACCAATTCCAGGCAATCAGACTCCCTCCTCTGACCCTCATGGACATGCACATGGGCCACATAATGCAGACAAACACTCACACACATAAAATAAAATTCAATAAATATTCCCTCAAGTTTGCACAGAAAAACTGGGACCCAGTAGATGGTGACAAAGCCATCCAGGACTTTTGCTCTAGGAATGCATTCAGGACAGTCTCTGGGAGCGATTCTCATGAGAGTACAGTGTTATTTTAAAAGACAAAACAAAAATGTTGGGCCCTGCCTGCTGCTTTTGTTTCCTTGGTTCTTATTTGATTGTTTTGAGACAGAACCTCGTGGAGCTCAGGCTGGTCTCAACCTCATCCGTAGCTGAAGACTTGATCCTGCCCCTCCCATCTCCCAGGGGCTGGCAATACAGGCACTTGCCACTACACCCGAACCCCTGCCTTGTGATGCTGCCTACTCTCAGACTACAGGCAAATCTGGGCATTAACCAATGTCAAGTGTGTGAACCTCTGACACTGTGAGTCAAATCAAACCCTTGTCTTTAGACTCTCTCCAGCCTCTGGCATTTTGTTATAGCAACAGAAAATAGCCTAATGCACACCCCCGGCATTCATGACCATACAATTATTCTTTAATAGCACAAAATAACCACATCCCACCCAGGAGGTCTATTTCTGACAACTATAGTCATAAAAAACTTGAGAAGAAAACACTGCCATATCCGTGGAGGGGATGAGGCATGAGGCAGAAAGTCGGCTGCTTGCTTGCTTGAAAATTAAGACAGTGCAAAACAACCAAAGTGAAGAGTACTCTGGAGGTGAGTCACCTGGGGGGGGGGGGGTTATGTCAATGGAAAATAACTGAGCACAACACCACGAATGAATATTCCCACAAACTGAGAGGAGAAATGATAGTTCAGCTTCGAAAAGTACTAACCAAGCAAACTGGGCTTAATTCAGGATTTCCTAGGTTCAGAGTCTGGGGTCTATATCCCTCCCATGGCCAAGCCTCCCTTCCTGCAGCTCACGTTTGCTCTGCCTATTAGAAGGCAAGGGTCCGGGACCTCCCCTGGGTACGGTCTGTGACATTTTTTGATGGCCCAGTGGCTGACAAGAAACAGTTGTGACAGAGCCATCGCCTTACACTTTGCAATTCCAAGGCATGTGGGCCCTGAAACACCAGCCCTAAAACATTGCCCTGCCTTTCCCAGGAGGACACACCAGCAGGGACCCCACCCCCTGCTGTCCTGGTCTTCTGCTCTGTTCCATAGCACAGAGATGAGCTGTATAGAATGCCCTGCTGCCTGTCTGGGAAGCCTGTCCTACACTCTCTTCCCTGGTGCAGGTTTGGGCATAGTCAGACACCGCCAAGGATGAAGGAGAGGAGAAGGCAGAGATGTGCCGAGTGGCCAGCCCCAACTTGCTCCGCTCGCTTTTAAGCCTCTTATTTTTGTAATAGCTCCACTAAGCACAATAAAGTCTAGAAGTTCCATGGAGTGGGGTGATGGTTCTCTCTTCTCCTCCTTGCTTCTTGGATCTTTGGGGTCTGATCACAGCTCACTGAATGGGGCAAAGGCCTGCTGTGTCCCGGGCCTCTACAGCTGTCTGTCTGGTGACAGAGCTTACCATGGCAACGCATTCTGTTGGTAAAGCCACTCTGGCCCTCACCGCCTCCCACCAGAGCATCTGGAGAACTGGAGTACACTGTTGGGTCTGCTCTGCTGTTTCTCTAATGCTCCCAAGCTCACTTCCACATTTTCCTCAGAACTGTCCTCACCACTTCCTCAACTCGGGCAGCTGCTTCCTTTGGTGGAAACAAGGGTCTGAGAGCAGTGTGTGAGAGAATTCTTATGCTTCTCAAAATATAAGACCCGCCTTTGTCATCTTTCACCTCGATAAAAGCTTGGGTTGAACTATCGTAGAGATGGTTCAGTGGGCAAAATGTTTGCTGTGTGTGCAGGAGGACCGGAGTTTGAGCCCCAGAGCTCATGTTCAAGCAAGTTGGGCACAGTGGTCCATGCCTGTAAATCTACTCTGAGGAGATGGAGGCAGACAGAGAGATCCCCAGGGCTTGTGGTAAACTCCAGGGACAACAGGAGAACCTACTTAGGTGGAAGCAACTGAAACAGGCACCAACATCAACCTTTGGCTTCCGTGGGTACTCGTGCATGTGCACACACACACATGCACACACACATGCACACGCACACACACACATGCACACACACATGCATGCATGCATGAGTGCATGCACACACCCATGCAGGTACCAAAACCCTTCTGAAAACCTGTCAAGCTTATCAGGCTCCCCAGCAGATCTGCAGTGGATGGGACACCCCGCCTGAACTCGAGAGAATGGTCAGCATGACGAAGAGCTCATGTAAAGACAATGAAGAGATATGTAACTACCCATGTTCCCCCATGTGGCCTTGACACTGAATTGTTCCAAGCCACCCGAGCCCATAAACTGTAGGCTGCTAGGTATCTTAGCTAGCCGCCCCAACTGCCAATAAAAGGGGATTTACAGACCCAGCATTGCCTCATCTTAAATTGCTCTAAAACTTTCTTCCTATCTTAGTCTGCTGTAAATGAGGGGGTTACGGGAACATGGTGGGAGGGACAGGGACGCCTTGCTTAATTTTATTACTTTAATGCGCTTCAGTGCTAGGATGTGCCAGCAAAAACAAAGGCGAAGATACGCCGTCTCCACGGTCCATTATTGAGCAATAATGGGAGTGGATCGCCTTGCTTGTATCATTAACCCGACAAGATGATGAGATAAATACGTATATATTCACAGTGAATAACTGACACTGTCCCCATAATTGGGAGGCTCTATCGTACGGACTTTTATTTCCCAATGTTAGTAATTCTCTCTGGCTAATTGCACTGTGGGTTGAAATGTCTCAGCAGGGCTCTCAGGCTGCAGGGGAAGTTTTTGTAGGTCCACGTTTCTGATTAAATCAAATTAAGTAGCTTGAGAAATGGTTGAGGGTGGGTTTTGGTTTTTTTTTTTTAATTTTTGTTGTTGTTGCTGCTGCTGCTGCTGCTGCTGCTGTTTTCATTTTTAGTAGAGACCTTCTGAAAAGCCAGAACAGCCTCGTGTCTGTCTTTCGGCTTGCACCGGGGCATCCACATGGCACAGCTCAGGGATGGAGGAGGCACACCTCTAACACCTCTGAGAGTTCAACCCAAGTGGCATCTGCCTTGGCCTTGGAGAGGGAGTAGCACTGATGGCCCCTGGCCTACACAGACTGAGGGGACCACAAGGAGTGAGATGAAAGGGTCTGGCCAAGAACACAGCAGTGAAGATCCCTCTGTGCTCCAGGGCCTCCAAAGTCCAGAGCCTCCCCCACTAACCTACCATGCATTCATTACTCAAAATTCGTAGAATTGTTTCTACCTATAAGTTTTCTTCTTTTAATCAAATGACCTCTCCGATGCCCACCGGTGGCAGCCACACTGCCACTACGCACTATGGTGGCCTTCAGAGGATCTGGTGGACATCTCAGTGCTGGTCTGATGGGTGATGACCCTCAAGCCTACTTGGTGGCTCCTCAGCACCCCGCCCCCTCACCCTCTCACATGAAAGACCGTATACATGCCAGCTTACTCGACTTCTTGGTTCTACCTTCTTTCTAGAAATTTCTATGTGAGTCTAAAGAGCAGGCACATTCTATAACATAAGCACATATTTCTGCTCTTACTATATATGGTGAACAGCAATCTGGGATGCTGGAGGGAGTTGAGAAAGCTGTGAGTTGATGCCCCCAGTGTTCTTTTCCTGATACCCAGATGCTATCAAGGAGAGAAGGAGGCACATGCATCGTGGGTGCTGGACGGTCTTTAGGGATTAGGGATTAGTCCTGGTCCTTAGAGAGGTTAATAAAAGGACTTTGGATGAGGTGGGGGTGGATCAGAGAGTAAATAAATATACTTCCATTGCAGGGCTGTGGAGAGAGAGAGAGAGAGAGAATAGGTCATTGTTCCCAGAGTGCAAGGCAGATTTTAGGCTAAATAGAGACAGTGTGTGCTCAGAAGAGGCACAAGTCAGAAGGAAGACTGATACGATACAGGAGACCAGAGTCATCTCAGAGGGGAGTGAGGTAGAAAAAAAGACCAGCTGGAACCAGCTGTCCTGGTTGGTTTTCTGATGCTGTCATGGAATCCCAGAGGCTGCGTAATGAATAATATAAAGGCATTCATGTCTCATAGCCTCAGAGGCTGAGAGGTTCGGTGTTCCATACCAGCCTCTGGCGAGGCCCTCTACTACATCAGAACACGGCAGGTCACATCACTCATGAGGTTAGAGAGGCAGGACATGTGGGCAAGGATCCACCCTGGGCCCCACTGTGTGTCTGGTCCCACTCCTGGGTGGTGTCCTTTCGGGATAGATGGGAGACTGTCCTGCTGGGTCTTTATGGGAGGACGGAGATCTCTCTAAGCCTGGCCTCAGTGAGTACCTGGAACCAGGGACACATCCATCCCTTGTGCGGGTCATTCTCACAGACACTAGCAGTTGCTAGCAAAGAGGAATCCTCAGGTAGTGTCTGGGAGACTACCTCCAGTGACTCGATGGAGCCTGGAGACCAGTGCTCCCTGGGAGCACCCACAGGACCTCTTTACTCCTTCTGTTGTGTCAAAAATAGCTATAAGCTTCTGGGCCTGTGTAAAACCCACGCATATTCACTGCAAAGCAATGACGTGCTGAGTCACATCTGCCACAGGGAAAGAGAATGGGAGGTGGAAGAGGAAGACAAAAGGCTCAAGCGAGTGCCACAGGCGTCTTCCCCAAGTCACCACAGCCACAACCTCCCAGTGTGATTCAGATGGCCTATGATGCATCGTTGTAATCTGAGGCGCCTTGGTTTTCAATGATTGGGGGGGGTCACAATCCTCTTCATGAGCCTAATTTACCTCTCTCTCTCTCTCTCTCTCTCTCTCTCTCTCTCTCTCTCTCTCTCTCTCTCTCTCTCTGTGTGTGTGTGTGTGTGTGTGTGTGTGTGTGTGTGTGTGTGTGTGTGCATGCTTGCCCATGCAGTTATAAGCATGTTTGGTACTCAGAAGTTGTCATTGTATGTCTCCCTCAATGACTTTCTCACCTTAGTTTCTTGAGGCAAGGTCTCTCAGGGATTGAGCCCCTGAGACCTGCCTGTGTCCACCCCGCCACGCTGACCTTCCAGGTATGCACTGTTGCACCTCACTTTTTACATGGACGTTGGGGATCTGAACTCAGGTCCTCATGCTTGGCTAGCAGGCCCTTTACCCACGGAACCATCTACCTCCATAGCCTGATGTCTCCATTTCTAAGCAACACCAAGTGTCTCTGAGATAATAAAAGAAGCAGGGGTTGAGGGGATGAAAGACTGCAGCTCTGCTGGTGAATAACCCCATAGTCAGTCTGTTCTGCTCCTTGGGCACCATTTCCCCATTTTTAAAGACAAAGATCTGGTCTGAGCTCACGGGTCACTGTGTAAAGCGCTTGCTTTGAGAGTGCAGGAACCATAGTTAGATCCTCTGTAATCCACATTATCTTAAAAGCCAGGCACAGTGGCAATGCTTATAAGCCCAGCGCTGTGGAGTGGGGACTAGGAAGTCTCTGGGACTCCCTGGCAGGCCAGACAGCCTAGCTGGAAAGTTCCAGACAACGACAAATCCTGTCTAAAAAAAAAAAATGTGGGTGACACCTGAAGTGTGGCAGCCATGTACACATGTTCACATGTGCTCAGCACTCGTCTACATGTGCACCTGCACACATGAACACACACACACACACACACACACACACACACACACACACACACACACACACACACGGGGGGGGGTGCTAGAGAACAGGGATTTAAATATGCTTAAACACCCTGGGCGCCCAATAAAGGGAGCTATTATTGTCATTATCAGCAGCAGCATCGTTCAGTCTCCCAAACCTGAGTCCGTCAGAGCAGACAATTATGGGATTTAGGGTACTTTTTAACAAGCCTCAATTAGTGTGATTCTCATGCCAGCCCACGTTCTCCACTGGGAAATGGACTTTTCTCTCTCCCAACAAGTCACCCATCTTATACCTACGCTCAGGGAAAATTCAAATGTCCTTAACAGCAAAACAAACAGACCTCCAGCCAGTTAGCAAAGAGGTGGAACTCTGGGCTGACATCGAGTCAGAGAGCCACCTGAGCTGACCTATCACTGGATAAAGGGTCCTGTGAGGACACGTGGAGAGATGTGCATACCTTAACCACGAGAGGGCTGATGAGCCCAAGGGGAGACATGAGACCATGCTCTTAAAAGACTTGCCATCCCAAACAGGGGACATCTCCTCTGGCTTGCCCAGGACCACCCTGAATTTATAACTAGTCTGCCACCCTCTATGTTCCGGGCAAGCTGGGACAGCTGGTCATCCTACCACCTGGGCAGATTCCCATTTTTAGAAGAGGAGAAGATGTCACCAAAGTCCTGCTGGGTCACCCAGAAGCAGGCCTCCACACTCCCCCCACAGAACTTGGGAAGACTCATAAGGTTCCACAGCTGACAGTGAATGCTGAGGAGGTAGCCCCAGACCCATGGCAAGGACCCATCAGCCCCAGGGAGGGTGAGCAGACAGATTCATGAGACCTATGAAGGACACAGAAAGGAGGCAGGACATAGCCTGGCACACACACCAAGTCTGCACAGAAGCTAACCCAAAGTCAGCTCTCCGTGCATCCCCACTCAGCTCTGGGCCAGTCTTCTGCCAAGCTGGACCAACAAAGCAAGGTGTCAGTGGCCAACGTTCCAGCACAGTCCATCTCAGAGCACAACAGATCCACCTAATCAAAAAGACACCGCACAAGTGGGCTGGGAATGAGCCCCTCCCCACTCCCAAAGCCCAGAGTCTCTCTCAACCGGGTTACCTGAATTAAAAGCGGACATGAATCTCTGTCTAGGTTGAGTAGGAGAAACGTCCAGGGTTCCCCATGCTGTTGGCAGTAGGTGAAAAACAGGTGGCCCTGGAGGGGTGTCACTCTGAGGGAGTTGGGGCTCAAAAGGATCTGTACCGTCCACACAGGTTACAGTGGGCTACAGCCACCACCACCCAGAGGATACACAGCTAGATGCATCTTTTCAAAACAATAGGCCTGAGGCCCTGAGAAGCCCACATGCCACCCCTGTCTTTTACAGGTCAGATTATGAACTAAAAAGCAGTCATACTGTGACTACTGCTGGCGATGGGTGTGGCAGTGGTCAGGACCATAAGCATAACTTAGATACACACAGCATTTATTCGGTCCCATTCACTGTTTGAAACGCGCTACTTGAATCACTACCATTGATCCTAACAAGGACCTGGTAGATAGATGTACTTTTATCATCTCCATTTACAGGTGAGAACGTTAAGACACAGACAGGTAGAGGAACCTGCCCAGGGTCACACAGCAGCAGGATTTGAACCAAAGGACTTGGCTAGTGTATCCAGTTCAACCATGCTGGACAAGTGGGAACGCCCCCCCAGCCTCTGTAGTCCACTTTCATCAGAGCCCTTCCAGAGAAAAGTGAAACTCTCCAGATCCTTTCCCTCACCCCTGTCGCACAAGGGTCGGAGGTGACTTGCAAGAACCACAGGCACAATAAGTATAAATATTAGAAGCAGGGAAGAAGACCAAAGGACACTGTGGCTGGAAAGCAAGATCGCGCTCCATTGAGGTTCTCAGCTATGTGCATCCTGCGTGCTGAAGCAGTGAGAGGGAGACACCCCACAGCCCTAGGGGACACCTTTGGCTCTCTTCAGCTCTCATAAACTGTATCTCCTCTGCCCTCACTGGAAAACATTCACAAGCCAGGAGGAAGGCAACTTGGCTGACTCTGCAAACTCACCCCACACCTAGAGTGCAGAGTCCTGCAGACAGACAGAGCCACACATTCTCATGAGGGAGCTGACCCTGTGGGGCTGGCATCTCACATCACACACAGAAACAAGGGAAATCTACAAAGCTGTGAGCTGTGACTGTTGTCCCCTTTCTGTTTCCAGCTGTGCAGGCAGGGACAAAGTCTCCTAAGGAGACTCCTGTGAAGTCTGCTCCATTCCAGACCGCCACAGTCCCATGTGCCCAGCCAAGTAGTTTGGGTCAGGGTTTTTTACGGCAGGTAAAGCCAGTGCTCCCTTCAGCCACAATGAGTTTTCGATAGAAGCATGAGAGGTGCTGGGTACTAAACCGAGTCATTTCTTTTTCTTTTCTTTTTTTTTTTTAACAGACTTAATTCATTTATTTTTCTTGTATTAAAAACCCTTATGTGGTAGCCATAGCGGGAGCCTGCGTCCTCTGAACAGAGACTCTGGTGTGGGTTTTCACAAGATGATCAGTGAATTCCTGATAAGGAGACTTGGTGAACACAGTCTCTTTCCAACGGCCGGGGGTCAGGTAGCTGTAGGTCTTGGAGATGGCATCAAAGGTGGCCTTGGCAAAGTTGCCCAGGGTGGCAGTGCAGCCTTTGGCTGAAGTGTAGCAGTCATCTATACCAGCCATCATCAGTAGCTTCTTGGGCACAGGAGCAGAGATAACGCCAGTGCCTCTGGGGGCAGGGATGAGACGCACCAGCACGGAGCCACAGCGGCCTGTCCCCTTGCATGGAACAGTGTGGGGCTTGCCAATCTTGTCCCCCAGTAGTCTTTTTCTTAACAGAGGCCTTTCAGATGACCCTTCCCATTTTATATCTGAGAAATCATCGGTTAGCATTCTCGAATCTGAGAGAAGCACGGGCTTCTCAACTGGCTTTCCAAATAGGTCTGCCCTTGACCACAGCTCTCTCTACCACTGACTGGCAATGACAAGAATGTGGGAAAGAAGCTCAAAGACTATTTACTAATACAGCAGGGGGGGATATGACCCTTTAAAGATACCAATGTCCTAATGCACACATCACCTTACAGAGCAGAGAGGGTGGTATGAATTTTGAGATGAAGGTGTTATCCTGGATGATTAAGATGGCCCAATCTAATCATGTGGGTTCCCACGGGGAGACATTTCCCTAGCTGCTGTCTGGAAAGTTTTGACCATGGAAGGATGGTCAGAGATGAAATTAGCTCTAACACTGAAGGAGGGTGGGTCCAGGAGAACAGATAGCTTCAGGCAGCTGGAGAAGAAAGACTGTGGACTGTCCCCTGGAGCTTCAATGCCAGTGAGACACCACCATGCTTGGTCCAGCAAGACAATAAGATGAGAAACCAGAGTTGCTTAGGCTTTCTAGTCTCCAGGACTCTGCTACAATAGAACCAGAAAGAACCGACAGCTGAACTGCCCATCGGAAATCCTCGAGCTCTGCCCAAGACAGTTTGGCAGGTGAGCTACGAGTTAAGTCAGAAAGAGGGACAACCTGTGACACAGGGAGTGCTTAGCCTAGTTCTAGAAACTTCCTTCATGAAGCCACTTGGCCAGGGGGTTGTGTAATGGCCACAGGCTCCAAGAAAAGTAGGCAAAGCTTCCTTTGTCCCCAGCTGAGAGGATAGCTCTTCTGTGTGAACTTCAGAACTCCCAAAACTGTTTTGATGTCAACACAAGGACCTCTTCCTTCCTTCTTTCCTTCCTTCCTTCCTTCCTTCCTTCCTTCCTTCCTTCCTTCCTTCCTTCCTTCCTTCCCTCCCTCTTTCCTTCCTTCCTTCCTTTCTTCCTTCCTTCCTTCCTTCTTTCCTTCCCTCCCTCCCTCC
>CM052713.1:76667555-76689608 GCA_028551405.1 Uromys caudimaculatus | reverse complement strand
GCACTTGATTCAGGAGGGCCCTTGGGTCTGACTGAAAATGCCCTTTTAACCCCTTTAGGTCACTAAAGCACCCAGATGTTGCCAAAACTTGGTGGGGAGAGGGGAGGGTGTCTTCATGTACAGGATTTCAGTGTTAAACTGTGCATTCTCCGGCCAGGTGGATGGCTGGTCAGTCAAGTTCTCACTGGGTAAGCATTGGTACCTGAGTTCAGGTGCCCGGCTGGGGGGCAAGGATGGGAGGATCCCTGAGGCTGGCTGGGCAGCTGAACCAGTGAGCTCTAGGTTCAGGGAGCACATATGCTTCTCAAAACATCAGGTAGAGGGAGAGGAAGACAGCTGATGACCGCCCCCAGCCTCCACACACACAAACATGGGCAAGGGCACATGATACACATGTGCACATGTGACTACATCACAGGAACATGGGAAGTGGGCACACATCACACACGTGCACATGTGACTACATCACAGGAACATGGGAAACAGGGGCACACATCACACACATGCACATGTGACTACATCACAGGAACATGGGAAACAGGGGCACACATCACACACATGCACATGTGACTACGTCACAGGAACATGGGAAACAGGAACACACCCACACATGTGCACATGTGACTACATCACAGGAACATGGGAAACAGGAACACACCCACACATGTGCACATGTGACTACATCACAGGAACATGGGAAACAGGGGCACACCCACACATGTGCACATGTGACTACATCACAGGAACATGGGAAACAGGGGCACACATCACACACGTGCACATGTGACTACATCACAGGAACATGGGAAACAGGAAAGCAATAAATAAATCCAGAAAGTCTAGGAAGATCAGAACAAAATGCTCTCCCTAGGCACCAACCTTCTATAATCTATCAAAAGCTACCAAGGGGATACTGTCTTTCTGTCTTCCAAGCTAACACCGTCCCAAACACACCTGGGCCCTCGCAGTGTGCCATTAAAATACATCTTAACTTGAGACCAGCAGGTAGGACAGCGTGTTAGGAAGATACGAATTTCAAGTGTGTCCGTTATTCCTCACTGAAATTGGAGGGCGCAGACAGGGGGAGAGGTAGGTGATCAGCGCAGCAGGGACGCCCTGTGCTGGGCAGAGTGAACCCCATGGAAGGAACCCTGAGTGCCTTCAAATCCAGCTTCCTCGGTCTGTTCAGAATTCCCTTGCTCGCTCACAAGTTCTTCAGATGCGAGTAGCTTCCTGCGCTCTCATTTCCCTCTGTGACATTTATAAGTGCTATGGAGATAAAAGCCCTGGAGCTACTTATTAACAAAGGGGGAAAGGTCCAGGGGCCTCAAGATGCTCAGGTTAATTTTAGTGGCCAATGTATGAGGTTCTTTGCTGCTGGGAGCCGCAATTCTATAGCAACTTTTGTTCCTTAGTAAATCAGAAATCTCTTACCGGCTCTTAAGGGAGGTAACATGAGGCAGGGGTTAGGGCCTGTGTGGGTCTGGGAATGTTGTCATTTTAACAGGAAAAGATAGCAGAAGCCAGTGCTCTGTGGCTGTTTACGTAGGAAGCAATGACCACCTACAAGATTTGTGGCATTCGGAAGAATCTACCTAAAAAATGTTCCCATGACCTGGCTTGCAAGCCTGAATCTCAGAGGGCTATCTAGAAAAAACAAAAAACAAAAAACAAAAAACAAAACAAACAAAAAACCGTGATCCTTTGATGTCTTTCCAGACATCCACATTACAGAAGAGTACTAATGTTCCTGTGAGCAGATTTTCTCTGTGAGCGTCTTCATGCAGACAGCAAGCTGGTCCATTTGAGGAATCCTTCTGCACTTTCATACCAGTAACACCCTCCACAGATGCTGGGGAGTAGGGAAGCCCGGTGAGCACTCTTGTCCCTTCTTCATAAATTCCACTTGCTGGAGACATGCTTGCCAGCTCTCTGTCCTAACCAAGCGGTGGCATTTTGCGACCGTGTACTAATAATGACAGAAGCTGCTCACAGCAACTCTGAAGGGCAGTCACAAAATGATTTCGGCACCACAGCGCAGCAGCCCAGGAGGTGAAGCTCATCTGTTCCGTGGATTGAAGTTCTTAATGGGGCTCATGAGTGCTGTGATCCTTGACACGTTTTGTTTCATTTTAATGACTAGAACAAGAGCAATGTCAAGTCAGTTGGGTAATTAGTTTATCCCGAAGTTGTCTTCCTTAATGGAGGAACTTTGACAAGAATAATAATTGTAAGAAAAGACTAACTCTAAGTGCCAACATAGCAATGATACAGAAGAGAGGCGACAGAACGAGGCATGGCGACATGGCGAGATTGCAAGCTCGGTCAGCAGTGGAGGGAGGTGGGGCTCTATTTCAGTGTAAGTTAGGGGAGCCTGCCTACAGCTTCATGGTTCAGAACCAGGCTCTGTCAACCTCCTCAAGTCTCCTGACGCTAGAGATTTTAAAAGAAGTCCTTTGACTAAACCAAACTAGCAGGTTTCACAAACTTTAGGAGCAAGCCAGGCTGTGGTTCTGCTGATGAGAGAGGACAGAGGCTACACGTGTGTGAGGTCACATCATGTGGAATATACCAGAAGGTGACGGCAAGCTTTCAAAGCAGAAAATTACAGTCACGATTTTTACAAAAAAAAAGTGTTGTTAGAACTCCACCCCAAAGGCGGGTTCTTCTAATTTTCACAGTCAAATATCACCTGACATCTTGCTGTCTTTAAATCCCTATACATTCTAGGATTCTGGGTCAAGACAATTAATATATAATTAATATATAAACCTTCAAGTTCCTTGTCACCCGAGACAGCACCACCCTGTAGATGTTGACGGTTCAACTCAAGCGTTCCGGGAGACTTCAGATGATACAAAATTGTCTGGAAGCTTGGTCCTCCCCCATTTCCAGCTTTGGCCCAGCTTAACCAGCACAAGGAGAGGAGCCCTGGCCCAAGGCCCAGTGGGATCAGCTGCTTGCTAAACAAGGAGAAACACAACCGGCTGGCCAAGGCCAACACGCTGGTTGAGCCAGAAGGAAGTTTTCTCGGTGTCACATGCTTGCTCTGGCAGATGCTGTACCTCCCTCCCACCCTCCTCCTTGGGAAAAGGGGAGGAGAAGGATTGCCCTCCTTCAGGGCTCCCCAACCCTGGCCCAGCCTAGGATCAGCTTGGCATCATTGTTCAAAACCCAGGCACAGAGCAAACCATAGGAAGACTCCGGTTTTCAAAACGCGGTGGTGTGCTAGTGTCCAGAGATCCACGCCCCTCATATACTGCACAATCATAGCGGCCCAGTATCATGGCAGTGGGTCAGCTTATGTCCACGTACAGACAGACACACTGACACCGTGCGATGAGAGGACTGGCATTTTCTAAACCTATCCATTTCGTACCCTGACTCCAGCCCAGGTGAGTCCGCATCCCCAGAATCACCATGGTTTCCATTCATTTTTATAAAAATGTCTTGGAAAACTGGAATTTAGAGAAAGTGGGAAAGTCTCACTTCTTGAACACAATAACCTGCAAATGTTTTTGAAATGCAGTACCAGCAGATAATCACATGGAGTCCGTTCCAAGAGGGAAGTGAGATGTGGTGGTAACCTAGCTAGGATTGGAGATACACCTACACAGGGGGCTGCTGCCCAGGCAGGTACCAGACAGTGCTGTGCTCTCACCCACAGAGGCTGGGAACCACACTGAGGAAGTACCCTGCTTACCCCAACCTCAACCTCCTGGTCTAATTTTTTTTTGGAAAAATATACCGCCAACATGTGACTTGCAGACCCCAGGAGTCTTGGACAGCTATGCATGCAGTCCCACAGGTTCGTGACTGTCAGCATCATGTTACGTCAGAAGGTTGGACACCCCTGAAGATGTTCCCACCAGGCCCTTCAACAAGCTGTGGCTGTCAGCATCATGTTACATCAGAAGGTTGGGCACTCCTGAAGAAGTTCCTACTGGGCCCTTCAACAAGCTCTTCGATTCCTACAACAGGACACGGGCTTGGAACATAACGTGAGAGTCTTTTGTAGTGAGACTAGGAAATTGAATTCATCACACTTCCATGATGCACCCTGAGTCTGCAAGAGCTCTGGGGCGGCTCACAGAGAAGCTGTAACAGGTATTTGCGGCAGGGCAGAGCGAAGAGTGCTCTCATACAGAGCAACAGGGCAATCAGAATGGGCAAGGCCTCCAAGGAGAAGACAGAGAAACAGACTCAACTATCTGAAAGCCTTCGCCAAACCTAAGGAAGCAAACGCAGACAGAGAGGGAAAAAAAGTCCCCACCAGCCACAGTCCCCAAAGAAGGCCCCAGCCACCACAGGGCACACTGCAGATCGTGTTCACACCCTAGTCTGTGCTGGTGCATAGGGATAGCGCCCCCTCAAAACACACACGTGGAGCCGGGCTTGGGACTAGAAGCATCTTTGTAAGAGTGGGTCTGGCTGTGACAAGAGGAGGTGAAGAGAATAGAAAGGACTTGGGGAGTCAACAACCCCAGGGCCCTCCTCCCAGCTCCGCCTCCCCCTCACATGGAAAGCCAGGTACAGCTAGAAGAAACGAGGGACTTCTGGGACAAGGGTGAGGGCAGAGCTTTCCCTGGGCAGAGGAAGAAGACAAAAGAGAACCCTGGACTCTCCCTCCAAACCTCAAGAGAACGGTCCGGCTTTCCCCCCACCCCACCCCACACAGAAGGCCTGGAGTTATTGGAAAGAAAGATCCTACTGGCATAAAAGTGAATTTTTGTTCTCCTACCTCTGGAAGGGTTCCTGTTGACATGTCGCTAAAATAAAGGTATCCATGTAGATTGAAAATGGGAGTTCTCTGGGGATGTTAAGGTGGGGTGTTGGTCTTGGGGACTGGTGACTTTACAGTGGACTACACACCTTAGTGTTTCCTGCCCACTCTTGTGCATCATCTAAACTAACTGTGCGCTGGGTACCCGGACACCATCTCTGCCCAACCACGGGAACACCATCATCTGTGGGAGCCTCCAGAGAACTTGTTTTCCTTAACAGGAAATCCCAAGAAGAGAGAGCTGAGGAGGATGCGGCTTTGCCCCATCTCACCTATAACTTGGCTCAATGGAAGAAATTTACTCAAAAAACATGGGTCTGGGAAGGCAGTGTGGTCAGGCAAGTGCTGAAGACTCAGGCAGGACGACCCTGGTTCAGTCCCTAGCAAGCCACTCGAGAGCCAGACTCGAGGCATATGCTTGGTACCCCGGTGCTGGCGAGGTGGAGAGAGGCAAATCCCTGGGGTTCACTGGCCCCCCAGCCCAGCCCACTTCACAAGCCACAAATCTCAGTGGGAGATCCTGTCTCAGGAAACAAGGTTAGGGGCTGGAGAGACACCTTGGCGGGTTAGAAGCACACACTGCTCTTACTGAGGACTCGTATTTATTTTCCAGCATCCAGGTGGGGTGGCTCACAACCACCTGTAATCCCAGCCCCAGAGAGATTCCACAGCCCTGGCCTCTAAGGGTGGCTGCATACATGTACCTAAACACACACACACACACACACACACACACACACACACACACACACACACACACACACCACGTACAGGCAGAAGAAACAAGAGGACTTTGGGACAAGACTGAGAACGAAGTTTTCCCTGGGCCTTCGTTATTTAAAAATTATTTTAAAAATTCATGTTATTTAAGGAAGAGGAGGAGGAGGAGAAAGGAAAGAAGCAGCAGCATCTTTAGGGGATGAAGGAGGGATGGCTCAGTGGTTAAGAGCACTTACTGCTCCTCTGGAGAACCAGAGCTCAGCTCCCAGGACCCACGTGGCGGCTCACAAGAGTCTGTAACTGTACTTCTGGGGATTTAATGCCTTTTTCTGGCCTCCAAGGGCTCTGGACTGAGACACTTGGCACCTCGGACTCAGCAGCAAATCTTCAGAGTCAAGGGGACCATGACAGGAGAGGGCAAGCCCACTTGTATGAGCACCAGCTCCTGGACTTTACCATGCTTTTCTCCCTCCCTGACAGTGATTCTGGTCCCCGGCCAGCAGCGTGAGCTTCGTTGATATTTAACAAATGCAAAGGCTGATCACGCAGAGTAAAGTGCACCAGAGGCTTCTAGCCCTGAACCTCAGGCTCCAACGTGCTCATACTGAAATATCCATGAATTCCTCTTAGGGGGAAGCAAGCATTAGCAGAGGGTCTAGAATCCGATATGACCTTTTCATGGAGACCATGCTATAGAGAATTCTCTTCTTTGGCAAGGTCCAAAGAAACAACTTTCGTATCAAGTCCAAACGAACCCAAAATTGGCGAAAGAGGTCCTACGGAGCCTGGGTGTTCGAACACACGCATAAACCACGTAAGGGGATATCAGACAACGGGACGGAAAAGCATGAAGAGCCAACTAGAGCATCACACATACTGTCTACATTCACCAACTAAACACTGCTGCTTGAGGCAGGGGCACCAGAACACCTTTGCAGGGGCCATGAAATAAATACAGGGCTCTGGGGAGATGCTGGCCTCACAGACCTCAGAATCTAACTCCGAAGCTCAGAATCTAGAATTCCTATTGGTGAGTTTCTCTTCCAGGCTGACGCCAAGCGGTTCCCTGGCTTCACTGTTAGAAGGCTCCCCCCAAGGACCCCTCCCTCCTTGTGCCCCCTCGGCAGCATCCATCTCCCGTCTTCCTCCACAGTCTGTACCTTTGTCCTCCTCTCCTCTGTCAGGAACAGGATAGACCCAGTGGAGTAACCCGAGCAGACGGCCCTTAAGTTGAGAAAGAGAGGGCAGGACAGGTGTAACCCAGAAAGATGTCTGCAGACCACCAGGAAAGCCTCTGGTTTCTTTAGGAAGAGGGGATGAGGGGTAGGGTGGGGGACTCTCACTGACAGCAACAGAAACCAGTTGGCGCTGTGTCCCTCTGACCTTTGTCTGCCCCCTAGTGGGGCAACAAAGTAACCAGCAACAAACAACCAAACCCAGAGGCAGAAATAAGGATTCTTGCAGAGTAGGGAGCTAATAACTAGAAGGGTGGGCGCCTGCCCTCCTGAGGGGGGGGGGGACGGAAAGGCTGTGGTGGCCTCAAGCCCACACCCTCGGGATTGTGTATTGTCCTGTTAGGCAAGCCCACCACACACAAATACTATGGGTCACACTTCTCTCAAGGCCATGAAGGGAAAACATAAAAACTATCCTATGTGAAGATAGGTTTATTTTAGAAAAATGATAAGTGGAATGGTGTTTCTCCTCCCCCCTGCCCCCCTCAAGTCTGCACAGTGAGCTGTCCACAAGGCTTTCAAACCCTGTTTGGCGGGGAGCCATGTGCACTGGCTGTTCATTGTTGGTCAAATGTGTCTGCAGGTTACTTGGGATTTCTGCTCTATTAGGACCAAAGCCCTGCCTCTCCTCCTCCCCCATCCCCTCAGAACTAGCTCCTAAATACACTTTAGTTTTCAAGACTACGAAACTCAACCTTACCTTTTCAAACAGCCCCCTAATCCTAAACGTATTCTAAACTGCGTATAGTATGTATTCTTGTCAAATGTTGTAACAATTAATTTATTATTAGTGAGATCAAGGGGCTGATCCACATAGCTTAATTGTCTAACCACATAGCTCTCAGCTTTCAAATGCCTGGTGATGCTGGTGCTCCTCATCGCAGCAAGTAAAATCAAGTCATGAGAAGTACGTGAACAAAGAGAATGTCCTTCGACATTTTCCCCCCTTACGTGAATTAAGCTTAGAAAATGCAAGGCTATTTTTAAGCCTTAGTTAATACCATGGCCCAATACCAGCTGGAGCTTTTACATGGAGATGAGAAGCTTATTTCCTTGTAAAATTCTTACAAGGAATTATTACAACAAAGGAACACCTTGTTCCGAAAGCCTGCTTAATAACGCAGCCCACTGGGACACACCCTGCACTGTAGGTGCTTGACTGACAGAGTATTTCAATCCCTAGACTGACTCTGAGGGGAAAATATGCAGAAATCAAATAGAAAGGCTGACAGGGACAGAGCCACCTCCTCTGCACACCTCCCCGCCACTGTCCTTGCCCACTTTTGTCCCCCAAACCCCAAATCCCAACCTCAGTCAGGGTCCTGCCTTCTGATCTGCCTATGACCAGCTAGAAACATGAGCTTACACACAGCCATCACTGACTACCATACAACAGACTCTCCCAGAATCAGGACTCTAAAGTGACTGCTCTGCTATCCCTCAGGATATTTCAGAAGTAGTTATCTGTGTGTGCGTGTTCCACTGCGTGCATGCCACAGCTCGAGCATGGAAGTCAAAAGAGGCTTCCTCCCCAGTCTGTTCTCGCCTGCCACCTTGTGGGATCCAGACATTCCACCTTGGGTTGCCAGCCTTGCACAGCCCTCTCGGGTCACCTAGACACAGCTTTCCAACTGATGCTTGCACCCCACACAGTATTGACCAAGTCACTGGGTATTCAGCTGGTCCGTGGGAAAGACGATACAGCTTCACACGGGTGTCCGGAGTCTTGTGGCCATAGCTGTAAGGCTGGGTTTGGTTGGGACCATGAGATTTCAGAAAGGTTGGGAGGGGTCTCTCCAGCATGGTGACCTAAGGATTATCCATGAATGGGCAGATCTTCAGTGGTAAAAAGCACCTAGCACTGAGACAAATATAGGGGCAGCAGCCTAGGGCTGTCCTTGCTTGGGCTGTGTACACAGTCATCTCTAATTAATGCATTTGGCAGCCTTAGAGCTTTACCTGTACATAATGCACATACCTGTCTGTAAACAACGTGCCTAGCAACCTGTGCCTAGCAACCTGTGAGCAACCAAGGACCCCCACCTGAACTGATCTACACCTGCACTAAGGTACATATACATCTATGGACATAAGTTGTTGCCCTTGGCAACCCCTTGATAATACCCCATTTCTACTCAAACGCATCCTAAAACAAACATAACAACTACAGACAATGGGCCAGTTCAGCCTAGACTGGTTTGAAGGTATGTGTGTAATAAGGCAAACCATGTTATCTGAGTAACCTTTTAGGAGCATCTCCTATTTGCCTCATGCTTGTCTATCTTATGCATGTACATGTGATTAAAATCAGATGCATCATGGGAAGAGACATGTATTGTGAGCAAGGGTTTCATATTCCAAGACCATCAGTCAAGACACAGAACTACCCATGTCACACCCCTGGGCAACCAAACTCCTGCTCCTCTCAAGCCCTATAAAGAAAGGTCAACAGTAATTGCGGCCTTTTGATGACCTCACTCACGTGGTCTGTTGTAATAGTCTCCTTGCTACCTTGGCAACCTGTTTGAGCATTTGCTTCAATTCTTTGAATAAGAAGTACCCCAAGACACAACCTGGCAGCCTGGACCTGGACCAGCAGCCACAACATTGTAGGTGTTACATCCTACCAATCACCCTGCGGGTCAAGAAGATCAAATCCTATTCAGATTGAGGAAAGCCTAATCCTAATTCTCAGTGGCCAGCATGTCACAGAGAGCAGACATAATTAGTAGTTAATCCACCACACTAAAAGACTCCACGCTCATTCCTTGATGAATGTGAGCAAACCAGAAGATGTAGGCAGTGTCTACAAGCAGTGGGGTCATGTTCCTTACAGTCAGTGGCAGGAAGAACTACAAGTATCACTCACTTTAGCAACCCCGACATCCACAGCAAATCTTCCATGTGGCTGCCACTGACAACTCAGAGTCATGGTGTATCGGTTAAGGTGTCAGTGAACAAAGACCAGCCCCTTCTCTCTGGTGGCTGCCACCTTAGAGCTTTCTTGAGGATTGAATTCTGTTTGGAGAACTAAAGGGCGCCAAGAAGCCATTGAGTGCAACCTAAAACTTCATCCTGACTGATTATTCATGGGAGCAGAGTAGAGGCTTCAGCCCGGAGTTCAAACAAAGAGAACGGAAGTCGAAGCAGAGGAAAGATTACATCTTCCCAGGTTTCTTTGAACTCGCCTCCAAGGTCCTGACATCAAAGGCACCAGAAAAAGTGTTAATTCTCTGCATCTGCAGACCAATAACGTCTTTGTTCTGGGAAGCTCCAACACACATGACGCCTGTGATGCATCCAGTACCCTGGCCATCGCTCCAAGGCCACCTCAGAGCACTGGGTGTGCCTCAGCCCGGGATGGGAACAATAGTTGCCTGACTGATTTCTCATCCTATCCTTCCATCCTACTGTGGCTTGAGATAGATACAATAAGGTCCTGTTGGGGACAAGGCTGAGTGGAGACACTGGTAGAGATGCACAGTGAGTTTCTCCTGCTGGGTTGAAGTGTCCCGTGTCCAGAAAAGGGAGAGCAAAGCATAAACACTGAGCCCTCAGCAAGATGGCTCCAGGTCTCTCCCCCACAATCCCCACCCCTCCATTTATCAAGTGTTCCCATCAATGAAAACCAAAAGGAGAACAAGGGAGAACTCCCTAAACATTTAAGAAGTTACAAATACGACAGACCAGAGAGCACTTCAAGATCTCCGCAAAAGAAGTGAGAGACCTGAGTACAGCTCAGCCTACACTGTTTCCCTAGCACCAAGGACAAGAAATTACCAAGAGACTAGGTCACCCCAGTGCTAAGGCCAACACATCCCCAGGAAGGTAATCAGAACACACATGAATACAAGCAAAGGTCTGATTCCTTTAGCACAAAAAATCAGGAAGAATAATAAGTACAAACTCAAAGGACCTACATAATCAGCCACAGAAACAGGAGGCAGGAGATTTCAGAGGGAAAAGCACCCTCACCTGTCTTCATCAGAAACAGAAACCCAAATTAAATAACAATACCACTATTCTCCACCTTTCTGATTGAAAGTATTTGATAACTCAGGCCCTGAGTTGGGGAAGGTCATGGGGAAAGTGGAGTGCTCACAGGACATCAAACGAACTTTACATAGCACATCTGTGAGGAGGAAAATTAGTGAGGGCAATCACGTTCTATGCATGTGTCCCCCTTCTCCTCGGGTATCGTTGCATGCCACGAAGGGTGCTCAGTACTCAGTTCTAGTTAGTGTGGCACCTACATGTCCATGCACGGAGGACTGGTTGCACACCTCGCCATCATCAGAACACTAAGGCATCTTCAACAAGCACAAAAGATGATTTCGAAGAAAACGCTGACATGTGGACACCAAATGAGCAACGCACTCCTGGTGCGCTGGTTTTTGTAAGAGACGATAAAGCTGGAATTGACTTTGGCCATATGTATCTGCAGTATCTTGGCTTCCCCTTTAGAAGGTGATACCACTCTCTTTGAAGAATGACCTTGGTAACTCTAGTCAGATGACTGAAGTGATGTAGACGTCCCACCTTTGTTTTTCAGTCAGCGTCAGCTCCTGTGTATCACCAGCTGGTCTGGAATTTGGTATGTAATGGTGGATGATCTTGAACTTCTGTTCTCTGCGTCTGCCTCCCAAGCGCTGGGATTACAAGCATATGTCACCACACCCAATTGATGTGGCGCTGGAGATCAAACTGGAGCTTTGAGCACGCCAGGCAAACAAGCTGACAACTAAGCTGCATCCTCGTCACAACACCTGTGACTTTTGAGAGGAGACCATAAAGGCATTATGGCTTTTACTTTGATTTTCCTTGGATTCTTATTCTAGAAACCCCCACATGCCAGGCCGGAAGACACTAACATGGCGTAACCGAGTCCCACATGGTGAGGAGCTGAACCTCCCCTCAAGAAGCAAATGAGTCGGCCATCTTGGAAGGAGGTTCTCTACCTCCATCAATTCTTCATCCCTAGCCAGCACCCTGACTACAACCCACGAAAGCCGCTCCAAAATTCCTGTGCCCGAATAACTTTGGACAATAAATGTTTGAAGTGTAAAGATTCTAAATGTTGGCATAATTCTTCAAAGCAATTATTAACAAGTACGCAGAGAAGATTTGCATGCAAGTTTGATATGCACAGATGTCTCTGGCATGATCTTTAATAGTTGTCTCTAGGAAGAAGGATCTGAAAGCTCGACTCAGAGGTGAAAGACTTGATTTTCATTGTATTATATATCTTATGTTCACTTTTCCTTATACTAATTTTTATCTTTTCAAAGCAAAGCAGAGCACGTTTCATGGAAGAGAGCCATATACACTACATACACCTATTGTTTTATATGGGCATATTTAATCTATATTTCATTTCAAATTTCAACCTTATTGAAATCAAAACTATGAGCTCTGTAGAGAAAGCGAGTGTGGACTACGGAAGATGCTCAGTGTAGCAATACTCCCTGCTCACTCTGGTAGAACCCAGGCTCCTTACTCTGCAGTCGGCTCCCTTCTCTCCTTCTAAACCAAACCCTAGCTTTGCGCAGATGACAGCCTCTCCACCTCAGGCACTGACCCAGAGTTGCTGTCCCTAGATGTCAGCAAACTTTAAAGAACCCAAAGCAGATATTTTAGACTTTGAGGTCTACAATTTCTGTCGCAATGACTCAATTCTGATGTCACTGAATAAAAGCAGTTATAACCAGCACCATCGGGACAATCACAACCAACTAGGAAAACCTTTAAAGGTGCTGAGACCTTAATTTGCCTTCTTCTCCTGGGTCCTAAAAGAGTTTCTTCTCTTGATATTTTCAACCACTTAGAAGTGAATAGGCTACTCTTGGGTTTCAGATACACAGATACTAAGCTATCTTGCCTCACTGCACAGTGCCTGGGAAAGAGCTGCTGGTGGGGGTAACACTGGCCATCTCTAGCCAACAGAACAGAGGGGAAATCCACTTCCAGGTAAAAGGGAATCAGGAGTGGGCCTGAGGAGAAGGCTGCCGGCCTCATGCCAGACCTCTCTGGTGAAGGTCTGATGCAGGCGGAAAAGACCATCTTTCCATGACATAGACAGAAGGGACATGGAGTGTCAGACTCTGGTGACAGTGACAACTGCTGAATCCTATGTCTTGTATAAGGGGGAAGGAAGCTGTCTTAGCTGCTTGTAACCCACAACTGAGCCCACTCCTTCTGGTATTCGTCTCATCAGTCACCACAGGTTAGCACTGCTCAGAATTAAAGTATTGTGGGATAGACCCAGCTGTTCAAATCTAGGCCAGGCACTTTAGAAAAACTTGAAGAGTTTGTCCTGGAGATTCCCAGGGTGCCTACCTGTGGAGCAGGAAGGAAAATGGTTGTGTCTGTCTAAAAGTAATTAAATAGGAAGCTGTTCGGTAGAGAGAGCCGTGTGTCTTCAGGTCCTGATGCTACACAGGCCTGCACCTCACCTTCCACCCTAACACCCCCTCCCCCTACACCAGCATTCACTGGGGGTCATCATGGGTTTCATGCCGTGCTACTGGCTGAGAGAGGGCAAGAAGCTGCCGGGTCTTTTACACACCAGCTTCCAGCCCCATGGAGATGGTCCATCTGCATAGCATAACGCCTTCTTTACTACCTCTCTTCACTGCATCATTTGCATGGTATCCATCCTTTATTCTTGATAAGCTCTGAAAAGGACAACAACCTTCTTGGTCTTCTTTTTTTTTTTTTTGCTACAGTATCAATGTGACCCCAAAATTCAAATGCTGAAATTTTGGTCTCCAAATTCACATGTTAGTAGTGTTTGGAGGTGGGAACTTTGGGAGGTGGTTAGGTTTAAATGAGGTCATAGTGTGGGGTACTCATGACAACATTGGTAAAGAGGAAAGAGACTTTAGCTACATCTGTTCTGTCCAATGATACCTCTGACATGATATGACACAACCACCCAGAAGCAAACACTATGCTCTTGGACCTCCCATCCTCCAGAATCATGAGCCAAATAACCTTCAATGCTTTATAATAACACGGCATCTAGTATTTTGTTATGGTAACTTCAGGTCTTTTTCTTTTTAATATAGCTTCTAAAACATGAACTATGTGTTCTCTGATTTTAGCCCAGTGTCCAAATACAGTACTTTATACATCTGAGTTAGCAGATTATCCTGAAGTCCAGTACATCCCCTGAACCCAAAGCATTGACCAGAATTTGGGATTTACGTGGTCCTTCACTCCTTAGGTATTGTCTACCTATCTAAAATGAAAGGAAGAAACACTTAGAGGATCTAGTGTAGTGTGTCTCATGTGTCTTCAGATGTTCCCAGAGATGGGGCAGCTGAGCATGCTTTGCTGTGTGAAACCTGGGCCCTAAGAGACCTCAAGTGAGGAGAAGGGGCTCAGGGGTTCATGCTGAAGGGCAGGAGACACAACTGTTCCCACAAGGCTCAACGACAGGAACAATGGCATGTGTGCACAGGGCAGGGCAAAAAAACATATGCTTGAACCTCAAGTCTCAGCATCCATAGCCCTAATGTTAAGATGTCCTCAGGGAGGACTCAAACCGTATTCATCTTCCAAGGGATGCTGAACTGGAATCGTGGGGACCTAGGATTGTGTATAGAACTTGCTTCTCACTCTTAGTCACATTGAAACCAACAACCATCAACCAGAGCACTCACCTGTCATCCCTGAAAGCAGAGACTGAATGGAGAGGGCATGGGGGTGAGCCTACTGCAGGTCTAGGTTTAAGGGTGGAAACAAGTAGACCCCATCCTCATTCAGGTTAGTCAGGGGTATGGCCACCCATATCCTCCACCCCACCACAGTGTGCTGAGTGCATGCACTGTGTCTAGTTGTAGGAGGAGAGCAAAACTGCACATTCTCCTTATCGCTCTGCTAAATAACGCTGTGCTGATTTTATGTATATCATCTTCGATCCATTTTTATAAGACAATCCTAAAAACAAACAGTGAAAACCATTGTTTTCAGGGGAGAACTGAAGTTGTACCGTGCATACTTGTTCGTTTCCCTTCAGAACACATAGTACTCACACTGTTGGGAAAATAACATCTCCCTGGGACGTTCCCTAGAGACCAAGCTTCACAGAACAAGCCTTAACATGTTCCCTCTAGGCAGAATGGTCACAGGGAGCCACAGCCTACTGGTCGACCAGTAATCTCTAAGAAGCAGGTCCTGGCATGATCCTGTCCAGCTGTGTAGTGTGGCCGTTCTTGACAGCCTTTTAATTAATGTATTTATTTTTGGCACTTCTGATGACATAGACAAAAGCCATGTCTTTCTTGGGTTTTATTTTATTCCACTGGATTTGTTTCACTTAAAAAAAAAATCCAGATCTGATGGTCCATGCAAGCCCACAGACTCATTTATACTTCTGTGTTCTAGTCAAATGTGAGCTGTTACAACTTAAAATTCTTAAACTCCAGCCAAGGGTCACTCACTGGTCAGATGGAGAATATTTTAAGTCATGTAAATTTTGTCATAAAAGCCATATCTCAGGGTCCTCCTGTCCTAACCTTGCCTCTGAGAACACAGGCTGGATTTGAGGAAACCATGTTCTGAGTCAGACTTCCTTGGTGACTAAACCTCTGTGAGTATTTAGTTTGTTGATTTTTGCCCAACCCTGACCCCTACTGTGTGCGTGTAAAGTTACCTTTGCTAGCCCTGAGTGGAGAAGAAAACCATATCTCTTACTATATATATTTGGGGATCACCCTATAGTCTGGTGATCTAGTTAACATTTCTTTAAGGGAAGATTAGCCATTAGTTTTACACACAAAACCCAAGGTGGTCTTCCTTGGCCTGCTGCATATGGCTATAGCTCCTTTACAAAAACACATCCTTGCATATTCATTGAATAAAACAAACAAGTCAATGACATGATAACTCTCATATGATGAGCGATGCAATCTACCAGATGGCCAAAATCATAAGCTGACTTAGCAATGACTTAATAATGATATCAGTCCATATCACTAGGCAGCCAACTTTCTAGTGGATATTATAAGTAATAGTTAAATAAATTTATATGTAATAATATATAAAATAGTGTAACTAATTTATTTCTTTGTTAAAAATAAGAAACGCAGTAAAAGTGGAAAGGTCATGGGCAGAACGCAGGCAAACAGCAGTGTTTGGAAGAAAAGCTTCTAATAACAACTCTGGGGACTCAACAAGTCATCTGGGCCCCAGGAAAACCACCATGAGCATGCCTGAACTCACTGACAAAGCAGGTCAGTGTATCCCTGTGTTCTACCGAGGCTACCTGCAAGGAGACCCTGGAAGAGCCTAGACAAGGTTGAACTGGTAACAAAATGTAATTCTGGCCTAACTTTATGGTTTACCAATACAACGTTACAACTCTAGAAGACAAGGCGTACAAAGGGGTTTTTTTTGTTTGTTTGTTTTCTTTTTGCTTGTTTATTGCTTTGGGTTTCATTGTTTCTTTGTTTGGATTTCAGAGAGGTTGATTGGTAGGATCAGCAGAAACCAAGAGCCTTATCCAAGTGAGGCAGGTCTTAAGTGACCCTAAGAAGCTACCCAACCTCACTGTTGGAAGACCTGCTTGTTTTCTTAAAGGAGAGGAGGGACAAGCAGAGAGTCAAGACTCATCCAACCCATGTCCCATGTACACCCACTGTGGGCAAGCTCCCTCCCAGCCACCCTGACCTTTGCCCTAACCAACCACCTTGGATCAACAGCCACAAAGATAGTTGCTTGAGTTTTCATAACCTTCTCATCTGCAGAAATTGAAGATAATTCAATATCTAGAGGGAGGTTCCCTTTAAAAATGGAAGGAGTACAAGGAGGGAGAACTCCTTGTACCATATCAAAGAAGCTGGGGGGCAGAGGCATGAGAACACCCCCAGACGCTGCTAATGCTGAGCCAAGGGCTTAGCATGACCTATTCTCGAGACTTCATATTAACCTCTAGGGAAGGCACCATGTTATTGTGAAAGGAACCAACTAGCATCAAAACAGTGGCCAAGCCAGGATTTGCTCCAGACCCACTGGCCAGTTTCTCATTCAAAGCCTCATCGTTTCCACACCTGCAGTCTGCGCTGGGAGCCTAACGATCCATTTAATCTGCCCAGGGAAGAGGCAAACACAGGGGAGGTCCTCAGGGATCTGTGCCTGCTGCTGACAGCCAAGTGGAGGCACAGTCAGGGCAAATGTGGGGGAGTCTCCACTCGGGCAGAAGGTGAAGTGTGAGCACATTTTCAAGGCTGGGAGGATCAGGAATGCGGGTCTCCTCTGGGACACAGAACCTTCCTTCAGCTGCCACCAGGGCCGTTGGTGACATGGGCATCCCACAATGCTAAGGGAAGGCCAGAGAGAAAGGAGGCAAGAATTGAGTCCTGAAGGACTTGTGTCTGGACCAGGAGGTTGGACTTACTTGCCCCTCTGCAATAAACAGAGTAATGGGGGTCAGGCACCGATGCAGAGGCACCAGCCAGAAACATAACTGCAGCCCCAGCAGGTTGGCAGGGATCAGCCATGTGATCAGAACAATGCGAAATTTACCCCTAGGGAACAGACTGGAGCCACCCTGCTCATGCACATCAGTCCCCACAGGAATCGCAAAGAGTTGCGCCAACATGTCGGACTCCATCATTTTCGTCCTCTCTTAGGGTCTTTAAAATAGTGCTGGCCGTGGGGGGCAATCTCACTGTTTAGAAACAGGGGCAGATCCCAGCCATCCCAGACACTTGGTTAAATCCTGATGTTAATCTCCTGGGAACGTTTTTCTTTTTACTTATTAAAATCTCAGCCAAGGGGGTTTAGGCCTTCTGTAGACTTGAGGGTATTTCTGAAGGATTAGGGTTCACCGTGTAACACATTCTTCATCTTATTATCTCTGCTTCCTGGGGTCTGACCAAAGGTCCCCAGGAGGAGCTTTTGCCTTTAAACAAAGCTCTTGGTGTGAGCCACTCCTGGACTTTGTCCACCTTGGGGGTTTTTTTTGTTTTTTGTTTTTGGAAGCCTTGTAAAAATGCCTGTTTACACTCAAAACTTCCTCCTCATGTGTCTACAGACTCTTTTTCAAGATGAAATCATGGCTTTCTTCCTGACTAAAGGGAGACCAGAAACATATTATGCAGACAAATGGCATTCAAGTCTCCAGCATCCTGAAATCTGACAAAGTAAGTTTTAAAATGTTCAATAAACAGGACTGCATACAGGAGACTTCCCAGGGTCCCCTGAAAGCACAGGCAGCTCAGGGCCTCTGGGAGTTAAGTCTGGGAATTCTCACACTGAACCTACCTGTTCACATTTTTTCACTTCAAGGATTAAAGCTTTCTTTGGCAGAAATCTTTTGAAGACCAATAAGGCGGGTCACTTTTTGTTTTCCTCCTAATTCTTAAGACTAGAAAGGCCAGTTAGGATGTTCAGAACAAGGGATAGTGGAGTGTCTCCAGCAACCCCCCCCCCCCCACACACACACACCTGACTTCCACACCTTACACTGCTGGTGCATGCTGCTGACTTTTTTGCGATGCTGGGGATGGCACCTCACATGTGCTAGGCAAACCACTAAACCGCATTCACAGCCCTAACTCTTCTGAAATTCTAGCTGTTCCTTCTGGCTGTTTGTTGGAAACGCTTGAGCACGGTTTTGGTTCTGTGCTGACCTAGACCTAAAACGACCAGGTAGTCCTAGGCCCTGGGGATGCCAGATTTACCTTTACGAAGAGGGTGATGTCATGCTCCGGTCCTTGATCCCCCTCCTCCGATACTGGGCCGTTCTCCCTGCTGCTGTTCACTTGCTCCAACTCTTCTCCGCCCTGGGCGCTGGGCTCCTCAGCTAGGTGGTTGCTGAGCTCCGCCTGGGACTCCTCGTGCCAGGTGGATTTGGCCTCCTCTCCATCAAGGCTGCCGTCGAGGGGCTTCTCTTGGATCGCCTCCTCGCAGGGTCCGGGTTCGGGCCTCGCTTCTTCCTCCCCGGTCTCCTCCTGGAGCCTGCCTTGGTCCCCATTCTCGCCAGCATCTACCCGCGACTCCTCGGGAGCCGCTTCCTCCGACCCGTCTTTCCCCAGGGGCCCCCCTTCCCCCGCGGCGTCTGCGGTCGAAGCGCCTGCCAGCTCCCCGGGCTCGTGCCCTCCGATCTCTGCGGTTGCAATCTCAATCGCCTCATCCTGGGACTGATGGCTGCTTTCCCCTCCGCCCTGGGGCTCACCCTCTGACCCATGTGGCCCTCCTGCGGGTGCCTCTGTGTCCATGTTGTCCCCTGCAGGTTCCTGCACTTCTGGATTGGTCTGCGACCCTGGCGTGCTACCTCCCTGCGCTTCCTGACCGGTTTCTGCCTCTTCCCCCGCCTCTGAGGCCGTGGGGTCCTCTGGCTCCCGGCTAGCGTCCTCAGGGACCTCGGGGACCTCACCCTGAGCGTCTAGCCCCGAGCTCGTCCCCGGCACCTGCTGGGCGCTGGGCGCCTCCTCCGCTCCCTGCTGGATTCTGGCGCCCTCGGGGTCGCGCTCCGCAGCCTCCGCTTCTCCCCGAGCTGCGCTGGCGCCCGGCGTCTCTGAACCGGGGCCGGTGTGCGAGTCCTGCGCCTGCGCTCCCCTGGTTCTCCCGTCCTGCCCACAGCCACCTTCCTCCTTCCCCGAGGCCGTGGCCTCTGCGCCCGCCCCCAGATCCCTGGGTGCCCCTGTAGCTCCCTCGCTCGCTTCCTGCCCCTCCAGGGCCGCAGCTCCTGGCTCTCCTGATCCCTCGATCGCCGTCCCTTCGGGTTGCCCTTGGGAACCCGGAGAGACCTCCTTGGGCTCGGTGACCTCAGCCATGGTAAAACACCCTTCCTCGACGCTGCTCAGGGGTGAGGGGCAGGGGCTGCCGTGCCCCCTCCGAGAGGACACCCCACTCTCAGTTCTGGAGGCCAAGGTTTCGCTTGAGGCGAAATCCAGCGGGCCCAAGACTCTATGTCCTTTTTCCCTGGCTTGAGGTCTTTGGGCTCTTCCTCAAGCGTTCGTACTTCTCCTAAATTCGCACCCGGACCCCAAATCCTGCGCGGGCCAGGGTGTGGGGCTAAAGGACTCAGCTTGCCTCTTGAACTCTTTGGATGAGATGGGCTGGTTCGCTGCAGTCTCAAGAGTTGACCAGAAACCCTCAGAGGCAACTCTCCCCTCTTAGGGCTTGGGCGGGGTTTGTCTTCCCCACCTCCCAGCCAGTTTGGGTGGCCTGGGAACCTAGCCAATGATAGCCTTTCTGCGGCTTTTGTGGATTTTAATGAAAAGGCTGATTTTACTGGCCACTTTAGCGTTTTCTGGAACAATTTCAAGTTTCAGAGCCATTTAAATCACGGTCGCATACTTCAGTATCGAATTCCCACCTTACCTCACTTCACCATGGAGGTGACAGGTTAAGCTCCTCTGGTACTGAGTAGAATAGACCAATACCTGCCTCTGGTTTCGCAGAAAAGGTATAAACCCTGAAGGGAGGAATGGCTGCGCCCCCCCCCCCATTTCTGTGGGTTCCAGAAGCCTAAGGTTGAAAGGAACAGTAGCAGGGGAGCTTTGGGGGGAGGGGAGAGTACCAGAAGGTTGCCTCTCCTTCCCCAGCCCCTGAAGAGGCTAAGAATCTGTGCATCCTCGGACTCAGATTTTCTAACTCATGGCCAGTGCTTGGGTCTCAATATTGTGGTAAGGGGTTTGGGGGTTGAAGGTGGGGAACGAAAGTTCATGATGGGGAAGAGGGAAGAGTTATAGAATTAAGTGGGCCAGGAGCCCCCCATGATCACCCATCAGAAACTTCTTACAGAGAAGCCGCGCTATGAAAGGTCAAACATCAATTCTTCTCAAAACTATTCCATTGAATTGAAAGGGAAGGGACCACCATCCCGCCGCAAACTGTGAAGCCGGCATTCCCCCGTTATCAAAGGACACTCCAACTCTAGTCCAATATTCCTGATGAATATAGATACAAACATTATTAACAAAACATCAAGGATTTGAATACAACAGCATATCAAAAAGATTATTCACCGCTCTCAAGTTGGAGGTTGTAATGCTGATTCAACTCACGCGAATCTGCAGACGCAGTGCATCGCATCAACAGAATGGATGAGTTTTTAAAAAGTATATACGGGCTGGAGAAATGGGTCTGAGATTAAGAGCGTGTACTGCTCTTCCGAAGGACCTGGGTTTGATCCCCAGTTCTCACATCAGGTAGCTCACAACTTCCTCCAGCGCCCTCTTATGGCTTCAAATGGCACCTGCACTCACATGACAACACCCCCCCCCCACACACACACTAACATACATAAAGATGATTAAAAATGAATCCTTTTTGAAAAATAATGTGTTCTTCTCAGTAGGTACGGACAAGGCAAAGCACTTGATAGCATTCAACATCCTTTCACAATAAAAGTCTTGACATTTTTTCGTAGAGGGATAATATCTCAATATAATAAAAGTTGGGTTTGTTTTTTTTGTTTGTTTGTTTGTTTGTTTGTTTTTTGAGGCAGGGTCTCATGTAGCCCAGGCTGCTCTCCAGCGCACTATATAGCTGAGGATGACTTTGAATTTTGACCCTCCTGCCTTCTCTGAGATTACATCACTTCGACAAGTCTTGATGAAATGCTGTAGATTGAACCCAAGACTTTCATGGATGCTAAGCAAGCACCCAGGAAGGTCTTGCCTAAAAATGATGGAGCAGTGGGGATTTCAATTTGACTTCAGGTTCTTACTGGTGTTAGCCATCACAATCATAGAGGATCTGTTATCTTTACAAGAGAGGGATATATCTTGAAATGCTACACCATTCACCTGAATTCTTCCTTTGCATCCCTCCCCGTTGCCCGTCACGGATGGATAACTAAAGCTGTGGTTGAACGTGTCCCTGAAAAGTCCGTGTGTTGAAAACTTAATCTTGAATTTCACATTTAATGTTAATTACTGGTGGACTTTGGGGGAGTATTTATAGTTAGATGTGTGTGAGGTGAGAGACTTCCTGGTGACAAGAGGAAGAGAGATCTATACCAATGCCCGTGTGTGTGTGTGTGTGTGTGTGTGTGTGTGTGTGTGTGTGTGTGTGAGAGAGAGAGAGAGAGAGAGAGAGAGAGAGAGAGAGAGAGAGAGAGAGGCAGGCACCCATGCATGCATGCATGCACACTGCTCAATCTTGCTCGTGCTCTCTCTCTCTCTCTCTCTCTCTCTCTATCTCTCTCTGTCTCTCTCTATCTCTCGCTGTATGTCTCACTCCTTTTCTTTTCTTGTCTTCTTGGCTTTTCTTCCTACATCTGAAGCACCCGTCCATCTACCACTGGACACTGCATCAAGAAAGCACTTCTGAGACGCTAACACTTTGCTATTGTCATTG
>CM052713.1:76597920-76667455 GCA_028551405.1 Uromys caudimaculatus | reverse complement strand
TCATTGCCAGCCCTCAAAACTGTGAGCAATAAATTTCCTGCCCTTATTAATCACTCGGAGAAGCACAAAACTGAGACAACAGGACAGGAGGACACCCATATCCACAGCACATTTCTCTGAGGCTGAACTCTACCTAGAAAGAACAGGACCAAAGCCATAGCTTTGATAGATGCCACAAAACACTGAAATCACATCACCCACATGGGTAAGATAGATGGGCGTGTCAGGGAGACCCTGTGGCTCCTGATGAAGGAATCCTGATGCATTTGCCAGAGTGAGAAAGGATCTGTCACTCATCTCTAAGAGCAGAGCAAAGGCAGCAGTGAGGTCTTAGCAGCAAACGGCACATGTTCATGTTCTTTATGTAAATACTCAAGACCAGACGTGTTGCAGAAAACAGAATTCTAAGAACAATGGCGGCACGGCATCTCATATCATATATCGATTGGCACACATGACCCATCACCCTATGATCAAATATGGAGATAGCTTCCCAGTGTCACAGACAAATAGCACATTATGTGAGGAGTGTAGAAACCAATGGAGATGGCTCAAGAGGTAAGAGTACATTCTGCACAAGCAGAAAGACCTGAGTTTGAATCCCCAGTACCACCTAAGAAGTCAAGTGTGATGGCCACACTCACACCTGTAAGTCCAGCATTGTGGGAGACAGAGAACAATTTCTGGGGATGGTTGCTGGCCACCTGTCTAGCTTCAGGTTCAGTGAGACCCTGTCCCAAGGAAATAAGATGGAGAGTGACAGAGCAGGGCACATGTATATACATCACAACATACACACACACACACACACACACACACACACACACACACACACACACCCCACATCACATTGAACACACATGCATATGCACACACCCAAAACCAAGATAAATGTAAAAACTAAACATTACTGCTGAAACACACACACAGTTTAAGTTGACCCTCAGATAAGTTTCACCAAACTGGTTTGCTTCAATGTTGAGTGCCCCCCCCCAAAAAAAACCCTCGAAGTGTTTGAAGCTGTTGGGGGATTTCTAAGTGTAAATAGGTACTGTGGATATGAACCACTGAAGAACTGTAGCTACATTTGTGGCACTGTTTTGAAAACTGTGAGCCTACGTATATGTGAAGCTTCTTAATCCCAAGCCAGTGATCTCTGAGTCTTTCCCAAAACCATGGAGTAAGGGTCCATACCCACATGAGTAATGATATTTAATAAACTTTAACTCAAGCAGCCAGGTCCAAGTGTCCTGATCATCAGAGGGCTAACACCTCGAGGAACTGTTGGATTGTTTGAGGAGCAGGTGTGGGCCCAGGCTGGGCTGGATTAGAGTTTGTCTTGTTTGTGCCCTTGTACAAAGGCAAGGTTATTTTGTTGGGGTGACTGGCCCCAAGTGCGCACACTGTAGGCTTTGATTTTGTTGCTATTGGTTTAGATAAGGGGTATAGCTCGACTCCTGCACCCTAGCAACCTCCCCACCTTACATCCCCCTTAGCAGGCACCCTCTTCTGACATACAATAAATTCTAGTTATTATGACATCTAGTCTATCTCTCCTCACAATGCTCCTGTCTCCATGGCGATATCATTACCTAGAGCAGAACTAGGCACATATCAGGATCTTGATAGAAATGTGTTGAATAAATAAATACACACATATCTTCAGATTCATGTGTTCCTATGCACCAATTTGAACTAGTTTCTAAAACAACTGTTCTCCAATAACAATGCAGGGGACAAGATGAAGCATGAGACTTGCCCACCACAAAAATCCTTAGCAATTAACTTTGGCAACTGTTTCAGCAGATGTGTTAATTATCAGCAAGGGGCCAGTCCTATAAGAAACCACTAAAGAACCCCCTCCAAAAAAGCCATTAAAGTCATGTGAATCCCTCGGAAGCCACTGATACAAACGAACACTGTTAACAAGTCGCCATCCCAGATTAACTATTTGAATACCGGGAATCATTAAGCAGAGGCGGCAGCCTTCTGGATGGTGACAAGGGGCAAAGTTCTTAGTCACCATAGTGCCCCTGCCATAGAGGATGAGTAATCACAAAGCTGCAGAACTCTGAGATTACAAAGAAAATGTCATAGACCTAGAGACAACTCTCTCTTTCTCTCTCTCCCTCTCTCCTACACACACTCACACAAACACACAGACAAACATACACATACACTCACACACACAAACACACATATTCACACACACACAAACACATACACACAGACACACGTACTCACACGCATACTCTCACACACACTAACACACACAAACACACACTCACACACAAAAGACAAACACACATACTCACATGCATACTCTCTCTCTCTCTCTCTCTCTCACACACACACACACACACACACACACACACACACACACGAAACCTTTCCCTCTCGTAGTATCTGTAACATTCAGCTGTAGGGTGAATTTGCTCATGGCTGAGCTAAAGTCCACCTTGTGATTTCTTCCAAGTTTTCCTCTCCTACAAATGGCTCCAAGATCATTTCTCTCTCTGCTTAGTTTTGCTCAGGGGGGAATTTGGCTCAGTGCTAGGACTGTTTACCTAGTATGCACCATTTGCTCATCTCCAGCACCAGTAGGCAATTGTGAATGTCAGCACAGAGCAGGTTTAAACTAGGAAGCAGGGATTGTAAAGTTAGCTAATCAGGAAGTTCTGAATGAATTCTGTAATATCATCTTTTAAAAAAAATTTAAACAGAAAAAAACTTAAATGATAGCCATGGCAAAATGGGTAGATTCTCTGGTCAGATTACCTGAACTGAGTTCCTACCCTATCTTAGAAACTTTGTGATCTTAATCCATACTCCCTGGGGACAGCGGTGCTCCTGATAGAATCACTGTCCTTGTGAGAGGCTGATAACCTATCAGTACTTTGCATAGCATTTGCTATTGTTAACGCAGTGACCTTCTTAGTGTTGTCTCAGACAACACTGCTATCGCATCCTGACAACAGTGTGTAATAAGTGCCAGGAAAGTCACCCCGGACTAGGGTGACCCTTTGTTATTTACCCAGTGATGGTTCTGGAAACGATGCCTGTGGTCTCAGCAGCATGACTGCATGAACACCCCAGTCACTCTCACGTTTTGCTACAGAGTATAAATTACACAGAAACACACCAGAAAACAGACTAGATGATAATTTGTTCTCTGTGTTCCTTGAGATGCTCGTGATCTTGGAACTCCTCTGAGAACAGATCCAATGTCCTTGAGAGATCTGAAAGATGAGGAGGGGGACAGAGAACGCCTCCTCCACAACCTTATAAATCATTTCCTCGTAGTTCTTCTGGAAAGATAACCTGCAGTGTGGAGAGAAAACAGAGGTACCACAGGCCCTAAACGAGATACAGCCATCAACCCCGGGGACACCTGGGGAACTGAAACAGTAGCACCCTTATGCCATGCTGGTTCCTGAGTCTGGAGTTGAAGCTTCTTCCCTCTCTATCTTTACTTTTGACACCAGAGCCAAGAGGGATGATTCTACTGGAAATGTCACAAAACTAAAATTTAACAGAAACTCAATGTAAACCTTCCACCTCCACCCATGAATATTTTGCTTATTATATTTTCTAAAGTCGGACTCTTGTATTTTCTCCCTACCTGTTTAGAGAACTTCAGAGCCCTCTAAGTCTCCTTAGCCCATTTCTGCTCTGCCCTCGTCCACCTGACAGAACTCTGGAATGTAGGCAGATGTTGACCTGATGAAATAGATATGTGACCACCTGAGAAATGGTCTCAGCTGAGGGACACTTGACAATGTCTAGACACGGGTTATAGTTGTCGGGATTGGTAGGCACGACTGGGTCCTAGTGAGCAGAGGCCAGGGAATGCTGTAAAACGTCCTAAAATCTATAGACAGGCCCTACAATCACTCACTAGATAAAAATATCAATAGTTGTGTTAGAGGAAGCCCAACCACCCTGACAACGTCTCCCATAGAAACTGTCTAGATCCCATCAGTAGCCTGGGAAATGTAATTGGAAGGATTCATGTTGCTCTTCCGGACTGGGGAAAACCACTCTAAGAATCAACTGACCAACCATACCATGTCCCCTTCTCAGTCGCTGCGGTCAGTGAGCAACTCAGAGTAAACAGAGTGTTTACATCTCTCTTTCTTTGATAAATAAAAGCTTCCATTAAGAACTTTAAGACATGTAACATGAAGGGAGTTTGGATTTTTGTTTTGGTTTTGGTTTTGTACTTTGAAAGGCAGCTGGCATTATGCCATGATGTAAAGAAGGTAATTGAGGTACAATCTCACCATGTGTGTTTTTCTAATACAGAAGTACCTAAGCCTAAGGCACGCATGCTTCTAAAAGTGATTTAACTATTAATGGAAAATGAAAAGGCTCTCTTTTCTTGAGGAATGGGAAATGGGTGAATGGATATACCTCAAAACAACCCTAATTGGGGGAAAGCGTAGGTTTTTGGATTTGTTTTGTTTTGTTTATGTATTTCTGCTTATTACATTCTGTGGTTCATAAGGCATTGCTGGCCTGAACATTTCTCTTGCACTCTTATTTGTGACAGCTGAAGAAAATCCTGCTGGGTGAGTCTGGAGGCATTTGATATATGTAAAACTCGAAAGCCTTTTCTAAGCCTGTCTTCAAACCAGGAAGCTGAGTTTTCCCAGAATCAAATTGGCCCCAGTTTCAATAGAAACTCTGAGCTCACAAATCATCTCGTGCATTTTCTACCCCTAGCTGAATCTCTTGCTTCTCACTCCTCCGGGTTTGGCCGTGGGTATGCGGACGCTGAGATAAGCTTGGGCAGCAGGCCTCCCGGGTAGAGGCGAAGGTGCATATTCCATCTGTGCGAGGGAACCTTGGCGTTCTGCTCACGCTCTCTTCCTCTAGGGTAAAGGCATCATTGTTGGTCTGTTGTAAGCTGAGCAGCTTCTGAGGCCACAGAAGTAAGTAGGATTATGTATCTGCTTCAAAGAGGTGTGTCCTACTGAGAAAATGGAAAAGTTCTCCTTTCTTAAGGAATGAGAAAACGAGTAAATGGATATACTTCAAAACAACCCTAAATGGGGTAGAACATGGGCTTTTTAAAAAATTATATTTCTGCTTATTACATTCTCACATACTGCTGACACACACTCGGCGACAAAAGGATCCCCTGACCCAGCAGACAAAAGGGCTCCATCCTAATCTTGGGGTACATACAGAAACCGTCAAAAAAAGGAGTTTGAACCCTTTTTTTTAAGGTCATAGCAAATGATTATTTACATCAAAGAGCACAGAATATTATTTATCCACATTATTCTACTTTTTCCATAATGAATTTGACATCCATTCATGCTGCTGAATACATCAGTAGCTTATTTACTTATTTATTTATATTTAATATTACTTACTGTTAATATGCTCTAGCTGTCACTGAGAATTATCTTTTTATATACATATACCATGGTTACTTAACTATTCCCAGGTCCTAGGACATTTAGGCTATTTTTATTAACTATATTATTTTGGTAAGGCCAAATTAACCCAACACCCGTTACCTGGAAGTGTAACATTTCCATTACACTTGAACCTGGGTGAGCCCAAGCCATTGATGGTCGGATTGTCTACAGATCCATGTGAGTTCATGGATACAGGCTCAAAACCCAGAAGAATAGCCTTGCCTTTGGTGTCTCCTTTAGCAATGGTATGTTCAGAAGTTTGAGTTCAGTTCCATTCCGTGGTAGTGTGAATAAGAATGGCCCCCATAGGCACATATATTTGAATGTTTGGTTTCCAGTTGGTGGAACTGTGTGGGAAGGATTGAGAGGCGTGGCCTTGTTGGAGGTGGTGAGGCACTAGGAACAGGATTTGGGGTTTCAAAGACCCACACCAAACCCAGCCCCCCCTTTCTCTCTGCCTCTCACCTATGGGTCAGTATGTAAGCTCTCAGCTACTGATCCAGCACCATGCCTGCACACCTGCCACCATGATAGTCATGCACTGACTCTCTGAATTTTTATTATTATTTTAAATGCTTTCTTTTATAAGAAGGCCCGGTCATGGTGTCTCTTCATATCACCAGAACAGTAACTAAGACTCCCTCTATGCTTGAAACCCCAGAACAGACACGCCTGCAGCTGATTTCTCTTTGGCTGAATGGAAACTGAAAATACAAATTGAAGAGTTTGGATTAGTTTAGCATTTTGTGGTTAAACGTGGAATTAGAGACGTTAATCAACAGATTTCTATTTCCACTTCACCTGAGTGCTTGGTGCTGAAACAAAATCACCCTGGCCTCACATAAAACTCCATCCCCTTTCCTAATGGACCCATCAAGTCAGAGGGCCCGATCTTGACATGCACACTTGGATGAAACAGTGACCAGACGCTCAGAACATTCCTTCACGTGAGCCTTGAGTAGAAAAAGTCCAGAGGAGGAGAAAAGAGAAGAAAGGACTTTACTCTCCTTTCATTTCTCCAAAATTAATAATGTATCATAAATTCCTGTAAAATGATTGAATGATTGACTCTCAGATATTCCCACCCAATATATACATATATTCATATATATATGTATCTATTAATATATATATTCCATTTTATGTTTATGGGTGTGTTCCTTATGTGTGTGTCTATACACTATGTGTATGCAGTACCGGTAAAGGCCAGAAGAGGGCATCATATTCCCCTGGAACTGGAGTTGAGGACAGCTGTGAGTGCTGGGAAATGAACCAGGGTCCACTAGAAGAGCAGCAGCCAGTTCTCTTGACTGACCACTGAGCCATCTCCCCAGCCCACCTGATGTCATATGTGAGGATTCTAGGCTCTGGCTTTTATCTTATCTTATCAAGGGTGCCCAGCCCAGCTCATATCATCCCTTGGGCCACCACAATCACCTGCTGTCTCTCCTCAAACAAAAGTCTTGTCCTTCCACCGAGAGTCATTTCTATGAAGTATCTGGAAACTATGACACAAATTCTCAAGTTGACTGTAGGCCAGGCTCTGTTTGAAGTACATGGTACACATCAGCTCAAATGATTTTTATAATACTTTGACGTGAACACTGCTACTGCCACATGCCCACGAAGGACAAAGAACTAGAGAGGAGGCTCGCCCAAGGGCGCCTCTGCGGAAACCAACAGAGCCGGAGGACGCTCCTAGACAGCCTGGCTCCAGGGTCTGTGAACTCACCCAACCTCACCTTTGGACAACATGTGCTCATTTCTGGCACTGAGCTGTATGTGCTCACACTCAGGAGATATGCACAGAGACCTACTGGGGTACTTTGTCGCTATGCTGGGACTGAGGACACAGGGTGACAAGGCTGTACAGATCTTCATGAGCACACATTCCTGAGAGAATTCCCGTATTAAATGAGTAGTGCAACTGAGGTGATTAAATGACTGGTATACTTAGGGCGGGGACCCAGTGGTAATCTGGAACTGAATAATTTGGAGACAAGCTTAATCACATGCAAGAGCCAAGGTACACATGAAAGAGGAAGAGACGTTTAACTGACCCCACTCCCCAAAAAAGATAGAAGACAGCACTCTAAGTAGAAAGAAACTAACTTAGAAAAAAATCTCTGTTTAGTAGGATCAAAGAACAGAAGAGCCCAGGGATTCCTGGGAAAGGGTAGAGAGTCACAAAAAGATCAGCAGGAACTGAGGTCCTCAGGTACACTCAAAAGGTCTGGACTTCCTGCAAGCAACACGGAGGCACTCACACTGTCTGCAGCGTATAGGTCTTAAAGGGGATGGGTGAGAAGGTACAGCAGGGTCCAGGACGACGGTGACCACACTCTCTGAAAGGCTGCTCAGGGATCCAGAGTGGGGATCTAGGCCATAATGGCTGTGCTGGCTTTGATATCAAAAGGCGAGGGAAGGTGGTATCTGAAAAGTGCCCACCCAGCCATAGGCACACCCGTAGTTCTCAACCAGGGGCAATTAGCCACTGGCTGGAGACGTTTGGGGTTGTCACATCTTGGGGAAATACAACCATCAGTACCTAGTGGTAGAACTTGGGGTGCTGCTTGGCACTCTAATGTAGAGAGCAGCCCCATTCTCAGATACGGGTAGTGCCCATGCTGAGATATACCACACTCCACAGAGACCCCAAGGGAGTAACGTGTAAGCAACAGACCTCCTGCCCGGGAGTGACATGTAAATAATTCTGATTAAGTTTCTGTGGGACAAAGAAGCAACATGGCCCTTGGCAGTTAAATGAGTCAAATAGTCCCTTAAGAAAGGCTGAAGAAAGGCTGGAGAGATGGCTCAGCAGCCATCAAGAGTGCCCGTCGCTCTTGAGGAAGGCCTGAGTTCCCTTCCCGGCATCCACTTCAGGTGATTCACAGCTCTCTGTACTTCCAGGTCCAGGGACTCTGACACCATCTTCTGGACTCCATACACATGGGCAGCTACATACACATGGGCACGTACCCACACAGACCCACGTAGATACATATAATTTAAAATGACCCATAAATAAATCCTTTCAAATGCTACACAATAAAACAAACAAAATAAAACTACATGTTGCTCCCCCCGACTCCGAATATACGCCTAGTCTCCTGATTCCCCAGAACAAGTCAGCAACAGGGGTCACACCCATTTGCAGAAAGAAGTGCTTCATAACAGATCACCCATCTTGGATTCTCGGGTATCTGGGATGATGTCAGAGGACCCCTGTGTCCAGGGTATGAAATGCTGAAAGTGTGTCCGGATCATCGCAGATACCCAATTAGCATCTGTCCCTTATGCCTCCCTTAGCAATCTAGAACCTTCATGCAAGGACTACCTGAGAAGATAAAGATCCAATCCAACATAGCACTTTACTCTCAGGAATAGGGGATGTGGAGCAGTAGTCTCTGAAGGAATGGGGTCCCACGCCCCAAGAATCAGGCCATGAACTTCTGAGAACATGCTGAGACATTCTGGGTGCCAACCTCACTCCTGCTGTGTATCTTTTGTGTGATTCTACAACACAAATGATCTGCAAGTACACTAACACTTTTACTAATAGTAAAACATGGATAAAATAGATCTGTGTGTAAGTATGCAGAGACATTTGCTAACATATTTATAATAAGTGAGGATATTGAGACTATATGCTTGATTTTTTTCCCCCATTGATAACAGTCGCACTCAGTCAAAAGTCACTGGCTCTGGAGGTACAGCCCAGTGGTATAGAGAGTCCTTAGCACGCATGAGATCAATCCTCGACAGACATCCCACTCTCCCACCTGCTGGGGGAAAAGCATCTTAAACACTATGATTTGGGGCAACTAGACTGGAAAAAGTTGTTCTGTTTATTCCAGGGCTTAAAAAAAAAAAAAAAAAAAAAACTTAGCCCAAAGGTTTCTAGCCTCCAAAAACAGAAAATGTAATGAACAGCTCATCTCCTGGTTCCTTGGAGAATTGTCTATGGCTTCTCAAATGGTCACTTGTTTTAATTCCCAGCTTCCACCCGTGTGTCCTGGAACAGGCCCGCCTCTTGGTGGTGAGGGTGACCCAGGCGGAAAGAGCCTGCATCGAACCGCTCATCCTGGCCACGTGGGGTTCTGACCAAGTCTAAATTCTGTCCACTTTTTCTTCTGCTCGCCTTAGGGACACCACAGTGAGGAAATTTTCATATTTCCCCAAAGAAACCCTGGAAGACTTCACCACTGGGAGGCGTGGGTGTGGGCATGAGCCGCCACAGTGAAGCCCTTCTTAGCATGGCTCCACTTCTGAATTTGTTGAGTTATCGCCAACTTAAAAATAATATTTTAAAATGAGATAAACAAGTCCAGTTCCTACCTTTCTATTCTCTCCTGAACTTCATCTGTAGATCCTAGATTTTCTAATGACCTTTCTTCTTCACGAACCTTTATTCAGATGCTACACTGACTAGTTTGATCCATCCTGTCGGGCACATTCTGTGGATTTCCTACCATGCGTACCAAGCAGGTGTGCATCCTCTGTCTTTAAAAAGACTCCATCTCCTTTTAAACTCCCCTAGGCCAGCTACCGTGGTCTGGTTTCAGTGAACTTTGCTTTGTTCTGGCTTACCTGCTAAATGTATTTATTCCCCTAGGAAGGTTTTGAATGAGCCACCTGATCCCGCACTAGGACCCACAGGCTCTGGGAGGTCAAGGTGCCAGTTTTCTTCCCTGCAGTCACCACCCCCCCTGAAGCCTTTTAAAGGGCTGGGCTGTTGGTTGGGAGGGTGGATCGTATATCTGAGGTGTGTAAGCCCCCTTTCAGAATGCTTTCACCTGTTAAGGAGCTTTTGGCAAGTGATTCTCCTCCAGGAATTTGAAGCCTTAACGTGTTACCAAAGCCCTAGATTATGGGGCCCAAGCTCCCTTATTTGAAGGGCCAGCCTTTGGAATTCATGACATGCCCAATTGTACCAGGTACTTGGCATGCCTCTGTGCCCAGGGACCTAGACTCCAAAGCCTTCCTGTGTTTCCAAGGGTTGTCCCTATGTTGGATCTCTGTAGGAGCCAAGGTCCCAGCAGGACCAGAGAAAAGAATTCATGTGGAAGAAACTGGACAGCCCATGCAAGAAGGACTCTCCCTTCTTCAAAGGATTTGAAGGATGTGTGAGGTCATTGGAAGATACATTAGTACTAGAATCCCTTCTCCCGAAGACAACATGAATCTGTCTGTCTGAAATAACTTCAGAGTGTGCAGTAGGTTTGTGAGCGTGTGTGTTTAATGTGTATACATGTCTTAAATGCTGTGATTTGGGGGTGACTAGATTAGAAAAGTTTGTTGTGTTTATTTCAGGGCTTTAAAAAACACTTAGAGCAAAGGTTTCTAGCCTCCAAAAATTGAAAATGGAATAGACAGCTCATTGCCTGGTTCCTTGAAGCATCATCTATGTGTATACCTGTACACGTGTGCACACGTGGGAACTAGATATTCACCTCCAGTAGCATTCCTTAGGATGCTGTCTACCTTGGTTGGTTGGTTGGTTGGTTGGTTGGTTGGTTGGTTGGTTGGTTCCATTTTGGTTTTGGACAGGGGTCTCTCCGTGGTCTGGAACTCCCTGATTCAGTTAGACTGGCTGAAGCCAGTAAGCTACAGGGCTCTTTTTCTCTTCACCTTCCCAGTGCTGAGATTCCAAGCCATACCTGACTTTTAAACAAGGTCTCTATGGGGCAAACTCAGGGCTGTGTGCTTGCTTGGCAAGCATTCGACACCTGGATGATCTCCTCAGCCCACTGTCTGCAAAGACTTGATGAAACTGGAATAGCCGACCGTGAATGGTAGACACATGGCATCACAGAGTTCCTGTGAGGTAACTCAGTAGCCCAATCGGTTTGCTTGCATGCACTAATGAACGCTCAGCTTCAAGGACACATTGTATAAAGCCCGAAATCAGAACTGTCTTTACTTGTCACTGTACATCTCTCCGGAGGGAGACCTATGCCAAAAGGTTAAAGATAAGAGAGAGACAGGTACAAAAACTATAAACCACACTATATTAGAAAAGCCGTATAATCATTTGTCATTGAACCCCAGCAACCCTCCTTGTTGGAATCTGTCCCAAATATCATCGCAAAAATAAAAGGAGATACGTGTGCAAGACTAGTCAAAAGTATTTTCTCACCAGTGGCGGGGATGCAGATGCCAGTCACCAGGAAACTGGGGAAGGAACTGCACGGGTCGGGATGAACAAGGACCTGTTCTGGGTCATACCGTGGAATAATTTCATGGCTACATAAGTGAAAAGGAGCTGAAAGAGAAACGGACACGGGGTGGGGGTGGGGGTGGGTAGAGACGGGCGGGGGAGGGGGAAGAGACGCCCCATCCACCAATAAGGAGCGATGTAAATCGAGAGTACAAATAGGGCTACTATTAAGCAGATGGTTTTATCTGGGGTGTGAAAGACTCACAGATGGGGAAGCAAAGGGACAGTTGGAGAGCAGGTGAGCGCCCACCTGGTGAAACAGGACCGAGATTTATAACAAATCAAGCAATCCTCTAGGGACATAAGCAGTCCTGTGGTTAATTTCAGCACTCGGAACTACTAAGAAAAACAGTAGCATAGTAAGATTTTCAAGTCTGCAGATATGTTCCTGGTCAAGAGACAAACTGGCTAACTTAGTATTTCCTCAACCCTTAGAAGTATTTGAGATGGTTATGTTAATGGTTAGCTTGACAAACTGGATTCACTCAGGAGATGGACCGGACTGCTAGGCATGCCTGTGGTGGGGAGGGGTTAGCTTGATTAAATTAGTGGAGAACGCATGCCCAGGGTGGGGGGCACCATTCCCCGGCCTGGATCCTGGCTTTTGAAATGGGAAGGGAGTTGAGCTGCAGCCTGGATTCACCTATTTCCTGGTCTTGATGTGTATTACAGTTGCTTTAACTTCCTGCTGCTTTGACTTCCCTGTGGTGATGGAGTGGACCTTTAACTGTGAATTAAAGTTAGCCCTTCCTCCAAATATGTCACAGTGTTTTATCACAGCAACAAGAAAAAACAAACAAACAAGCAAACAAAAAAACTTGGACTATAATATTTGATTCCTACTGGCAGAGTCATTTCCTGACACGGTATCTATCAGCAACTTACTCTGTCCAAAACAAATCTAAGGCTTGAAAGGGATTTTTTTTTTTTTCCTTTTTGACTGTCTGAGATAATTTTGGTTTCTGAGTTATCTGATTGTGGCAGGATTTTCCCTGTCTAATCTATTTAAATATTAGTGTAGCAGGAGGTCTATGATTGGACAGGGAAAAGGGAGGTGGAGCTAAGAGGTGTAAAGAGAAAGACAGGGAGCAAGGGGGGAGGAAGTGAGATGGAAGATGGACAGGAAGAAGTTCTGATCCCTTGTGGTTTTAAATAGCCACAGGTAGTTATGAATATCATGCAGAGATAGAATAATTGGGGTAACTTGTCTAATGTAGGTGGGCAGCTTATATCATTGTCAATTGGCTCAAATTATCGTGTGGGCATTTTGTGAACTGAGAATTTGTTAATATGTAAAACTGACTGATTAATTAAAGTTTTTAGAGTTTTGTTTTGCTGGGTTACTGGAAGGTGGGACTGCTGATCACAGGGGGCTTATGGCCGAGCGGGTATGGGCGACACTGAGGCAGGGACCCGGGAGCAGGGAAGACAGTGATCAGTCGCTGTTGGGGCTAGGCCTAGAGCGGTGGAAGCAGCAGGCAGAGAGCAGCTGGCTCAGGGTGAGAACATGCCCACTTTTAAAATATTTCCCGCAACATCTGAGCGTTCTGCTCTCTGGCAGTGGTGGGCCATCTGAGCAGAGTTCGGGAGTTTTCCGATAGGATCTTCCTGTGTTGTTTCCCAGATGCTGGGTCCCTTGATGGTCGCCTACTCTGACCACCATGTTTTAGGTGAGTCTTTAGACCATCATACAGTTATTTATATGTTGGTGACAGCAGGTGCTCTTCAATGTTATAAAACGACCATTGTTGGGCCCGTCCAAGGAAAGGATGTGCCTGCCTGAGGCATTTTATGAGATCCTAAGTGGTCACGGGAAAGAAGCTACAAGGATGAAATAAATGAATACAGGTCAAATCCGGTCTTTGTAACTTTGACATGGATTCTCATGGGGACAGACTGTCCTCAAACTCCATCCACAACCAAAGGGTGACCATGAACTTCAGATCTTCCTAAGAGCTAGGATTAGAGGTATGTCTCATCATGCCTGGTTGTAAGGTCCTGCCAATCAAACCCAGGCTCCCAGCATGCTAAGCAAGCACCCTACTAACGTGGTTACATCCTCAGTCCTTGTTATAACGCTTGTTGAACACCCTAATGTTCATCTGAGGTAAGTCCAATGCTTTCCCTGACATCTCGGTCGCTTCTGTGGTCACCGTATCCCCACATGCAGCACAGCCAGGAGGCATTAAAGATTGGCCAAGAGCAAAGGGTTGCCGAAATGGAGGCATGATCTGGTAAAAATCAAAGAACAAAACAAAACAAAAAAATACCTGTTCTGCTCTTCAGAGAAAACCACACAAGAAAACGTCCCTCAGCCCTTGGATGCTGCTGTGTCTAGAGGTGAAGCCTAGAACATTGTGTCCATCTCATAGGAAAGCTGTGTGTAGGAACTCATGGGAAATAAAGTCCAACACACACACACACCCCACCCCCAGGTCTGGTCAACCCTGAAGTCTGAGCTTCCTCCAGACTTACAGTCAGATGCATCAATAAATCAGCCACTTGTTAGACCCTTTCCAAGTTGAGATTTCTGGGATGCAGGGCTGAACACATCCCATTACAGGGGCTTCTTCTTTGTGCCCTTGATGCTCTGGAGGCTTGAAATCCATCCATTGTTGGTCCGCTGCGCAGGAGGAGGGAGCACAAGCATGGACGGAGTCCCCTGGTCCCGGTTCTTGTGGTGGCCGTCTGGGCCTCCCGCCAGTTGCTGGGCCTCGGCAGAAGGAGGAAACACGAGCGAGGATGGGAGCACGGGCTGCCTCTGCTACTCCCCTGCTCTGAGCCCGGTTCTGGCCGCGGCACGACCCCCACCAGACCCGCCTGCTGTCAGCATACGCCCCACTGCTTCACCCAGAGGGTGGATCTCTTTCGGGCCAGAAGTGTTACAACTCGTGGGATAAAAGGCTCTTGGATACCAGAGCAGTTTTGCACCTTTATTCCTTCTGGATGGTGGGAGGCGGTGGGCACGTGCGGGAGCGGGCAGGGCAGACAGGTGGAGAAGGGAGAGAGAGAGAGAGAGAGAGCTCCTCAGGTCAGGATGCTCTGAAATACTGTTTTGGGAGGGGTCAGGGGTTTGGTAACCAATACTTTCCATTGGCTTGGTTTGGGGACTTTGTAGTGCCTCATTTGCTTGCCTGGGACTCAGGGTTTCTATGTGACAAATCTCACATGCCAGGCCTCTCTCTATACAGGGGTTATGAAGGCTGTAGCTGTTTTACATGAGTCTTCCAGGAGCGGTGGCCAAAAACATAATCTGGTCCCTTGTGAAAATTTCACAGGGTCTCCCAGAATTTTTAGCCTGAGCTCAACCGGGTGTTAGATTGCCTGTCACAGACCACTGCCCCACAATCCATGTCTCACCATGAACAATTCTTCTCAGCTCACCCATACCAGCTGATAGGAAATATTCCACCTACACCTTTTACCTGATCCACTAGGTGTGCCCATTACGCATTGGCTTAGTCAGGGTTTCTATTCCTGCACAAAACATCATGACCAAGAAGCAAGTTGGGAAGGAAAGAGTTTATTCAGCTTACACTTCCATGTTGCTGTTCATCACCAAAAGAAGTCAGGACTGGAACTCAAGCAGGTCAGAAGCAGGAGTTGATGCAGAGGCCATGGAGGGATGTTCCTTACTGGCTTGCTTGCTTCTCCTGGCTTGCTCAGCTTGCTTTCTTATAGAGCCCAAGACTACCAGCCCAGGGATGGCACAATCCACAAGAGGCCCTCCCCCCTTGATCACTAATTGAGAAAATACCTTACAGCTGGATCTCATGGAGGCATTTCCTCAAGGGAGGCTGCTTTCTCTGTGAGAACTCCAGCTTGTGTCAAGTTGACACAAAATCAGCCAGTACACACGTCATCTCTGGGTCCCACTGTGTATATACGCAGTCAGAGATGAACAAAGGCTCTGAAGAGAACTCACCTGTTTCTTACACTCTGTCCATGTTGCCCACTCCTTTAACCCCTTTCTAGGTCATCAGAGTAGTGGTCACCTCAGTATGGGGGATGAGCAGTCTGGTAACTGAGCAGTCTGTCTACTATGGTGGGATAGAGCCGAACATCAGCATGAGACTGCCTTCTTCCCTTGAGCCCCTTGACCTTCTTACTGTTGAAAGTATCTCATTCTTGGACTTCCATAGCAATCCTGGGGCAGCCTGGGCTACTATCCAAGATGCTATTTCCTGCCATCCAGGTACCTGGGAAGCAGATTTGTAACCAGCAGGCAGCTTGTTGAACATGGGCTCAGATCACAGAAAGACATTTATCATGGATCATTACTCCAGATCCAGGTCTGGAGTAGTAGTGGCCTCAGCAGCGCTGTGGGCAAGAAGTAGGTATCTGCCACTTGGACACACAACACAGATACACACAGAAAGACACACAGACATAGACACATGTAGACTCTCACACAGAGAGAGACACACACATATCATAAACACATACACACAGAGATACTCAAACAGACACACTCATAGACACATATACATACAGACATACAGACACACACAAGATATACACAGACACATACACACACACACAAAATAATTAAATAATTTCAACATTAAAAAAGAAGAAAATGAAGAAAGACCACCACCTTTGTGAATTTATCTGGACTTTGGGGTAGGATGCCCTCGGCATGATCATGCCTAGGTCTCTGGAACTGCTCCATGGCCAAGAAAAGTTAAAGTCGTAAATAAAATGGTCAGTGTGAATCAGCTGATTTTAAAATGATCTGAACTCTCCTGGCAGGGCTAATGTGGTGATCCTCCATGTCCTTTAAAATAAAAGAAGAGGCAGAAGAGGGAGAGACCAGGTGGCAAAAACAGGGACTCTGTGGTGTGGGACCCTAAGCCAGAGGACACAGGCAGCTTTTGGAAACGTAAGAAGCCAAGTGCGGCTGCAGCACAAGCAGACGAGGTTGCTCAGGTGGACTGTCCCATCAACCGGACCCAGAGGGGGCTCAGGCGGACTGTCCCATAAACCGGACCCAGAGGGGGCTCAGGCGGACTGTCCCATAAACCGGACCCAGAGGGGGCTCAGGCGGACTGTCCCATAAACCGGACCCAGAGAGGGCTGTGGGTTAAGTGTTGAGGGGAACACTAACTTCTTAACACCTCTGACTCTGACCTGATTCGGAAGAAGGGTCTTTGTGATGTAACCAACTTAAATTGGGTCCTACTGGATGAGAGGAGAGGCTAAATCTACTTCCTTATAAAGAGAAGGAGGCTTGGAACCCAAGACACATGGAGGAGAGGGTCAGAGACAGAGACAGAAATCAGAACAGTGGTCTGCAAACCAAGATAAACTAGGGCTAACCCAAGCTGGAGGAGGCAGGAAGCAATTTGGCTTAGATCTCAAAGGGAGCCCAGTCTTGCTGATCTGACCTAATCCTGTGGTCCCCAGAGCTGGAGGGAAAAATGCCCATCAGTTTCAGCCTTCTCTGCCCCCGGCTGGTGGTGCTGCATCTCCTGCAGCCTTAGGAAACTCATATTGAGAGGTAGCTTCCTGGCCACACCTCAGAGCACAGGCTTAAGCCCTCCCAGAGTCCCTTTAAGATAGACACCTTCTTCTGCTGAAGCAAAGTGACCCAGACCAGCTGCTGCCTGATGTGCTGCCATATTCCACTGGAGTCAGATGAGTTGCTGTTTCTGGCTGAGCTGAAGCTAGGACGAAGGTGGCTTTTTATTTTATATTTTACCTTTTGCCATCTCTGTTTCTTGTCCAGTGTGTCTCCCGTCTATGTGGTAGTGGCACCTCTATTAGGTACTTTTCTTATCACTGGGACAGAGTAGTGGGCAGAAGCAGTTAAGGAAGACAGTATTTCTTCTGGCTGTAGTTTAAGAGAAGGTATGGTATGGTGAGGAAAGACATGGGTTCTAGCCGGGACCATTCAGCGTGGCTTGTTACATGACAGAAATCACAGGCTAGAAGCCCAGTGTGAGATCTCCAGTCCAGCCCTTGCAGTCTTACCTCCTCTAGCTAAGCCCCAAGATGTTCCTCAGACTTTCAGAACAGTGCCATGAGCCAGGCATCAAGCCTATAGGGAGCACTTCACACTCAAACCACGACATCTTCTAAATATAGTCTCCTAGCCTCAAGCTCTGGGTCCCAACCCCCTAATCCTAGAGTTGCCCTCCAAAGTCCCTGCCCTACCCACCAGTCAGAATCCAAAGAACACATCTCTCCCACCCAGAAAGGCACTAGAACACTGGCATACTTCCAGATACCACCAGGAGCATTCCAGCCTAGGAACCAGCAAGATGGCTGAACAAGGCACTTGTCAAACCTGATGTCCTCGGCTCAAGCTTCAGAATGCACATGGAGAAGGAGAAAAACAACCGCAAGTTGTCTTTTGATCTCTGCATGTGCACCACAGCAGAGAGAGAGAAAAGGAGAGAGAGAGGTGGAGGGGGAAAGAGGGAGAGTAAGGGAGAGTAAGGGAGAAGAAGGGGGAGGGGGAAGAGAGGAAGAAAGGAAGAGGGAGGGGAAGGAGGAAGGGGGAGAGGGAGAGGAGGAGCACGCACACGTGCACACACACGAAACCATGCTTGATTAATTAATTAAAGTAATTTTAAAAAAACCCACCTGAGCATCTAACAGGAGTGTCTGGCTTAGAACAGAACCTGTCCGATACTCACCGCACGGGGCATCCTGTATCTCATCACCTCTTGGGGACTCCAGCAGGGCGCCATGGACTGAACCTTGTGGCGGAGCAAGTAGCGCTCCAGACCCCACCGTTCTCCAAGCCGTTCAACTCACCTCTCTCCTTTCCTCCTTCCTTCCCCCAGCTTTTCTAAAGGGATGTGTGCGCATGCCCGATGTTAAAGAAATGAACTGGACACCGAGCAATAAACCACGGGTTTTGGAAGTCTGTCTTTTACCACTAGGGGGAGTGTTTGTACAGCTGGTTCATTCCAACCTTGCAATTTGCTGGTACAGAACTCTAGTCTACCTATATTTAAAAGGAGAGAAAAAGGCCACAATTCGTGGCTATAAGGGTAACATTCTCTTGGCAGATATCTTGTTGGATCCCGAAGAGGCACAATTGCAGTTTAGAATAGTTAGAACGCCATTCTAATTGCACGACCTCCGTTCATTTTGTTCTAACCCGGGGAGCAAACAAGAGCTGCTGCTGCTGTTGCCAGAATCCACCTACACCCCTGAGTTTTAGACCCAAATCTTATTGGGAAAATGCAGTAAGTTGCGGGTTGCTCTCTGGCGGCTGCTCTTCTGGACTGTTTGTGTAGACATACTATTATCTTTAAAGTTTCAGGTTATGTTTTAGAGAAGTTTGAGGTCACAGAAAAACTGAATGGAAGATGCCCTGAGCGTTACAAATAGCCCACCTACCCCTCTCCCCCAGTTTCCCATCACTAACATTTTGCAGTAGTGTGGTTCACTTGTTACAGCTAATAAGTCGATGTTGATACACAATGATTAACTAAGTCTGCAAATCACAATAAGATTCATTCTTCGTGTTGTGTGTCCTACACACAATGTACATATAGACATGTAAACATATGTGTGTGCCTACATGGAACATACAGAATAGAGTAAAATAAAACAACAATAAAAAACGCTTGTGGCTCTTCCCAGAAGCAGCTATGACTGCTCCTGTTAACGGAGACATCCTGTCCTGGCTGGTTCTGTGTCAACTTGACACAAGCTGGAGTTATCAAAGAGAAAGGAGCTTCAGTTGAGAAAATGCCTCCATGAGATCCAGGTGTAAGGCATTTTCTCAACTAGTGATCAAGGGGGAGGGCCTTGTGCGTGGTACCATCTGTGGGCTGGTAGTCTTGGGTTCTATGAGAAAGCAAACAAGCAAGCCAGTAAGTTACATCCCTCCATGGCCTCTGCATCAGCTCCTGCTTCCTGACCTGCTTGAGTTCCAGTCCTGACTTCCTTTGGTGATGAACAGCAGCATAGAAATGTAAGCTCAATAAACCCTTTCCTCCCCAACTTGCTTCTTGGTCATGATGTTAGTGCAGGAATAGAAACCCTGACTAAGACAAATTGGTGCCAGTGTAGTGGGGTATTCCTGTGACAATCTGACCATGTTTTGGGGAGGACTGTGGAAGGACTTTGGAACTTTGAGCTAGAAGATCCATTCGATGTTAAGAGCTCTGTGGAATGTTGTGTAGGAGCTTGGAAGATAATGTTGAGAACAGTGCAGAAGATGGAGTACTGGTGTGTGAAATTTCAGAGGGAAGATTAAAGACTCTTATCAGGGCCATTGCTATTTTGGCTGTGAAGATTCTGTGGTTTTGGTTAGCTGGGGCTGAAGAATCAGCTGTGATTAACAAGATACCAGAACTACTAAAGCAAAACCATTGCATTGCTGGGACTATTGATGCTGGTTAGCTGGAGCTAAGAAATTAGTGGTGATTAAGAAGAGACCAGCACCACTGGGGTGAAATCTTCTGGGAAGTGTTTTCTGAGAGCACAGAGGCTGCATTCCAGAGATAGCCAGGGTGTACCTTGTGCTGTGGCAGGACTTGGTAATGTATAAGAGTCATCCAGGTGGTACTGGTTTTGAAGTCATGAAGGAGTCATGAAGAGCAGCTGAGGCCTGGGCACTGTGAGAGATGATGGAAGGCCATTGGTGAAGGTGCAGCCTCAGCTGCAATTGATGGCCCAGGACTGAAGGGGTCATGCAAAGGAGGTGAGGCTTGGCACCATGAAGAGAGTCTATGAGAGGCTGTTGGTAAACTTAGTTGCAGTGGAAGACAGCAGTGTTTTGGAGATACCAGTACCATGAGATGACCACCAAGAACAGCAGCAGCAGTGGAGTACAGGCATCTGGAGCCATGTGTGCTACAAAGGGCAGAGCTGGAGAAGCGAATCAAGCCCTTGGAGAAATCCAGAAGATCGTGAGTGGATCCCAGATGGTTGGAGTTCGATTTTGCTTTTGATTGTGACTGTGATATTTTTCCCTCTTGATGAAAGAAGGTATTTTAGTGGAGCCCACAGTTAAGAGACTTTGAATTTTTAAAAGACTTTGAATTTTAAGAGATTGGATGTTTTAAAGGGACTGAAATGTTAATATGTAAGAATTTGTAAAGACTGTGGGACTTGTAAAGTTATTTAGATCTTGTGGATGAATATGGAAGTAAGGGTCGAGGCTTATTGGTGATGTGTTTTTGGGTCAAGTTGACAAGGGGTCAATTGTACTGGCTAGTTTTGTGTGTCAACTTGACACAAGCTGGAGTTATCACAGAGAAAGGAGTTTCATGAGAAAATGCCTCCATGAGATCCAGCAATAAGGCATTTTCTCAATTAGTGATCAAGGGGGGGAAGACCCCTTGTGAGTGGTACCATCCCTGGGCTGGTAGTCTTGGGGTCTATAAGTAAGCAGGCTGAGCAAGCCAGGAGAAGCAAGCAAGCCAGTAAGCAGCATTCCTCCATGGTCTCTTCATCAGTTCCTGCTCCCTGACCTGCTTGAGTTCCAGTTCTGACACTCTTTCGTGATGAACAGCAGCATGGAAGTATAAGCTGAATAAACCCTTTCCTCCCCAACTTGCATCTTGGTCATGATGTTTGTGCAGGAATAGAAACTCTGACTAAGACTCATCCTAAGGAACACCCTTTTGATTCCAGCATTTTGGGATCCAATGATTGACAGCTGGCTCATTCTCTGTAACAGTGTGACCTCACTCAGCATCTCCTTCCTGGGGCACAGCACTGTCACTCACTTATGGGGGCATCTTATTTAACAGCAGAGGAAACACAGACTAAATAAATTAACATATCAAAAGCAAAACAACTAATTCTGGCTAGGAAGATGGCTCAGTGGGTAGTGCTCTCTGTGCAAGCAACAAGGAGCTGCATTTCATTCTTTAAACCCACATTAAAATAAAGAAAACCTGAACAAGACAGTACACGCTTATAATCCCAGTGCTGGAGAAGTGGAGACAGGCAGATCCCTGCCCTTCACTGGCCAGAGACCCTAGCCTAGTTGGTGAATGTTGGCCAATGAGAGATCCTGTCTCAAAAACCAAGGTGGATAGCTCCTGAACTACCCCCCCACATTTGTATGCATGTACACCTGCATACACACACAATCCAATTAAAACTTTAGAGACAATAAAGCCATGGTTTAAGGAGGAGAAATCCATGGAAAGTTAAAAAAAAAAAAAACAGCTGAGATGCTTTTAAAAATTACATTCAGACTCATTTCATTCATGCATAGGGAGAGGAAACAGACCAGTGATGGATTGTGACGGGGGTGGGGGGTGGGGGGGAGAGGTAGGGTTGGTAAATGAGACCTGGAGCTCTGAGGCATCTGAGGTGAGCTACATGGGCAACAGTCCAGTCCTGAGCTAGTCAACCTGAAGGAGAAAGACAGGAGAGCGTTAACTTCATCATTCTGGTGCAATGATTCACTAGGCAAACTGGTCAGGACCCTCTGGTGTTGGGTCAGTTGAACGCATTCACAGGGAATCTGTGTTTCTTCTGTAGAGACTGAGAAGATGGAAGGTGTAAACTAAGAGCATGGTGAGCGGGCTTGGCAGGAGGCAAGATGGCGGCAAGATGGCGGCAAGATGGCGGCAAGATGGCGGCAAGATGGCGGCAAGATGGCGGCAAGATGGCGGCAAGATGGCGGCAAGATGGCGGCAAGATGGCGGGCTTCTTGGCCGTTTGAACTTGAGATAGTCTTGGGAGTTTGGTCTGTGTTTCTGACATGGGTAAAATTCCCATGTCAGAAAATTCCCACAGTCACAGGCAGGAGCCCAGAGTTAAGACAATTGCTTTGGAAACGGTTGTCAATAGTAGACTCCTATCCCTTCCATCTTGTTTGGAATAGTGAGTCTGGACTCCATGGTAGACAAAGATGGCTTCCGCTCACTGGAATCAGTGAAAAATATTTGGATGTTTATTTCTATTGGGGTTTTCTTTAAAAACAAAAACAAAAAAGAAATTGTGTTCTTCAGCTTGTGAACTGGCTCTGGTGCAGAAGCTAAAGATGCAAGGCCTATAGGGGACAGATATTTGCAGAGTACCAGGGTCAAGTGTCTAGGCTCACAGAATCTTATCATCCACTTGCAGGCTTAGTGGGAGCTAGCCAAGACAAAGATGCAGAAAGCCTACTAATGTGGCACCTGGAGTTCACGTGGTAGAAGCTGAAATGGCTCTACACACCTTCGCTGCTTCCAGAGTTTTGCTGTCATTGCAGATCTCGAGGTCCCATGAAGTGGATTTGTGGGTTATCCTATCTCACATATAACTAGGTTAATCGTCCCTGAAAGGACCAAGCCCTTTACAGAAATGCTACGAAACACTATGAACCAATTCTACCAAAGCAAGTAAAGTGGACAGTAAAGGCTGGCATCCCCCTGCTCTGGGTATAGACAACTGCTAGCCACAGTTAAGGGGGGCTGAGCACAGACAGTAGTTTAAAAATATATAAGCAAACAATACCTGCCCACTCAAGGTCAAGAAGACACCTAACAGTGAATGAGAAAGTAATCACTTTCTGCCAGAAAATTCTAAAATTAGGAATTTGGAAAGATTTCTGTCATTAAGTGATTTTACTGCCCCAATCCGAGATGTATCTGTAAAAGTTCTCCTAGCTCACACTTTAAAACTTGAAGACAATTTTCAGTCAGATGCCTTCAAGGAGTTCTGTAGGTTGCACTCCTGTGCAAGGTTCACAAAAGTTAAGTAATTCCACTTGATTTTCAAGAGTAACTTGCTGACATGGCGCATCTTAGTCAGGGTTTCTATTCCTGCACAAACATCATGACCAAGATGCAAGTTGGGGAGGAAAAGGTTTATTCAGCTTACACTTCCATGCTGCTGTTCATCACAAAAGGAAGTCAGGACTGGAACTCAAGCAGGTCAGGGATCAGGAGCTGATACAGAGGCCATGGAGGAATGCTGCTTACTGGCTTGCTTCTCCTGGCTTGCTCAGCCTGCTTTCTTATAGACCCCAAGACTACCAGCCCAGGGATGGTACCACCCACAAGGGGCCCTCCCCCCTTGATCACTAATTGAGAAAATGCCTTACACCTGGATCTCATGGAGGCATTTCCTCACCTGAAACTCCTTTCTCTGTGATAACTTCAGCTTGTGTCAAGTTGACACACAAAACTAGCCAGTACATGGAGGCACATGGAAAGGCACTGACTGCATAAAATAAGACTAATATTCCTTTGTATATGTAGATTGTATTGAAAATATGAATACTGTAAATTATTCAGCATGGTGCACAATGATGACATGCCTTGATCTCTCAAAGGTGAAATGTGTGTTAACGGGATGTTTCTGTTAACAAGCAATCAGAAGGAGCACATGAGTTTTGAGAAGGAAAAAATGTTTTTTTATTTTATTTTATTCTGGGAGTAGATTCTTTGAGGCTCTGCCTGTGTCTCTCCTCTCTCAGCATTCCTCCTGAGCATGGGTAAGCCATACCACACTCAGATAAACTGTCTTAGACCTTCCGAGAGTGTCTAGTTCCCTTCCTGTTGCTGGAATAAAATACCTCAGCAAAAGACAACTGGAGGGGGAAAGTGTTTGTTTGGATCACAAGTCCAGGCTGGAGTCTGTCACTGCAGGGAAGTCACAGCATGAACCTGAGGCGCTAATTACATCCACAGTCAGAGGCAGAGAGAAGGGATGCAGGCTCACCCCCTGCTCAGCTTGCTGCCTCTACTCTGCTTTAGAAACTCACAGAATCTTATCATCCACTTGCAGGCTGCAGCTTCCCACATCAATTAGTGTGAAAAGACAGGTCCCTCCGGACATGCCCACAGGCCTGTGTGAGCTGGGCAAGCCCTCACTGTGACCCTCTTCCCAAGTGACTCTACATTGTGCAAGTTGACAACTACATCACAATAAGTTAGACCCATTATTTTAATAATTCATTAGCAAATGTTACTGAGACCCTATATGTGTCTAGAACATTCTAGGCTATGCAGATCATAATTTGGATAAACATTGTATCTTTATGCTAGAAGATAAACAATGTATCATCATTGTAGCTTTCATGCGAGAACAGGGGACATGCAAGAAATATTTAAATCTGTGGTCCTCTTCTTCCTTAGGCTGTCAGTACTAATTACAATGTTATACAGCAGGCACTAAACTTATCAATAGAGTGGAAGAAACAGAGATCGTTCATAATAGGTGTGTGTCTCTGTCAGTGCTTCTATTCCTGCACAAAACATCATGACCAAGATGCAAGTTGGGGAGGAAAGGGTTTATTCAGCTTACACTTCCACACTGCTGTTCATCACCAAAGGAAGTCGGGACTAGAACTCAAGCAGGTCAGGAAGCAGGAGCTGATGCAGAGGCCATGGAGGGATGTTATTTACTGGCTTGCTTCTCCTGGCTTGCTCAGCTTGCTTTCTTATAGAACCCAAGACTACCAGCCCAGGGATGGTACCACTCACAAGGGGTCCTCACCCCTTGATCACTAATTGAGAAAATGTCTTACAGCTGGATCTCATGGAGGCATTTGTTCAACTGAAGCTCCTTTCTCTGTGATAACTCCAGCTTGTGTCAAGTTGACACACAAAGCCCCCCAGTACACTTGACCCCTTGTCAACTTGACACACAAACACATCACTATTAAGCCTCAACCCTTACTTTCTTATTCATCTCCAAGATCTAAATAACTTTAAAAGTCCCAAGTCTTGCATATTAAAAGTTCAATCCCTTTAAAAAATCCAATATCTTTTAAAATTCAAAGTCTTTTAAAATTCAAAGTCTCTTAACTGTGGGCTCCACTAAAATAGTTTCTTCCTTCAAGAGGGAAAAATATCAGGGCACAGTCACAATCAAAAGCAAAATCAAACTCCAACTGTCCAATGTCTGGGATCTACTCATGATCTTCTGGATTCCTCCAAGGGCTTGGGTCACTTTTCCAGTCCTGGCCTTTGTAGCACACGCCTTGTCTTCTAGGCTCCAGCTGCCTGTACTCCACTGCTGCTGCTGTTCTTGGTGGTCATCTCATGGTACTGGCATCTCCAAAACACTGCTGTCTTCCACTGTAACTAGGCTTCACCAATAGCCTCTCATAGGCTCTCTTCATGGTGCCAAGCCTCACCTCCTTTGCATGACCCCTTCAGTCCTGGGCTGTCAATTGCAACTGAGGCTGCACCTTCACCAATGGCCTTCCACGGCCTCTCACAGTGCCCAGGCCTCAGCTGCTCTTCATGACCCCTTCATGCCTTCAAAACCAGTACCACCTGAGTGGCTTTTACACATCATCAAGTCCAGCTACCACACAAGGTACAACCTTGGCTATCTCTGGAATGCAGCCTCTGTGCTCACAGCGTCACTTCTCAGAAGATGTCACTTCAATGATGCTGGTCTCTTCTTAATCACCACTAATTTCTTAGCTCCAGCTAACCAGCATCAATAGTCCCAGCAATGCAATGGTTTTGCTTTAGTAGTTCTGGTATCTTGTTAATCACAGCTGATTCTTCAGCCCCAGCTAACCAGAACCACAGAATCTTCACAATCAAAATAGCAACAACCCTGATAAGAATTTTTAATCTTCCCTCTGAAATTTTACAAGCCAGGTCTCCATCTTCTGCACTGTTCTCAACAGTATCTTCCAAGCTCCTACACAACATCCCACAGAGCTCTTAAGTTTCAAAGTCCTTCCACAGTCCTCCCCAAAACATGGTCAGGTTTTCACAGGAATACCCCACTATGCTGTTACCAATTTGTCTTAGTCAGGGTTTCTATTCCTGCACAAACATCATGACCAAGATGCACAGATGGATCTCATGGAGGCATTTTCTCAACTGAAGCTCCTTTCTCTGTGATAACTCCAGCTTGTGTCAAGTTGACACACAAAACCAGTCAGTACAGTGTGTTTAAAAATTTGCATTTTTAGTGTATACAACATAAGAATGTTACTATATGTTATCAACATATTTCATGTATGATGTGTGAATATATCTTTATAGACCATATTACATATAGTATATATTAGGTCCTATAGGTATAGCCAAGTTGTGATATGTTGTAAATATTATATTTTGGCTAACTCCTATTAATGCATATGCATCTACCGTAGCTTCATGCATATAGTTTCCTACGATGTGTGTATTTCCTAGTACACACAACATATGCCACATTCATATATGGAAACTCTCTTTCTGTTCACTATCTCAGGTTCCTAGAAGACAAACTCCTTCTCATTCCCCGTCACTTTAAACACTCAAAACCCCAAACACAAGGAACTTCCCCAAGCCCAGACCTCTGCCTGGCTGGCACACTGCACCACTCCCTACCCTGGTGCTGGGAACACTGCAGGGTGCACAACCCATCTCTCCATGCAGGCTAGTCCAGCACACCAAGTAGGACGGTGTACAGATTAGTTTGTAGACTGAAAGACCCGCCCTAAATGTAAGTAAAATGTAAGTAGCACCATTCCAGGCTGGGGTCCCTAGTTAAGAGAGACAGCACTAGCAGCTGTCTCTCCCCCCCCCCAATCTGGATGCTGATGCAATGTGACCCTGTGACAAGAAGTCAGCAAGTTTCCTTTGACTCTAGGTAAAATTCGAAAATGTTTGTAATGTCTCAGACCATTCAGGAATGTCATTGGTGCATTTAGTAAACGTTCAACAAATACCTTCTTCACATGGCCCCCTCAGTCTCCAGAACAGACTAGAAAGCAACCAAAGGTGTTGTAGGAGGAGCTGTCTCACATGGCATGAGCAGGCTGGTGTATCCTTTGTGGGCGCTTCTGCATAACAGGGAGGGGGGTGGGAGAGGGAGGTGCTAGGAGCAAACATAACCAACCGTGGTGTGCTAAGCCTCCTTTCTTATTATACTAGGTGTCTTAGTTAGGGTTTTCCTGCTGTGAACAGACTCCATGACCAAGGCAGTCCTTATAAGGACATTTAATTAGGGCTGGCTTACAGGTTCAGAGGTTCAGTCCATTATCATCATCAAGGTGGGAGCATGGCAGCATCCAGGCAGGCATGGTGCAGGAGGAGCTGAGAGTTCTGCAGCCTCATCTGAAGGCTGCTAGTGGAAGACTGGCTTCCAGGCAGCTAGAAAGAGGGTCTTAGAGCCCACACTCACAGTGACACACCTACTCCAACAGGGCCACACCTTCTAATGGTGCCAGTCCCTAAGCTAAGCATATACAAACCACCACACCAGGTGACCACCATGGCCAACATAAGGCAGTATAAGGGAGACAGGAGTGACAGGAAGGGGGGGGGTATTACCAACGAAAACACCTCTACCCCATTTGAAAAACATGTGAGTAGTTTTGTTCACCTCTTCCTTTACCATCTGGATCAAATCACCTGCAAGCACCAGGTCTGGTGCGGGTAAGAAAGGAAATCTCTCTAGTCAAACACTAGGAAGGTTTGAGGTTCCGTGGCTGCAGCCAGTAAAAGGGTTACAGTTATGAAGCCGAAAAGGGTGCCTGAGAATCCTTCATGCTCTGTGGTGGCCTGCTCTCTGAGAAGGTGGCCTCCAAGTTCAGTTGATTCCCCTCAGAAATGGCCGATTACTTTTTATTCCGGGACTGTGTCACGCTTCGTTTCTGCCTGTGCTGTTGACAGCTTCACTGTCTATTTTTACCTCTTTGGGAGCAACTATTGATTGCTGATACAGATAGTGTCACTGGAAGCATAAGGCACAGCTTAATGAAGCTCCAATTTAAAAGGCACAGTGAAGGTTCCAGTGACTAGGAAATGCTATATTCTAAGTGCAGAGAGATGTGGGACATTTTACTGTTTACTGTTAAACATGTTGCCTGTGGGAGGCAAGAAGGACAGCTACCCAGGTGTGAAAGGCGGGGTGCTCATCCTATTTGCACACAGCATTTTGACCTGGCACTGAGGAGGCTCTGCCTTGCACACATGCTGCCAGAGCTGGTTCAGCTTCGTCTGAGTGTGTGGAGAGAGGCTGAACTTTCTCTCAGGATCATTATTCCTGCTCCCTACTTTTACTAGCCCCCTGCTCTCCATCTCCCCACTTTCCCCCCTTCTTTTTCTTTGCCTTCTTTTTCTCCTTCTCTACCCTGTGGTCATGTCTGTTTAGGCCCTTCCCATCTTTCCTTTGCTGGGGAACCAAAGGGCCAAGAGAGAGCGGAGGACGGCTGGGTTCTGCTTGCTGCCTGTTTGCTGGAGGGGAAGCCCTTTGATGGGCGCACACAGTGAATGCCTCTGTTCTAGGAAACTGCAGGAGGAGCCCCTGTGTTTGAGGATGTGGGCTGACTTACAGATGCGTGCATGGAATATTACATTAAAGAAAAAAAGCTGTTTGGGACTGAAGAGATGGTTGCTTAGAGGTGAGATTGCTGGCTGCTTTTTCAGGGAACCCAAGTTCGATTCCCAGCAGCTACACCAGGAGCCTCCCAACTGTCTGTCACTCCAGCTTCAGGAGATTCCACACCCTTTTCTGTCCTGTGTGTGCTATATACACAGAGGAGAGAGAAACAGAGAGACAGAGACACAGACAGAAAGACAGAGAGAGACAGAGAGACAGAAAGACACACAGAGAGAGAGAGAGAGAGAGAGAGAGAGAGAGAGAGAGAGAGAGAGAGAGAGAGAGAGAAGAGAGAGAACCACCCGTGTTGCTGTTGGAGAAATGGCCTTGGCTGACTACAATCTAAGAACCAGCACTCTACTTTGCTTGGCCTCCCGGGGAGGCAGCAATGTTCTTCACCCACATCTTAGGAGTGACCAGTAGCATTCTAAAATTAGCTACAGATCACTTTGTCTTTGCCACTTGCCTGAGGTTGTACCCAATTCTCCTGCCTCAAAGCTGCCACAGAGCACCAGCCGTGATGGTATGCTTGACCACATCTTGGGTTTCTGTCTCCATGGTGTCCTCTTTCCCCTCACAGTCTTTGCCCATCAGACCCACTTCGTGTGCCACAAATGGCTTAGAGTGAGCCAGCCATGAAACAACGCCCTGTCGTGAGGACGAATGCAACAGACCCACTCAGCAACGGGTTGACTAGGTGTTGTTTTTCCAAAACCAGGGCCTTGTTCCCTTTGTTATCCTTTGCAGAATGCCTGGCTGGGGTTGGCAGAGGGTTCTGTGATGTCCTCTCTGCTGAACTTCAGTCTAATCCTGCGTGGCCTTTATCATATTCTATTTTAAAAATACTGGCTATGTCGAGACAATCGCTTGCTGTAACATTTACCCTTTAAAGCACGACCAAGTGATTGTTCCAATACACAAGGAGTCGGGCAGATGTCAACACAATCAGATTTAGTTGTGACGCGTTTTCAGTCACTCCCTATTTCCCTCCCACCAGTCCCTGGCAGCCACTGATCATTCTGTCTCTGTGTATTTGCCTAATCTGGGTATTTCATATATGCCACCGTGTGAGTGGCTTCTTTCATTCACATCATGTCTCCAAGGTCCATCATGGGGGTGACAATATTAAAACTTCTCTCCTTTGTGTGCGGACCCTTTCCTGCTGTAGATGTGCTCCTGGTGCTCCTGGTGCAGCCTTTCACGCACCACTCCAGTTCTTTACAGGATAACAGCAGCGTGAACACCGATGCTAGGAGCTGTCATCTGCAGGTCCGTGTGGTGTGGCTGCACGATTTTATTTTTCTTTGGATTATACCTAGAAGAAAAGAGCAACCGTGGCACATGCCTTTAATCCCGGCACTCGGGAGGCAAAGGCAGTTAGATCTCCGAGTTCGAGGCCAGCCTGGTCTACGGAGTGAGTTCCAATCCTGTCTTGAAAAACTAAGGAAAAATATACCTAGAAGAACTTCTGGGTCACATGGTGACTCTAGATTTTCTTTTCCGGGAGACAGGCCTGAGTCAGGTCCAGTTCTCCCTATCCTCACACCCTCAGGGCTTTGTGAATTATTCCTTCTCTTCAGTTCACAAGGGCATCATAATGACCCCAGGGCCTTACACATTTTAAATAAATCTCAGCTCTAGTTGGGTGTACATTTTATGATAAAAGATCCACTTTCTGATTAGATGCTGTGCCTGCTTTAGGAGAAAACATAGACCTAACTCAACACCCCTCCAAGACCCTAACGGCACAAGCAGAGGTGCCATTTACTGAGCACATACTGGATTCTTCCCCATATGACCTCATTTAATTAGAAATGAGGAATCTGCATCACTCTGAAGGTAATTAACAGAAAGGTGAAGCTCACACAGTAGTTCTCACTCCCATGGGTTGCCCAGGCACAGTGCTCACTTGAAGTCCTGTTTCCCCATAGTGAATCCCCCAAACCAAGGCCCAATGTCTTGCCTCATCTCCTACTGCAATGGTTCTCAACCTTCCTAATGCTGCGACCCTTTAATACAGTCCCTCATATTGTGGTGACCTCCCCCACCAGAAAATTATTTTGTTGCTACATTGTAACTACAACTTTGCTACTGTTATGACTTGTAGTCTAAATATCTGATATTCAGGACATCTATCTGCAACCCCTGTGCCAGGGTTCTTAGACCTCCAAAGGGGTCGAGACCTACAGGTTGAGCCCCACTGTCCTACTGCATACAATGCTTTGAATGAGAAGTGTCTCCTGTGAAGTCTGCCATTTGAACAATGGTCCCCAGTGGTGGCACTGTTTGGGGAGGTTTAGGAAGTTTGGCTTTCCTGGAGGAAGTGAGCCACTGGGGGCGGGCTTTGATAGTAGAAACAGTTCACCCTGTTTCTAGTTCCATGTCCCTGCTTCATGGCTGTGGTTGAGATTTGATCTCAGCATCTGGCTCCAGCTGCCATGCCTATTAGTCACCCACCACCATGGACTCTTATCCCTCTGGGACCCTATAAATTGCCTTGGTCATGGTATTTTATCACAGTCACAGAAAAGTAATTGATATACATGGATTTTTCTTTTCTTGAGATACTAAAGCAGAAAGGGAAGGTTTTAGAGGAAAGAGAGGCAGCCAACAAGGATTGGAGAAAGGGCACGAGGGAGGGCAATGGAAAACAGATGTAAGCAAAATACAGTGGTATCTGTGTATACACATAAATACACGATATATGTATGAAAATAAATATTGAAACCCATTCATTTTGTGCTAAAAAAAAAAAATGCTTCTATTATCTAAAAATTGGACAGTGACACAATGACTAATACATTGAAGTATAAACATAAGGCCATATCACAGTGTTATTCAAATCTTATTTGTGATTCTGCGGTAATATGCACTAAGTAAGCACTGCTAATGTCTACCGAACAGAGCCTCTAACTAGATTTAGTTTAAGTCCTCCAAAGTTGGCTATGTGTTTCCAAAAGTCGCCGCGTGGGAACCACAGAAGCACTGCCTCCCGGTCCCTCAGGCTAACACCGGGCTTGTGTCCTTCAACAGGCACCGCCAGCTGTCAGAAAAGCAGAACTGGCCAGAGGCCTCTGCCCCTAACAAATATGGCCTCCCTGAGGCTTCAGGCTTAGGGCGGCAGAGTGAGTTTCACGTGACAAAAATCCTGTTGTATTATTGGTCTTATCTATAGGAAGGGCGGGACTTGATAGCCCAAGTGGGCCGACCTTAAAGGGAACGCTCTTGGTCTCCGCGCGAGCGACGACTGGAGACCGGCGGGCGCAGGTTGGCCGCCCCTCCCGCGCGGGGCGGAGGCGGACGGGGCGGGCGCTGGAAGGCGGCGTCCGGGCGCCGCGGTGACCCCGAGAGGGTGAAGCGGGAGCCGGCGGCCGCGGCGCCTAGCCGAGCGGAGCAAGAGAGCGCGCGCCGGGCATGGAGGACGGCGTGGCTGGGCCGCCGCTCGGAGAGGTGGCGGAGGCGGTCGAGGCACGGGCGCCCCGCAGGGTGACTCTGCGGCCCTTCGCGCCCTTCTCTGCGGCTGCCGAGGGGGACGGGGGCGGCGGCGACTGGAGCTTCATCGACTGCGAGATGGAGGATGTGGATCTGCAGGACCTGCCGAGCGCCACCATCGCCTGCCACCTGGACCCGCGCGTGTTCGTGGACGGCCTGTACCGGGTGAGGACCGGGCCGCCGTCGGGGTGGAGGGCGGACACTTGTTGCGGGGCGCGGCCGGGGCGGGGACGGGCTGCAGCCCTGCTCCAGGGGTCGCTGACTTTGGAGGCGGGCTTCCTTTTGCACCGCCTACATTGTCCAGATCGTGTTCTACCGGATCACTGAAGATTTGAAATCTATTCCTCCTCCCCAGTGCCAGGGTTGGTTACTCATACCTGCCCCCTCTCCTTCCCAGGGTGTCTAATTTGTGTGGATTTGGGCGAGGAAGGAACAACTCCCAATGTGTTGAGTGTCCCTGATGGTGGAATGTCACCCCTTTAAGGAACTAGATATCATAAAGGCTTAGGTAAGGCTTTCCCTCAACACCATTCAACCACAACTGGCCAAAACTGGCCAATCAACCGCAAGATAATGAGCAACCAGGCTCCTCACCCAAACACTGGCTTTTCTTCCAATAGTGCAGATTGAGAATGCAGAGCGTAGTCTATTTATGAACAGTGAGTCACGTCTGTTTCCTCTATCCTCCAATGAATGAGGTGCACCCTTCCTCTGTCTAGTAAATTCGGGGCAGGGGCTAAACCCCCGGGGCAAGGAACAGCTCCTCTGGCCACTTAAGGTGATAGATAATTCATCCAGCACTTGCCCTAAAGGCAGAAATGCAATTTTATTTTCTGCTGTATCCTCCGATCCCAGAACAACCTCACAACAGAATCGTAATAAATATCTAAATGAGTGGCTGGTCAAGTGGGCAGAGCCTTAGACAATGCTTTTCCTCGATCCCAGGCACCCAGGCAAGTGCAGGCTCACTATGAACTGATCTTGCTTCAGGTAAAAAGAGAGAGAGCCTGAGATCCCTAAAAGTGTTCTGAAGTGCCGGCCAGCCAGAGCTCAGCCTGCAGAGAGAGACGAAGAGAAAGCCCCTGAGCTGTGACAATTGTTGCTCTACACAGGATGTCCTGAAGCATGCATGGCCATTGTAAATCCTCTCTGAAGGTAAATGGCCGTATAAATTATACATAACCAAGACACAGTGGTGTCTCTCTTGGCAGCGGCCTTCAGCTACACTTCATTGACATGTAGACTCAGTGCCAAGGGCTGGAAGCTTTGCTGACAGGTTTGATTGAGGGAAACAGAAAAAGTAAATATGTGAGGTAGCAAGGTGTCAGTGCTCTAGGGAGAAGGCAGTGCTCTAGGGAGGAGGCGGGCTCAGGGAGGAGGCTCAGGGAGTAGAGGAGGAAGGAGTTGGCAGCTGTGCATCCAATGAGCAGCGAGGAACACTCTCTGGAATGATGAGGTGGTGATTGCTAATGATTGATGCAGGTTTCCAGAACTGGTTTCTGACTCAGAGGAAGGAGCAGCGGGCGGGCTTGGAGGGCTTGTCACTTTCATAGAGCTTGGATTCTGGAGGGTGTGGACAGATCTTAGGGAAGAAGCACGTGAAGGAGGTGCTCTTAAGCACAGCCACGCCACTGACATCCCTCTGGTTCTAAAATCCACACATGGCGAAGTTTCCTGTGTAAAACAGCAGGTGCTAGCATATAGCATGTGCATAATATAGCATAATATAGCATATTTGTAATATAGCATGTGCATAATACAGCATAATATAGCATATGCATAATACAGCATAATATAGCATGTGCATAATAATATAGCATATCCTCCCATGTGCTTTAAGTCATCTCTAGGCCAATTATGATACCTGGTAGGTTGTAAACATGTATAAATAGTTGTCATTACTGTTTATTTTTTAAATGGCAAGAAGGAAAGGTATGTGCCTGTTCTTGCTAATGCAGTTTTTCTTTATGGAAAAAAAATGATTCTAGATTGCCCAAACCTGTGCATGTGCAATCTGAGGGTACTGAGGGCTGGCAGAAGAGATAGGTACAGCACAGAATGTGAAAGAGAATCAGGTAGTAGTGACAGGCGACAGGCCAAGTGGCAGCCAGGTCCTTACAGGTTGCACATTGGCGGCTTGGGATGTTTGATCATAGCACTGGCTAACTGGCCGGCCTCAGGAGTTCCACAGGAGGTATCCTGACCAGTAGCCATGAGCAGCAGCTAGAAGCTAGAGCTAGGGGAGGAAGCAATGAGGCTGGAACCCATTTGAGGAGCTGCCTGGCAAATGTATAGATCTGAAGTTGGGAAGTTGAGGTGCTAAAGCTCACAGGAAGGAGCCTGGCCTTCCCTGACCCAAGGGAGCCCAAGCTAGACCCATGGACCGGCCTTCCAGGATCTGGAGGAGGGCTCTGGGGACAGTGTGGGTGCAGAAAGTTACTCAGGGAGGAGTCAGTTCAAGAGGCCTAGGGTGGCCCCTGCACAGGCTGACTGGCTCCTTGGGAGAGTTTTGTGTCTAGAATCCAAAGGAATAGCAATGCTGATGTGCAGATGCCAGGGTGAACTAGGTAAAGGCCGGCAGGAGTTCGTATGAGTGCCGAAGGGAAGGGTGCTGGGCTGCAGGGGTCTGAAGAGCATCCAGGGAAGGGTCCCCAGAGGGCTGCACTCAGATGTTACCCTAACTTCAGAGCTGGGTGGAAAATGTCCCATGGGGAAGGAAGATGGGTGGGTGGGAGAAGAAGCAGGGAGACGGCCAGGGAGCTTGTCAGGGTTGCTGGAAAGGAGGGGCCTTAGTCCTGAGGCGTGGTGCTGAGGAGACAGATACAGCCTCTGGAGGCTCCTCCCCTTTCTCTCCACCTTGAGGGCTGGAGCTTCTACAGAGTCTTGTACACTGATGGATTCCCAGTTCATGGGTCCTGTAAGTTTATAGTGGTGCAGACACCACTAACACATTGGTCTTAGGGTGCCAGTCCCCAGAGCCAATAGCTCTGTACAGGAAGACAGCCTAACAAAATGACCATCGTGGTAGGTCATTGGCAGGCCTTCCAGCAAGCTGATCAGTCCTCAGTTAGCTAGAACCATCCCTCTGAATAGAAAGTGTGGCTTTGGGGGTTCAGCCTACCACCTGCATGCGGGTCACCTTTAGATGGTAGATTGAAAAATGTGTCTGCTTCAGGTTGACCTGTCTACCCTGGAATGGGCAGGTCACGACTGCAGAGCTGTGGGAGTCCTCCTTTCTAACCTCACCTGGGGCTGCTAACCTGTAGAAAAAGCTCGGCGCCATGACTCTCCTGATCCTATAGCCTTAATCTTAAATGAAGAGACAGACCTGAACTACTCATTTGTTTGAGAATTACAGAAATTTATCACTACTAACAGTCTGATAATGTGAGATTTGCTTTTAGTAAAATAGGTTAACTAAGTGTCTGTATAAGAAACTATCACTATTAATGTAAAATAATCTTACTAGAAAAATTCATACAAGTTATTAAAATAAGGTTATTTTCTACGTGGGCAAATATTTGCCTGGCACACTCTGTTTCACTAGCCGCTCCTATGAACGGTCTACTTAGAAAGCAGAGCTGTGCTTGAACCAGTAATTACCCATGCTTTGGGCTGTTGGCTCTGGTTAGTTGGTTCCCTTTGCTCAACTGTCACCAAGCTAATGGGCAGTTTCAGAGTCCCCGTTGGCTTCTAGGAGGCAGAGCTCCAGACAGCAGTGGAAACACTCACTTGCCTTGGTCTCAAACGGATGCGTATTTGATGGGTACAGCTTCACCCAAAGGCTGTGTCAGAATCTGCTGTCAGGAAGTCATACAGACTCTCCATGTTTACTGAACACACATTTCTTTAAAATGTGACCATGATTCATGGTAGCCTTTTCTATAATTTTCTTTTAATAACATGTACTCTGATCCGCATAAAAGGATCTTAAGCAAGAGTTCTAACTTCTCTACATATGTGCCCCTATCCCAAGAGGGAGACTCGACGGTACCTGTAACCTTGGAATCTGTTTTCAAAAATAGTGTGTGCCTGCTTGCGTGTGTGTGTGTGTGTGTGTGTGTGTGTGTGTGTGTGTGTGTGTGTGACAGAGACAGAGAGAAAGAGAATGAGAATATGCCTGTGACATCAGGGGACCTTTTGGGAACCTCTTTTCTCCGCCCACCATATATCCCAGGCAGAGTCTCTCACATCTCTGAGGCTCTGCAGACTAACAGTCAGTTGGCCAGAAAGACTCTGTGTGCTTCCCCTGAGCCATGGGGTTAAATGTGAGCCAATGCATCTGGTTTCTTAACATGGGTTCTGGGGCTCAGTAAGGCTTGCATGTAACAAGCATTTACCTACTGAGCTACCCTCCTCCAGCCCCCGGAATCCCAGGGGAGGATTTGAGAAATCCCCTTGTCCTCTGCCACTCCAAAGTAATTCTGTTCTCAGGTACAGGGAGCCTGTGGGTGGTTCTCTTAGTCAAGACTGAGAAGCAACGTCTCCTGCTCAGCTAGAAGGGGTTTGGGTCTTAGCTCCTGCTTGGAATGTCAGTGCAAAGGAGCTGAAGCAGGAGGATTGTCTTTTGCTTGATACCTGGGCTACAGAGTGAGTCGTGGTCCAGCCTGAGTGAAACCCCGTGTGTGTGTGGGGGGGGGGGGGGGGGGTAAAGGCAGTGGGAGAGGGGAAGGCATTGTGGGATTTAAAGAGGCCGCTGAGTAGCTGGCCCCACTCAGCAGACATCCAGCTCACCTGCCCTTGATTTCTTCTAGTCCACAATGGAGGCTCTGGACCCGAGGTTCCCTTTCCTTGCCAGTGACTTTGAAGTCTAAGCAGGACTATTGCTATCAGCAGGAGGGCCTGTGTGTTTAGGACGTGGTGTTTAATTTAGGAAGCCCCAGTTTACTCTAAGGACGGGCCACCTCCCTTCATTACCTTGTATTCAGTTCCCATGGGCAGACCATGGATTTGTACGCAAGTCTACATTCAATGATAAGTTGAAATGTTTGGGGGCTCTGGAGTGGCGACCGATGTTCACAACTTCCTCTCCAAGATGGAACATCCCTGGCCGCTTCTCTGCCTGTCTCCATCCAAGTCAGTCCATGTAGGGTGCTGGGAATCTGCATCCTGTCTGGAGAGGGAGACTTGGGAGTCCGGGTGGTTGCAGGCCCTTCTCAGCCTTCAGCCTGTCGTGGGGCAAAGCCGTGTTCTCTCAGACTTACTGAGTCTTGGTGAAGTTTCCCCTGCCGTGGTTTGATCCCGGGTGTGGTGGGTTCAGCTTATTTGGAATGCTGTAATAATCTGTAAAACCCCACATTAAATAGGTGCAAGGTTTGGTTTAGAATTTACTCTCTCTTTCCTTGACTTTAGAATTTCTGACCCTTTACAAACTGAGATGCTTTTAGAGCCACCCTTTGGTTTCCTTCCTTAATTTTTTATTCTCCCTACCACCCCACTCCCTACCAAGTCAGTCCACCACGTATCTTAGTCACAGCTCTCTTCATAGCTGAAGCCACAACTACAGACTTTTCAAGCCTCAGGACAGTTACATAAGGTGACAGAAAAATAGGCTTGGTGGTAGAGCGGGGTGGGGGAGCTGTTGTCTCCTGTGTTTATCGCTCAGGCTGTGCCCTTCTTTTAAAAACTGTGACCAGAAAATACAATCTACTCCTGAGTACAGGTCAGTGAGGGGCTGGTTTGTTTAACTCTGTAAATGCTTTGCTCCTGTGCAGTGGGGTGTGTGTGTGTGTGTGTGTGTGTGTGTGTGTGTGTGTGTGTGTGTGTGTGTGTGGTGTGTTGAATAGACCCCTGGGTTATTTCTGTGTCATGCACAGTCATTAGGATCCATTTTCAGAGCTGTGGGGAGTTCCTTTGAAATCCAATTCTGTTGTGCGAGGCAGTGTTTCCCTTTGTAAATACTAATGACTATCAGAACCTGCAGATGCAGAGGTAATGACAAAAGCCGTGTTTTGGAAAGAGTAGCTTCCTGTGTATCTGTGTTAGTCAGGGTTCTGCAAGGAACAGAACTGTCCCCGAGACCAGATGTCTCGGCAGCCCCAATCTGGTCCTGGAGTCATAGGGAGGTCCTAGAGACATGCCGGTTGGTTTTCAGTCCACACTGGAATCCCGAAGAAGTGGATTCTAACACCCGTGAGAGAATGGGTCAGGATATGTAAGCCTGTCGTGAGAGTGAGGCCAAGAAGGCAGCAGCATAAACGTCCTTCTCCCGTGTCCTGTTAAGAGGGCTACCACTAGAAAGTATGGCCTAGATCTAGGGTGAGTCTCCCTCCTCAAATGATCCAACCAAGAAAAGTCCCTCGAAGGCATGCCCAGCTGCTGGGGTTTTAGATAATTCCAGATACAGCTGGTGCTGACAACCAAGAGTATGCATCACTGGATCTCTTAGGGAAACCAAATACATCAAAATGTAGGACCAGGAGAGCTGGGAGCATCAGGGTGTAAAGGCATGGCTTCTGTTGTCTAAAAGTCGGTCTCTGGGAATCCTGGCGTGGCCTGTCCACAAGGAGTCAGTGTAGCCTAGCAGTTAAGAGCACATTCACCCACCTGTATCTTAATTTTCCTGCCTATGAAATGGGGATACTAATAGCAGTTAAGAGAAAGGAAAAAAAAAAAAAAAGAATGGGTGACTTGGATCTAGCAAAAGGGCATTTTGAGCTACTGTATCCGTTTTCAAGTGCTGTGTAACAAAGTTACCTAACACTTTAGTGAACTAACAGGGCGTGGTTGTGGGATCCAGGAGCGGCTGAGCTTGGCACAAAGCTGCGGTCAACCATCATCTACTGTCTCACAAGAAGACTGGCACAGGGGATTTTCTGTGACTGTTACTGGGAACCTCAGTTCTTTGATGGCTGAAGACTGGAGGTGTCTTTTGTTCCTTGCCTCTTGGGCCTCTCCACACGGCAGCTCACAACATGGCTGCTGGCTTCCTTCAGAGCAGGAGGGAAGCCACCATTCCTCCCTGAGTCTCCTAGTGAGAGCCATATTATACTGTCCTTCCAGGAGTGAGGCAGAAGGTAGGTTTGGTTTAGGATTTACCCTTTATTTCTCTAATCTTAGAATGTCTGACCCTTAAATAAAGGTGATATCACACGGGTACCATAGCACAAAGCACTAGTGCTGGGAGATGGGTCACCAGGACCAGGAGAGGCCACCTAGCAGCACCACAGTGAGACATTTAGCATCCTGTTTATTTACTTTTCGACAGACCTCAGAAAGAACACAGTGGCCTTGAACTCAGTAAGTAGCTGAGGATGACCTTAAATTCTGATTCTCCTGCCTCCAGTTTCCAGGTACTGGGGCTTCAGGTTCACACCACCCCTGTTGGGTTGTTGTGGTTTTGTGTGTCTTGTTTTTCTCATTATAACCCATTTAGGCTTTTGCTAAGGCTTAGAAATGTTCACTACAGCAGGCTTGAGTTAGAGTAGAGAGCCTTTGCTTGTTAAGCACAAGCCCCAGCACAGAAACAAAGGATACTTAGTAAGGTTTGCTTGACCTTCTGAGTTCAACACCATCAAGAACGCACTTGTAGCCACCACAGCTTACATAAGCTGCCTAGGTGATGCGCTCTAGCTGCACTACGGAGAGCCTGAGCATCAGAAGCTGTTATGCAGTTTCTGGGGCCGAGAGCCTGTGGATGGCCACAGCACCCTCAACAGCACTGATCCCAGAGGGTGGGCAGGCTCAGGCCTGGTTAATTTGGAGGGAGAAACTGAGCACTCTCTGGCTTGGGAAGGCCCAGTCCTTTTTCTTTCTTGCTAATTTACAGGCGAGGTATGAAATTTCCACTGCTGTCGTAATTAACCCAGTAGCAAGAGGTATTTGAGGTTGGCCCGAATTTAGAATTAGAAGGCAAAAAATGTTATTTAATTCAGAGAGCTAATTTGGGAGTCTTTTCCACTCAAGATTACAGTAGCTCTCTTTACTTTATCGTGGCATTAGTCTGCTTGGGTTGCCTTCCCAAATACCACAGCATCAGGTCAGGTGGCTTCAGTGACAAATGTTCATTTCCTCACAGCTCAGCGGCTCTGGGATCAGGGCGAAGGTTCTCTCCTTGGCCTGCAGATGGCACCTTCTTCCTGTGTCCTCACAGGGTCTTTCCTGGATGTATGGGGACAAGGAATGGAGGCCTCTTATAAGGACATGTAAAGACGTAAAGGCCCTGCCGTTGGCTCATGGATGAATTACTTTCTTAGAGGCCTTATCTCCCAGCCCAGCCACACTGGTGTTAGGCCTTCAGCTTGTGCGTTTAGTAGAAGGGGGAAGGGCAGAAACATTTAGTGCCTCATTACCAACCTTCGCATTCCTGGTCAGTCTTTGTAACAAGTGCGTCATCAACACCGTTTGTATCACACACATCGTTTCCCTTCCTAAGAACGCCGTGGAAGGAGCAGGGTTGTTATCGTCCCCATGGCTCAGCTGGTTCAGGGTCTCAAATCCCAGCTCGCCCGGCTGGAATCATTGGTCCCTGCTTCCATCCAGCCTTCACTGAGTCTGAAATCCTTGATGCTCACCGTCGTCCAGTAGGACGGCATCTTACTGAAGTCCCAAGTAGTCCCATGAAGGACATGGTTTTGTACAAGGGTGTGGATTGACAAGTTACAACTCTTGTGCCTTTTGCGGTGTCTTTACTTTGAGCAGATGTTGTGGGTAGTCCTGGCCGGTCAGGCACAGTGGCAGCCGTAATACTAGCCTCCAAGCTGACTAGTGTCTGGCCGCTGGAGCCAGGAGAGCTGGGTCCAGCGTTCCACGCATCCATTCGCTGTGTTCATTCAGCAAGTGTTTATTGCGTACCATTCACATTTCGCATTACATAGTTCAAGACTAGCCATGGGAGCACAGACAAGTCCTCCTCATCCTCAGTTGCCAAAAAGACCACCATAATCTCTATCAAAAGTTTAGGAAAGTCAATTTAAGGTGACCCACTGCCTCCAGACAGTTAATGTCTCTCCTTTCAAACCCGAAGCCAGAGGGAAGACATAGAGATTAGTTTTGGATATTGTCCATGCCATGTGAATGATGGACTGTGTGCTGGTCGAGTTACTCTGCTTGTCCAAACTTGTCTACTTTCTGTCAGTTGAACAGCTTAGATAGGAGAGTCTGAGGCCACACTTAACTCCAGAAGCAGTGTACTATTCTGCGTAGCCCATTGTCCCCCTTCTGCTCCCCAATCCCACAGGTACAATCAGGCTTTTCCCAAGCAGAATTCACTCAAGATGAGATGTCTCCGGTCATTCTAGCTGTCCTCTCTCCAGGTACTCCCACCTTTCAGCCATTCCTCCGCCGAGTCTTACACCGTCAGTTCGTGGCTAAAGGACGGTGACTCTCAGACACTTAAACTTTGTGCCTTTAATGGATTTTGGAAATCCACTTAAAATTAATCTCATGATCTTGCACCAATGAGAATTTAAATGACCCCAGCACTGGTCATTAAATGGTCCAGCCACTATCTGAAGACTTTCCAGAATACTAGAGTGACATTTGTTTAAAGTCTGACAGTGAAGTGTTCTCCAAATGTTACGGCAGGTTTACCTTACTGAGAAGACGGCAGGTTGACCTGCCGTCTACCTGATTTATGCCTATTTCCCAGCTCTTCTGGGAATTAGTTCTTCTCTTCCTCTTTTCTTCCCCCTCTTCCTCTTCTCCTCTCTCCACTTCTTCTTCCTCCTCCTCCACTTCCTTTGCTTTCTCTTTTTTTATTTTTTGAGATGAAGTCTCACTGTGTTAGCCAGAGTGGCCTCCAGCTCCTGACCCCAGATAACTCTTGCTTCAGCCTCCCAAGTGGCTAAGACTACAGGTGCATGCCACTGCTCTGGGCTAGGGATGTTTTCAGTAACATATCTTTCCATCCTTAAATTTTGGTGGTAAATTATGAAATTAGTAACTCCAAAATTAGGCACTTCAATTTGGTAGTGTGTTACGTGTGCCAACTCTGCTGAGTGTTACATGTTCCAGTCTTTCTTATAACCTTTTAAGGGTGCTACTGTTATTTGCTCATTTTCTAGACAAAGGTGACTTCTCTTTATAAAATCAATAAGCATTATAGACTCTCCTAGGTTTGGAGGTTTGATTCTGGAGCACCCATGTGAAGAAGAGACCTGTGAACCCTGCCTTGCATTTATTTCTCTGTTGAGTAGCTCAGACCCAGATGGGAGATGATTTGGACTCAAGAGTGTTCTCCAGATATGGGCAAAGCTGGAGCTGAGCACAGGTCTCCTTTCCCAGTCTGCATAACAGCTTAGAGGACACTGGGAGTCAGAGCAGATTTGCTCCAATGCTATTCATTGGTCCCACCAGGGGGAAGTAACTTCCCCTGTGTTCTCCATGGATGCACTGGTTGACTGAAGACTGTTCAGGCATGCCTTTCCCTAAAGGGAGGGAGGAGCAGTTATGCCCAGAGCTGCAAAGGCAAGTTTGTAATTTCAACTTCAAAGGGGAGAGACAGCACCCTATCTCCTAGCAGGAGAACAACAAGTAGGAAGCCACTCCTGCTGCTGCCTTCCCTGCTGGGGGCCATTCTGGCTACTGGTTGGTCTCTAAGGTAGGAGAGCAGAGTCTGCCTGAAAGGAAGCCTTCCTAATGGAGTGACCCTCCCACCCAGCTGTGCCCTGGTACAGACTTATACAATTTCTTTTTGATTTAGTACAGTGTGTGTGTGTGTGTGTGTGTGTGTGTGTGTGTGTGTGTGTGTGTGTAATATGGTCCAAACAGCCAGAATAAATCAGTGGGATTGGGTGTAGCTATATGGTAGGTCACTTGCCTGACAGGGGCAAGGCCCTGGGTTCCATGCCAGCACCATGACCCACAATAAAATAGCAGAGAAATTCTCCCTCGTGAAAACATACACTATTTCGGAAACACTAGGGCGTTCTGAGTAGCACACTGGATCAGGTTCCTAATGATTACTTTAAAAAGGGAAAGCTTACGCCCATAGTAAGTCACAGGGCCGTGTGTGCTTGGGCTTGCTCACTCTCGCAGGAGCCCTAGAACAATTTCCAGAATTCCCACTGCCCAGACCACACTGTGACATCATCTGGGGCCGGGGCTGGGATTCTGGGAGGCACAGATTGGTTTAGCTTCCTTCGTGCTTCCTGACCTATGAGTCTCGAGCAGGCTCAGCAGTCTGCAAGACCTGGCAGCTCCTCAAAACAGGTCCCCAGCAGTCTCCATCACCTGCAGGGGGTTGGAAAGTGACTCTGGACCCATTTGTTTAGGTGAATCCAGAATAGGTGATTCTGCGACGGAACTCTCAGAGCAGATGTGGATTAAGGTGGACTGTGGTAGAGGGCTGTGTGTCAGGCAGTGAGCTCTGCACTCGTGCACAAGACAGCTGGGCAGAGAACAGCTCAGAACTTAACTGCAGCTGCCCAGGGGTGGCACCTGGGATTCCAGGCAGCTCCCTTGTTGTATCTACAGAGTCTCTCTTAGCTGAAATGCTTGCGACCTGAGGTGCGACCTGGGTTGGGAGCTCTTGTGACTTTGGGCATTACCAGTTGAACGGCCTTCAAAATCCAGTGAGAGCAGTCTAGATTCTGAGGCTAGGGAGAATCAACCTGGGTCAGGTGAGAGAGTCATGGGGTGATGTATGGGCTGTCAGTGCTCACTGGGACACTGTGGGAATGAGAACTATCATGGTGGCATTTGTGATGGCATCGAAGATGAGGGCCACATAAACACTGACCCAGTCTCCATCAGGGCTCCCATTGTAATGCCAGTGATATGTCCACCCGGTTCCATGTGGTCCCACCATCCGTCACTGTCGGATGTTTGTCTCCTCATTCATTTCTGGTCACTTGTCGTCTTCTCCTCGGCAGGGTCTCCCACGCCAGAACTTCTTGCCACATAGAATTAACCTGGCTGGTTCTCATGAGCAGGACTATGGTAGAGATGCACACAGCTACACTCGCTGGAACCCACTCTTCCTTATGCACGAGTGCTTCTGTAGCCAGAGATGTACATCTCAGGGGCCTCCCCGGGTGGAGAGTGAGAAGCTGAGCCCTGAGACAAGTCACCAGCTGCTGGCTGTGTCACTTGTGGGGAGTTCCTTACCTGTTCTGTGACAGTCGCCATGCAGGATTACTGAGGATTGAAGGAGCCAGGAGAGAGCACAGAGTAGTGCCAGATGCACAGCAGATGTGTAGCGTGGTTAGAGTTTTATTATCATCAGCACCAAAACGCAAACATGACTGGGCCCTTAATAAGTGCGCACGGGCGCGCGCGTGCGCGCGTGTGTGTGTGTGCGTGTGCGCGCGCGTGCGTGTGCATCTGTGTGTGTTTTCTGGAGCAGTGGGAGTAAAACTACCATAAAAATGAAAAAATACCACTTTTCTCCTTAGCTAGGGGCTTAAACCCTGGCTAGCCTGGAACGTGCTACTTAGACCAGGCTAACCTTGAACTCACAGAGGTCTGCCTGCTTCTGCCTCCTGAAAGCTTGGATTAAAAACTATCCACAACACCCAGCAAGTATTGCATTTTGAAGTCTATTAAATGATAACCCTTATTTTCCCATGCCTACCTGCAGTTCTAAGGGGGTGTGTGTGACCTCTGAGTTTCCAGACACCCAGAACACTGTAAATCTCTTGTCACTTGTAAATACCCAGAACAAAGTGCAGTTTGGGGACTTTGTTAAAAGGCTATTTAATGAAGAAATGAGCTTTGCCCCCAAAGCTGTGTTACTTAGGAACTGAATCATGTAAAAAAAAAAAAATCAGGTGCAGAAGACACAGTGGCTATAGAGACGCCATGAGCAGTGTCAGCCAATAAGTACTGCAGATAACAAGTCTTAGGGTGCCCAGCACAACTGGAAAACAAATCTTCTAACTGAAAAATACATGCTAACGCTTTGTGGAGAGCTTTCGCTTCCTCCCCCCCCCCCCCGCCCCGTTCTTCCCCGGGGTCCTGTTCTCTCTTCTCCTTTGCATCTCCTTTAGGAGATGAACACCTTTTCAGAACAGTGTCACTGCTATTTCTCCACCTACCCTGTCAGCCTCTAGCCCTTGATGGAAAATGGCTGGGTCCTTGGAGGGCCAAAGCAGCTGTGACCCTTGTATCTCTGATGCCATCCTGGTTTGCATGAGGATGTTCTGGAGAAAGCCCCTCGGCTGTCATCTGTGTGCGCCTGCCAAGGTGACTCTCCATCATCAGTGTGCGCTGGCTTCACAATACTCAAGGCGCCCGCTGAGGTTTTAATTAAACGAGTCAGTCTCAATGTACTCAAATAAATAAATAAATAAATCTTTAAAAAAAAAAAAAAAAAGCCCTTCTTACCCCTGCAGCGCTGTGCTGCCTAACAGCTTGGCTGTAGTCAGCGCTGCAAGATGAGGGGGACCGTTAGCGTAGGGTGATCCATCCTCAGTTCTTGGGGTCCCCATGATTCATCCATCTTCTGAAGACTGGAGGACAGCACAGCTGATGTAAGCTGAGTCCAGCAGGCAGCTACCCACCAGCCCCCTGCTGGCTTCAGAGCTAACACATAGCACTAGGGCGGGGTGTCTGGAGAGCCCAGCTCACCCACAGTGTGCTAAGTACCAGCCGTAGATTATTCCACTTGTGCAGATTGCTGTGAGTCAAAGGTAATTACTAAAGTGGTCGTAAAACTAAAACTGCAAGTGTTTACTTAAACTCCGCTTATCTTTCCTCAACTTCTTCCTCAGCAGTGGCGTCTGGGACATGTTGTATGTTTTCATAGGTATTAAGAGTCTGGTGGGTAGAGATAAATGCAGGTGCCATGTACCATGTGCTGTGTTTACAAGCTGCAGAGTGCTGTGTTAAGACTATCTGCTGCCTGCCTTTCAGTGCTGTGGTGACCTGGATGCTGCGTTTCTCTGGCTGGCTGAGGTTCCACTGTGACAGCCAGCTTAGACAAACCCTGTCCACATATGAGCAGTCAGCTTCTTTGGAGAATTTTGCCTCACTACAGTGTTGTGCTCAGCATCCTCCCACGAATGTCTCTGTTTGTGAGTGTAAATACATTTCTGAGGCGGAGGGAGGGATGGCTGTTTAACAGTCCCTGCTAGTTTGGTCTCCACCATGTCACCGTATGGCTGGGTTTGCATTGCTGCCGGCCCTGTAGAATCTGTCCCATGTCATCTTGGGTCTTTGACAGATGGGAAGGAGCCTGTTTTAAGTAGCCTGGGCTTAATCAGGAACAGGGTTGGCCATCTTGGCAGGCTCCTTGGTCACTTGTTACATTGGCTCTGTAAAACATCTTGACATTTTCTGTTTTTCTGGTACAGTTTTGTCCCATGACTAAGGATTTAAGAGAAGGCTGGCACACTTAGCCTGCAGATATCTCTGCAGCTGGCCTTTGACTCACTGGCGATGGCAGCTCACAGAGCTCTTCAATTGTGCATTCCATGTCACAGACATGCAGGGAGCGTTTTCTTCCAGAGCTTGTGTCTGCTTTTCTACTTTGCTGTAGGAAGAGAGTTAGTCTGTCACCTGTGGCTTGTTCCCCGTAGGCTTGTGTCAGAACCCCTGACCCTGTGCTCTGTCTGTTTCTGAGCCAGCTTTGTACTGACGTGTGGCTGTGCGTGGCTTAGCCTTGTGTTGACTGAGTGCCTCCTGTTTCCTTCTTTGCCCCTTGCCTAGCCTCTTCTCTCATACAAACTTAAATGCATTAAAGTGAGAGCTGGGCCAGTGAGATACTGCGGTGGGTAAGGGCACTTGCCGCCAAGCCGATGATTGAGCTCCATACCCACGGCGTGCACATGTGTGTGTGCACACACAGACACATATACAGACACACACACAAGCACGCATTCACACATGTGCACACACACGCACACAGACACACATACAGACACACACAAGCACACATACACAGACACACAGACACACACAAGCATGCACACACATGCACACATACATATGCGTGAGTGCACACATGTTCACATACATACTAACTAAATAAATGTAATGAAGGAAAATTAGAACTTAACTACTTTTTTACTTTTCTTTCCCATAAGGGAAGTCTCTGTTTCTGTCTTGACTCTAACCCAGCCCTCTGCCAGCACCTCCTGCTGTTTCTCACAGGCGGAGTGTCCCTGACGCACTTGGGACAACCTGTTCTGGCTTTAGTGTTTTCAGACTGCAGTACTTCTGAACGTACTGAGGTATCTTGTGGGCAGGACTCGAGCCTAAACACAAGAGTCATTCCTGCTTTATCTACGTTATCTTCCACGTGGCGCAAGCTTTTTAGGATGTTTTCATTGTATCTATGTTTCCAGGTCAACCCTTCACTGCAGTGTTGAAGTCTCCTCCTGTGTTACATCAGTATTGGAAAGGCTTTGGGTCAGGAGCTCTCAGATCTCTGAGGTCTGGACCAAGGGTGCTCGACCTGTGGATGATGATTCTGAAGTGTTTAGACGAATAACCATGTCACATGCAAACGGTGACTCTGCCATCATCTGTAACATACATGTTCTGGGTTCTGGTCTCTGTGCAAACCATACCACAGCATTAAATCACAGATGTAGCAGGTGGACTCCCTGCTTATGGACGCATGCTAACATTTGTCCATGGACTGAAACTGTGGAACACCTTGTGGTAGATCACTCCGCCATCTCCAGTGAATACTTTCCTGCTTTAGACCTGCTGCAGGCTGGAAGTATTCCTGGGTTTCTTCCCCAGTGTTTTATAAAGGGCCTAGAAAGTGCCTTCACGATTGTTCTAAGAATGTCCCATGAACTACGTGTCCCACCTGCAGACTTGAGGCTCTCCAGTGGAAGTCCGTGCCCTCAGATAGTCATCTTCCATGCCTGTGCCATTCAGGGCAATGGCCATGAGCCAGAAGTGGCCACTAGGGTTTGAACTGTGGCAGTTGGGGCTGGGGAGCCAGGGTTATAGTTTTATTAAGTTTTAAATCATTTTAATTTGAATCCCCACACTGCACCGAACCCTCGTAGCTGTGCTTCTGAGAACTACTGAATCTTTCATTTTAGACTGGTTCATTTTCGTTGCAAGGGCACCTGTCACCCGCAGAGGTTGACACTGGCCCCAAATCACACAGCAAAACCATGACCAAACCCAACCTGGAAATCTAGGCCTCTCCTTCTTGCTCATGAGATCCTCCCTGTGCCTGCCCCACTTTGCTCTGTAACCCCAGCCCCAGTGTTTGCATCCCAGTAAACAGCAGAGGCTACACGGACTTCTTCACTAAGGCTGGGGTGGCCCAGGTGTTTGGGCAAGTATTGAATTTTTGGCTAAGGTCACCCCGCTCTGGTCCCAGTAAGCAGAATCCCCTGGCTGTGCCTCAGGTCCTGTGTCCTGAGGCCCCTGCTCCTGCCCCAGTGGCAATCTGCCTCCTGGGCCCTTCTGTTGTGAATCAGCTAGAGCATCCAGTGTCAGCAGGTACCATGAGCCCATGGTGATAGCAGAGAGAAGACAGCCAGGCGTGGTGGTGCATGCTTACAGTCTCAGCCCTCTGAGGGATGAGATGGGGAAGACAGTGAGTCCGAGGCCTCTCTGGGCTACACGTCGAGACCTGCTGTCAAACTGGAAGGAGGGCTGTGAGGACCATGGCTTGCCCACTGTAGGGCAGGGAGTTTATGTTTTGATGCAAAAACGTCTCCAAAGGCACATGTGTTAAAGCCTTGGTTAGTGTTGGTGAGTTCATCGGTGGATGTTTTTGTTTTTAGGTGGAGGGAATATACCACTGAGGGTGTACCTCTAAAAGATGGACCTTGTCCCTGTCTCCTGTGCATCCCGCCCTTCCTTCCCCCAGCTCCCTCCCTCCGTCCCCGCCTCCATGAGATGGGCAGCTCTCCGGCACTGCCCTTCCCCAGGATGTACCACGGACAGAACCCAACATAAACCTCTCTTGCTTTTTTTAAAGTTGGCATTCTTCATCCCCGTGACGGAAATGAGCACATTGCTCCTCCCCGAGGCCAGCAGAGCCTGTGTGTGACCAGTTAAGATGTCATCCTTGACTGTGACAGGGACCCTGTCCCCTGGGAGCCGGAGCTAACTCAATCTCGATGTACAGCCCCGCAGCACTGGCTTCTGCAGAGGCTCAGATAGCAGCCGCCACCTGCAGAGCACTGACACCACATGATGCTCAGAGAGTGAGCTGTCCACAGCCTGGCAGGAGGAGTGCTGTTGAAAGGTCACACGCTGCTGGAGTCTGTTCTTTCAGCAGCTGGTGCTCTGTCTTGTCTTCACGACCAGGGAAAAGCCGTGAGGCACATAGGCTTCAGCGTCGAGTTGCTCCTCCTTCCTCTTAGATGCCCCTTTTTGTTACCTGCCTCGCAGCACACCCTCCAAGCCTTTCCCACTTCTGTGGGTGGCGTACTCTAGGCCTGTGGAGGGACAGTCCCTTGTTTGGTATTGCACAGCCAAGTAGTGGGGGGCAGGTGTGAACCACAGTTGCTTTATTTCCGAGTCCATGGTCTTACCACCCCTTACTGCCAGCCTGCCCTGGTCTGTACTGAGTCTAACCCCCAGGATCCCTGCGACATTCCTGTTTCCTAATGAGGACACTAAAGCCTGGGGAATTTGTCCATAGACACCTGCATCCTTCTTTCTCAAGCACTTGGTTGCCTCTATCACTGTCCCCTGCACTGTGTCCTGCTCTAGGCTTCCTGTGATGGTCAATGTTAGCTGTCAACTTGTGGAACCTGAATCATCCGAATGGTGGTTCTCTGAGCATGCCTGTGGGGGATGATCTTGGTTATGTTAACTGAGGTGGTAAGTCCTGTCCACTGTGAGCGGCACCATCCCCTGGCTAGGATCCTGGACTGTGCAGTGGAGATAGGGGGTTATGTTAACTGAGGTGGTAAGGCCTGTCCACTGTGAGTGGCACCATCCCCTGGCTGGGATCCTGGACTGTGCAGTGGAGACAGGGAGCGAGCAGCTTGTGTTCCTCATTTTCTGCTTCCAGCTTAGGTTGTGATGTGATCACGGTGACTTCCCCCCTATGTTAGACTGTCCCTTGAACTGTGAGTAATAATAAACCCTTTCTCCCTTAGCTTTAGTTGGTACTTAACATAGCAATGGGAAAAGAAACTCAGATGCTCCCTAAAGGGCAGGCATTCCCCTCTGCTTCCACAGAACACTACTTTTCTCTGACTACAAGATTGTTCTTTTCCCGTGTGTGTGTGTGTGTGTGTGTGTGTGTGTGTTTACAGCTTCTGTAGCCTCTTGTAGGAGGCATTCAGGGCCTTCATCTGTTGAGCTTCTGGTTGTTTATTTTAGGAGATTCGCTTTCTGATTCAAGGACTAGGAGAGACATGCCTCTAAAATCACCAGTCTGTAGGCACATCTCTGTCCCCTTTCTGCTTTGCAACAGCTCAGGATTTATTCACTTGCCCTCAATGACAAATAATACGTGTACTGGTTAGTTTTGTGTGTCAGCTTGACACAAGCTGAAGTTATAACAGAGAAAGGAGTTTCAGTTGAGAAAATGCCTCCATGAGATCCAGCTGTAAGGCATTTTCTCAATTAGTGATCAAGGGGGGAGGGCCCCTTGTGAGTGGTACCATCTGTGGGCTGGTAGTCTTGGGTTCTATAAGCAAGCCAGCTGAGCAAGCCAGGGGAAACAAGCCAGTAAGTAACATCCCTCCATGGCCTCTACATCAGCTCCTGCTTCCTGACCTGCTTGAGTTCCAGTCCTGACTTCCTTTTGTTATGAACAGCAATTGGAAGTATAAGCTTAATAAACTCTTTCCTCCCCAACTTGCTTCTTGGTCATGATGCTTGTGCAGGAATAGGAACCCTGACTAAGACAAATTGGTACCAGGAGTGGGGTATTCCTGTGACAACCTGACCATGTTTTGGGGAGGACTGTAGAAGAACTTTGGAACTTTGGGCTAGAAGATCCATTCCGTGTTAAGAGCTCTGTGGGATGTTGTGTAGGAGCTTGGAAGATAATGTTGAGAACTGCAGAAGATGGAGGCCTGGCTTGTGAAATTTCAAAGGGAAGATTAAAGACTTTTATCAGGGCCATGCTATTTTGACTGTGAAGATTCTGTGGTTTTGGTTAGCTGGGCCTGAAAGATCAGCTGTGATTAACAAGATACCAGAACTACTAAAGCAAAACCATTGCATTGCTGGGACTATTGATGCTGGTTAGCTGGAGCTAAAATATTGGTGATTAAGAAGAGACCAGCATCATTGGGGTGAAATCCTCTGGGAAGTGTTTTCTGAGAGCACAGAGACTGCGTTCTAGAGATAGCCAGGGCTGTACCTTGTGCTGTGGCAGGACTTGGTAATGTGTAAGAGTCACCTAGGTGGTACTGGTTTTGAAGGCATGAAGGAGTCGTGACGAGCAGCTGAGGCCTGGGCACTGTGAGAGGCCGTGGAAGGCCACTGGTGAAGGTGCAGCCTCAGTTGCAATTGACAGCCCAGGACTGAAGGGGTCATGCAAAGGAGGTGAGGCTTGGCACCATGAAGAGAGCCTATGAGAGGCTGTTGGTAAACCTAGTTGCAGCGGAAGACAGCAGTGTTTTGGAGATGCCAGTACCATGAGATGACCACCAAGAACAGCAGCAGCAGTGGAGTACAGGCATCTGAAGCCTAGAAGACAAGGTGTGTGCTACAAAGGGCAGAGCTGGAGAAGTGACTCAAGCCCTTTGAGGAATCCAGAAGATCGTGAGTGGATCCCAGACATTGGATGGTTGGAGTTTGATTTTGCTTTTGATTGTGTCTGTGGCCTGATATTTTTCCCTCCTGAAGAAAGATGGTATTTTAGTGGAGCCCACAATTAAGAGACTTTGAATTTTTAAAAGACTTTGAATTTTAAGAGATTGGATATTTAAGAGGGACTGAAATGTTAATATGTAAGAATTTGCAAAGACTGGGACTTTTAAAATTATTTAGATCTTGGGGATGAATATGGAAGTAAGGGTCGAGGCTTAATGGTGATGTGTTTGTGTGTCAAGTTGACAAGGGGTCAATTGTCCTGGCTAGTTTTGTGTGTCAACTTGACACAAGCTGGAGTTATCACAGAGAAAGGAGTTTCAGTTGAGAAAATGCCTCCATGAGATCCAGCGGTAAGGCATTTTCTCAATTGGTGATCAAGGGGGGAGGGCCCCTTGTGCGTGGTACCATCTGTGGGCTGGTAGTCCTGGGCTCTATAAGAAAGCAGGCTGAGCAAGCCAGGGGAAGCAAGCCAGTAAGTAACATCCCTCCATGGCCTCTACATCAGCTCCTGCTTCCTGACCTGCTTGAGTTCCAGTCCTGACTTCCTTTGGTGATGAACAGCAGTGTGGAAGTGTAAGCTGAATAAACCCTTTCCTCCCCAACTTGCTTCTTGGTCGTGATGTTTGTGCAGGAACAGGAGCCCTGACTAAGACACCACGTGAGACCATGCCTCCTCCATCCCCTCTTTTCCAGCCCATAATTAAAGTGTGTGGGCACTAACATGCTTTCCTATTTACTCTGGGATTCTGGGTCCGCCCAGCGCGTTGGTCACCCTGGGGCATAATCCATTCCTCTGGCCGAAGCCTCCATCCTTGAGGGCAGATGGGATCTGGCTCAGCATTCTAGACAGTTTCCATCTGTTCACTAAGCATAACGTCTGCCTCTGGAGACAGCGTGTCTCCTTCTCCCTGCAGCAGTGGGCCTGGCAGCAGAGCTAGTCCTGTAACATAGGGGGTCACTCCTGTCTCCTGCAGATAGTCCACTGCTCCAGGAAGTGGGTTCAGTCAGTCCAGGCTGCTGAGAGCCACTGTGAGTGATGGGGAAGGCAGCAGATGTATTAGCCTTGCCTGTGGGGCTAACTCCCCAGAAGGAAGACTGAGACTCTGGATGGCCCAGACAGGTACTGTTGACTGTTGAGAGAGTCATGCAGGGATATCCTGACCTGACAGTTGCAGGCACTGTCAACTCGTGGCAGTTGTTGGAGGACCAGTTCGTATTAGGCTGAATCTCTAGAACTTAGCTTTTTTTTTTTTTTTTTTTGACCAGGAATGTGAGTGTGACCCTGTTGCACCTCTTTCTGACTGGGTTTCTCGAGGTCATCCTGTAACAACCTATTGGGACCTAGCAAGGTGGAGACTGTCAGCTGCAGGCGGCAGATTTTGTAGCCCTGGAGATTTGAGCTCATCTCTCAGGAAGGGTGCAAGCATTCTTCTTCAGTACTGTGAACACTGGTCACAGCAGGACAGCCCCTATCCATGTCCCCTCCGTGGACCTAGGGCCACAGCCCTGTCTCATGTCCTCAGAACGTGGGTAGATAGTACCAGCAGGGACTGATCGTGGGAGTGCAGCTTTGCCTGGCTGAACAGCCACGTCCCAGCACAGGCACTTAGAGCATGCAGGAGGGTGTGCATGGGTTATTGTCAAACACTACAGCACTGTACGCAAGGGACCTTGTGTGTCAGAGGCTTTGGATCCTGGAACCATTTCCTGTAGCTGCTGAGAGATGATTGTGTGGGGCCAATAATGTCACCTTCCATCAGAGCCCCTCACACTAAGGGACCATCAAGGATGCCACAGATAGACCAGCCTCCAACAGGACACAACACAACTCCACTGCCTGGGATCACCAGAGCCTGGGAGGTGAGAGTGCCAGGGTGGTCAGCAAACTGTGGAGACAGCACTCACTCCCAGATGCAGTGTGGAGGGGTTCGGAGCCTGCTGTTCTTGTTGCTGCCGGTTCTCACTCTCTTCTGCGTTAGAGTGCATGAGACTTTACACTGGACACTCACCGCCTCATTCAGTACATGTTCATGCATCCATTCTGGCCGCAAACCTACGCAGGAACTCAAAACCAAGTGTGTCCTCACGGGAAGTGCAGTTTCATGAGAATCAGATGCTAGTTTAGGATATATTATTACATGTGATTATTGCCATTTGTAAAGTGAATCAGAAGGTGACTTTAAGCTGAGGTCTGGGGGATACAGAGAGCCAAGCAGTGGGAGGGATTGGCCCTCCCTGGCCAAACAATCTTGGTGAGTTCATACACGTGTAAGCCACTGTGGTGCCTTTGTGAGAGGAAGGCAGTAGACACAGGGCTATATGCAAGACGGAAGAGTACTTAACAGTCTGCGTCTTGGCGGGGGTTCTCCAGAAAATGGACTCCACAGAACAGGTGCAGAGAGAGGAAGAGATGCCCTGTGAAGGTACACCTGGTGTGACTATGGCGGCTAAGAGGTCTCACTGCCTGCCACCTGCCGGCAGACAGCGGGTGTGTGTGTGTGTGTGTGTATGTGTGTGTGTGTGTGTGTGTGTGTGTGTGTGTGTGTGTGTGTGTGTGTGACGAGAGTCTGGAGGCCTGGGAAGCTGTGGGGCCAGTGATGGCAGCATCAGTCTGCAGATGCGCAGGTGAGATGTCCCATGCTGGAGAAGCCTCTTCCGACTCCCAGCCATGCTTCGAACTGGCTCCTCCTTCTGCTCTGCCAGCTTTGGCTTTGAGTAGTCTTAAAGCTGTAGATTCATCAGGCAAATACAAATTCAGAGTTGGTAAAAATGGCCCTTTCGGTTTTCAGTATTAAACATGCCTCTGCTAGTCAGCTTTCTGTTACTGTAACAAAATACCTGGAATACTCAACTTGTAAGAAGAAAGGTTCAAAACGGAGGATGAGTGAATGGGGCAGGAGAAGAGGGAGGGGAAACTGTGGTGGTCAGGATGATATATATATATATATATATATATATATGTGCCATATAATATGCATACATCATATAATCTATACAACATATATGTATATACTCTAAAGGTTTGTTTTCATCTCGTAGCTTTAGTGCCGCGCTGGGGATCAGGTCCGCCTGTTGGTTTTGGTCCCCAGGAGGATGCTAGATGGCAGTGGTGGAGACTCACAGTAGAGCAAACCCATTCAACTCAGGGCCAGAAAGCAGGTGTAAGGAAGAGAACGGGTCCAGACACAACATGTCCCCTCCTTCAAAGGGTTCCACACCTCCCAGGAGCCACGCCTAGGGACCAAGTCTTCCACATACGTAAGGCCTTTGTAGGGCATCAAGGATCCAGGCTGTGGCATCTCTTCTTTGCATATAATGCTTGGCTTCGAGCCCACCTGTCCCACGGGAGCAGGGCTGTCCCAGGGCTCCTGTCACTCTCGCCCGTCACTCTCTTTGTGTCACCTGTTGGTTTCTGTTTGTTCCGAGTGACTTACGTTCTGTACTTCTTTTGAAGTAAGTATTTTTGAAAATCGCTTCTTTCCCACTTCCAGGAACTGTTCAGATATCATTTCTGTCGGTTTGAGTGGCTCCCGTACAGGCACTGCGTCCTGGTCTAATGCAAATGTGTGCGTAGATGGAGTGCCATTCGTGTCTCTTGTTGGCTTCTTAGCCAGTGAACAATCCTGGAAGTGCACACAACCTCTGCTTGTTGTTGCTGTTGGGTAAGAAGTAAAGCCCGAGACCTCAGGGAGGCCGATGTAAATAATCACCAGCGTGAGCCAAAAGTGGTCATTAAGAGCTGAGGGATGGCTCCGCGGCTAAGAGCACTGCCTGCTCTCCCAGAGGTCCTGAGTTCAATTCCCAGCAACCTCATGGTGGCTCTCAACCATCTGTAATGGGTTCTGATGCCCTCTTCTGGTGTGTCTGAGACAGCTACAGTATACTCATCGTATATATAAAATAAACAAAATCTTTTTAAAAAAGGGAAAAAAGTGATCATTAGAAACTATTTAAGTTCTTAAACAGCTTGTTACTGGTTTTCTTTTTAAAAAATTATTTTAGATAAGAATAACTTCTAAGTGATTTAATAAGAGCGTGCACAGTTTATATAAAATATTTTGACACATCGTAGCGTAACCCTGCCTTGGTACTTAGTTTTGATCCTCAAGTCATTCTCTGAGGCAAAGCTGTTAGGGACCCGTGAGGCCTCTCTGAAATCTGCTGGGATCAAGCTGAGCAAGGAAAGCATGCGTAGTACAGGTTGGCTTACGGGCTGCCCAGGGCAAGCAGGCACAGCTTCTGCAGTGCTCTGCAGACCCCTGGCTGGTAAAGTAAGAAGGTGACCGACCAGCGTTCAAAGAAGTGATGGGCTTTGGGTATTTTCCTCCTTTGACTGACACACTGCATCCTGGGTAATTTCTTCCACTGTCCTAATTACACTCACTCTAGCAATTTGACAGAAACCTTAATAGGTGCTAACATTAGCAGGATTGTATTCAGCAACAGAACACCGCTTTCCACAGCAGCCAGCATGGCTGAAGAAGAGTCTTAGCAGAAAGCCCTTAGCTAGCAAAGCCCTTTGCCAGGGGGTATGTCTGAGGGGCCATTTGCAGAACAAAGTGTAAGTCTTGTGTTAACCATTTGAGTGCTGGTTTTCTCGGAGTTGGTTAGAACACTCAAGAAAGAAAGAGGCTGGTGTTGAAAGGTTGGATTTTCTGCTCTGAAGGTGTTTGGTGAATCCACAGGAAATCAGCCAGGCTGGGATCTCTAACATAGCTGGGCTCCTGAACATCTTCTGGGGGCCAGGGAGTGGTCTCAGAGATAACTTAAGTACTGGGTGAGACTTCTACCACTAAAACTTGGCCGAAGATTTTTTTGTTTTGTTTTGTTTTTCTTTTTATGTTTTTTTTTTCCTCCGAAGATTTAAATTCAACAAATTCCTGCATCATGACAGAGTGCCCTGGGGCCTTCCAGTATCTTTGCAAGCTGTCTTAGACCAGCCTGGTTCTAGGGGCTCAGATAAGGCCTGCAGCAACTATGCCAGGTTGGGGGGGGGGGGGGGGAAGCCACCAGAAGGCTGTCCCAAGGTACCTGAGGTATACACTGAAGCTCTTGATTAGACCTCATTATGATGATTGTCATGACCCATGAACCTTGCTTCTATGTGCACGGGTGCATGTGTGCATATGTGCATAACTATGTTTGTGGAGCAGGATGGAATATTGTGTTAAATGGACAGACTTCAGTTCTCTGCAGTAGCTGCTCTGGCCATGTGGTCTCTAAATTATAGTTAAGTTTATTAGCCTAGAGACAACAGAATGCCAGAAGCTTAAACAACAGAACCAGCCCTCTCTCCCTCTCCCCCTCAAGTCATTACATTGTGGTTTTTTTTTTAAAGGTTTATCTATTTATTTTATGAATAAGGTGTTTTATCTGCACCAGAATTTTCTCTTTATTTTTTTAATATTTATTTATTTTATTTATATGAATACACTGTAGCTGTCTTCAGACACACAAGAAGAGGGCCACAGATCCCATTACAGATGGTTGTGAGCCACCATGTGGTTGCTGAGAATTGAACTCAGAACCTCTGGGAGAGCAGCCAGTACTCTTAGCCACTGAGCCATGTCTCCAGCTTTCTCCTTATTTTGAAGTCTGGAAGTCTGAGACAAGGCACCAGCAGGTTGGTTCTTGTTGAGGCTGCTTTCCGTTCCCTGTATCCTCACAGGCTGTCCGTCTGTACACACTTCTAGCAACCGTTGTGTACCCCTGCCCTTTCTGTCTCATGGAGATGCATGCTGCATTCAGACCCACTTAATGAGTGTTTGCACTTTACAGGAGTGCAGTCAGTCAGTCTGCAGCCCTGGCAGTGAGGGCTGCACGTCAGATGAGAGGCGGTGTGATAGCCCCTCAGTCACCTAACCAAATGCCCAGCAGGCACAACGTAGGAGTTGAGGATTTATTCTGGCTCATGGTTTCAGGGGATACAGTCCACATGGCGGGGCAGTAGTGGTACAAGTGGGCCGGTCTGTAGCAGTAGGGACTCGTGACAGTGGCTTCTCAGGTCTCAGCAGGTCAGAAAGCAGAAAGCTCTGTCTGGACTGTGAAGTGGCTGCTGCCTCCAAGGCCTACCCCAGCCATGCACAGGTTCAGGCTAGGCCACCTGTCACCGACCTCCCCAAACAGTGCCGGCAGCTGGGGACCAGGTGTTCAAACACGAGACCTGTGGATGACCTTACACAAGGCAAACTGTAACTGGGACAGGAGTCATGGATTCAACTCAACTGTGGTGGTGACCTGGACTCTCCAAGGGCATGGTCAGAATACCTGCAGGACCTTCTTATTATTTCTGAAATGAATAGAAGGTGCTTCTCCCTTGAATGCACTTAAAAATCTCTGAGTGTCCACGCAGCTAGCCCTTGGCTTTCCTCTTCACATTCTTACCCAGCCGCACAGGAAGTGCCATGTGTCAGAAGATCTCCACGCCCCCCTGCCTGCCTGGGCACAGACACCTTTTTTAAACTTTAATTTTCTCCTAAAAGTATGTATGTCAAGGGGGTTGTTGCACATGTGCAGTTGCCCACAGAAGCCAGAAGAGGGAGTGAGATCCTCTAGAACTGTTCAGGAGGCTGAGAGCTGCTGGGCATGCGTGCTGGAGCTCAGGTCCTCTGTAAGAGCAGTGCATGCCTCTAACCACTGAACCATCTCTCCAGCTCCTCCCGAGTCACCCTTCCTGCTTTCCCCACAGATGCCAGTGCTGCTCCTAAACGTCAGTGGCATCTGGCTGGTCACCCTGAGCACACTCGGCATGCCATGGAGCTTCTGTGAACATGTCTGTGGACTGGCTGCGTTGCCCTTCCAGTGCCTCCTCCACTCTGCTTCTGACATGGTTGGAGCAATCTGTCCTCTCGATGTTGCTCCGGTGTGTTTGGAATTCCTAGTGTGCTCCTCCTCATGGATGCACCCTGAGTCCCTAACAGGTCTTCCTAGGTCTCAGCAGCTGCACTCTCCCCCACTCTGACTTTCTTAGCTGTTCCTGTGGTGCAGGTCACCTCTAGACAGCTCAGAACATGCTCACTTACTTACCTTTCTTTGTTGGAATAGCAACTGTGCCCAGGAAGTTGTCTTTTGGACTACCAAGCACCCAGCACCTAAACCCTCACGGGCGGGGTTCATGAACAGATGTCGCGCTGATAAACGCCCTCCTGTGGCTCCCCTGAGTCCGAGGTGTGAGAGGCTGAGTGCAGAGTTCTCTCTTGAGGCTGAGCGCTGAGCTGGGAAAAGCCCTATCGTTCCTTGCCTCAGACCCGGGACACACCCAGGAGAAACTGCCTGCAAGACTGTGTCAGGCTTAAAGAGCAGCCCTGTCACTTGATAAGAGATTCCTAGCTGGGGGCCACCGTTACCCCCTCCCACCCTGCCTCTCCCCCCCACCCCACATCTACCACGTTCTCCTGTTTGTTCACTTTTCACTTTTTCCCTGGTTTATGGTTAATGGCAGTGATCTCTGGAAGCGACTGCTCCGTCTTTAGGGTTGGTCGGATGCCCTTAACCAGTTTGGTAAGTGTAGAGCAAGAGTTGGGAGCTTAGAGGCTGGGAATCTCTTCTTCTCTCCTCTCCCTTCTCCTCCTCCTCCTCCTCCTCCTCCTCTCCTTCCTCTCCCTCTTCTTCCTCCTCCTCATCCTCTCTGCTGTCACTCCATCCCCTCAGTCTAGGGAACATTTCCCTTGTGAAGGGCTGAGCCTCCCATCTTCTCTCCTTCGGCCACTAGTTCTGGTTTCCCCTGTTACTGGAACAGGCCAACCCACAACGTTCCCCTAGGCTCACCTGGTCTGATCAACAGGACATTTTAAAAGGTTTCACCTGAAACTGTTCTCCCAGCCCTCCCCCCAGCCCTGTTCACAGGCTTTCCCTGCAGAATGTGACTCCTGGTGCTTTGCTGAGATTCCAGCGTGCGTGAATGCATGTAAGAAGTGGGGGTGGTTGCAGGCCATCGGGTATCAGATGGGTTCTGGAGTCTCCCTGCTTTGTGCAATCTTGAGCCAGCCTTTCTGTCATCCACAGAGTGGGACAAAAGCTACACAGCCCTGAAGATCTCCCTGAGACCAGCACCAAGGTGGGGGGCAGCAGAAAGTATATGCTGCCCACTGCCGGGTGTTTTGTGGGTACCACCACACCCACTGCTCCCAGACTCCAGTCCCGAGGAGCCTGTCCCTGCTGCTTTTGTAAGCACTGCCTCAGGTTGAGCCCTGGGGAAGGACAGGACTGGATCCGGGCCAGCAGAGTGAGCTGCAGGGATATTTTTGCATGGGCCCCGGGCTGACTATTCATTCAGTCATTCAACCCTAAGCAAGAGTGGATTCACACTTTCCATCACCACAGGGCCGGCCAATTTCCATATCAGCCAGGCCTCAGGAAGGTAGAAGGACACGTTGTCAATCTTTCCATTGCTGCCGAGCCTGCCTGCTGCCGGGCCTGCGTGCCAGCAGAACTGGCTACAGGAAGTCGCAACTGTTGACCTGGCTGAGCAGCCTCGCCTCTGTACACTCGATGACAGATAAGATGGCTTGATTACCCACAAGAGCAAACTGACAGCCACCTTCTCCTTGGTAGTCCTTGGCCACTTCTCTTTTATTTTAAGATGTCGAGGTAATTGTGGTTATAAACATATTGGGTCTGACAAAACTGTGTGTGACATTCTCCCCTGGGAGCCCTGACACCTGTGTGTGACTGTCTGACTCTAGCTGATGCCACATGTATTCCTGTCAGTTACCCTGGGGACAGGTTGGAAGAAAAGAGATGAAAATTCCATTGTTCAGGCTCTTGGCCAAACCAGCAGCCTCGACAGGAGAAGCTCATACACCTGGGCCTGCTGACCTCTGGTTGCCTTTTCCAAGTTCAGGGGTGTGTGTGTGCTCAGGGGTGTGTGTGCTCAGGGGTGTGTGTGTGCTCGGGTGTGTGTGTGTGCTCAGGGGTATGTGTACTGGGGGGGTGCTCAGGGGTGTGTGTGTTGGGGGGGGTGTGCTCAGGGGTGTGTGTGCTCAGGGGTATGGGTGTGCTCAGGAGTGTGGGTGTGCTCAGGGGTGTGTGTGCTCAGGGGTGTGTGGGTGCTCAGGGGGGGGTGTGCTCAGAGGTGTGTGCTCAGGGGTGTAGGTGCTCAGGGGTGTGTGGGTGCTCAGGGGTGTGTGGGTGCTCAGGGGTGTGTGGGTGCTCAGGGGTGTAGGTGCTCAGGGATGTGTGTGCTCAGGGATGTGTGTGCTCAGGGGTGTGGGGGAGCCCTTGCTCTGGTTAGAAATGCACTGGAGGGAGATGGCAGATGGGTCCATTTCAGGACCCCTGGACCCCTGGCTGGGTTTGTGTTCCCTTTGTTCTGTAAAGCAAGTGAAAGAAGCTACCTACAAGGGTAGATAACACCTGAGGAGCTGTGCTGTGCGGGATTCTAGGGCATCGTGACTGAGGTGGTCCGGGGGCTTGATCAGTACACATGTACAATCATGTGTTCTGAGACTGAAGGTACTTTGGGCAGTTAATGCAGTGGTCCCGGAGTCTGGCTGAATATCCGAACCACATAAAGCGCTCATTCAAGATTCGGATGCTGTCAAACATTTGGACTCTTTCTCAACAATCGTGTGTGTGTGTGTGTGTGTGTGTGTGTGTGTGTGTGCGTGTGTGTGTGTGTGTGTATGTATGCGCACTTTTATATGCACTTGTGCATATACACATAGAGGTCAGAGGTCAGCCTCAGGTATCAATCCATAGATACCATTCACCATTTTTGTTTTGAACTGGTATCTGTCACTGATCTGTACCTTACAAGTAGGCTAGACTGCTGAGTTCAGGGGATCCACCTGGATTTTCCCTTTTTAAAAAAATAATAATAAGTTCTGTGGATCCAACTTATACTCGCAAGGCAAGCATTTTTATCGACCAAGCAATCCCCCCACCCCAGCCATTGTATTTTTAACAGACTCCCCATGTGGGTCCTAAACAGCAAGCCAAAAACCTCTTCAGGGACCCCTCTAAAAAACAAATCATAAATACAATTGGATATTCCTCTTATTGGCTATGTAGTTATTGTTACTCGATGGGAAACCAGAGCACTTACGCTGACTCTGTAGCCTGCTTGGAGCTCCTGAGAAATTGCTGCAGCCCAAGGAGACATTCTTCTCAGATGAAGGTATAGAAGGTTAGGGGTTCCCTCCCCACCTTCCCTCAGGACCGGTTCTTTGTGGGCCACCTACAAAGTCTTCTCCTTCCTTCTGACCCACTTCCTACAGACGGGTGCCACTGAGGCCAGAGCAGATGCCAGCCCTTGGTCTTAGATCAGAGCTCCCCTTTCTAGCTGCTGTCTGTGGTGAGCACATGTCTGGGAGACTAGATGTCCTTTGCTCTCCTTGGGCTCCTTCAGTGCAGGTGATTGCCACTCATAATGAGAGTCCAACTACCCGTGTCCAAGGCCAGCCTTGATTTCCTCCCACACAATGAGCCTGCATGCCAAGTGGACATACAGAGTAGGTCTGAGCCTTCCTTCTGTCCTGGCTCTTCCTGAAGGCTGTAAGCTTCCAGCTCAGTGCTCAATCAGCTAGGCGCAATTTAGTTTCCAGATGTGCCCAACCTCAGTTTCCAGTAACAAAGTCCAGTATGATTTCATTTGCTTATTCAAATTACATATTTTGGGCATGTGTTGGGCAGGCAGCAGGGAGCAAGGGTGGGTGTGTCCTGATGTCAGGAGGGCAGCGTGATGCAAGGGACAGGCCGGATGCCACAGTTTGCATTTCCATGGCAGTTGTGGGAGTCTCTCAGACCCTGGCAGGCTTTCTGTTCTAGTGGCTGTCCTCTGTACTCTGACCCTGATCTCCTGGGTCTTCTCATCTCTATTGTGTCACTTGAGGACCCAGGCATGGCTCTCTGTGGGACGCCAGACTGCTGTCCCTGCTATCCCCTAGCAGGCTTTTGTCTCTTGGACATTTCATGGGTATTCCAGTCGCCTCTGGAGGCCACTCCGAGCCCAGCTTTTAGAGGGTCCCTAATGCAGTAACACTCAAGACCAGCTCAAGTAAAAGGCAGGCCCATTGTGGGGGGGAGGTGTGTACAGGAGTGAGCCTGAAGCACTCTGGACTCAGGTTACTACACTTCCCTGGCAAAGACAGTGGCAAGCCCTGTCCTTCTTTAATTCCCAAGTTAGCTCTGAAACCTTCAGCAAGTAGGGCCTGCATGGGTCCAGATAAACAAATACACAAACCCTCCATAGTGCTGGGCTGGCCATGGCTCTGAGCAGAAAGGAATAAGAGGGTGTGCCTGTTGCACACAGCAGTCACCACTGAAGCCATGTCTCGTGGTGGTGTTTTGCCTCCTGTGGGACCTGCCTGTCTTGAGTAGCGTTTTGGTTTCCCTAAGTCCTTTTGTGTGCACCCTGTGTTATGGTGTCATCTTGAGTTTTGGCTTCTTCTCAGACTCCAGCTTTCATGTTGTGTATTCTGCACTGGCTAAGACCTGAGACTGAACTGTCCTCACCACAGGATCCTTTCAGCCTTCTAAACAAATGTCCAAACACTGTCTTCTTCTTCTTCTGTTGTGGGTTTGCCTTGGTCATGAAGAGCCACATTCTCTCTCTCTCTCTCTCTCTCTCTCTCTCTCTCTCTCTCTCTCACACACACACACACACACACACACACACACACACAAAACAAGAAAGAGTGGAAAGTAAATCACATATTTCTCAATAATGTTTGTTTGGCTATCATTCTTTATTTAGTTTTGTTGTTGTTGTTAGTTGAGAAAGAGTCTCATTGTGTAGCCCGGGCTGGCCTCAAATGTTCCATGATCCTCCTGCCTCAACCTACATACTGAGTTTCCGGGGTGGACCACCATGCTCCTCCCTCTTGAAAATACCTGAAAGTGCAAATGTCTGCCCCTGCTGTATTTAAGACATCTACCTGAAGAGTTCTCCAGTGAATTGGGGCGCAGGGGGTGGGGGCCTTTCTTGTTTGACAGAAGCCTGAGGTCATATCCCTGGCAGGCCTCCTCCTAAGGCCTCTTTCTACCTTTGTCTCTTGACATCTCATGTCTCAGCTCCTTTAGTCCTAAAGAGCTTTAAAACCTGTTATTACGGTCTTCCTTCTCCTTCACTTCTTCTGTGGGATTCCTGGTGATGCCGGGCCTCCTGGAGAGGTACTTTCCATCCCTGACATTATGTTTTCTGTCTGTGTGCTTTTGCAACACTGGTAATGTTAGTTATTTTCTAGCAATTGGGAAAGCAGCATGTTCTGTACCCACTATAACAGAAACTGAGTAGGAAGGATTCCAGAGGGAAGTAGACCTTGGAGAAGCAGGGTGCTAAGACAGGAGAGAAAAAGGGGGGTCTCTCTGGGGAAGAGGAAGCAGCAGAGAGGGTTAGTGGGAACAAAGGGAGGCCTCTCTCCTTGGGAAGGAACAAGTGGTTGCTTCTTACGTACTCGAGAGAAGCAAGCTCGGATCAGGATGACGTGCTGTATAGTAGAAAGGTGGCCCTTGGTAGCCACGATGTCAGATTGAGGTCATCTCCAGGCTGGTGCTCAGGGTAATAATGCGGTGAAAGACCTGAGAAGACCAACGCTGGTGGGAAGTTGACCCAGAGCTTGCGGACCATGTAGGGTCACAGGATGTGTTAGTAGTGGGGCCAGCCAGCCTGGGTTCTAGGACTGATAGAAGAAGCCAGGACCAAGCGCTTAGCTGAGGTTTGGCACAGTCATCATGGTGAGGCAATGTTGATGAGAGGTTTCCATCACTCATGGTTACCATAAGAGATTAGCTTAGGGATCTCAACTATGTCCAGATGTGTGACTTCATCTCTATGAGCCCCCCCCCCCCCGCTCTGAATCACCGTTTCCACGCCAGTGCTTGCCTGAGGAAGAAACAGGAGCAAGTGGAACCTGAAGTTGTGGTTCTCTGCTGAGTATCTTCCCGTGCTGTCCAAACAACACATGTGCAGCATCTTCCCACGTCCATGCAAACAACACATGTGCAGCGTCTTCCCAGTCCATGCAAACAACACATACACAGCATCTTCCCACATCCACGCAAACAACACATACACAGCGTATTCCCACGTCCATGCAAACAACACATATGCAGCGTCTTCCCAGTCCATGCAAACAACACATACACAGCATCTTCCCACATCCATGTAAACAACACATGTGCAGCGTATTCCCACGTCCATGCAAACAACACATGTGCAGCATCTTCCCACGTCCATGCAAACAGCACATGTGCAGCGTCTTCCCACGTCCATGCAAACAACACATGTGCAGCGTCTTCCCACTCAATGCAAACAACACATACACAGCATATTCCCACGTCCATGCAAACAACACATGTGCAGCGTATTCCCACGTCCATGCAAACAACACATACACAGCATCTTCCCACGTCCATGCAAACAACACATACACAGCGTATTCCCACGTCCATGCAAACAACACATGTGCAGCGTCTTCCCACGCCCATGCAAACAACACATATGCAGCGTCTTCCCACTCAATGCAAACAACACATACACAGCGTATTCCCACGTCCATGCAAACAACACATGTGCAGCGTCTTCCCACATCCATGCAAACAACACATGTGCAGCATCTTCCCACGTCCATGCAAACAGCACCCAAACAGCATCTTCCCACGTCCATGCAAACAACACATGTGTAGCATCTTCCCATGTCCATGCAAACAACACATGTGCAGCGTCTTCCCATGTCCATGCAAACAACACATGTGCAGCGTCTTCCCATGTCCATGCAAATAGCACCCAGACAGCATCTTCCCATATATACCCAAACAAGACTCAGAACCAGCTTCCACCTCCACACAAACGGCAGTCGTGTGGCTTCTCTCCATGTCCATCGCAACAGCCAACAGTGCTCAGACTCGTCTCTCCATGTCCACTCAAACATCATTCAGACAGTGTCTTTCCAAGTCTACCCCAACAGCAAACAGAGCTCAGACAGCATCTTTAAATCCCAGGTATAAACCCAAATCCTCACCCAAGAAAATAATCTGTCTTGCATTCAGAGTTTCTGCTGATGTTTGTTGGGAATTGGGAGCAGATGAGCACAATGCAGTTGACCAAGCCGGAGAAGCCTTAACTTCGGTGGCTAACTGTCTTGGTTGAAATAGGCTCACTGTGCAGTTTTGAAGTTGCTCTGAATGAACCTTTTTTTTTTTTTTCAAATGAATTCTTTTACCAAATCTTGACATACAAATCCAGTGCTGTCCCACTATGGAGTAGAGTCAGCCTTAAGCCCCACAATGAGCTGTACCCACTGACTTTTTACCACTGCCTAGATGTCTCCTTAGTTTATGGCTGGGGAAATCAAGCCAGGAAGAAGTGTTGGAGTGACTTCCATATTTTTGCCCAAGAAGCAGCAGCTCCCAAGACCAACAAGCATGTGGTTTAATTCAGATTTCTCGACATCCCAGCTCCTCACTTGAGGCAAGAGGAATAATTTCAGGATGGGGTTTAGTTCAGGGCCTTGGTCCCTTGAGTTGTGTGACATTTCCTGGTCATTGGGGAGTTAGTAGCTGTGTTCTTGCCGTGTGAGTGGTTTCTGTGTCCCTTGGATGAACTGCAGGGGAGCTCTGCCTGTGTCCAGTCTACTGCAGTGAATGACAGTGGCCACCTCAGAAGAGCTCGGTGAAGCCAACCCTCTGCATACAGTTCTCAGGTCTGTGGGGTCAACCAACGGCAGCTCGCAGAGATCAGAGAGAAGCTCATATAATTATTTTCTAATCAATACAGTTCACTATCAATCTGGGTCATAGTTACATCTTATTAGATATTATAAGCAACTCAGAGATGGCATAATGTCAGTAGGAGGACGTGTATCGATTCTGCAAATACTCTGCCTCATTTGACAACTGGGCATCTGCGGGGTGCCTGGAACTAATCCTTCTGGATACTGAAGGACAACTACTATTTCCCTGGTAATAGAAGTGGGCTTTGCTCACACTTAGAGGATTGGTGTCTTGTTTTCTTGTTTTCCAGCTATGTTAGTGATTATTAAATCAGGGCTTAGGTGGCATGAAGTAAAAGCAGTTTGCTGTAATTTACCAAATTAAGTAAATTAACTTGATGTGGTTTTTAAAAAGATGTATTTATATTCTCTGTGCAGTTCTAATGTAAGACTAATTAATTGGCAATATTAAGGATTTAATTCCTTACAGTACTTTCATGTTTTAACAGCACTGATTATTTTTAAGAAGTAGATATGTTAATTTTTGGGGGATATATTTAACCAGTTTTTAAATAGTAATTTTGTTTTTATTTTCAGAATAATTTCACAACTGTAACAGGAAAATAATAGCAGTGTGGTGCATTGAGAGGAGCCCCAAGTGTTTATAAAAATAGCCCTTCCCCCAGGGCAGCTGCTCTCAGCTCCTCTCTCACCCCGGTCCATGTTTGTGGGTCTTGGTTAAAGGGTGCAACGTGCAATCTGTGATCAGAGGAGGGGTCTCTTTCAGAAAAGATCCTCTATATAGCATTGTGTATGTCTTTCTAAACAAAGATCTCTTGCAAAAGCAGTTAGTGAGCCTTCTTAAATTATGTTAAAAGCAAGTTCCCTTGGCTCTGTATGAGACATAGATAGGTGACAGCCACTTTCTCTTTTTGGTATAAAATTATATTGCTGGGTTTATCATAGACTGATGCATTATGTCAATGATAAACAAATAAAATAAAATGTTTATCAAATGTTTATCAAAGCAAATAAAATAAAACAAAACCCACTATCTCCAAAAGGCAGAGGGACCATCAGAAAGGCTTTACAGAAGTCAGTGGACGCTGACTCCCAGTGTGGGAGGAGCCTTGGGGCAGGAAGGGGGGGACTGGCTCCCTCTTCTAGTGGTCAGACTTGTTCCTGAGGAGAGGCAGGATACCCTAACTCAGACTGTCAAGAAGTCATTCTGCCTCACTGATACCTCGAGCAGTGGAAGTTGCCTGCAGAAGCAATCTTGTCTTTCTTCAAGCATAAGCAGACTCTACTAGGAGCACACGTCACATAGCACACCTAAGAGCAGTCAAACCCTGATTCTGCATGTCATCTATGCTGTCAGCCAGGGAGATTTCCAGGAAGAATTGGGAACATCTCCCATTCTTAAAATCCTAGAGCTGGAGACTAGACCATTCAGAAAAAGTGGTGCTCATGGCAGACATCTCCTTTGAATGTGTCACAGAGTTCACTGATGTGGTGGTCATCACCAGTAAGTGGTGGTCCTTTCTCCCCAGCCATTGCAGTGGGCACTGGGAAGTCCAGGGGAAAACACTTCCTTTGGGGCGAGTTCCTGAGCCAGTCGGGGCTTCCTTTTAATGTCTCTTATTTTCTTTAGCTTATATTTTTTCCTATAACTTTTTTTTGGGGGGGGGCTCTATATATTTAGGAAGGAAAGTGCTTTTTTTCTCTGTTTGGGGTCCATTGGGGGCTAGGGAGATGGCTCCATGCTTAGGAACAAGTACCACTCTCATAAGGACCTGAATTTAGTTCCCAACACCACATTGGGTAGCTCAAAACTTTAACTCCAGTTTCAGACTCAACATGGTTTTCTGGCCTCAGTGGACACCCACATGCATGTGTGCACACACAGACACACACACATATACAAGAAGATGCACACATACAGACACGTACATACATACATGCACAAACACATACAGACAGACAGACACACGTACATATACACGCACATACAAGCAGACAGATATACACACATGTACACACATGTACACGCACACATAACTAAAACAAAGACTCTCTAGAAGACCTCTGTGGTCTCACACTTTAGAAAGCTCTGCTGTCCGGACCCAGGCTCAGGGCCTGCCTTCCCCCACCACCCCTAACATCAGTCTGCACAGGCTCCTGGGCTAAGCACGGAGTCCCCACCTGACTTCGTCCTCTTTCTCTCCCAGCCTCTTCCCCTCCCCTGAGCCCCACAGAGCCCCTTAGAGCTGTCTTACCCCTGTCTCCAAACACTGCATCCTAAGGACTGATGGGTCTGAGACAAAGCCTCTTGGAGGTGGTTTCCTCTCTCAGACAGGAATCCACACCTACCTCGCAGCCAAGATGAGGAATTTTCTTTTGTGCCCAAGCACCTGGTACAGTGCACAGGGTGTCTCCAGGTGCCCTCCACCCCTCCCCACAGCTCTCCATGCAGGCGCTCTCAGCCCCAGCCCCATTTAATCTGCACTAGGCAGAGCCTTCCTCAGTGTGGGGCAGATGGAGAGGCCTCTGCTCCCCAGCCCGGCTCCGTTCTTCTGTGCCATGGATCGTGATCCCAAGAGGGTATCTGGTCTAGGATGTAGTAGTGCGTACGGTATTGCTTCAGAATACAGGAGGCCATGAGGTACTTAGTGTTGTGTTAAATTATTATTATTTATTTTATTATTATTTGTTGTTGTTGCTGGTGGTGGTGCTGGTGGTGGTGGTGCTGGTGCTGGTGGTGGTGGTGGTGGTGGTGGTGGAGGTGGTGGTGGTGGTGGTGGTGGTGGTGGAGGTGGTGGTGGTGGTGGTGGTGGTGGTGGTGGTGGTGGTGGTGGTGGTGG
>CM052713.1:76587510-76597820 GCA_028551405.1 Uromys caudimaculatus | reverse complement strand
AATCCTCTGCAAGAACAAGTGCTCTTACCTGCAGAGCCTTCTCTCAGCCCCCTGGATTCAATCAGTAAGGTAACTGTAATGAAGCCACCTCTTGGGGCTGTTTCTCAGCCATTCTTCCCACGTCAGAAGCACTATTCCGGAAGCCTCTGCGCCCACTGCTCGGTGCTGGGAAGCTCTTTCCCACTGACCTGTGCGGCCCCAGTGCAGCCACATGTGGTTAGAGGCTGATCTGGAAGCTACATGGGAGCTCTAACAGAAAGCAGCCCTGGCAAAGTAAGACCTGGGCGCCCTGGTCACTCATGTCCTGTGCATCCTGTCCGTCACAGGTGAGCACGCCTCCTCCCAGAGACAAGGCTCCTTTCTGCATAGAGAGTTCCTGCAAGACATTGACTTCACAGACGCTTCTGTCTCACAGCCTCAGCAGTTCCTCTGTAGCTGCCAGGAAACTTTGGGGTGCTGGCATAGCCTGGCTCCAGGCTCCAGGCTGCAAAACTTTCAAAGTTAACTGAAATCTTAAAAACATTTGAAGTCAACTTCCAACAACCCTTCTAACCATAAGCAGAGCCCTTTGACAGACAGAGGGCTGGGGAAACACTGTACCAAGTATCAAGCATCTTTGCCAGATGCACAGAGAAGCCCGGCCTCCAGGGGAAAGCTCTGAGCACATGGGGGCTAATAAGGAGGGAGCCCCGTGGCAAGCCCTGAAGCAGAGAACTTCTGGTGGGACGGGGCATTCCTTCAGAGCCAGTGCTCCAGCCTTTCGGGGAGACTCCAGTGGAAACTGCTAGAAGAGTACTGTCCCCTGGTGTGCCTGTTCTTCCATAGTCCCAGAGCCTGGAAGACTGACTGATCAGTCACAGATGAAGCTTGGAGTGTAGAGAGCCATGAATGAAGTCTGGATATGAATGGCCAACATGAAGCTTCCCACCCTCTTCTGTGACTGTTTGGTTCTGTCAGCTATAGCAGCACGTGGAAAGTCCTCACAAAGCCCATATTGCTAGCGCTTTCTTCCACTGTAATTAATCTTACAGAGATCTGGCCAAGTGTTTTCCCAGTCAGTTACAAAGCCAGCTTCAGAGTTTTCAGGCTGATTGAGATTAGTACCCTGAGCGATTATGGTTACCATGTATCAGAGGCTACCCCTGCAGGCTGATGTGAGATTAGTACCCTGAGTAATTATGGTTGCCATGTATCAGAGGCTGCCCCTGCAGCTGGTCTTCTCAATATTACATGTCTGCAGTGTTTTCTCATGTGAATTATCAGTATTTCTCTTATTGTGAAACATTTTATGTCTATACAATTTCAAATTAAAAATGTATAGACCCACAGTGGCATTCAGAGGGGTAGGAGACATAGGTCTGTAAGCCGTTCAGTAAAGAACAATGGGGTGAGTCCATTTAGAGTGTTTTGTCATTCTCCGAGTCCCTTTGTGGGTGGGGCTTGAGTGCCTCCATTCCCAGGTGACTGCAGCTGGTACCTTCGGGAGCTAGTGGCTGCTCTGTATGTACACACACCATATACACATACACACTGTGTGCACACATACTACATACCCACCCACACACACACACTTATATGTACACATACATATACACACCATACACATACATAAATATATATGTATATATACACACCACACCTACACATATACTCACACTCACACACAGCACATAAACATACACCACACACACATGCTACATACATACCACAGACATACTTATACATACCTACACATATATATACCATACACACACACAAACATATATACACATGTATATACACATACACCACACCTACACATATACTCGCACTCACACACAGCACATATACATACACAACATACATACACTTCGTGTATGCAAGCCACACCTACAAACATACACACACCACACACAAATACTACATACACACCATACACACTTATAAGTACACATACATATACACACCACACACATACACCATACCTACAACACATTCATTCATACACACACCCCACACATACACACACACACATCCTGCACACATACACACACCACATCCACACCAGACATACATGTGCTGAGAAGGGAGAGGAAAGAGAGCAGGGAGATTGTAGACTGGAACTGGGAATGCACTTTAAAAGCCCTTTACCCAGAAGCCATTTGGCACTGACACCCTGCTGGCCCCACCCCAGTAGTGGCTCAGCCTCTGCCTGTGCTGTGACAGAACAGCCTCCTGAGTCCCCACGCAGCCACCTCCTCTTTACTAGGTTCTCTAACAGTGCTTCTGTGTCCTCAGCCAGACGTGCCCCTGTCCTCTGTGGTGTTATGGGGCTCATTCCAGTATGATGTCCAATGTGATGAGCAGCATTAACTGTGGAAGAGCTGGGGGTGCAGTCCTGTGCACGGGAGGGGGTGGGGGAAGCAGATATCTCACATAGAGAACATACAGTCAAGTATACACACATAGTCGTTATTAAGAGACACCAGAAGCCCTGTAAATCAAAAGGTGTATCATCTCTTGTTTAGTTTAGTTTGGTTTTTTGGCTTTATTTTGAGGTAGATTCTCACTATGTATATAGACAAGGCTGTCCTTGGCCTTGCAATCCCCCTGCCTTTTCCTTCCCCCATGATTGGATTACAGGTCTGTGTCACCCAATCCAGCAAAGCGCACTCTTTCCCTTACCGTCCTTGTGGGCCAGTTGGTCTAGTTTCCTTATGTTGCTGTGGTAGAACACTGGGAGCAAAAGCAGCTTTAGTTTCACCTCAGAACCCCCAGGCCACAATCCATCACTGAAGGAAGTTCCAGCAGGAGCTAGCTCAAGAGAGAAACCCAGAGGAAGGAACTGTGGAAGAATGCTGCTTGCTGGTGAACCCTGGCTCACTTTCTGCCTTGCTCATGCGCCTCTCAATTCCTTACAAGGCCTAGGATGCCTTGCCTAGGGATGGTGCCGCTCACGGTGGCCTGGGCCTTCTGCATTGTTATCAGGACACTCCTCCCCAGACGTAACTGATAAAAATGCTTGCTCATCAAACTTGTGATTCTAGGCTATGTCAAGTAGACAGTTAATAGTGACCAGGATACTAGTCACAAGTATGTGTTTCAAGTTGCAAGTTAAAAGAGTACATAGAAAGAAGGGTCACTGAATTCATCCAATGCTGCCTTTCTAAAATGACAAAATAGAAAAGTCTTTGAGCCATAAGAGGTTCTCGGTCTGTTACTAGCAATGCTTTCTTGTCTGTGGGACAATAAATCGTTCAGTGTGATCCACACCCAGGGCTTGTAAGAAGTCACCAAAGGACATCTGTTCAACCATGGCTGTGCTACTGTACCATACATACTAAGCCTTCTCTGCGTTGAGCATCTTGCTGGGAACTGTGGCTGTATTTGGGATACAGGGTGTGTGGGAGATGTTGCTGCTGCTAAGCACGGGCTGCCTCAGGCTGGACCACTCCAGCCCTAGGAGTACATGCTTCCCTATAGCATTTGTGACTGGGCTTTCCTCCCATGGCTCCCGCATGCCGGACTCTGTTGGAACAAGCCTGGCAAGGTGGAATGAAGCCCCACGTGTCTGTCCCTGGGCACTACTGCTGTGGGTGGGACAGGAGACACACGGAAGTGGCCGTGTGTCTTCCCACACAGTCTAACAGGCAGGTGGGGGCTGTGGGAATACTTTGCAGGCCCTGCCCATGGGCGGGGCAGGGGGCCATTCTCAGGGAATGCAGCACGGCAGCCGTCTCTGTGGGTTCTGTAGCCCAGGGCACCACAGTCGCAGCAGAGTGCCGCAGACAGACTAGCTGGAGAGCAGCTGGGGTTCCCGCCAAGACCAGGTTTCAGCGGCTTGGGGTGCCAGGCTAGCTGCTTAGGCTTGGGTGAATGGATATCGTCTGGGAGCGCTGGGAAGCCCTCTGCGAGAGTCTAGACGCGGCTCCTAAATCAAGGGTCGGATCCCTTGCTTCCCATGGCAGGTCCAGATGAAGAGACAGTCCATAATTCTAAGACATTTATTTTCATACTATGGAGTGGCCTGGATGGAATTGTATCCCCGTGGCCTCTGGGAGGTGCGAAGCAGATATAGTAACCGGGAAGGGGTGTGGCTAAGCTTCTAGGTGTCTCATTAACCTGGGGAGGGCTTGGGGCTGCGTGGCCACGCCTCTACGTTTGGCGGGGCTTGGGTGCATGACCCTTTTTTTTGTGACCAAATGTCACAGACCTATGGAGAGATGTAGCCATGTGTTAGAAGCTGTATTCTAGAAGCTTAGGCAAACAGTTGCCATCCCTTGTAGGCTGAGGACAGCCCATTGGGCCTGCAACGTTCAAACCTTAGTTCAACCAGAAACACAGACTTCCAATCATGGCCCGTCAGGGCTCCCCTAGGAAATACAGGAACACTTGTCATGTAGCATCATCCCCACTGACTGAAGGAAGGACTGCTTATTGGAGATCGTGGGATACAGAGTTCAGCTGTCCATCATGGTCCCTGTGCAAGTGGCTCTGCTCTGGCATGGCCTGGGTGTCAGACTCAGGAGGTGCTCCAGTCCTGTATGTGACACTCAACACTGCCCTGCATACATCAAGGCGTCTCAGACTTTGTAGTAGGTGCCACCACGTAAGTGTGTGCACACAGTCACTGTGCTGTGTGTGTGTGTGCCGCCTCCTTTCTGAACTTGTCCCCTGCAGTCTGTGATTCATGTGGCAGTACCCATGGGTACAGATGACCGACTTTATTTTCATTTCAGAAGTGTAAAGACGTAGCAATACTGTCACTGAAGGTGTCGCTTTGTTGACATCTAGGAAGACTAAGGGTTCGTCGTAGAGAGACTTGGAATTGAGTGACTGCTGTACAGACCTTCCCGTGGGAGTCACAGAGCACTCAGCAGGCTTCTCCTGGCATGCTTTGCTCTGATGACCTCAGAAAACATGAGGCAGAAGGGGTGTGCCCCGCCTCAGCCAGTGCAGCTATATGGGAGATGTGACTGAGTGTGGCGCTGGGGCACAGGAGTGATAGACGAGCTGGAATCTCTGGGTCAGTGTCTGCACTGGAAGGAACAGGACTATAAGCCCTTTATGGAACCTAATCCCTGAGTCCTGCGCCTGTGGGAGAGTGCACTCCACGGCCCAGTGGGCTGCAGGAGCCAGCGCCGCACCCCACGGCCCAGTGGGCTGCAGAGGCCAGCACTCCACGGCCCAGTGGGCCGCAGGGGCCAGTGCCACACCCACAGCTTTTCTGACAGCCAAACTCCATTCATGTGGAGCCAATATTTTATAGTTTAATTAAGAAATTCTTAAGTTAAAATGTAGGCTTTCTGTTTTGGGGTTTGAAACAGGGTCTCACCCTGGCCCAGTCTGGTTTGGAATTCACCAGACATCCAGCAATCCTCCTGTCTCAGCCTCCCAAGGCATAAGTCACCGCACTAGGCTTAGAATCTGGGTCTTCCATTTCCTCGGAACTGCTATGAATAGCTATGTTCCACTTCTTCTCATAAACAGACTTCTAGGGTAATTTTTACCTAAAACAATCTAGAAAGGGGCAACACTCTCCCGAAGTGGCTAGTTCCCACAATTCTGCTTTATGAGGGGCCGGAAAACGCCTCAGTCATTCTGAGTACTTAGGATTGATTCCCAGCACCCACCTGGTGGCTCACAGACACCTGTAACTCCATTCCAGGGGATCTGGCGCCCTCTTCTTGCCTCCATAGACACCAGGCATGCACACAGTACACTTATATGCAAACAGGCAAAGCATACACATAAAATTAAAAACTAAGATTTTTTTAAAAATAAAGTATTTGAGCCACATAGAACTTGCTCAATATTTTTACCCCTTGGAGGAAGATGTAACTGTTCTGAATGCTTTTGTGTTTATGCACAGAGCATTAGAATAGAATCAAATACAGACAGGATGAGTGGGCAGGTCACCGTTTCTGGATTCAAAAATAGTCCCACCATGGCTCACAAATATGCTTTACGGATCATTTTTCATTGCACTAAAAATAAAAGTTTCAAAGTAGTCACTTGCCAAAAAAAAAAAAAAAAAATCCTAGTGCTGGAGAGAACCGGATGGGACTGGGACTGTCTCCTCCGTTTATGCTGGTCATGGTTTCAACACAGTCAGCTGGCTTTACTGGACATGGCGCTTGCTTGCTTCCTGATTGACCACTAATTGTCTTCCTTGTCCCCGCCCCAGGCACCAAGTGGCTTCCTCAACTGCTGCATCGCCCTCCAATGTCTCTCTTCTGAGTTCTAACACAGTTTCTTTTCTGTTGTCACTTCAACCAAATTTTCTTCTAGAACATTCTATATTATCCTATTAAGCATTAAAAGCATTAAAGAATTGCAAAATAATTTCCATTGTAAAACTCTACTTTCCTCATTACAGCTATCTTTGTAAAGATATTTCCAGGAAATGGGTCTCCTCCCAAGGTCCACAGCCCCAAGGAAAAGCCTTCGAGTCTCTTCTTATTCCTCAGTTGGACTCTTATTCTCTACTGCCTCCATGTTCTCAGTAAGAGCTGGAGAACAGGAAAGGCTTGTCACTGCTAAAATACTCACTGAAATGTGACTTCCTGGGAATAGTGTTGAAGGCGGGGAAACTGACCAGGGCTAAGGGCCACTGAGACTGTTCTCAGGGGCCTGGATTAATGGGCTGTATCCCCACAAGAGTGTGTTGTTGCTGACTGTCAGCACACACCTGACAGTCCTCTCTGATTTGTCATGAATTGACAGAGTAGAGGTTCTCAATGGCTCCTGGCCCTTAGAACCCTGAGTTTAAAAAAAAAAAATTCCTCATAAATTACCAAGTTTTTAAAACTTCATTGTAGGCACACACACGCACTTGAGCACACACACATGCACCATGCAACTAAGATAATTTTACATGGAGGACTCAAGGTTTTAAAATGAACCGTTCTGAGGAAACTTCCAGTCCCTCCAGTGTGGCGCTTTCATAGGTCACCACCCCAGTGCCAGTGTGTGTCTGGAGTCAGGAGTACCTTCAGACCAAGCAGCCCAGGCTGCTGGAGCTGAGCGTGCACTCTCTAGCATTACTTAGACAGGTTCTGAGTCTGTATTGGGGTATTCCCACATACCTAGACCCCCAACCTACACTTAACTGCATTAGCGTAAGAACCCTTTCTCACCCTGGATGCTCTGTCGAGGTCCTTGTTTGCTTTTTGTTTCTGTGATAAACCCCATGACCAAAAGCAGCTTGGGGAGAAAAGGGTTTATTTAGCTTACATGTTACAGTCCACCATGCAGGTAAACTAAGGCAGGAACTCAAGGCAGACACCTAAAGGCAGGAACTGAAGGTGAGGCCACAGAGGAGCACTGCTTACCAGCTTGCTTCGCATGGCTTGCTCAGTCTGCTTTCTTATACCCAGGATCACCTGTCCAGGGATGGCCCCAAGCAGAGCGGTCTGTGTCCTCTCTCAGGAATCATTCAGCGAGAGCGTGCCCCATGGGCTGGCCTGATAGACACAGTTCCTCTACTGAGATTCCCGCTCTCCAGGTGACTATAGTCTGTGTCGAGTTGACAGAAAGTAGCCAGCACAGTCAATTTCATGAAACAATAGAGGGGCTAACCTGAAGGCTTTCAGTGAAAAAAAAAATCCATACAAGATAACAGGGTCAGTGTGTATCCCTGAACCCATGACCTTGGGTAAGCATGGTTGGAAGCTTTTCTAGTTATTACGTTTCGTAAGCATACAAAGTAATGGTGTCCATTGTGGCAGTTTCATAGCATATGCATTAGCCTTTATTTTTAAATGTACTCCCCACTGCCCTCCCATGTCCTCCCTGCCTCCTGTCGGCCTCTCCTCCCCCAACAGACCTTACACCTATTTCTCCACTCATGTCATGCACGTGAGCACATGTATGTGTTACATATGTAATGTAGAAGTTCTAAATGTAGATTCTGCAAACAGGAAAGCATGTATAGTGTTTGTCTCTGAATCTGGCTTTCCCCCCTTCATGTCATTGTCTCCAGTTCCATCCGTTTGCTTGCAAACATCAGAATTTCTTAATGGGCGTGCTAATTTGGGGAAAGGACCTTGCCAGCTTCAGAGTGTAGGCTGAGTGTTACTTGGACATGTTGTCAGACAGAGCCTGCCTCACAACGCTGGAAAATGTGAGCTACGTTCAAAAGAATGCCGGCCCTTGTATGGGAGCTGGTTCCAGGCATTGTGACTGACTTAACCCACTTGGAGCAAAAATACTTCAGAGCGTGGTTTTTACAGTCCTACTAGACTATTGCCAGAGGGGCACTTTTGTCCCTGATAAATGAGTTCTTTATCTTTTACCTTCGTCCTGCCCATGAAGACTAAAAAGGCCCTTTTACTGGTGTCTATTGAGACTCCTCTCCGGGGCACACTGTATTTAGACCAGTGTCCACGATAAAGAGAGTTTGGCAAGGGCTCTTCCTGCCAGCATCCTGTGCTGAGAATCAGACCCATATTTTAACCTTCCTGACACCACGGAGTGGCTGAGTGTGTTTCCTTCTACTTGTTGCCCTGATTCGGCCTCGTTGCGCTTCTCTAGCTGTTCCTGGAACAAGTTTAATCCACTTCTGCCTCCCACAGTTCCCAGTGACCTTGGTGGGAATCCATGCAGCCACACTGGCAAAATTTTACGCTCTTTCTCACCATCAGGATTGCGTGCAGCTTATTTCTGGTATTCCGGTGAAACATCTTCACAGTCTCTGCTGTCGATTTCCCTCCCCACTAGGTCCGGTTGGCAAAGCTGGCCAACTGGGTGATGGCTTTCAGTAGCATCCTGAGGAGTCCTTGAACTCTGAACATCAGAGCTGATGGAGTCCTTGTCATCAGCGAGAGTCAGACAAGACTGAGGTGTGGGGGTCAGGACGTCAGGTACCACATGGCCTGTCACAATCAGAGCCAGGGTACAAACAGAACTTCAGACTCTCAGGGTGCCACCATGGTTCTTTTGGGAACCAGAATAAAACTTTTTTCCCATCTGAAATCCTTAGAAAGAATCATCACTTCGGACAGTAGGTTTGCTGAAGAGCTGAAGGCCACTCGCTATGTGTGGTATGGTCCGGACTCCTTCACTTGCTGTGTGTGGTGTGGTACGGAGTCCTATAGGTTTGACTATTTGGGCATCTGTGGAGGACGCGCACATCAACTCTTATGTGTAGGTCAGAATTCATTCTTTTTTAAAAAGGAAAGTTATTACATTTACTGTCTGGGACAGAAGGCACACACTCATGTGGAGCCCAGAGGACACCTGTGGGAGTCGATGCTCTCCCTGTACCAGGTGGCCTCTGGGGGTCAGCCTCAGGTTGGAAACTCAGGCCTGTTGACAAGAGCCTTTGCCTGTCTGAGCCATCTTAACAACCAGTCATGTGTGTTCTTGGTAGTTCTTAGTAAGGCCATGTCTGTCCATGACTCCTGGGCCACCACAGGCTTCAGTCACAGGCTTTCCTACAGATGGAGGTCGGGCTTCCAGGAATCTAGTGCCTCAGCTTGAGGCCTGCCTTTCTGGAGAAGGTGACCGAGCTGGAGACCCTTCCCATCCTGTTCTTTTGTTTGTTCCCCTGTGTGAGTGCGGGTTCCCTCCCTCCCCCACCCCCATGTGTTTGAGGCAGGGTCTTACTATGTATCCCAAGCTACCCTCAAATTCTCAGTGTTTCTGCCTGAATCGGAGTGCTAGGAATTGTGCCCAGAAAACTACTATTTCCGTCTTGTTGTTGATGATGTTTTGTTTTGTTTTTTGTATTTCTTGCAGTTCTGGGAATCAACCCCAGAGCCTTGTGCTGGTCAGCAGGTTTTCTAACCACTAGGCTAAACCCCCAGCTTTCTCACACTGCAGTTATTTAATGGAGAGCTCCTCTGCAGGGTAGCTGTCTATAGAACTGCAGAGATGAGCGTCTGAAGCAGCCCTCTCCCCACACTTCCCTCCCCTGTAGATTCCCTCTGCACAGCAGCCAGGCGTGGGGTGGCCACTGCAGTGTTGATCCTTCCAGCAGTGATGCCTGAGACCATGGGCACCCCCGTAGCAGCTTGAACTTGTCAGCATAGTTTGTTGCGGGGTTGATGGATCGTTCCTCACTATTTGAAGAATTTGTGTCAGGCTGGATAAGGTTTCATTGTTAAGTTGCTTGAAATCCTGATTACAAGTCAGATATCCAGGAGACCTAAGCAATGCGTGCTTCCACGTAACCTGCCTGTCTCGAGTGCTGTGGTGTGAACGGAGGGTGGCCTCAGTACCTGGCAGGCAGTGAGCTGTCCCTTAGTGGGTGCCCACCTCAGTACCTCACAGGTGCAGTGAGCTGTCCCTTAGTGGGTGCCCACCTCAGTACCTCACAGGTGCAGTGA
>CM052713.1:76561731-76587410 GCA_028551405.1 Uromys caudimaculatus | reverse complement strand
GTCCCTTAGTGGGTGCCCACCTCAGTACCTGGCAGGCAGTGAGCTGTCCCTTAGTGGGTGCCCACCTCAGTACCTGGCAGGTGCAGTGAGCTGTCCCTTAGTTGTAGCCAGCTGTTCCACCACCCCGTCACCACCGTTGCTGGGCACTGGGCAGTCCCCAAGGTCACCTGTGAGTGGTGAGCACCAGCTTTCTCATCATTCAAGTATGCTGCGTGTGAAACTTGTTCCCGTGGTCACTATTTTTACAACTTACCTCAAAATCAAAAAATGCTACCTCATGATACTTGAGAATGTGTGTCATTCAGTTTACAGTCTTCCCCAGGTTGGCAGCAGCTCTCTGGTATCAAAGCTGCCCATGCCTCCTGCCCTGCCCTGAGCAAACACATTCTCTGGAGCAGTCTTCCAGGTGGAATGACACCCGGGCTGCCTCCTCCAGTCTTCCCAGAACTGCGCAAGGTGGGGTAATGGCCGGATGACTTCACCACACTGGTGGCTCTGGTGTGGTCTTCACAGCTTTGAAAGGGCCCAAATGTGGCCAGATGTGTCCCTCTACAAAACAGTAAGAGTGCCTTCCCAGCTGGTGTGCTCAGCTGGACACGGGGAGACAGAAGCAGCTGTGTCCTTGATTCCTGTCTGGCTGAAAGCTCTCTGAGACGCTTCTCTACACACGCACGCCCAGGCCTCCTCTGCGCGGTTGTCAGTATTTCTCCTTTCTAACAGTAGTACAATTTAAAATAATCTGGATATGTTCGCCACTGATTACAGCGACTGTACAAAGAGGCCATTTCTAAGACAGTTGAAATCTGCAAAGACTGTTAAAATTTGAGTGGTATGTTTCAGCTTTATGAATCACCCATTTTATCATGAAAGCTGTTAGATGCACACCATTCTGAATCAGACTGGTGTGGTGTGGGCAGCACCTGAGTCTCTCAGCAAGTGTCCTTCCTTCCTTCCTTTCTTCCTTCCTTCCTTCCTTCCTTCCTTCCTTCCTTCCTTCCTTCCTTCCTTCCTTCTTCCTCCCCTCCTTCCCTCCTTCCTTCCTTCCTTCCTTTTTCGTTTATTTTATTTATTTATTTATTTTAAAAGATTTGTTTATTAGCTGGGCCGTGGTGGCGCACGCCTTTAATCCCAGCACTTGGGAGGCAGAGGCAGGCGGATTTCTGAGTTCGAGGCCAGCCTGGTCTACAGAGTGAGTTCCAGGACAGCCAGGGCTACACAGAGAAACCTTGTCTCGAAAAACCAGAAAAAAAAAAAAAGATTTGTTTATTTTGTGTATATGAGGACACTGTCACTGTCTTTAAACACACCAGAAGAGGGCATTGAATCCCATTACAGATGGTTGTAAGCCACCATGTGGTTGCTGGGAATTGAACTCAGGACCTCTGGAAGAGCAGTCAATGCTCTTAGCCGCTGAGCCATCTCTTCAGCCCTCGTTTATTTTTTGAAATAACTTTTTACTATGAATATTTCAACCTCACACAAAGGCAGAGAGGGTCTGATGTAGCTTGTCTGCTCACCTGACCTCCCAACCTTTACTGGACAACACCTGGCTTCCCTTCCCCCCTCACAGCAGGGAATACGTGTGAACATACTTCAAGTGGCATATTCCACTGTGCACAAGGTATACGAATTCTGGTTTGTTTCTTATTTTGGGGGGTGTTTGTTTGTTTGTTTGTTTGTTTCAAGACAGGGTCTCACTGTATAGCCTTGGCTGTCCTGGAAATAACTATGTAGACCAGGCTGGTCTCAAACTCACAGAGATCCATCCACCTGCCCCTGTCTCCCAAGTGCTGGGATTAAAGGCGTGCACCACTAAGAATTCTGTTTTAATAAAAAAAAAAAAAAAAAAAAAAAAAAAAAAAAAAAAAAAACCTGATAAACTAATATATAAACTAATAAATAGAAATAAACAAACTTTGATATAACCATCAAACATCCGTTCTGTTCTCTTGATTCCCAGATTGGCTTCACGAATGTCTTTTTCATAATTTGCATACTTAAATTCAAATCTAAAGTAGTAGCCATTATGTTTGGCTGATTTGTCTCCTAATATCCAGCTTCTGCCCTTAATCATTTGCTTTTAAAGAGTGGTCTCATTTGTCTGACAGAAGACCCACTGTGTGGGAACAGTGGTTGCATCCAGTTGGCAACACTGAGCTTTTGTCCCCAAGTCATGGTGGAAGCTTGCTCAAACTGAGTTTCGTGTCTGAGTGAACATTAACCTTTCACCTGGGCTTAGCAACCCATTGCTGACCTCTACCCTACAGTCTGTCAGAGCATTCAGTGCCCAGGACCTAGCCTTCATGCAATTTCTAGTCAATTAGAAAGATTGCTTAAAAAATAAGAATACATTTATTTGTATGTATTTAAATTTGGCTTTTTTGGTTTTTTTGAGACAGATTTCTCTGTAGCCCCGGCTGCCCTGGAACTGTAGACCAGGCTGGCCTTGAACTCAGAGATCCACCTGCCTCTGCCTCCTGAGTGCTGGGATTAAAGGCATGCGCCACCACTGCCCAGCTATTTGTAGGTATTTAAAGTACAGTGATTCTGATGAAGTAATCCTTTTTAGGTCAAAGCAATTACATAATTCGAAATATCTTGACAGTTTTCTATAGGGGCGCTTTTCAGGACCATTACTAGAAACATAAAAACTAAAGCCAAGTGTGTTGCGGCTCAGAGGTTGGCGCGCAATACTTGCCCAGCACCCCTGGGGACCTAGAAGTGATCCCCAACAGTGCAAACAACAACAACAACAAAATAGCAGTTGTAAAGAAAGACCAGTAGAAGTGACTGGTGGAGAGTTAAAGCTGTTTACCGTCTATCGGTGCCAACTAAATGTGCACAGCGTTCGTTCCAGAGGGTGTTTTAAAAAGAAATCACAAGAAACCTTCAGCCCCTCTCCTCTCTCAAGGCCAAACTAAAGCAGGCAGTGTTCCTTTAGTAATAAAAACATAATGATAACATATTCAAATAGTCTTTAATAAGGCACCCGGCCTGGCCGCCTTCTGAAGGAGTGCATATTGTCCCTTGGCCCATTTGTATCTTAACTGCTGTAACTGGACTCCAAGGCTCCCAGGCTCCCAAGCTCTGCTCATTCATCTCCCTGGCCGTGACCGGCAGTGGCGCAGAACTCGGGAGTTTGGGTCTCCTGTGCTGTGCTGCAGGCTTTTCTGCCCCTTAGGGCCCAGAACACCAAAAGCCTTGGGATTTTCCAACCCGATGTTCATTTCGGACTTGGATTCGGGAGTTTCGAATTGTGCCTGGGTTTCTGGGTCTTATGCATCATCCCACTTTTTAAGTGTGGAATAATCCTCATCAGAATCACTCAGGAAATGAGCTGGGGGGGGGGGGGGGACGGCTGTGAGTCAGTCATGGAAAACTGCAGCACGGAATGAATTAGTCAGGACAAGGGTTTCAGTGGCCGGTCAGGCCGTGTGCAACCAGGAAGTAGTGTGACTTTCCGTGGTTCCAGGCACTGTAAGTCATGTGGCAGCATCTCCAGGCTCCTGGCTGGGCCTTTTGCCTGGTTTTTCCAGTTCTAATTTCTGAGAGAAAATTGACAAGTGCTGATTTAGCAAAGGCTTTCCCCACATCTGCTTGTCCCTGTGAGGGGCCAGAGCACCTGCTCCCAACAACCACAGAGAGGAAAGATTTGGTTGCCCATCTGGACCCCCACAGAGAAGCTGAGAAGCCACTAGCTAGCAAAGGCAGAACTTTTGGTCCTGACCTTTTTCCCACAGCCCTCACAGCTGTCACCGAAGAGAGTCCAGTATGCTGTGTCTCAGGTAGCCTGAAATTCAGAATAAAGTCCTTGTATTCCAATCTTCTCTCATCCCATTAAAGAGAAACAAAACACACGTGGGAATGGGGCGGATTAAAAGTCTGAGTCAGGTGAAGTCTGTAAAACTGTCTCTAGAGGAAAACTCGGAAATACAGCCACTAAAAATGCTCTTGGAGGGAAAGAAGTTTATTGCTTTATTGGCTGTGTAAGTCAATTAAAACTAAGTCTGGCCAACTGCTTCCCCGTCTTCATGGGTCAGCACACACAGCCCTCCATGATGACAGGTTGGCATGTGCCACGCGATTTTAACCGGCACAGCAAATAGAACGATTCAGTTAGGAATAGAGGCTGTATATTTGTAGTTGACTGTGCTCATTTTCTGGTTTAGGGGGGACAGGGTCTCACATGTCCCAGGACAGCCTTGAACTCACTGTGTAGCCAAGGATGACTTTGAGTTTCTCATCCTCCTGCCTCCACTCCTGAGTGATGGGAGTGTGGGCTTATGCCACAGTTTCCAGTTTATACAAGTGCTCTGACATTGTGCTGAGCTGTATCCCCAGTCCTGGTGCTGAACACTGATGGAATTTCAGTTGACGCTAGTGCCTTTGATAACGTGCTAAGTCTTTCCCTAGACAGGATCCTGAAAACCACATTGTCCGCTTGTGACAATCTAGTGCATTCCCCATAGAGAAGTTAACTCTGGTCATCCTCACTCACCCACTGTCACTTAGCCACCAGATGCTAATAACTTACATACCCTCCCTCTCCTCCTCCCACAGAGCAGTGCTCCTCATATTTCTATGCATAGGAGTCCTCTGGGGATCTCGGGGGCCAAGATTCTGTGTTCAGCAATCTCATGGCTGGTGCCTAAGCCTGCTACAGATTCAGGTTGGTGGCCAACACTACAGCAAGCTGTGTCTATAGCATTACCAAGAATCTAAGCTGTAAACAGGATCGTGGCCTGATAGGAACACTGAGCCTCTGTGTGTCACAGTGGTGCGACTGTCTGTCCCTAATGGGACTTGCCTATGCACAATGTATCCAGTAGAGATACAGTGTAAGTCTTAACCTCCAGGAAGCCCAGCAGAGCTTTCTACCCACCGGTATCCTAGCCTGCCTCCTTACCCAGCACTCAGCTGCCTCAGACCCTCTGCCTGAGCCTAGTGAAGACCTGTGCAGTCCTTCCTCTCTCTCAACTGGAGACTAAATATGAGTATTTCAAGAGCCCACAGCCATCCAGATCTTCTCAGACAACCTGTGAGCCAAGTTCTAAATCTTCTTACAAGGCTCTATGCCAGTGTCAGGCCAAGATGCCCTCCAGGGGGCTTTCTGCTGACCTACAGGTTCAGGGACCTCAGGCACTCCTGGAGCAGGAAGAGATTCAGAGTGCAGTAAGGAAAGGCTCCAGAGGTGCTTTAATGCTGACTGAAGGGACTGCGGGGACTAGGGAGCATGGCGGCAAATCTTGCCCACCGTCAGAGTCTGGGCTTGTGGTCAGATGAAGGAGGTCAGTCTGGAGAGGCTGAACCGCTGCCTCTCGTTACCCTTGATTGCTCCAATGGAAAGCGGCAAATCAGCATCATTTTAAAGTCCAGACAACATGATTCAGGCTTTGTCATCCCCTTTTCCAGGGAAAGAACAATTACAGATATTTTCTGCAAGGATACATTGCTGTGTGACTTTTCCACCTAGGAGCCAGCCAGCAGAGCTTCCTACTCACCACTGGGAAAGGAGCAGTGCTGGAGGGAGACACTTTTGGCATGGGTTTCTCTTGCAGTGAGGGGTGCCTTTGAAAGCCTGCCGGCCAGTGTCCTTGGATTCATTAGAGGAGGGGAGAGACTTGGAAGTGACTGTCACACTTGCTTGCTTCCTTTCTCGGCAGTTTGTTCTCATGTAAGAATGAATTGCAGCTTGGTGTTAGACGGTGGGATGTGAGTCCTCAGCTCTGTAATGGCGTTAGCACCCCTTTCGGGAGGTCTGAGGGTAGTGAGTGCTCTGGGGTGGGCGGCCTGGAGCCATTGCTGTCCACTCATTTTCATCAGGATTTCTCCTTGGATACAATGGAAGCTGTAGATCGCAGCCTTGCGTAGGATGAAGACGTTAGTTCAGGATGGGCAGATGTTGTTATACGGTTGCGTTGGAGACTATAGTCGTTTATTAGGAGTGTCCCAACACAAATCACAGACGAGCTGTTCAACAACTGGGACTTTTCCCTCCTGTTCCTGGAGGCTAGAAGTTCAAGGCCAACATGTGGGTGGATTTCCCCTGGTATGTGGATGGTAACTTCTTATTGTCTCCTTAGATGGTTCTCTGTCTGGTGCATCTCCTCTGCAACTCTAGGTCTGCCATGACACCAAGCATACTGAATTAGGGCCCACTTTAATGGCCTATTTACCTTAACCATCTTTTCGAAGCTCTTCCCTTGAGGGTCAGTTGTGGGGAAAGTGCTGGATTTGGGGGTGCCGTCCAGTCTGAAACAGAGGCTATAAGGTTCGTGGTGAATTCAGAGCTGCTCCTCAGAATCGGTTTGTTCTGGCTCTTGCCTAAGAATGTTCTGCCTTGTCTTAGGCAGACAGCAGGCTGGAATTATGCCCTCAAGTGAGAGCTGAAATTCTCCATCCCACACTCCAGGTCACTGGAGAAGGCTTGACTCCATAGGAAGACTGCTTGAGAAATATCTGAGTGGACCATTGCCACTTACAAGTGAAGGTCATAGCTAGGACTATGACACAAGCCTGTAATCTCAGCTACTCAGTAGGCTGAGGCAGGAGGATCACAAATTTAGAGCCTGTCTGGGTTGTAGAATGAATTCAAGGCCAGTCAGAGGGCAACTTAGTGAGACCTTTTCTCAAAATAGAATAAGAGGGGTTTAAAGATGTAGCCCAGTGGTAGAGCTCTTGCCTAGTCTGTGTGAAGCTCTGCATTTGATTTCTGATACCTTAAAACCAGGACTGGGGTAGGGGGTGGGGACTCTTTGCCGTAACCTTCTGAGACTACATTAAAGCCACCAACACCAGGAACATATGCTCAGTGCCCTAACAGTCTCCTGGGGTGATCACATGTGCCCTGTGGAATCATCAGTTCAAGGAAGAACTGGCCCACTCAGAGCCCCAACCGTGGCTGGTGTTCACTGAGCAAACAGATGGCTCAGTGAGCCGCTGAGAGAGCTTGAAAGGCGGGAAAGCTCTTCCACCATCCCATACTCCCAAGTACATCAGCAGACAAGGAACTGCCTGGTCTAAGCTGATGCTTCTGCTTTGTAAGGGTCTCTACTGTGTGTGTTACCAGTCTGGAAACAGACCAGGAACCCTGCAGCCCTGTTTGAACCTGGGCTGGAGGATCAGCAGTGCCAGCCTGGCTGTCAGCATCAGTTTTCTAAGTTCCCCTCCACAATTTGTCATTTTAGGGTCTTGGGTTCTCACCACTAATACTAGTTTTGAACAGCCACAGTGAATCAGTTGGCAGATTTGTTTTTAAACCCTAGAACATGTTAGACCATCACCTAACCACCAGGTTAGGAAGTGAACAATTATAAAAGAAATAAATATAATATTTAGATGAAATCACAGGTTAAGTTCTGGATGGTGCTCATGTAAGTAGTTCACGGCTGAGCTCATGCTGACCCGGGTGGCCCTTAATGTCTGACACTCCTTTTACCCACTGGCTCTGCGGGCCTCCAGGGACACAAGGCACAACACGCCAGCACTCAGGCTAAGCATGTTTGGGCACAGCACCTTAGTCATGGACAGGAACAGTGAAAGCATGAATCAGGAAGGCAGAGAACTGAGACACGCACGAGGCTTTGGTCATAACCCAACACCCAAGATCCAACACCCAACAGCTGACTGCAGCAATAAAACCCTAAGTAAGACAGAAGTTGGTGCCAGGGACTGGGGTTGCTGTGTTGGGCCTGACCATGCTTTTGTTTGGAAGAATGGGAATTTGGGGACTTTGGATTTGAAAAGCAGTGGAATGCTTTAAATAGGGCTTCATGGTCATCCTAGTAGGAACATGGAAGACATTGGTTCTGAGGGTGATTTCAGCTGTGCAGACCTGGCCCAAGAGGTTTCAAAGGAGAAGAATTTCAGTATGTTGTCCTAGAGACTGTTTTTGTTGTATTTTGGTGAAAAATATGGCTGCTTTCTGCCCTTGTCTGAAGAGTCTACCTGAGGCTAAGGTAAAGAGGTTTATATTAATTGCATTGACAAAGGAAGCCTCAAAAAAGCCCAGCAGAGACTGTTCTCTCATTAAGTCTCATGAAGAGTGTTTTGAATAAGTGTAGCAAGCTTAGAAAGGAAAAATATAAAATATATGGTTCAAGTATTAAAGCGGCACCAGGAAGTGAAAAGGAGCTGAATCCTGTGTTCAAGGAGATAACAGATTAAGGGAGTGGGACTCTGGGGCAAGGTCCTACCCAGCTAAATTTAGATCCAGGCGAGGTGGTCCACACCTTTAATCCCAGGAGATAAAGCCAAGCAGATCTCTGAGTTCAAGGCCAGCCTGAGACTTAGCAAGTCCTAGGTAAAGATAAGCTTAAATCCAGGTGTGGTGGTACACACCTTTAATCCCAGGAGATAAAGTCAAGCAGATCTGAGTTCAAGGCCAGCCTGAGACACAGCAAATCCTAGGTGAAGATAAGCTTAAATCCAGGTGTGGTGGTGCATACCTTTAATCCCAGGAGACAGGCATGCAGATCTCTGAGTTCAAGGTCAGTCTACAGAGCAAGATCCAGACAGCAGCCAAGCTTAGGCAGTGGAGGAGTTAGAAAAGAGGAAGCTGGTGATAATGTAATAGGTCAAGGGGGCCATGTTCCAGCTCCTGCAAGCAGCCGAGCTCAGCAGCTTTGGCCATGTGACTCTGGCTTTATAGTCAAGAGAAGGAGACTATTGGGGCTAAGAAATTAGTAGTAATTAAGAAGAGACCAGTATCGCTGAGGTGGAATGTGGGAAGTGTTTTCTGAGAGCACAAAGAAGCCATGTTTCAGAGATAGCCAAGGTTGTAGCTCATGCTGCAGCTGGACTTGGTAATGTGTAAGATTCACCCAGGTGGTACTGGTATTGAAGGCATGAGGGGTCTTGGAGAGCAGCCGAGGCTTGGCACTGTTACAGAAAATATAAACTATGACTAGCAATATCCCAGGCTATGCTGGGCACTGGTGGGCCACGTGGCACCATCAGGTGTTCTCAACTCGCCAGACTCTCTGGCCTGGAGCTCCCAAAATGCCCCCACCTGACTCATTAAGTTCCCTTGGTGGGTCACTGCCACGCCAGCCCCATGCAGTGACCTCCCACCTCGCAGTTAGCTGTCACAGTACCCAGTAACCCGGTAAAATCATAACTCTAGAAGCTTATAATTAGTCAGATTTATATATCAATAAATTCTCAATTCACAAGATGCCCTCACAATAAATTCAGAGCCACTTGATAATGATACAAGCTGCCCACCTAGATTAGACAAGTAACCCAATTATTCTATCCCTATATGATATTATAGCTACCTGTGGCTATTTAAAACCACACGGAATCTGGGTCATCTTCCTCTCCTTCCATCTTCCTTTCTTCCCTTCCCTGGGTCTCTCTCTGCAACTCTTAGCTCCACCTCCTTTTTCTCTGTCCAATCACAGGCTTCTTGTATTGATATTTAAATTAATTGGACAGGGAAAATTCTGCTACTAAATGGTGTCCTTTATAAGACTTGTATTGGTCATGGTGTCTGTTCACAGCAGTGAAACCCTAAGACAGGTCCCAAGCTAATGTTTCTTTCCTGGTGTGTGACCATGAGCCAGTTCAGCAGTTACAAACAGCACGGCCATCAGACTGACACAAAGTCAGCACAGAAGAGACACAGGCACCACCTTGCCATTGCTTCATGGGCTCTCAACTAGCCCTCTGCCTCAGTTTACAGGGAACCCAGAAGAATAAGGTTTTATGTGTTATGTATTTGTTATGTGTTAATGTGTACTGTGTCAGTTTATGTGTACTATATGTGTGGGACCATACAAGGCCAGAAGAGGGACCCATGCATGCACCACACACGCCACACCAATACAGCAACAACCAGAAAAAACAGTATTTATGATCTCGAGCAGTATGTCAGGCCTATGTCGGATTATGAGCATACTGACTGTACTGCGACATCATAGGTGGTATACGATACTGTACTATACATATACTGACTTACTGTAATATAGGCATTATACTATACTGCACTATACTATATGTTATACTATACTGTACTATACATGCACTGACTTACTGTAATATCATAGGCGTTATACTATACTGTACTATATGTTATACTATACTGTACTATACATATGCTGGCTTACTGCGACATCATAGGTGTTATAGCTCAGGAGAGTTGGAGTACCATGCTTGTACCTCAGGAGCCCTTTAGCCTGTTCACGAGCTGCCTTCACACTGTTGCCGTGCCTCCCCGTGGGGAAGAAAAGAAGCATTTTACAGGTCAGAAAGATGTTGAAGAGAATTGCCATTTGACTAGAGCAAAATCCTCACTCATCCAGCGTATAGCCAGCTTTGCAAAATCAGCTTCATATGTAGCTTTGAAAGCAAAAAGTGTGCTGCAATTAAAAGACACCAAATGTCTTAATTCATTGCTTCTTATTAAGTCAAGAAAATGGGTTTGGAATCCATAGACTGTTAAAACTCTAATTTTAAAGCTGAATGTCTGGGGGTATCTTAGCTCAGGCTATGACAAACTAACATGGACTGGTGAGAGTATCTTAGCTCAGGCTATGACAAACTGCCATGGACTGGTGAGAGTATCTTAGCTCAGGCTATGACAAACTGCCATGGACTGGTGAGGCATCTAGGCTACTCCCAAAGTACCACGGACTGGGTGGCTAACACAGAGGACTCCCATGCCCCATCCATGGGACTTCATGGAACCCAGTCCCTTCCTCAAGCCCTCCCCCCAACTTCCATGATTATGGAAGCAGAATTCAGTCCATAGCGGTGGGAAAATTAATCTGTGTCATTTGTGTTCTGTCACAGGTTGGCTCTCCATGTATCTCCTAGGACGTATTTCTAGGGAGCGAGAGGAAGGAGAGGAGAGGCCAGCTATGCTCTAGCGGAGTGGCAGACCAGAGGCTTTGGCTCTGGTGGAGAAAGCTGTTGTGGGGTGACCGTCGCTGTCAGAGCCTTTGTGGTAGGACTCAATGGCCAGGTCCTCAGAAACCTGATTCTGCTGGTGGTGGGAGTCACAGGCCAGGTCCTCGGAAACCTGATTCTACTGGTGGTGGCAGCTGCTGCCTCTGGCACCCTGTGTCCTTTTGTGAGACTGTTGTTATTTCATCTTTGTCTACATTTATGTATGCGTGTTTGCATGTAAAAGCAGGTGTGCACATAGCATAGAACATGTCTAGAAGTCACAGGACAACCTTGGGGGTCGGGACTTGCTTTCCCATCTGCTTGAGACAGTCTCTTGTTCACCCCTGTGTCCCTCCAGGTGAGCTGCTTGTCAGCTCCCAGGGATTCTCCTGTCTCTGCCCCTCATCTCTCCATAAGAGAACAACGATTACAGATAGGCACAGCCGTGTGTGGCTCTATGTGGGTTCAGGGATCCTGCACATATGACAAGTGCTTTACCCAGTGACTCGCTGCCCTGGCTCCTAGGGCCTGCAAGAATCACTTTCTAGCTTACTGTGTGACTCTTTCTTATATAGAAACCCCGAATAGTATTGGAGCTGTGTTCTCATCAGGGCAGCCCGCCCCTCAGCCACTTCTCCTAAGTCACTCCATGACCAGTCACTGGCTCCATTGTTATCAGTTTCCAGACATAGTCATGGGTCAAAGGCCTCTGACCTTTTCTGTTTCCCCTCTGTGGGAGAAACATGCTCTCTTTCCACATCTGAAATAGAATCAAACATTTCTTGTAAAATATACATCTGTGAGAGGAACCCATCGCTATTCTAACCCTGCTTCCTCCTATTCTTGAGTTCCTGGTCTGTGGGCTGTTGCCTGTGGCTTCCAACTTCCACTTTCCGACTGCATGCTTAGCGGTACTAGAGAGCGCAGCATCTGTTTTTAGGCTGCAGCTGTTGAGTTGCAGGCTTTCTTGTTAAGATTTGTTTTTTTTCCATCGATTTCTAGAATAAACAGAAGGGCTGTTGGTACTCTAGTATTTTGGGTTTTTTTTTTTTTTTTCAAGTAATTTAATTATACCAGCAAATGTCAGTTATAGCCTACTTAGTTTGAAACCAAGTTTCTATATTATTTACTTAAACTAACTTCTTTATTTTTTTTAAATAAGGAAGAAACTGTCATCTCACCATAAGATCAACTTTTTAAAGTCATTTCCTCTTAGCCAGTGTGTAGCAAGTTCTTAGCTGAGGGGTACGGAGCTTTTGTGAAGTGGGGTTTTATTTAATGAAGGAGAGCAAACAACAACAAACAACCACAACAAACCTTTTGGCCTGAAGAAATGTTGAATCTTCTGCTGCTGTTTTGTTCTGAGACAGGGCCTCACACCCTGTTATCTCAGGGAATCCCTCCTATTAGCCGCCCTCAGCTGGCCGAAGAGCATTCTGTATGTGTGAGGACTCACTTAAGATCTACTGAAACCTTTCAGCATTGCCGCCTGCGTGTGTCAACCCACTTTTTGAGTTGTGGGCAATCCGGGTATCTGGTTGGGACCTGTTTGAAATGACACATTTCACAGGTGTTCTATATTAAAAGAGGCCATTCTTTCCTGCTGAACAAGAAATTAAATGGGTGCATTTGGTGTGCCGGGGCTATTCTTGGCATGTTAGGACAACCTGCTTAATTTTAGATCCTGCATTATTATTCTCTAAGGTGCCCTCCCAGGAGATCTGGCAGTCTCCATGAGGCTTCACACTTGCGGGAGCAAATGGAGGACAGTGACTGGTGTTCAGGACAATCAAGAGAAGGAGCCAGCAGGGCAAAAGCTGGGGACAGGGAGAGGAGTCTAGAAGGCAAGTGACAAGGCCTCCCAGAGATCATTTCATCTGAAGTGCCGAGTGAAAACAGGGCTCTCAGAATATTAGGACACTGGGTCTTCCAACCGGGTGAGCTCCCTTCTCAGACACACGCAGCAAGCCTGCCTTAGTGCCTGCTTCTGCCTCTGTGGGGCCCACGGTATGCTGCCCCCTTTCTGAAATGACCTTCTTAGTTTGGGGGCAGTTCACTTTCCACAGGAACCAAGACTCCTGTCTACAACAGCACCATCCTTTATTAGCAGATGTCAAGGATTCGGAGAGCCCTGAGAGCTTTGAGAGACAACATACGACCCTGCAGAACTGCCCACTCCGCCCTGCTGTAATCGGCCCACTGGGGCAAGAAACAACTGAATCGCTCAGGACCTCCAAAACCAAGTTCTCAGCCCAAAGGAGATTTCATTGCCCCAGAGGGACAGAGGGCAGGGAATGAGAGACAAAGACCGGAGACAGAGGATGAGGGAGACCGGGAAGGGAACAAGGGAGAGGGGAGGAAAGGGGTATTTGTCCCAGAGTGGAAACAAAGGACCGCCTCTGGATAGAAAGGAAACAGACATGACCCATGGCAAATGAGGGTTTACAAAGGTAAAAGGGGAAACACCACGTTAGGATGAGGTGTTTAATTTTAATTGGGCGTGTTAATTAGGTGAGCCAGAGGGGGCTTCTGATTGCTGGACTCTAATACTTTGATGGCTGGACCTTGGGGGCTAGCTTCAGGAGTGTAAACAGGTTTAGCAGGACAGGAGGGATGGGGAGAAGGGTGAGACCTGGCAGAGCTGTGTTTGCCGGGCCTGCCATGCTCAGACCAGCCAGCGTCCCCTCACAAGCCTATGGTGGTGCTGATACTGGGAGTGGGGAAGAACCTGACCTGGCCGTGTGACTTTGCCGTGACATTGCACTTGCTTTAGTTTCCTTAGGGGACACATCCCATTGAAAGCCTGTGTGGTGCTCAGCTGTAGCACACAGGGTGATGCGCACACAGGGTGATGCCTGCCCAGCCTGCCCAGCCCTTACCCGAGGCTGTCACTAGTAAGTTCTATAGAAAGTTCCAAAATCCAAGAGTCCTCACTGACCCTCCTGTTCTTCAGGGACAGACCTTGCTGCTCCTGTGGGACCTCCCTCCTCTGCCCACAGGAGGCTTTTGTCACCTCTTCCAGTCACTCCAGATGCTTCCTGTTCTTAACCACTTTAAGGGAAGGCTCCCATACAAGACTGTGACTCTAGCTGAAGTGGGCGCCTGCTGAGAGCCCGACTTTCCCTTGCTATCCGCAGGCCTCTCCCACAAGGAAGAGGCTTCAAAACACTGATGGAAAGAGTGCTTAAAACCTTACATTCAGAGATCAGAACCCCTACAGTAATTAAAAAACGGCTCAGGGATTCCTCCCCCTTCATTTTAAACTTGTGGCAAAAGGTACAAAATGCAGCATCTTCTACCTCAGCCGTTCTCCAACCTGCTGGGTGCTGGGGCACCAATTGTCCTCTAAGCCACGCCTCTCTTTGTGGGTCAGTATTTTAGAGTCTCCAGCTAGCTGCAGGGTTAGTTCATCCCAGCATTCCGTCAGCAGTCAGAGGCCCAGCCACCTCCCGGGTGCCCAGAAATGGCGTAGATGTAAACGTTTGGGTGTTTGTTTTCCAGCCCTTAGGGAGTCTCATGGGCAACCTGGGTTGTTAAGGGACAAACGTGGACCCATTGTCATTATCATCTGGGCCAGAAAAAAATGAAAACCAACAGAGGGCTCCCTCACATGAGGCGTCCAGGGCAAGCTTTCTCCAATCAGAGTGGGGCTTTTTAAACTTTCTGTTAAAACGAATGACCAAGAAAAAGGTGAGGGATGCTCCCAGGGAGGAGAGTTTGATTCAGAGCACCAGACATGAAGACAGCCTTCAGCGACCCAGGACAGTGTGACCAAAGCTAGTCACAGATGAAACAGGACCCAAACTGAGAGGTAGCTGGCACTATGACATGGTCTAGAGATTGGATTTTCTCCTGAAAGCACTTGCAAGCCACAGGTAGGCTTGTCATTCCTCACATCTGTTTTGAGAGTGTCCACAGGGGCTTGTCTGGTGTTTTCAGGATGTCCGTGGTCGTGCTAAGTATCTATGTGAGCACAGAAGTCCAGTTTGACCAGAATTGTATCAGATGGCTCATTCTCCACACCAGCGGTGCTCGGCTTGCACAATACTGGTCACCTGGAAGGCTTGTTAAACACTTTCCAAATCAGTAACTATATGTGTCTGCTTCTGTCACTGTGGAACAAGTTACAGCAGATGTGTGGTTTGCCCCATCAGGGTCTGACAGGTCTGGAGGTGGGAAGACCAGGCTTGCTCACTGGGTGCTCCCACTCTTAGAGGCTGGAAGCAGGGTCCTGGCTGGGCTGCACATCCGTCAGGGACCTGCGGAGGAGACTGCGTCTCAGCATGCTCAGACCTTCCTCTCTGAGGCCAGCCTTGCTCCTGAGGGCACTGGCCTTCCTTGCCAGCTCTATTGTCAGAGCCAGCATCAGAGAGCATCTCACTTCCCTTGTTTGTTTTTCAGACATAGTTGCCCAGGCTGGCCTTGAGCTCACTGTATAGCTCAATCTAACCTCCAACTTGGAATTCCCCCATCTCAGTCTCCAAAGGGTTGGACTTGCAGGCCTGTGCCACCGTGCTTGGCCAGAAGGTCTCACATGGAGCCTGATTTCAGGAAATGCCAGGTCCCTTTGAGAGGCTCCCCTGCATAATCTCCAGGAGTGACTTAATGACAGAATAGAAGCAAGCCTCCCTAGTTACAGCCCCAGGAAATGTAGGCTATGACACCAGGGGCCACATAAGGGCTCCTGCCGACTGCAGTAGAAGGGGCACAAATCGCATTCCCCATAGGCCCCAGGTGTTGGCCATGATGCTTCCTAGCAGCTGATGTCTGAGAAGAGTACTTACTTTTGCTGACTCTTCAGGTGTTTGGCTCAAACTGTTACAGAGAAGGAAAGTGCGGCTGAGAGCTCTTCAGTCAGCACATGAGACTACTACCTGACAAGTACTGGACAGTCAGACTGGGTCTGAGCCAGTCATGCCAGAGGCTAGCTGCAAATCTCATTGTCCAACCTGGAAAGCTGCAGTTGACAAGGAACTGCTGTCAGGAAGGGCTAGAGCCTTGTCATATCCAAGCTTTAGCCACTCAGTATGCTAACCTTCAGAGTTACCCATCCAGACATGCACACCCTTAGTCCCAACACTGGAGAGGCAGAGGCAGGCAGATCTCTGTAAGTTTAAGGCCAATCGGGGCTCTATAACAAGACCCTGTCTCCAGCTGCTCTCCAGTGATGTGCACCACCCACAGAGGCCAGCAGAGCTGCTATCTCCCTGAAATGGAAGTTGCAGAGGATGTGAACACCGTGTGGATGTCAGGAACCAAACCTGGGCCCTCTGCAAGAGTGCCCAGTGCCTTTTCCATGGTTCCAAAGGCTGCAACATCACTTGGGTCATGTCCCTACCCACTGCAGTGATGCCTCTGGCATCCGGACTCCTTTCCGTTAGGCACTGTGGTTATACCGAGCCCACCCCGCTAACCCATCATCTCCCAGTTTCAAAATTCTTAGTGTCCTCGGCTCAGCTTACCCCGTAGGATGCTCACAGATTCTGGGATTAGAACAGTCATCTCTGAGGTGCCCCTAGTCAGCCCACCTGATAGTCAGAGTACACAATGGTGTGCATTCTGACAGCCACTACCTTGGTAGGACTCCCTAGGAGCACCGTGTGTATACATGAGGTCGTTAGTGCCACAGCCATGAGCTGGGTTCTATGACACTCCATCCTCACAGATGACCTCAAGGCATGTGAGAGTTGAGAAGGTAGTCCAGGTTGTGTGTGTTGGGGGGGGGTTAGATGCTGATCTACGAAGCGAGGGAGGGGGAGGGGAGGTGGTAAAGGGTAGCAGGAGGGGGACGCTCCTGTATACGTACAGTATAGGGTTTCAGGAAAGTGTTCTGATTTCACACAGTGCCATATACATTGAATAAGAATTAAGAAACAAAGAGAGGAAGTGCCAGGGTCCTACAATCACCTGACCTTAGGTTCTCCCAAGAGGCCAACCCCCAAAGGTTTCACCATCTTCTGGTAGCGCCAAGCTTTCAACAGGGTCCTCTGGGGAGCCATTCACACACAAAGCTCAGCAAAGCCTGCTCTTGTATTCACTCGGGTGGAAAAGCAGCAGATGGCTGACTCTCGATGCTTCAATGCTTGCTTCCCACTGATTAGCTGCAAGTCTTGTCTCGTGAGCACGTCTGGGCAGTGTCCCCTTACTGTTGCTGCAGTGCAGAGTGATGAGATTTCACTGCTTAAAGAGAAAGCGATGAGTGCTGCTCCTGAGTGCCCATCTCTGCAGAGGCGTCTCTCTGTGGAGTCTCCTGGACTTTTCTTGGCCCAGATGCTGCACAGAGCCTCTATTCAAGATGCCACACATAGCGTACATTCTAAGAGGCAGTGTCCTGAGGTTGTAAGGTGTATGTGCATGGCTTTTTAACTTTCCAGAAGCCATGGGATGTCCGCTGAAGCACTCATAGGAGCCCTCTGCATCCTAGGGCAGGGGACGCACTCTACCATTTGATGGGGGGATGGCAAAGGTCATGGGACCATGCGGATGAGGGATGGTGTTGCGGGTGGAGATGGTTTGTAGAGGCAGCCTTTTATCACAGCTGTCCGCACCTACCCCGGCACATTTAGCAGCCTGCCCACTTTGCATACACTGTTCTCCGGGCCCAGATTCTGGCATATGGCCTAATAAAAGATTTCATCTAATAGATTCATTTATTTATGTTGATGTTCTTACCAAAATATTTTTAAATGTAGCCACAGGTATGAGGTTTTTTTCTTTGAAAATAAAGTATAGAGAGATAGGATGTCCTAACATATCCAGGATGTATTAGTAAGATATTCCCACTTAGCCACAGCCATCTCCGACTGCATAGCACGAGTGTTCAGGTGAAGGAAGTGGACACGCCTCTCAGGAAAGCAGCTGCCTCCTTAGAGTCTGCATAAATATCAACTTTCAGATAGGAATGAGAAAAACAAGGGTATATTTTTCCTATCCATCTGAAATCTAAGCCTAGTCTCGAATGTTTTCTCTACAGAATGTACTGTTGTTTTGCTGGTTGGCTGGGTTGGGCTCATCACCTAATGGGCTTAGCCTTTGTAGGCCCCTGCCATCTCATCCCTGAACACGCGTGCATCTCTTTAGACTCTCGTGTGTGTGCACGCACGTGCACATCCTCTGGAGGTCAGAAGCCAGCTTAGACGCTGTTCTGTAGGTACTGTCCACTTTTTCAAGGCAGGGGTTGTTATTGGCCTGTTGCCCAGTAGAGTAGGCTGGCTGGCCAGTGAGCCGCAAAGATCCATCTGTCTACACTTGCCAAGCATTAAGATTACAAATGTGCGTCAGCCCAGCCTGGGTTTTGTTTGTTTGTTTTTGTTTTGTTTTTCTCTTCTCAACATGGGTTCTGGGGATTGAACTCTGATCCTCATGCTTGCTAAGCAAGAAATGTACCAACTGAGCTATTTCCCAGCCCTCTCCATATTCTCTTCAGTCCTGTCTCCCACACTGCAATGCTAACCCTGTATATGGACAAGAATGGTGCCTTAGGCATTTGGAGCCCCTAGTAAATCATTGGGTTCTGTACTGCGCCCTTGGTAATGGCTGAGTGTTTTTTGACTGATTTGGCTGGGAGCTATTGGAAGGAGTAACTATTCCTTGCTCTCCTATAGATCTCCACAGAGCCTGTAATTGATGCTATGTGTTCTTCAGCAAATGCCTGCGAAGAAGTTTTAGTCTTCTGGGGTACATAGCCTGGCCTCTCCTTAGTGTAGTGGAGGACATCAATCATAATGTAGTGAGTGCTAAGAATCTGGGGTTCTTTTACAAGATGTGTGATGGGGTCCTGTGATCCCAGCATGCTGTGCTCCTTAGTTCTTATTGACAATTTGACACAAGCTAGAGTCACCTGGGAAGAGGGAACCTCAACTGAAGCATTGTGTCGATCAGATTGGTCTGTGGGCATATTGTGAAAGACTGACTTGATTAATGATCAAAGTGGGAGAGAGCGCTTAGCCAACTGTGGGCGGCACCATCCCTATGGAGGTGGACCTTGGTTTCAAAAGCAATCTAGCAGAGCAGGAACCTGCAAGCAAGCCAGTAAGCAATGGCCTTCATGTTCTCTGCTCCCATTTCTGCTTGAGTTCCTGTCTTGACTTCTCTGAGTGATAGATTGTGACCTGAAATAAACCTTTTCCTCCACAAGTTACTTTTGGTCATGGTCTTTATCACAGCAACAAAAAAGCAAACTAGGGCTGGAGAGATGGCTCAGTGGTTAAGAGCACTGACTGCTCTTCCAGGGGTCCTGAGTTCAATCCCCAACAACCACATGGTGGCTCACAACCATCTGTAATAGGATCTGGATCTCTCTTCTGATGTGTCTGAAGACAGCTACAGTGTACTCATATACATAAAATAAGTAAATAAATCTTTTTTTTTTTTTTTAAAGCAAACTAGAACATAAGTGATAGTTGGATGGACAAATTTATCATTTTTCTTTGAGACTTGAAAGCATGACTAATGTAGGCCCTGGACTTCGTGGGCCCTGGGAGTTTTCCTCTGTAACTGACTTCTTGCCTGGAATTTTCCCTTTAGTGATACATTCCTTTGGAGTTGAGACTTTGATCTCCAGAATTTGCTGATTAAATACAAATCCCCTTGGAAGGCCTTGTACATTAAACAACTGTTATCATTAGTGCTGTAATGGGGAAAGTTTGTTGGGTAACATTCCAGACTTGTTAGAAGGGTGATTCCAGGGAAGGAGCCAGAGAGAGAGAGAGAGAGCACGCCCTGCATGATCCCAGTGCCTTAGAGAAGTGGAAACAAAGGAGCAGGGAGAGATTCAAGTGCAGAGCGCACACAGTAGACCTTCCAGTGGGTGTTAGAGTCTCACTGCTGGCCTCACACTGGAGTCTGCAGAATGTTCTGTGCTCTGAGATCTGCTCACACTATGCAGAGCTTGACCCAGCCACCTACAGCACATCACTGACAGAATCAAATGACTGTCCCCTGGCCCTGATTGTACTGCAAACAGCTCAGCCAGTACAACTCATTACCTGGGTATTTCACTAAAGATGGTTGGCACAACAGGGTTTTGTTGTTGTTGTTGTTTTGGCTTTTTGTCTTTAGTAAAATAAATAGTTCTCGTAAAAATTTTGGTTCAAAAAGGGATTTAAAATCAGTAGCTGGGCAGTGGTGACGCATGCCTTTAATCCCGGCACTCAGGAGTCAGAGGCAGGCAGATCTCTGAGTTCAAGGCCAGCCTGGTCTACAGAGAGAGTTCCAGGACAGCCAAAGCTACACAGAGAAAGCCTGTCTTGAAAAAAACGGGGGGGGGGGGGGAGGGTGTGTAAAATAAAATCAACAACTGACAATACAAAATAAAACCAGCAGGCATGACTGGGGTAGCAGCTCGGTCTGTAAGGAACTCGTCTTGCAAGCATGAAGGCCTGAGTTCAGTCCCCAGAAACCACACACAGCAAGCTGGGTATGGTGATGTGTGCTTGTGAGCCCAGCACTGGGTGGGGCAGACACAGTGCATCCCTGGGACTCTTTAGGTTGCCAGTCAAACCTGCTCAGGGAATTTCAGACCAATGAGAGACCTTGTTTCCTGAATACAAGTGGATAGGACCTAAGGAACTAACGACTGCTGGATATATATAAAAATCTGGTCTACACACATATGCTTATGCACCCATGTGCACACACACAAGACCAAAAGAAATTTTGAAGAATTTTAGCTAACAAATATAGTATAAAATTAATGGCCATAATACCAAATCAGTCTTCTAACCTTGAACTTTTTGTAGCATGTCTGCTAACCTTGACTACTAAAATATAGCATCGAGTAGAAGAAGGGAAAAACAAAAGCTTTTTTGATATTCAAAAAGTAGTTAATATTGCTGGGCAGTGGCGGTGCACACCTTTAATCCCAGCACGTGGGAGGCAGAGGCAGGCGGATTTCTGAGTTGGAGGCCAGCCTGGTCTACAGAGTGAGTTCCAGGATAGCCAGGGCTACACAGAGAAACCCTGTCTCAAAAAAAAAAAAAAAAAGTAGTTAATATGCACTGTGGAAATCTTGTGAATCCAATAAACCAAGAGAGAAAACACAGCCATCTTCCTTATTATTTCTGTTTACTGTATTCTATTTCTTTACCAAATTGTCACAATAATGCTATTAATAATTATTAACAACAATGATTTGACAGTAAACCTTAGCGTCTTTTAATATTAAATATTTTCACTCCTTCTTAAGTAGCTTTATTCTCTACTGAATGGATTTAACATCTTTATTTGTTAAATGTATTAACATTTTTTTTATTTTTATTGTCTGGTCAGTAGACTTTCATTTGCTCCGTTTTTTGTCTGAGTCCCCTGCCTTGAGTTTTGTTCCCAGGAGTGAGCCTTTGGCTCAGTGTGAGGGTTTTAAAGGACACCACTGAAAGCTCAGCTTGCTTTCCCGACCTCCCTTGCAATTACGTATTTCAGTAGATGAGTTAATGGCTCATGGATACCAGCGGCTTTCTTGTGGTTTAAACAATGCCCTATTTGTCAGAATTTTCAGATGGTTGGGAAAAAAAACCCTTTTCAACTCTTTGAACTCTTGTCTTGTTTGGTAGGCTGGTACCAGGGACATTGACTCTCAGTGTCCCTTCAGAATGAAGATTTATCTCCAGCTGCTTTCAGCTGTTGCCCTCCGTGGACATCACTTGAGCTGAGGGCAGCCATTGTAGCCACTGTAGCCACTGTGCCTCACGAATAACATGGAGCAGCAAGGCCCGTCACTCCTGCTCCAATGAGAGGCTCCCACGGGGACCAGGACCACGGAGTAGCCCTCCATCTACTGGTCCTGGTCCCCTCCTCTTACCCACAAGCCTCCTTACACAGAACTTCTTTTGTGGGGGAATCAGGCAACCAGGCAACTGGCTGAATAGTTGGTTGGTTGAGCTAACAAAGTTGATCACTGTAGGTATGAAATAATTCCCCCCATGGTGGCTGAGGCGCTGCAGGGTCTCCATAACCATTTCTCTGAAGAACCCGGGTGGCTCATTCTAGGGTTTTGGTTTTTGGTTTTTGGTTTTTGTTTTGTTTTTTGTTTTTTTAAGATAAAGCCAGGTTCACAGTTATTTTCATCCTAGGATGATTTATCAAATATGTCCTACATCTTTACATAAACAACTATTTAAAATGCTGTCTTCCCAAGATGACCCCCCCTTTTTTTTTTTTAACCTTTAAAAATCCCAGGGACAGGAAACTTGGCTCAGCAGTTAAGAGCACTTGCTGCTCTTGCAAGGACCCAGGTTCAGTTCCCAGCACCCACATGATGACTTATAGCCATCAGTAACTCCAGTTCCAGGGGACTTGATGCCTTGCTCTGGCCTCCATGGACACTGGTACGTGTCCACACACATGTGGACACAGGGCACATGTGTAGTGCACTGCTTTTATATGTGCAGATAAAACACTCATCCATGTAAAATAAATCTTTGAAGAAAAACACTCCTATGAACTACCTTCAGCCCTCCCCCAGCCTCTCTCTTTTGAAACAAGGCCTCAGTGTGTAGCCCTGATTGGCCTGGAACTTGGTTTGTTGAGCAAGCTGGCCTTAAACTCATAAAGATCCCTCTGCTTCTGCCTCCTAAGTGCTGGGATTAAAGAGTTAAAGATACCCACCACTACCCTGGCTGTACTCTGTGTTCTAATAACAGGACTTCCTGCTTCCATTCATGCAAGCTAATTCTGTAGAGACCTATAAATGTTAGGGTCCTGATTTTCAGCCAGGGTCCCCCATTGTGGAGTCCCTGAGAGAAAGAACATGAAGGACAGGGCAGGGAGTGAGTGTTATTTGGGCTCACAGTTTAGAGAGCACAGTCCATTTTCTCAGAGAAAGCATAGTGGCTTGGCTTGGTCTATGTCTGGGGGAGCTTGTGCTGCAGGGACTTGTGGGAGCTTGTGCTGCAGGGACTTGTGGGACCCTGTGCTGCAGGGACTTGTGGGAGCTTGTGCTGCAGGGACTTGTGGGAGCTTGTGCAGCAGGGACTTGTGGGAGCTTGTGCTGCAGGGACTTGTGGGAGCCTGTGCTGCAGGGACTTGTGGGACCCTGTGCTGCAGGGACTTGTGGGACCCTGTGCTGCAGGGACTTGTGGGACCCTGTGCTGCAGGGACTTGTGGGACCCTGTGCTGCAGGGACTTGTGGGAGCTTGTGCTGCAGGCACTTGTGGGAGCTTGTGCTGCAGGGACTTGTGGGACCCTGTGCTGCAGGGACTTGTGGGAGCTTGTGCTGCAGGGACATGCTCATATCCTAATGGATTAGGAAGCAGAGATGGATCTGAAGGAGAGGTGGGCTTAACCCTCAAAGGCCCTCCCACTAGCCTATGCTCCCCAGCTAGGCCACACCTCCTAATGGCTTCATAGCCTTCCAGAACAGGGCCACTGTTCAAACATATGAACCTGTGTTTAAACATTTCACCTTCCAATGGCAAAGTAATTTCTTACTGACAATTGCTATTGAAACCAATAGTGCTTTCTGTACAATCGAGTGGTGTCACGGCCATGACTGTCTTGTAATTCCCTGGAGCTTACAGTGTGACTTCAGGAGTGAGAAACCATTGTTCAAGTATCCAGTAAGTCACCAAGGAGAGTGGTATCCCTGTGAATGGGCTGTGAATGAAAAGCGACTAAATACAGCTAAAGAAGTGCTGTCAGAGGTTGACGGGGACAACACTCCATGGGCAGGACAGTACAAGCCGTGGGGTGGCCAAGCTGCCCTGCCTGTGCTCACAGCACCCCACCCAGTAAGACAGCCATTGGTAGTGACCCTGGGACACTAGTATTGGAGAACATCCGTGTGTCCCAAGGTCGTCCACATAGCTCAATCCACACAGGGCTCATAGCTATATAGCCCTGTCCTCTCCCTGCCCTACCAGAAAAATCAGAAATTCCATTTCTGCATGAAAGCTCCTGGTTTGTAAACACTGGCAGCTGCTTTTCTTCAGGCTGTGAGGGTGGCTGCCCTGGGTTGGGGACGACTAGCCAGACCATTGTGTTGAGGGAGCAAGGACAGCCCTAGCTGTGCCACCTTCTAGTACAGGGTGTGAGCCCAACTCTCTGGCACATAAACATTGGCTTCCCTCTGCAACTGGATGGGAGCCACTGGTTTTCCTAAAGAGCACCCAAGTTGCAGTGGAGTCTTGGTTGTCATAGCCACAGTTGACTGTCCCCAGCACTCCCTTAAGGATGGCCGCACACCTGGCATGCAGCTAATCAGACTTCAAAGCAGTCAGCAGGATGCAGCAGGAAGAACCCAAGGGTGGGGCTCTGTGCTGCCTCCACCTCAGACCTGAAGACCATGTGTGGGCAGTGATGGAGGCAGGGAAGGCCACACAGTGCATTTCTCCCAGGTCCTATCTCCAAGCTGCCTCCCAGATCTGAGCCTCAGTGTGGACACCTCCTAGCGTGGGTATTGGGGACTGGATTGTTGGGGAGGGGGAAGGTTGCTTATTTGTTGTTTTTTTTTTTTTGTTTTCTTTCTTTTTCAGACAGACTTTCATGTAGCCCAGGCTGTTCTGGGACTCACAATGTAGCCAAAAAATAACCTTGAATTTTTTATTCTCCAGCCTCCACCTCCCAAGCACGGGATTACAGGCGTGCATCATACTGGTGCATGCCGTGCTGGGGCTCAAACTCAGGGCTTCTGCATACTCGGAAAATGCTCTACCAACTGAGGGGCACCCCAGCCCTGAAGCTGGATTTCTGTCTAGTGTTGGGGAGTCACAGATTCTACCCTGGCCTTCCTTGCTCCCTCTCCTAGAGCAGTTCCCCTTCTTAGTGACTACCAGTTCCTCATCAGGCCTCAGTGCTGTGGCTGCCAGTCCCCGGGCTTCCTAGGGGAAACTTTCAGAAGGTTTTCTCAGTCCTGAAAAGAGTGGGAATGAGCTGCTGCCTGGGAAAGACAGGTTCAGGAGTGGCCCCACCAGAAAGCAGGCTCACACTTGGGAGACAAAAGGACGGACTTGATGGAAAGATTGAGTTGAGGATTGTGAAAGCCATTTGACACCTGGATGAAGGAAGACGGCCATGCTGGTGAGCCTGAGAGGGGTGGGGGTGTCAGTGGGCGTGGCCAGAGTCCCCACAGTCAGCATCTACCTTCAGGTGAGGATTGCATCAGAGAAGAAGGTAAAAGTCATGAAAGCAGGTGAGTCTGGAAAGAACAGGCAAAAGGCAGACCAGGATGACTAAGCATTGGCTCTGGCCTTGTAATCTCTAAATCAGCACTGGCTTCCTTAATCCGAAGTGATGGTCTCCAGGTTGTTAGAAACTGCTCTGATAGCCTGTGACTGTTTCTTAAACTTTGCAAGCAGTGCTTTTCCAGAAGCTACAGAGGGAGCCGGGCGGTGGTGGCGCACGCCTTTAATCCCAGCCCTTGGGAGGCAGAGGCAGGCGGATTTCTGAGTTGGAGGCCAGCCTGGTCTACAGAGTGAGTTCCAGGACAGCCAGGGCTACACAGAGAAACCCTGTCTCGGAAAAACAAAAAACAAAAAACAAAAAACCAGAAGCTACAGAGGGAAGGTAATCTTTATGTGCCCAGGAAAGACTGTAGCAGCCCTCCCCCTCCCCACAGCTCCTGCAGCAGCCCTCCCTCCCCGGCTCTGCAGCAGCCCTCCCCCTCCCCACAGCTCTGCAGCAGTCCTCCCCCTCCACACAGCTCCTACAGCAGCCCCCCTCCACAGCTCTGCAGCAGCCCTCCCCCTCCCCACAGCTCTGCAGCAGCCCTCCCTCTCCACACAGCTCTGCAGCAGCCCTCCCCCTCCACACAGCTCTGCAGCAGCCCTCCCCCTCCACACAGCTCCTACAGCAGC
>CM052713.1:76518275-76561631 GCA_028551405.1 Uromys caudimaculatus | reverse complement strand
GACTGGCAGGGTATAGACATAGGCACATCAAAGGCTCTTGGTGGCATATTTTCGTCCCCTACTTTTCCCTCTGCTGGAGAATCAGAGAGTGTCCGAAGGCTCCTATGAGACCTTCTAAGAGGCAGTGCCCATTTTACCTCATAGACCTGATTCTCCTCGGAGCCCCCCTGCCCCTCAGCATGCTGTCTGAAACTAAACCTGTTTTGGTGACAGTTTGCCTCAGAATCCTGGTGATTGACACGCACCTACTGCTCAGCATCGCAAACACTTTAGCATAAATTCATCTAAGTCTTTTGGGGTTGGCAGCCCTGGGTAATCTGGCAAAGCAAACACCATAACTGGTTTCTTACATAACCCCACAGTTGGCAGCAAGGCGCCAGGCTCCAAAATTAAGCAACTAAGCAACGCTTGCTCATCTCAGAAGATTTGCCGTGTGTGTGTGTGTGTGTGTGTGTGTGTGTGTGTGTGTGTGTGTGTGTGTGTGTGTAGGTGTAGGGATTAATGTCCTGTTTGTTCCGGTCACATATATTGTTTATAATTATTGGCTGACTTTAATAGTCCTTTGAATAAAGCTTTCAATGTAGAAGGTTCAGCTTAACTTCTGGACACTTAGAAGCTGACGCTCCACCTTGCCTAGAGAAGGTCTCAATACTTTGAAGGCTTTCAGGTGATAATGAGGTTGGGGCAAAGTGGGGCTGATAGACTGATCCAGACTGGTGGTTACACGTAGGCATTGGGGCTCTCTGGACAGAAGGGGCTGGGGTGGGGTGCTGACATCTCCTGCGCTCTGCAGCAAGCGCGCGCGCGCGCACACACACACACACACACACACACACACACACACACACACACACACACACACCGCATCCCTCACAGGCACAAGAGGCTGGTCGAACATGCTCATTGGTTATAAGCTGCATTCTTTCCGTTTCTTCCTCCTTTTCTGATAAAAGAAAAAGTATTAGCTGAGGAATAGGGCTCCCCGTCTGGTTCGGAACCCGGATTCCCTGTCAGACATCAGTCTCTGTGGCAAGTGCCCGCTATCCTTAACCTTCTAAGACATTCTTTGCTTGGAAACCCACAAAAGCTGCCCATCCCTGGCCCTGCAGCTTCAGTGAAGATGTTTTCAAAGGAGATCTTGGGTACTCTTCCACCATCCACTGAGAACCGGGACTTTTATCCAGTAAAGTACATGGGGAGGGGGTAAAAACGCTGCCCTTTAAAACAACCCTACTTCCCTTTTTCTAAAAAAACAGCTCACTGACCAAGACAGATTTCAAAATGTTTCTCTGACGCCCAGCAAGACACATCAATTGAGGTTTTTTTCAGGAAATAATAGGGCTAGCAAGACTTGCGTTACCGGGTCTCTCAAAGCCTCAGGACTCCCTGGAGGCTAATTGCTGTTTACAGCCACAGTCCTTCGGCCCTCCTTTGTAACATTTTCCATCTTAACCAGGGCCCGCCCCGTTCAGCCCCAGAAGCATGCTGTCTGGGCGGCTGAGTGGAATTACTACCAGTGGGAACTATGCCGCAAGAGGGGCGGTAAAGCTCAGCAAACTTTAGCGGCCTTTTCCACCCTCGGAGCAGAGGTAATTAGCATAGGGAAAATGACTAAGGTGTTGACGTCACTTCTTTCCAGTAGAAACTTACACTTTGTCCCTGTCTGCCTGAGGGCATGCAGGACTTGACTCAGGAATTTGCTGTCTAAACAGGACGCTCTGGAAGCCGAGCCCTCCCCGCCCACAGGGGGCTGGCTCTCCGATGAGCTTTATAAGCCGCGGCTGAAGAAAGGACCGGTGCTCTCGCCCTCTCTTGCGAAGGAACCTGCAGCTTGGGCTCGACTGCGAGCGAGTCGTGCTTTACGCGTCTGCCCCGTGAAAAAGCAGAATGCATTTTAGGGACTTTAACTACAATTTTAGCTCCCTGATTGCCTGTGTGGCAAACGGTGATGTCTTCAGCGAAAGTGAGACCAGGGTAAGCCTTCTGACGAACTGTAATTTCTGAGCACTTTCCAAGCACGAGGCTAATTGTCCCAATTAGCCGAGATACTCAGGGGTGAGTGGCTCTCTCGTGGGGGTTTATCAAGTAAGCCCCAAAGTATTTACAGCCTTGAAAATCAGAGGCTGTTGCCTGAAGAATTAACTGGGATTGGATCTGGGTAGAGCGTCTTTGAATGCTCCCGGGTTTCTTGCGCGCGGCAGGTTATGTGTGGCCACAGCGGGCTCTTGTGAACTCCAGAGGGAAGCTGCTTCCAGCCCTTGTGCCTGGAGTCCCTCGTGGGAAATAAATACTGCATGAATGGATTGCCTGTTTAGAGTAATGGCAAGGGTCTGCCTCCAGCCTCCAGATCCTTCTGAGTAGAGAAAAAAATGCAGATAAAGGAAATGTTAACTGTAGGGTGAGAGAGCAGCTCTCACCCACGTAATTAATTAGTCATCTTAATCCCTATGCTTTTCTTCTCCGTTCTATAAAAACGTAAGAGGTTCCCCGCATCGGTTACTACCAAGCCATCTAATTGATTTAATAACAGTCATATGAATGGATATTGAATAATTTTTTTGGTGGGGATGGTGTTTGTGTGCTATGTTTTTTTGTTTTGTTTTTTGGTTTTTTGGTTTTTTTGTTTTTTTTTTTTGTTTTTTTTTTGGTTTTTCGAGACAGGGTTTCTCTGTGTAGCCCTGGCTGTCTTGGAACTCACTCTGTAGACCAGGCTGGCCTCGAACTCAAATCCGCCTGTCTCTGCCTCCCAAGTGCTGTGATTAAAGGCGTGCGCCACCACTGCCAGGCTTTGTGCTATGTTTTCTATTCATCTATATTAGGACCTGTAGAGTGTTTGGTTATTGTTAGCTAATTGTGTATGTTTGAGAAACTGGGACAGTAGTTCTTGAATTTGATCGTAGAACACATTGTAGATTCATAGACATACTACAGACTTGATGTGAATATTAGCCTCAACTGTTTCTTAATGAGGTAGAGATATGATATGGCTGGAACTGCTGGGTACCTAGCATTGAACAAATAAGATTATTTCACAAGTGTGTGTGGGGGGGTGGATTTGGTAAGAATGTGTTCTCTGGTGCTTTGGTTCTGAGCCCTGACTTGCATTCTAAAAATATTCACCAAAGTCATCTCTCCCAAATTCTGAATCATAACTTCAAAACTACACAGTTAGTCACAGTGCCTATTGGTGAGGTCATGCATAATCTCAGCTTTGCCAAGAAACCCTTAAGCCAGAAACTCACCCAGTACCCAAGAGAGATGGAGGAGAGAAATCGCCCAGCCAGCAACATCCAGGTCAGAAGTCAGCTCTGCTTTCTCCACACGCACCTCTGCAGAGCCCCTAGTGTGAAGGTCACGGAAGTGCTCCTGGGATGAAGAAAAGCCAGGGAATGTACCGAGAGGGAGGTGGGAAGACCTGTGGGCTCCCCCAGCCCCCTGCCTCAGGGAGAAGAGACTGCAGCTGTAGACCATTAGGCTTTATTCCCAAAGATGGCTGACTCAGAATTCCCGGCTCCCTTCTCCACTCCCCTCCGTTTCCAGGATAGGCTTGTGAACAGTGTACCCTCTTGTGCCTCAGGTGTTCTGTGCAGAGAGCCTCTCAGGATGCAGGATCTCTGCCAGCCGCCTTCTCAACACCCCACCTTCCAGAAGTCCCCACAAACTACCCTGAGTGTTTAGCCTGTAGAGAGGAACTCAAAAACCACCTGGCACCTAAAAGCTCACTGAAGCTTCCTGGAGTCCCAGGAGGCACAGCCCCTAGTCTCCCCTCCCCACACACCGCCGCAGGAGAGGGTGGGGCTCCCCAACCTTTTCCAGGAGGGCTGATGAGGTTTTTCCAGAAGCTCAGAGCCAAGCGTGTAATCCCCGAATCTGGGCTTTCCACACTAAGAGCTCATGATATTTCATAATTCTCAGCAGCCCTTACAACGCCAGGGTGAGCCGAGCACCTTCGTGAAGCCATTGCTGCCAGCAGAGGGCCGGTTGGCATGTTCAATCCTAAACCAGTATTGTTTCAGAAAGTTAAAAAGTAACAGACTGAGATAGAACCACGGTGGAGCTGGGGAGACCTCCCTCCAAGGCCTTTGTTTCTTGTTCTTAAGTTTTTCCAAAGGTTCTTCTTCTCTGCCACTTCAAATCTGGGGCAGGCCTTGAGCCCTAAAGAACTTCCGAAAGAACTGTCTCAGCCTCAGCTGGGCAGTGGTGGCCCACGCCTTTAATCCCAGCACTTGGGAGGCAGAGGCAGGTGGATTTTTTTGTTTTGTTTTGTTTTGTTTGTTTTTCGAGACAGGGTTTCTCTGTGTAGCCCTGGCTGTCCTGGGCAGGTGGATTTCTGAGTTCGAGGCCAGCCTGGTCTATAGAGTGAGTTCCAGGACAGCCAGGGCTACACAGAGAAACCCTGTCTCGAAAAAAACAACAAAAAAGAACTGTCTCCACTCTGGATGGAGTTGGCTAGCGGGCGGAAGTCACGTGATATCGGGCTTAGGCTAATGAGCTGCCCTGACTCTGCCTCCTTGGAAAATGCTTGTCCCAGCTTAGAAAGGGCTGGTAATGGTTCTGCTGGTTAAATGATGTTAGTAGACAGAATCGTGTCTTCTACATTTCTTAAAGATCATCTGAGCGAGTCTAACCATGGCTCGTGTGTTCATCTGTGTGCACGGCCTCGAGGCCCCAGCATAACAGACAGCAAAGTCTCCTTCCTTAGGAGGGGCAGGCTTTTCTCTAATGCTGACATTTGGAGTCCTTGAAGTGACTGATAACTCACTTCTTCACCTTGGGGGACAGTGACTAAGGACACAGTGAATTTTAAACCCTTTTATTATTTTTCAGGCCAAATTTGAATCCCTCTTCAGGACGTATGACAAGGACATCACCTTCCAGTATTTTAAGAGCTTCAAACGCGTCCGCATAAACTTCAGCAATCCCTTGTCTGCAGCCGACGCCAGGCTACGACTGCATAAGACAGAGTTCCTGGGAAAGGAAATGAAGTTATATTTCGCTCAGGCAAGTGTGTTCTCTGTGAAGCAGGTTCCTCCCTCACAGCTCACCAGCATATGCTGGTTGTGTTATAGGAAACCTCAAGAGAGGCAGGATTCCTACCCTGAATTCTTATGGTCTCAACTGTTGGATAAAGGAATCAGGTGAAGGCGATAGTAAGCCTGGACCTTCCTGAGTTAAATCATGAATGAAAGAAAACAAGCCTTCCCTGTTCACCAGGGAGCTTTGGGGTGGGGGCGGGGAGAGGTCACCGCTGGCTACTCCTGCACACTAGTACGCTTCTCTGAGATTAGGCCAACAACATGTCAAGAGCTGTCTCAAGCTGGTGCAGATTCTCGTGGGTTCCAACAGCTCCTCACCTTGTAAACCTGTTTTCAGATCAGCACAGGGCTCAGTCAGGGCAGGGTTGGGAGTGATCAGATGGTTGAGACTCTTAGCTGAGCTGCAGAAAAGGGGGCTGTGGATGGGTTGTCCATTGTTCTGCCAGCCTGGGGTACACTTCCAGGGCAGCTCCCAACTTCCATCCATCTGATTGTACAGGGACTGGTAGATTGCAGCTTCTAGAATGTTATTACAAAGGTAAAGTCAGTTCTTGTCAGGCTCCGAGGCTCCTCCTCCACCCCAGAGATGTCACTTCACCTTTGGGCCCCACAGAAATTGATAATGAGCTCCTTGACCTCAACACTGGAGGCTTCCTTTCAAGTTGCCTCTGCTCACTTCCTGCCAGCTTAGGGCCAGCATAGCCCCGTGAAGCACAGCTCACAGCCCTGGAGCGCTCTCTCCTGGCGGCACTGGTACAGTTTGACTATGAAATGCCCTTCATGGCCTCACTTATTTGAATACTTGGGTCCTCAGTGGTGCAGTTTTAAGAGAGTTAGGGAATTTTAGGAGGTGAGGCCTACCTAAAGGAATTAGATCCCTGAGGGGTGGACTTTGAGGGGTTAGAGCCCAGCCCCACTTCAGGTTGAAACTCTCCTTGCTTTCTGGTTAGCACCATGTAACAAGTTAACACATGCTTCTATAGCTACTAGCTACTGTGAAGTCTGCTTTGCCTTCCCCATGATGGCTGTTCCCTCTCGAACCGTAAGCCAGGATAAGTCCTTCCCCCGTCAGTTTTCATCCAGGGTTGTCATAGACACGTATACTCAACACAGCGATCAAAACCAGAAGTCAGCCCCTCCTTCACCCCTATACAGACCTCTTCGTGGTTCCTCTTGGAATCGTAGCTGGTCTACACCTGACCATTGTTCTGCCCTTGTATGCTTGCGTTCCAGAAGCTTCCATGGACTGCTGTGACCTACCTTGCTGCATAATGACAAACTGATTTCTCTCCTCAGACTCTACACATAGGAAGTTCACACTTGGCTCCACCCAATCCAGACAAACAGTTCCTCATCTCTCCTCCTGCCTCTCCACCTGTTGGCTGGAAACAAGTAGAAGACGCTACCCCAGTCATAAATTACGATCTTTTATATGCTATCTCCAAGCTGGGGCCAGGTAAGCAGCACCCTCAGGTGGGCAAGTGTCTGGAAGGTGTGGGGAGACTGGGGTCCCCTCAGGCCTCACATGACCCCTGCGTTATTCCGCATTGCTGCAGCTGGCGCTGGAGTGTGTGCCCCTTGAAGGATTCCAGGAGACAGTAGGAGTCTATGGGTTTTGTGCACCACTGCCACCCCAGGTGTCCCCTGAATCTGTCCCCTCGCCCAGCGGGCACACCTGTGTGGCCCACTCCAGGCCCCAGATCATGTTGTTCCAGGTGGGATGGGAGAGGGAAAACAGACCAACTTCCAGGGAGTTCATGTCAGCATCATTCCTGCCCGACTTCCTCAGTGGGTGGGAGGGAGGAGACCACAGGTCATGGGGAGGACAGAGCCCAAATGAATCTCATCCATTGGCACTGTGGGCTACAGAGACTCCATCACCCAGTAAGCAACACTCTGCATGGTGCCTGGCCCCCAGTCGGTGCTGAGTGTGTGTGTGCGCGTGCGTGTGTGCGTGCGCGTGCGCGTGTGTGTGTGTGTGCGCGTGTGTTGGCTCCTATGCTGTGAATTGATGGCTGGAGGCCTTGTGGGAGGAAGGTCTGCAGTGTGTGCATCTCTCCCGCCCCACACAGCAAGCCGAGTGAACACTGCCCATCGGGTCCTCCATTTCCCCTTCACAGACATCTGACGTGCCTTTAGGGGCAAGGGTTTTATTTTCATGGCCAATCAGCAGTTTCTTGCTGAAAGATTACATTTCTGAGAACTCGGCCTAAATGGAAACTCCTCCTGTGGCACAAACTGAGAATCACGTTACTAGTGCTAATTGTAGCATGAAGGTCAACTGGAAATGGCCTGTGTGAGCCCAAAGATAGCTCGCCATGGCTGCTCCTAGTGCAGCTGAGGGTTTGGGGTCTGTGGGCGTGGCACACATGGACACAGATTCATCTGCTGCAAGGGACTAGACTATTCCAGAGGCGGGATTGAGGTGAGCCTTCCGTCTCTGAGAACCCAGACCAGGAATGAAGGGGCTGAAACATTCCTGCCAGGCCCATGACTGAACTCTCCACACCCAGAGCCAGCACACTTCAGTCAGCCTTCAGGGCTGCAGAGGAGGCCTGCTGGAAGCGGTTTGACCTTCAGTGCAAAGTTAGCTTGGCTGCTGCTGTGTTTCTGAATGGTATTGGATGAAGGGATGTGTGTGTGTGTTTCTGTATGTTATTGGAGGGATATATGTATGTATATGTGTGTTTGTTATTGGAGGGATGTATGTGTGTGTGATGTTGGAGGGGTGTGTGTGTATGTGTGTGTGTGTGATGTTGGAAGGGTGTGTGTGTGTTTCTGTATGTTATCTCAGCTCTGCATTTGGGCCAAGGGTAGATACTTATAGAAAAACCTCCACTGACAGTTCCCAGCAACCCTCAACACTCAGGGAGAGCTGAGGCTCCTTCGCCTTTTAGCCTTGCTGGTGGGGTAGAGGCCATGCTGCCTCCTTAGTCTCCAGACTAAGGAAGGGATGATAAAGGTGGGGCATGGACATGGGCTCTCTCCGCTGCATGCCCTGGAGCCCCACCTGCAGGACATGTGTCTCCAGCAGTGCTGTTTGCTCATCTGTTCCCTGTACTGATGCTCCCCACAGCGCCCTTGGGAAATACTGAGGGTTAGCTGGCAGTGCACGCTCTGCCTCCCTCCCTGCCCTCAGTGCTTGACTGAGAGCTATTCTGTGGTGCAAATGTTCCATCTTGTGAATAAGCCATCCATGAGGGAGGCACAAGACAGGCAGAAAGTGGCCAAGCAAACCCTGGTGTCCTCCCAGGCACCTCAAGGACAAGCCTGGTCAGCACTCACTGTACACTTGTTTCCTTCCCCCAGGAGAGAAGTATGAGCTGCATGCAGCGACAGACACCACTCCCAGTGTGGTGGTCCACGTGTGTGAGAGCGACCAAGAGAATGAGGAGGATGAGGAGGAGATGGACAGAATGAAGAGACCCAAGCCAAAAATCATCCAGACGCGGAGGCCAGAGTACACACCCGTCCACCTCAGCTGAACGGGCACGCCGACCGACTAGCTCGTTCTGAATCCCACGTGTGGGAAGGAATCTTACTGTGCGGGTGGCTGGTCATGGCTTTGGAGGTCACAGCCGTGACCACTGTGACAGAAATTCCAGCTCATGTTGCTCAGAAGAGAGTCAAGGCCTCCTCTCCTTGTCCTGACGATGCGCCTCAGTCCATGTCCACGGCATCTGGGACTGTCTTGGGCCATTCGCTGAGTGTGGCAACCTCTCGAGGACACTGAGGGCATCCTGAGAAAACTGATGGTGTCTTGTACTCGCTCTTTTCTAGGTTCTGTTTTTGGCAAGGACAGGTTGACTGGTGGCCCAGGGAGAGATTTCTGTTTCCAGCCAGTGTTCAGGGTGCAGCCCCCACCAATAGGCAGAGGCACCCCCCAAAGCCACCCAGTGTCCAGTGCAGAAGGTTGTGGGACGACCCCACCCTTAACCGTGTGGAATTGTCCCTCTTGTTCCTTCCCTCGTGGTCTGATGTCCATGCATGTGTATTACCAGGTCCCAAGACCAACCTTTGTTCACACAGGAAGTCACGATGCTGTTTTCCATCTTGGGAAGCTAGGAAAGTTCTGGAACACTCTTACCACGTGTCCTGGCCCTGGCTGTCTCTGCACACACGTGGGGTCAAGGCTGGAGACGTCACCCTGCCCAATGCCCTGTGTCACTTGTGCTTTCCTGCAAAAGAAGTTGATCTTGAGTCCCTGTGTAGAACCTAGCTTCCCCAACGGGAGAGCAGCAGATTCGCTGCCAGCCCTCTGTGGGTGGGAAGGTTTGGTCTGGGCGGTTGGGTTCAGCACCAGTCTCCATTGTTTCCTTCATGTAGTGGTTTGTGTGTGAATTTCAGCCAAAACCCTCTTTGGGAACCGTTGGTTGAGACAGTCTTTCATCCCCATTGAAACATGAAGATAAACTTGTAAATAAAGCCAAGAGCATATCTTAATGCCTGTCTGTACCTGGGTGGAAGTAGAGGGCAGAGGGAGTCTCAAGTTACCTGTGACTTGTGCGTGGTAGAAGTTACTGTCGTGTGTTTAATGGGGTGATTCAGAGCACGTGGAGTACGTAGCCGTGTGTTCCTAGAGACACAGTGCCTTTCCCCTTTCATTCAGATGACCATGACACTCGGTGAACATTTGAGAATTTCCCCTTTTCTAGGCATCGTGTGTGTATCTGGTAAATAGGTATTCTATTTTGATCTTACAATGCCATTACAAAGTTTGTCACTCTGAATAACCTAATGCCAATTAACAGTGCATGCTTTGGGAACTCAGAAGGTGAGGTGGTTTTCCCTGGGGAGCAAATGGGTTGATGTTCTCCAAACCCTGTTTCCAGCGCTCGCTGGCTCAGTGGGGAGGGAGCCCACAGGTGGGAGGCTATCCAGTTGCAGCCCACCCAGTGTTTCTAGTTCTGCACTTTGAACTAGAGAGGCTAACCTCAAAGATATTTTTTTTAACTGCATTCTATAATAAATCAGCACAATATGCTCTTCTGGAAAAGTTGTTTGTCATTTTCTTTCTGGAACCAGTGTAGGAGGTCACCTTCATTTACCAATTCCTACTTATAATTCAGTGTCAAGCACACATGACTCAGGAAAGGGCCAAACAGATTAAAAACTGGAGTTAAAACTCCCAGCATCTCCTCTGTACAGGGGACAGATGATCTTACGATGTCAGCCCTGTTCACCAGCGCCTCTGCTGAGCTGTTCGCTTCCTCATTTATTCATTCATTCATTACGGAGCTGGGAATTAAACCCAAGGCCTCGTATGTACCAGATAAGCACTTGTACTACTTCAGTCCCAGTTCCAGTAATGCCTGCCAATCTGAGGGGTTCTCTACTAAATATACAGAGAAAATAAGGCCCACTACATTTTAAAACACGCATGTAGTATAGATGTATGTGTGTAGCCACACCCCATAGTGCATGTGTGTAGCTCAGGACAGCTGGTGACAGTCTGTTCTTTCCTTTGACCATGCGAGTCCCAGGGACTGAACTCGGGTCTTCGGGCTTGGCTGCAAGTATTTTTACTTGCTAAGCTAGATAAAAATTGTTCAGAAGATCTGAAACTCTGGCCACCTTTTCTCTGGAAAAGGCGTTGTGAAGCTCCTGACCAGCCTGCAAAAGCCTCAATAATTATTTATCTGCTAAAATACAGAAAGAGACATTAATCTTGATCATGAGTCACATTAAATATTCCCCTGTGAAAATGTGCATGCCCCCCTTTCTAATCCAGTTGCCCAGAGCTAAGTATTGAGCAGATTCACTAATTGACTACCTGAAGATAGAAGGGGCCTACCTCTAGATGGATACACCATGGGGGTCCCCTCCGTTATTCTAGATGACCGAGACCATGTGGTATGCTGGCCCAGGTACTAGTTCATAAATAACCCTAAAGCTGAGGTGTTGCCCAGTAACTGAGCAGCAACGGAAAGGTGGTGGCCCCGGCTGCCGAAGAAGCTGACCCAAAAGAACTCACGTGCCACCCACGTGGAAGACCTCCTTTGAGTAGTTCCGTGGTGGGCACGAGTGGCTGAAAGTTTGAACAGTTGCTGACTAGATCACTCAGATCTGAAGGTATGACAATATGCCTAAGACTCTCAGAGACCATGGTCTGAGAGGGAGGGGCTCAGCAACGTGAGAGTGACAGATGTAGGACTGGCAGGTCAGGATGTACGTGGCTGTTGATCAAATGCAGTTCTTAAACAGTGTGTGGTTCACATTTCACTGCTGTGACATATATCTGAAACAGTTTAAAGGAGGAAAGATTTAGCCCATGGTTCCAAGGCCCAGCCTGTGCTGGCTGGTCCTGCTCCTGGACCTGGTAAGGCAGACCATGGTACAAGGGCACGATGAAACAAGGTTGCTCACCTCAGAACAGCCAAGAGGCAGAGACAAGAGAAGGAGCTAGGAAGCAAGTATCACATTCAGAGTATACACACCCCACTGCAACCCCTGACCTGTGACCTGTGACCTCTAGTTTGCCCTCACCTATCATTTCTACCACCTCCCAAAATAGCACTACTATCTGAGGTGACATGCAGAGGACCAAGCCTCCAACACACGACATGGAGAAAACACCTAATATGAAAGCTGTAAAGACTTCATGGGTGTCTGACCAACCCGGTAAGCTGGGGTCATCCAGGAAACCGTGCTCCTTGGAATTACTGCTAAACCAATGTAATATTGGCACGCGGTGAACGGGGTGTAGTAGTTCTTGACACTGTTAAGGCTCAGGGCTATAAACAGTGATTTGCAGTCAGCGAACCCAGCATGGAGGAGAGGATATTCCCAGACTGTTCTATGACTTAGCATCCACAGGAAATCTGCTTTTCAGAGAGCTTTAATTTTTAGGTGAGACATACAGAACTCAACTGCGTAGTAAATAAGCTTTATCAAATATTAAATCACAGAGAGTGAAATGTAGCATGTGGGCCTATGGTGGGCAAAACCGAACAGGCAGCTGGGATCTGTCCTACCTCACAGTCTGGAGTGTTTGCCCCCATTCAGTAAGTGTGTTCAGTAACACTCATCAGAAGTCAGCAGCTCAGATGGAAACTACACAAATAATTTACCTCAGAATTGCTTAGGAGGAAGATCCTGAGTTTCAAACACCCTTCCTTCCCTGGTATCTGCATCTTGAGTAAGACCTGGGGTGTTTTCTTCGAAGTGTGTTTCTCTCCACAATTGGTAGGTAATTCACACTGGAAACTCATTGAGTCACATGGCCTTCGGGCAGACCAGTTTTCTCCGCACACACCCCATCTTCTCCAGGAGGTTTTTCATGCTGTTCCTGAATGGCCATTTTCATCATGGTGCATGTATGAAAGTCGGAAATATCTGCCAGTGATTGTGTCAGAGTGTCCGCAGCCGACATTCCCTCTCCCTCCGAGGTTCAGGCCAGGGCTTTGATGACCGTTCTTCAGGGAAGAGACTGCCAGGCAGAGGTGGAGCCTCCGGCCATACGCCGTTGGTTTTCTACTCTGCTTGTCCTATCACACGCATGCACGTTCACTTAGAATACTACCACGGTGCCCCAACCCAGCCGGCTCCGCCATGTTGTCTATCCCACGAGAACAAGCCTGTGTCTGTCCTGCTCCTCAGTGCCCCAGTCACAGACGGTGATCACAGTGCCCGGCCCACCTTGCTTTACAGATACTGGTGAGTAATTAGCCAACTTAATATTGTTCTACAAATCACCATCATTAGTGCCTTCTTCCCCAGAACATCAACGCTAGGTCCTGTTGTGCCCCACTCTTCCTTGTAGTGGGCATCGTCTTTCCAGCATAATTGTTTGCCTTTCTTGTTTGAACCTAAATTGGCTGGAAACGGGATTTTAGGTAGCCAGCTAATGACTGATAACAGACATTGAACAGACTTGATGGATACTAAATTGATTAGAACGATTGATCGGTGAATCAGTGGATGGATAGATCAGTTGGTAGAAGATAAGTAGGATCAACTGGTGGATGGATGGATGGACTGATGGATGGATAGATGGGCAGATGGATGGATGGACGGATGGGCGGACGGATGGATGGACGGATGGACAAGTATGTGTTGGACGGATAGACTGGATGGATAGACGGGGTGTTTGGGTGTTTGGGGTAGGTATGTACGGATGGATGGGTTGGTGAATGGGTGGATGATATGGATGGTGGAAGGTAGATGGACGAATGGACAGATAGATAGTGAGAACTTTGAAGAATGAAAACTGAGCTTCTGCTGAGAAAGAAGAGAGAAACCATGAGGCCTGTTCCTGTCTCTCCAGCCAGTGAGCCGGGAAGCAGCTCAGTGCTTTAATCCCACAAACTGTCAGGCTGCTGATGCGACAGGAAATTAAAAGCCGGGATCAGGAGACATGATTGTGCAGAGCGGTCACTGAGAAGAAAGGCTTGTGTAAAATCTAAGACAGAGACTGGCTGGAGGGCGAGTGCCTGGGAAGGCCCTGAAAGAACTTTCTTCAGTAATGAGACTGCCTGTTCCTGACTGAGAGACCTGGAGACAGAAGTGACACCAAGAGCAGCAACACGGGCACGTGCAATACGGGCATGTACATCACAGGTGTGTGCGTCGGCCCAAAAAACACCAAAGTGCAAATGGGAGTTGTTTGTTGCTGCATGCCTAGTAAAGGTGATTTGACTTAAAAATCAGCATGTGAGGAGAAAACTCAAGTCTTGGACAGTGCGTGAGAACTGAAGGAAGGTCTTCATCCCCGGCATCTACTCTTAGAGACGTGCAAGAGATGCAAAGAGTTGGCAACATTTAAAACATGCTGTTTGTTACACGGAAGAGCAGAGCAGGAGCTTGTTTGAGCATGAGTGTTCTAAATATTTTCTAGAAGACATTGGTGTGTGTGTTTGTGTGTGTGTGTGTGTGTGTGTGTATGTGTGTGTGTGTGTGTGTGTGTGTGTGTGTGTTGAGAGCAATTAGACCCAAAACCATGTACAGCCTATGGAGGCATTTACCACTGAGCTACACTCCCAGCCTTAGCAAAAAATCAACCCAAGGGAGCTGAAGAGATGTTTCAGCAATGAAGAGAGCCCGATGCTCTGGCAGGGACCTAGATTCCTGGCACACACGTGGTGACTGCCAACCATCCATAACTGAAGGTCTGGGGCATGCAACGCCCTCTCGCAACCTTCATGGGCACCAGGTAAACACATGGTCCTCACATACACATGCAGGCAAGTGCTCAAACACACAAAGTAAACAGAAATGTAACAAGTCACTTGGACCACACTCACTTCCTACAAGTTAGTATATGATTGGTCTCCTGCATGCCTGAAACCTGTTTGGTTTTTCCTTTTTCCTTCAAGAACAACATACATTTGTCCGTGAAGTGTAGAAAAACACATGGGTATGACGAGAGTTGTTGGTTCCTGCCATGGACTCTGAGTACTAGAACCTTCTGAGATTCTTCCAGGACAGGAAATACTGCAGACACCCAGGGCATAAAATGAACCCTGTGCCACTGAATTTCTGGAAATCATGAATTACCAAAAAATCCTAGGTTTTGGCTTGGTTTGGTTTGGTTTGGTTTGGTTTGGTTTGGTTTGGTTTTGGGGAAACAAATCCATCTTCCTCTCAAGGATACAGGTATTTGAGTCCAGCAGGAACACTGGAATGGTGCATGACTGATGGTTCTCAGGAAAGCAGAAACAAGAGTCACTAAGAGACTAAGATCATAAGAGGCTCAGCCTATGGGGACATCAGCCCTCCTATGACCATCGTCTGGATGCAGCAGACTGCCCAAATTCTTCAAGGTTTAGATGAGCTGAGAATGGAGCCGTGCAAGGCCTTGAGACAGATCCATGCTAATGACTGTCTAGAGGAGAGTTCTTCATTCAGGCAGATGACAACCGCACCCTAAAGGGCTTGTTTTGCTTTAAGCTCTTCCCTGGTAGGGTTGAGCCCACTGACAACTGACTGCATAAGCTCTCAGGGCTCCTCAAAGTGAGGCAGCAGGTACAGAAGAGAGGCTGTGGATTGGCCAGGCACTGCTCCCAAGGCCACAATGGTGAGAGGACCCTGGTACCAAGGACAAGCCTCCTGGCCCGTGATGAAGGTGGTACGTCCTGGAGCTCACCCAGCAGGGCTCTGCCAGGTTCTTGGGGGCTACCCGAGGGAAGCCCTGCCTGTGATACCGTGTGTATTAGGGCCAGGGTCATACATTACTGCATGGACAAATGCACACCTGTGCAGGTTCCTCAGCCACACCTCTGTCACCCAATGGAGGACAGGGCCTGACTCTTCTATAGACTCCTAGACCTGGGAGGGAGAGGGAAGACTGACTAACCACACAGCATGGGCCTCTTCCTCCATGTAGGGCTTGCCAATTCTGAGGCTATTGGAAATGGGGCAGATGCTCAGGGGCCTGAGTAGAGCTAGCTTCCCTCCATGGCATCCCACCAGCTCGGGGTAGCATCAGGAAGGAGAAGGTGAAGGAACGGAGAAGGGAATGTCCCAGAAGGACCCTTGATCCTATGGAGATCAGGAAAGGGAGTTTTACCAGAAGAAGAGCTTTGAGCAAAAACCTGAAGAGAATGAGGGCCAGAAGGAACGCTTTCAGTAGAAAAAAGCAAAATGTGTGCCCCATGTGTCCCAGCATTGCAAGGAGGCCTCGTGGCTGGAAGAATCGGGGACGAATGTGGCCAGGCACACAGGGTAGGAGGCCATCAGAGGAGGGGAAGAAAGTCAGAAGCGGTTGTCCCCTTCTGAGAGACATCACAGTTCTCAGTGTGCCCTACTCCCCAGGGGTTGTCGGCCCTGACAGATTTCATGAGCCCTAGATGTAAAGGACAGGATGGAGCTTGAACTAGGGCTTGTTGCTGACTGATGCTAAGATAGCCCTCATGAGTCTCACCCCATTCCCAGAGAGGACAGGCCTTGCAAAACCCTCTCTCAGTGTGGGCAGGCCCTCTGAGGATGATGGGATGGCTGGCACCCTTGCATTGTGTCCTTCCATGTGGGGAAAAAAGAGTTTTGCAGAAGTTACTAAGATATAGAGCCAATTGGTTTTGAGTCCTTCAGAAGGATTCTGGAACAGACCTGGCCAAATCAGGGGGCCCTTAAGGGAGGCCAGGAACAGCAGCGCCCTCTGCTGGCCAGAAATAAACAAGCGGATGTTGGAGAGGGGAGCCTTCTGACAAGGGCCTGGGAGCCTCCTCTATTTACTATTAAAAAAAAAAAAAAAAAGACCTGACAGAGTCCCCCTGGGTGAGCTTCAAGCCTCATCATCTCTGCACAGCACAGGCCAAGCTGCTTCTTGTGGTAGGCACCAGGGCCTTCTCCCCGTGGCAGTTAACCCTGGTTATACCTGAGCTTCTAACCCATGGAAACAGAACTGATAAATGTGTGTTGTAGCTTTTAGGTATGTAATAGTATAAAGCTGTCAGTGATTTGATCTTGAAGAGGAGACCTGGAACTCCCTATGTAGACCAGGCTGGTCTAGAACTTGCATGGATCCCCCTGCTTCTGCATGCCGAGTGATGAAATTACAGATGTGTACTGCCCCCTAAGGCTGTGACTTCTAATGCTGACATGTTGCCATTAAGTTTCAAACACTTGGAGCTCGGAAAGGACTTTCAAACAAGGTCTCATACCTTGATACTTTTACATTGGCTCCTTGGTGGCAACATGTGAACTGGGCAGACGCACACATTCGTGTCTGAGTACGGGCTCTATACTTTCACTTTGACTCGCCATAGGAGACGTGATTGACATGCTTCAAACAGTCCCACCATCTGGGAGGGAACTGAAGCCCACTGCCCATAGTTGAGTAGCAATGGTGGCTGGTCTGTGTGGCAAGGGGGAGGGGTGGGCTTGACTGTCCATGGGGACTTCCAGTTGAGACTGTTAACAGGTCATCCCAATTTTACCAGACGGGAAGGCAGCATATAAAACCGAGTCTTGGCTTTGTGCATTGTGTCATATTCTCACATTTCCTGCTACTGATGTTAATCTTCCTGCCTCACTTTTAGGCTACCTGGACAATCTAAGATAATCTCCCTGTCCCAAGATCAACACTGTAAGCACACCAATGAACCCCGTTTTACTACTCAAATCATATACAAAAGAATCTGGGATTAGGGCGTGAATATCTTTGTGGACGGGAGTGGCATTCAGCCCACCACACAGGGTCCAGGGACACAAGGTACCTAAGACTGCAGGCTTGGGAAGTGCTTTGAGACTATTGGACTCAGCCATAGGGTGTAAGGAAGAACAACCTGAGACAAAGGGAAACGCCTGCCTACCTTCTTGAAGTAAGTCTGAAATAATCTCAGGAGGCTTTTATAGAACTATAAAGAAATGAAAGGATCCGATCTCAGGGTCTGGAGAGATGGCTCAGCAGTTAAGAGTGCTTGCTGCTCTTGCAGAGGACTCAGATTCGAAGGACCCATGGGTGCTTATAACTGTCAGCGACTCCAGTTCCAGAGGATCTACACCCCCTTCTGGTCTCTGCTGGTTACTGCACACACCGGGTATATAGACAACATACAGGCAAAGCACCCATAACATAGTAATAAATCAACCTTTTTAAAAGCCGATCTTTTTCTTATAGCTCAGCAGGGTAGGAAGGCCCAGACCACAGACCCATCTGGGAAGCAAGGGGCTTCTGCCTGCATCGTGGCTACCATGGCTGGAGGGCTCACATGGGTAGTAAGCGCCCAACCCACTTTAATAATGAGTTTAATTGGGCAACAACTCCCCTAATGCAATAAACAAATTTCTTCATTCAGGAGAGCAGAGCCCTCCTGGCAGAATTGCCTCTGACCGGCTCTTCCTGCTGACCCTGTTGTGAGGGACTGTTTCCAACCCATGAACTTCAGGGGACTTGTTCCAGACTGAGCACTTCATTTTTTCTGGTCTCAGCGATGGGTCCCCATTTTCCTGTCCCCAGCATCCGTCACATCTAAAGTCCTAGCCATTCTCTTCTCCCTTGAGGATGTGCCCACCATGTCCCACCTTCAGAGCCTCTTCCTTGGCACGTTCTCTTATCAGTTCTCACTTTTCAGTCAGCAGAGCTCCTCAGCTGCTCTCCTCACTGCTGTCAAGTAAGCTCTTTAAGGGATAGTTTGTGTTCCTGACCATCTTCAGTGACCAGACTTTGCCTCCTACAGTGCCCCCCTCCATGTGGATACTCTTCCTTGCCTCTTTAGGAGACCACAGCTGTGATGGCCAGGCTCTGTGCTTCCTAGCCTCTGCATCTACACCTACTGTACCTTCTGACTTCCCAGCCTCTCATTCTCCAGACTCTTACCAAGCTTCTAGTCCTTGGAGGAATTGTGCCTGACGCCTGCTGCTCTCACTAGGAAGAACTATGTGCCCCTGCTCTGGCCATGGTATTCCCCCACACAATGCTTCCTCTCTGGTCTCCATGGCAACACCGGCTTTCTTTGCCAACGCTCCAGCCCGCCACAGTGTGTTCAATAGAACTGTCTGATTTCTTGGCAGAAGGCTTGGGACTGCAGTCTCTACTTGGTGAGTGACTGTTGGATGAATTACTTCTATTCAACTCAATTTCCCTTTTCATGAACCCTTTATAGACCCAGATGTCCCCAGATAGATACCACAGGTCACTCTGAGACTGTGTGGGTGGGGACCAAGCACCTGACATAGTAAATATTTCAGAGAACTTGTTTTCTCAGTGGAGACAATGTATCCAAACATGGAAGCTTCAGCCTTTCTTCTCCCAGGTGCTGCCAGGATAGCTTGATTTTCCTCCTGAGTGCCTCTGGTTATGAAACTGTCGCCTGCCCAAGGTCAGCAGGGTTAAACTGAGGCAAGAAATAACTAAACACCGAGAAAGCATTTCGAAGACACGAGAAGTCCAGCAACCCAGAAATTATCTGGAAGTGTGTCTCTGTGGGCCCAATCTGAGGAGCTGAGACAGAGAGCACATTCATGGGTTTCAAGACCTGCTGTATGCAACCATAAGCAACCATCGTGGCTATAGCAGACATCAGAGAGAAGAATAGCGTTCATTCTTGATGGATTTCCTATAGGGACCCAAAATCAGGCTAACCCAGATGTGCAGCATCTGCAAGCTCACTGATCAATCCTGATAGAGACGGTATGTATCGACAGACTAAGAGCGTTCTGTAAAAATGCACAGGGGTGGGGGGCAGGGGAGTACAGTAAGAGAGCTCTGTGAGTTGTGGTGCTTGCTGAACCACTGAATTCGATTCCTGGAACCTATGTAAAGGTGGGAGGGGAGAACAAACCCCACCCGTGCACAAGGCAGGGGCCCCGTATGCACATATCAGCCATATACAACAAAATCAACTAAGTCAGTCAGAAATACACCACGCCTGAAAACCCCCTTGCCTGAAACCCTCCTTGCTTAGGAGGGCCTTGTCTTGCTGAGTGAGTGGGTAACACAGGACAGAGTGAGGAGAAGTGGGGTGGTGGGATGGTGGAGAGGGTAGAATGCTCTGGGACCCGCCGGTTCAGACCAAAACAAATGGCCAGTGAGCCCAGGAAGATACTCCATACCACAGGGAAGTAAAACTAATCACGGCCATGTCGAGAGTCTTCACACCAGTCAGTTCACACCAGACGGTGTGTGAAATCGGGACCTCATCCACGGCCTTCTAAGAAACCTTGATAACTTGGACAGTTGATGGCCTTGGGGTGCAGGACTGACTACAGAAGACATGCCTGTCTAGTCCTTTGCAGAGACCTTGTCTGACCTCTCTGTCTCTCTGCCTCTCTGTCTAGTAACCAGTAAGGGTGTTGGTTCTCACAGGTGAGGCCTGCAGAGGGGCAGGTGTGCATGGGTCCCTCAGGAACATGGAGGAAACAGGTGTGAACAGATGTGTTCTCAGCTGTGGTGCTTGTGGGGAGGAGGAAACATTTAATTGTTTGCAGCACCAGTGCCAACCCGTCCTGACTAGGTCGCTGAGTACTGGGTGAGATGGTTTCCGTCCTGACTCCATGGCTGTGGGGAGACCCGAGGGTGAGACTGCTCAGCCCACATGCCTCTGCTTCACCTTTGTCTCATGCCTCACAGGCACAACCTGTTGATTTGGTTTTCTGATTCGTTTTGTTTTTAATGGAGTTTCCCAGATATAATCCACATACAGACAGTTCACCCACTCAGCATGTGTCGTTTGATGGGCTTTGGTATAGTCACAAAAAGTACAGCAGACTATTCTCATCAACATATACGTCACCTCTGAAAGAAACCCTGAATCCTAGCTATTGCCTCCCCTCCATCCCGGCCCCTCCCCCGCTGTGCCCATCCAGCCCTCCCCCCTCCCCTCCATCCCGGCCCCTCCCCCGCTGTGCCCATCCAGCCCTGACACCACCCACCCTATTTCTACCAATTGGTTTCTCTAATTATGTCTTTGCTCTGAATGGCATCTCGTAAGACATGGTCTTTGTCTCTTAGGGTAATTGTTTCTGAGATTTGTGTACATTGTACTATGGGTTGGGACTTCACTCCTTCCGATGACTGAATAATTTTATGGTATGTATATCACATTTCAGTTATGCATATCTGATGGGAGCCACAGTAAGCTTATAGGGAGCTTATTTATTTACTGGTTGATTGACTGATTGGTTGAGGTTTTTGAGACAGGGTCGAGGCTGGCTACAAGCTCACTATGTAACCCAGGTTGGCCTCAGATTGGTAGCATTCTTCCTATCTCAGTATTCAGGGTGCCAAAATTACAGGTATGAGCGAGAGAGCCTGGCTTTAGTTTTTTTAAAAAAAGATTTATTTATTTATATGTATGTGAGTACACTGTCACTCTCTTCAGACACACCAGAAGAGGGCATCGAATCCCATTACAGATGGTTATGAGCCACCATGTGGTTGCTGGGAATTGAACTCAGGACCTCTGGAAGAGCAGTCAGTGCTCTTAACCATTGAGCCATCTCTCCAGCCCTTGGCTTTAGATTTTATTTCAATACAAGGTTGCTATGTAGCCCAAGCTAACCCTGAACTTGTGATTTTCCACTCTTCACTTCCCACATAGCTGGGATTGCAGGCATGTGACACCAGACATGGCTAGACCCATGTTTCTTTCAGAAACTTGTGGCTTAAAAGGGGGATATCAGTGTGAACTCCAGCTTGACTGTGTTCCAGGCCCAGTGCCCTGAACATCTCTTCCCTGTGTCAGTGGAGAACAAGGAGCAGTAAGTAGTCCCTCCTTGAAGCCTGCCATTAACAGAGAGACCTGTAGGTTGCTCATCAGGTGAGGCAGGTCAGTGAGTGTGGTGGGTAAGAACAGACTGTCCTAATCGTAAGCTCATGGTAAGATCCACTAAGCTCAGTGGGAGAGAAAAAGCTAAGGACTGGCAATAAGAACTCGGAGCAGGCCCACACCTACACAAGTGTCTTAGTTAGGGTTTCTATTGCTGTGGTGAAACACCATGACCAAAAAGCAAGTTGGGGAGGAAACGGTTTATTGAGCTTAGACTTCCACATTGCTGTTCATCACTAAAGGAAGTCAGGACTGGGACTCAAGCAGGTCAGGAAGCAGGAGCTGATGCAGAGGCCATGGAGGGGTGCTGCTTACTAGCTTGCTCCCCATGGCTTGCTCCCCATGGCTTGCTCAGCCTGCTTTCTTATAGAACCGGGATCAGCCCAGGGATGGCCCCACCCACCGTGGGCTGAGCCCGCCCCCCCTTGATCACTAATTGAGAAAATGCCTTATACCTGGATCTCATGGAGGCATTTCCTCAGCTGAGGCTCTTTTCTCTCTGATGCCTCTAACTTGTGTCAAACAAAATCAGTCAGTACAAGGGACAGGACAGGTCTTGGGATGAACAAGCCTCTTTTGACCTTTATTTCCCAGCAGGTACAGAGCTGCATTAAACTGAGTGACCTTGGAAACAGGCAGATGATATTCAGACCAGTTTCCTTTGCTGTTGAATTCATTCACTCATTCATTTATTCTCTTAACGATTACTAAGAATGAGCTGAGGGCGAGGAATGAGAATAACCCAAGTTTCCATGACCTGGCTGTGAGTGGATGCAAGTGGAGCCAGGATGAAGGACTGAGTCTTTCTCTTCAAGGGGAGCTCAAGAAAGGCAATTCTGGGGGGCTGAGTGGTTACACCCTGAACCCCAAAGGTGAAGAGAGTGAGTGAGAAGTAATTCACTTTTAAACGCAAAGCCCATCCTCAGCCTGTTTCCTGCAGCAAGGCAGTACCTGTGAGTGTTGCAGCTCTGAAGGGAAGGGCTTCCCCCACAGAATGTTACAGCCCTGCTCTTTCCCTGCTGCAAGTGTAACAGTTCTGCTCAGTCAAAACTGTTACACTCCACAAAGTCACACTGCACAACGAACCTCACACAACCTCACACAGGAGATTTACAGGGTGGGAAAAATCCAGGAGGATGGCTGCCTCCACTCCAGCAGAAGCAACACTAAATTAAGCCGCAGGCAGGGCTTATATAGGACTTCTTAGGAGACAGAGCTTTCCAGGGTAAGCATTGGTGGGATTTCAAGTCCTGAGCTTGGAGGGCTCAGGGATTGGTGGGTTTTCCTCTTCAGGGATTGGTGAGTTTCTATGGAAAGCTCAGGGATTGGTGGGGTTTTTTTTCACCCCTTTTTTTCCTACACTGGGCCCATGGGTTAGGACAAGGAAGACATTCCTGACCATAGAGGTACTCAGGGAGGCTGAAGAGGAGGTGCCGCCACCATGGCAGCTCCTGTGGTGGTCCCTCACTGAGTGGAGGCTGTGGCCGTCCTAGCAGCATGTCACTCACGGACTACAATATCTCATAAGCCGACCCAAACAGTGCTACCTACAGGAGATAAGGTATCCAAATGCCCCAAGACCCAGCTAATCAGTGATGACATCACTCCTACGATTTTGCCTGGGATATGCTAATCTGACATCAACTGATCAGTGATGACATCACTCCTACAATCCCACTTGGGATATGCTAATCTAACAGTTACTTGGGGCTGTTATGGAGGCCACTGTTTCCACCATTCAGCTGTACCTAGGCAGGTGACTGGCAGGTGCCATCTCAAAGTGCAGGCATCATGGACAAGCCAACATAGAGTGGTGGCTTGCTTGAGATGAGACCACAGTTGAGGGGTGGATCCCCATGTCTGGCTTGTTCCTGGGTACTGGCTTGGGGCCCTCGTACTCAAAGCTGTCTTCTGCCAACCAGCCTCTAGGCCCCAGGTAGGTGCTGACCCCTTAGCACACACATGTGCTTCATCAGCCACCGCCTCTTGGACCCAGACATAACCAACCTTCTGCTCCACCTCCAGCCTGCCCCTCAGGGCCCTGCACCTCCACGTATGCATCCTGAAACCAACAGAGGTGACTTCATCTTTTTTCTCAGGCATCGGAGTATCAACCTCCAGGGAAATAGCAAGAGGTGGGACTGGAGATTGAAGTGTCTTCCCAAACTGGGGTAACATGCCCCACCTCCATGATGAACCATCTCTCCATTCCCAGTGGAGCTTTGAGCATCTCTCACCTTCCTCAATAGGCACATAAAGTCTCTGTTGTCTGTGTGCTACACCCCTGGTATACATCCCTATAGCAGAGCCACTGGTGTCTGCTGAAGACTTCTTGTAGTTCAAGAGGACACAAATTACCTGAACAGTGCTGTGAGGAAGATGGGATCATTGACACTGGGAGCAAAAAAGACTGTGAAGCACCATAAAATGTGCTGGCACCCATGTTTGAGAAGAGCTCAAGCTGCACAAAAGTTGAAAGCTACTCAGACACGGCTGGCCTGTAGTGAGTGCCTGTGCTTCCCTGTCAAAGGGCTGAGTGCACAGTATGCCTCAGTCCGTCCCCAGAGATTGGATCTCCCTCCTGATAGACACCCAATGACTCCCTAGTACTTGGAACTAGTCCTGGGACTCTCTGGCATTCATCAGGTTCTTCTGTTGCCAAGGATCTGGGTGTCATGAGAATGTGCCAGAACTTGCTTGCTATTGGGAAAATACTTAAAATCTGGCATTAAAAAAAAACCTGCTCTAAAGGAAGCAAAAAAGACCAATCAAGCAGTATGTCTCTCTGATGAATTCAGCTGAAGATTTTGTCCCTTGATGTTTGTATGCACTGAAAGGAAGCATCGTATTAATCAAGACGTCTTTAGTCAACAGGAAATTGTCCTGATAGATGTACTAAGGGACTGAAAATATTTTTTTCCAAAACAGCCACACCACATAAATTCAGCCAAATATGAGTGTGACACATCTCAGCAAATGCTTCTCAAGATGCCTTGGCTTTATGCTCAATCCAGCAGGATTTGTGGGCTGTGCACACCAAGAGGTGGCACAAAGCAGAGGCCGCCAAGCTGGCCTTCATCAAAGTTAACCGAAGCACACTGAGAACCAACAGAGATGGACCCTTGTTAGGTGCAACCCACAATCACGGAGAACAAAAGAGCCAGGCTGAATTGTGCTTATAGAATGGGCAACAAAGTTTGGGCAGAACAATCAACTTCCAAGGACCAATGGCTGTTTGACAGTTGATATGGGATACCAAGAACTCTCCAGAACATGGCAGCAATGATAGTTTGCAACAACACTGCCTGGAAAATGAAGGGGAATTCCTGGTGTCACAAAAATGAGCAACCGAATCCTAAGGCTAAGACGTGGGCCTAAGCTGGTGCTGCTGGCACCTGCCTTTAATCCCAGGGCTTGGGAGACAAAGGTTCGAGGGTAGCCTGGTCTACAGAGTAAGTTCCAGGGCAGCCAGGCCTACACTGAGAAACCCTACCTCAAACATCCTCAATCCCCCAAAAAGACTTGGGCTTAAATGTCCATCCTCAGCTAAAACAAAAGGAAGAAAGATGGATGTCCCTGGGTGGATGAGGCAAGTTATGGAAAGGTGACCAGGAAAAGTGATAAACAAGACTTGATTCACGAGGTCTGTTATACATATTTAAGTTTGTGCCTCTTCCTTGTGTTGTTAAGGATCTTCCTGTGAACCCCCATGGTCCTTCCTTTCCACTCTTTTCCTTAGGACTCCTCTGGTCACAATAATCCGTATGCCAAAGAAGCACAGAATAGTTACGTGCCTTGTTACTGCAATAGAATAACTTGACCTGAAAGAAGGGAAGGTTGTTGGGGCTCACAGTTTGGGGGTACAGTCCATCACAGCAGTGAAGGCAGGGTAGCAGAGGCTGAGGCATCTGTAGCCAAGAAGAGGTGGTGGACATTATGATCGCTCCACCAGTTTCTCTCTCTTATTCAGCCCAGGGGATGAATAAGAGGGAATCTACCCATTTTAAACAAACCGAAAAGAAAATCCAATGGACATGCCCAGAGACATATCTCCAAGGTGTCACACTGATAAGATAAGCCCTCACAGGACAAGTTTTGGGATAGCCTCCTGTGTGCAGCAGTGGGGCCCAGATTTGGTAACACGGAAGACTTTCTTGCTTTTGATTTTAAACGCAGAAGACTGGCTATCAATTATGAAGAATGGAAGAAAATAATTCAAGCCTCAAGGCAATTCCTACATCGATCCTCAGATCTGAGATTTAAAACGCCGGGCTCCCCGGTGGAGGCACTGGAATCCACAAATAGTCCACGGAGCCAGCACCTGGTCTTGGGAAATGAAATAAAAATTCAGATGCCTGGGACCTGGCCAGACTAATTAAACGATAACTCATGGGCAGTTTTTAATGTTCCTGCAGATTCTGAAATGTAGCCAAGGTTGAGAACTCTCTGGAGATAAGACTGTGGAGGAACTCTGTGTGTTGCTAGAGGTCCTGGTTAGAACTTTCCAGCAGAGGGAAGCCTACGGGAGGGGGGGGGGGGGGGCAGGACGGCAGGACTGTGTGGAAGAAAGATAGGAAAGGATCAGGAACAATTTTCTCTAACTAGGAAATTGTAGACTATGTCAGTCAGCTTTCCACTACTATAAGAAATATCAGGGGAAAACCAGCCTACGGGGGAAAGGTCCATATGAGCTCACGGTTTGGGAAGCTTCGGTCCATGGCCAACTGGCACCAGAAAGTAAAGGATGACGATCGGGCCAGAGATCCACTGCATCTTTTGAGGGCACACTCCCGAAGGCCTGAAAGTCTCCACTATGTCCAAAACCCTGTCTTAAATTTTTCACAAGTTCCCAGTAGTGCGAATGGACTTTTGTAGGATAACCATCGAAACCAGGGCACTGGAGGGCAGGAGCCAGCTGAGCCCAGGCTGTAGGGATGAGTCACTGGAAGGAAAGCCGGAGTATGAGAAAACCTACAGCCGGAAGTGACATCAGCATCACGCAAGGATTTCCCTTTCCACCTTTCTCTGCTTTTCAACCTCCGCCATCTTTAAGGAGGTTTACAAAGAAATAAGCGTCGGTTTATATACCAAGCAAAGAGAGTGTTCCCAACACAGAGAGGCAGGAATACCTGCTCAAAACCACTCAATGATGACATAAGAAGGGGGTGGAGCTCAGGAGTACTTGCCTACTATGCACAAGGCATCAGTCCCCACAGCGCATGTCTGTAATCCCAGCGCTGGGAGAGTAGAGGAAGCAGGAATTATTCAGGGTTATCCTTGACTGCTAAGTGAGTTCAAGGACAATCTGAAATACATGAATAAGACCTTGTCTCAAAAAGTTGATAAAATAAAAAGATGATAATAAAGCTATAAAAGGGGATGTTAGGTAGAGAGACTTGGCTAACTTTTAGAGGTATATAATATTTTTATTAATCTTTGAGAATTTCATTCAGTATATTTTGATTATGTCCATTTCTCACTATTCCCAGATCTACCTCCACCCCTCAACTTTGTCGCCCGCGCATGTGTGTGTGTGTGTGTGTGTGTGTGTGTGTGTGTTAACCCACTGAGTTCTTGGTAAATTTCACCTATTTTCTGTAAAGTAATATAAATTATGCTTATATCAGTCTAGCTTCAAATGAATGAGACTCAAACTATAATTTCTTTATTAGGCTCTGCAAAATTACTGGGGGATAACTCCTAATCTAATTCTCTAACCCTAGACTGGCTACCTCCCCAACGGTACTCCCCAAATACTTGCTGCTGAATCTTCCTGGGTTATTTCTGCTCCAGCATTCTGGTGTTGGGGGTGGGGGGCACTTCATTCTAGCACATGCTGCTCGTCCATTATGATTAATGGAGACCTGTTCTGTCTTCTCCTCTGTGCTCCTCTCTCTCTCCTCGATCCTCCCCCCACCCCTACCTGCCACCCCCAGGCACGGAACTAAAAACCTGCCGACCTCTATTTCATCTAGTGATTGTCTGTAGCCATTTTTATTTAACCAATAGTTTTAAATTGGGGAGCAAGGTTTGCACAATGAAAGCTGGTGTATTTGAGACTTCACTCATCTTGGTGAAGCCAGATCTTGGGGTTGAGAATTTAGCATTTGAACACATAGCAGCACCAGACCAACCCAGGACAGTTTTGCACTTTGTAATTTTTTGAAATGTGACTACACTGCCTATGTAAAAGAAATCTGTATTTGTGATAATAGGAAGTATTGAAGAATCCCTGCTTATGGCTGCCATTCTTGTGGCTGATTTGACGTTCCTACGGTGAAAATCACAGGGGGTGAAACAGAGATCTTTTCTCTTCCCCAGGACTCTGCCTCCGAGAACAACTACCATCTATTGAGAATGGAGTCCCTAGCACGGTGTGAGAGGCTTTGGCCGCAGGCATTAGAGCCGCAGGGAATGGGCCTGGGCTGCCTCAGCCTGGCTATCTAACCAAGTCACAGACCCCTGAGCTGAGCTGGAAATCGCTTCTTCCAAATAGAAGGCCATGGTGGTTAATACTGACCATCAACTTTATCCAATCACAATCACCATGGAAACCAGTCTCTAGGCTTCCCTGCAAGAGACTGTATGCAAGTTAGATCGAGGTGGAAAGATTCACCCCAAATTAGTTGTTCCATTCTGTGAACTGGGATTTTGGGATTTGGGGTTGATTAAAAAACGAGAAAAAGTTGGCTGAGTATAAACATCCATCTCTCTCTGCTTCCTGACTGGAAACTCTGACAGCACCCCCATCCCCCACCCCCCCCCACCCCCCGCTTCTGTGCCTTCCCCACCATGAGTCAAAATAAACCTCCTTCCTTAAGTCTTTCAGTAGCTTTGTCACAGGAAGGAGACAAGTAACGAATGGGTGGGTGGGGGACTTTCAGTTCAGGTCTCAGCCAGGGTGCCATTTGTGTCCCAGAAGGAGTGGACTTTTTTTTTCCTCTTCCTAACTCATTTCTGAGTTCTCTATTGCTTGAAGCCACAGGAAGATCCGAGTTTTGCCCTGGAAAACAAAAGAACAACGGCTGTATCAGCTGTATCGTCTTTTCATCTGACAACCTTCACCTTCCTCTCAGGACCTCTGCAGACAGGTCAACAGCTTCATTCCAACCCCCTGCCGCTAAGAATTCCTGACTTCCAAGAGGGTGTTTCTCCTGGCTGGTATCTCTCCCTCTTTCTCTGCCCCCCTCCTCTCCCCTCCCCCCCTCTTTCTTTCCTTGTGGGTTCTTGTCCTGCTAGACTCTTCAGAGAGACTCAGTGTACCAATGGAGAGTGGCCAAACCACGTGCTCAACAGAACCCTGGCTCACCACCTGGCTCACCTCCTAGAAAACCACCCCCTTTATCTACAAATAAGAAACAAAACAGTGGGGGGGGGGGGGAAGACCAGCCTGCCAGGGGCTAGATCTGTAGGAAGCTAGCTTGCTTTCTCCAGTAGCACTCCAGGAAGCTCAAAACTAACATAGGCAGCAATCACTTCCAAATGGCCAGGACTTGATTACCTGACACCTCCCCCAATGTTCATCCCTGCCAGAGAGAGCCAAGCATGCCCTCTGACTCCTTTCATAAGCTATCCTGCATCCTGTTAATCCACCTGCGGCTCCCCTAGGCCAACAGCCTCCAACTGGGGCAGACCTGAAGGCTTCCCGTTTTCCCATTTCTTACTCGCCCCATGCCTCCGAGGCCCTGCAGATGAGGGCCTTGGCCTCACTAGCTCTGAGCAGCCTTGGCTTGGTTGCTCACTAATTCATGTCTCTCCTGTGAGCGGCCACTGTAGTGGACCTCAAGTCAGCCAGGTGTCTCTCACCCTGGAGAGCCCTGGCATGAAGCAACCCTTGGTGTACCTGTAACACCCACTGTGTATTTCTCTTTGATTTGAGCCTCTCTCAGCTCCAGATTCAACAGTCGACTCCCCACCTTATTCTTGGGCTTTGAAAGGCACCTTACCCATCACACATCTGGAAGACAGACTTAAGTAGCCTAGAAGTTTCCTCAGTTCACCTGTCTGTCTCTTCATCCTGCTCTCTGTCTGCCAATTCCTCTTTCTCTCTCTTAGACCCTAACGTGTTGTTAAGACCCACTCTATATCTTCAGAGAGCATTTTCCACCCCTCCCCACCCCATCTCCAGCCAAGCTCTAGCCCACTCTGTCTTCTAGATTCCAGCAGATGCTCGGCTCAAGCTGGACGGTGACGGGCCAGGCTCCAAGTCGCAGCCTCACTGACCTCCAGGACCTGACTGCTCCAGGCTTCTGGCAAGCTTGTGAGCGAATGTAATTGCTTTCCCAGGGAACTATGAGACTAGATTCCTTAGAAGATAGGAGCGTAACAAGGGGGTGGTGAAAAGCAAAGGTCGAGGACCACTGGATGAAAAGCCACTGCTGCGTTTAGCAAAGGCTTGGTGGGTCCTTAACCTCAGGGACAGGGAAGTTGAGTGCTGATGGCAAAGTACTCCTTCATGCTCCTCAGCTGCTGCTCTGCACAGTATCGCCATGTGCTCGCCTGGGAACCTTGTGTTCTACCCAGTTATCTCTCTAAATATGCATTTGTTTATACTTATGTATGTACATATTTTTTTTTAACTAGAAAGAAGCATAAAGCATATTTACCCACGGAACTGAACCCAACTGTTCATCACAGCGTTTCACAATATGGGCTTCAGATTTTTCTGCACTGCTGAGGATAAAATCTAGAGCTCCCTGGTTTATAATATGCAAAAAGCCGTAAGGACTATGGAGGCTCAGTCGGTGTGGGCCTTGTTTGGCATCACACAGCCTTGGGTTCCATCCCCAGCACTGAATAAAACAGATGTGGTGCTGCCCACCTGTTGACTCAGCACTCAGGAGGGAGGCAGGAGGATCAGAGTCGTCATCTACTAAGTCGTGAGCTTGAGGCCAACCTGGCTACGTGAGACCTTGTGTTGTACAGGACTATTCTCCAACCAAGTGCCACCCTCTTCAGGAGTTCTGTGGGGCCTGCTTGCCAAGGCTCCTCACTAGGCCTGTTGATAGCTCCCCTCAGAGAAGGAGGCAGTCAAGAGGGTCATGAGAACCTACCTCCATATCTAGTCACCCCTCAAAGAAGTTGTGTCATCTGCCCTAACTCTGCCTTGTCTTTGGGGAAGGGTTAGAGGACATGGTGGGGAAGGTTGGGGGAGGGGCTCTACTTAGGCAGCCCTGGGCGAGCCATCATCCCTTCTGGGTACAGACTGGCCAGTGTGGCTGTTTAGGTCACCCGTGACCTCCCAGGACTCCCTCGCCCGCCGTTTCTTTAAATCGACTCAGCATAACCATCCTTCCCCATTGGTAGAAGACTACCCATTTGTCCTGAGACCTCAGAGGGAGGGGTGGGCATTGCTTACATCTCTCCCAGGGAAGAAATTGCAGCAGCATCCCATCTCAAAAAAGGTAAAAGCTCGATTGAGACCCCCCTCCAGTAAAATTCCTGTTTCCATTCCTCTCGACAGACATAACTGCTATTATGAATCTGGTTTTTGTGATTTTGAGTATCTTGAATGGTTGGAATACATTTTGTTCATAAGCAAGTCTGACCTCCCTTTTAAAATGGCATCTTTTATTTGACACCTTACCTGTTGAGTTCAGCGTAGTTTTGTGAGATTTGTCTGTGTTGGTGCACACAGTTCTGGTTCGTTCTTGCCTCCTTTACCAAAGTTTATGGGAAGAAACAAAAATTATGAGCGTTGGCTCAATAAAGGTCACTCCCATGTCATCACACCAGGGCAAGAAATGGGGTGCTAACTGAGCCTCAGAAGCCATCTCAACCAGTCACCACTGGCTCTGCTCCACCAACTTAACCACACCCCCAAAATCTCTCAGAAGCCACACCCCCAAGCTCTCCAAGTTCCAGATGCTCTAGAAGGAACTGGGTTCACAGAGCTGTCTCTCTCACTCTGCTTCTTACCTTGTCCTTTTGTTTTGGGGCAACAATGAGCTGACTGACTCAGTTCCTTCATTTTTTAAGATTCAACGTTTTAAACCCTGTTTCGAAAAACAAACAAACAAACAAAAGATTCAACGTTTTACAATAGGTTTTAGAATTTCAGAAAAATGACAGAGGTCGTATACAGGGTTCCCACGTCCCCCCCAAGCAGGTCCCCTTATTAAAATGCTGTGTCTGTATGTTCCATCTGTTGCAATGAACTAGAATGACGTATGAGTAGTAAATTCATAATTTGTTTCTGCTTTTGAAACCTTTACCCGATATCCATTTCCTATATTCAAGGATCACACTGTATCTCCTGACGGTGCTTGGACCCTGCTGTGTGGCAGCTTCTCAGGCATTCTTTATTCCACTTGCCCTTGAATACCTAGAGGACAGCAATCAGGTGATTGCAGGCTGTCCCACCGGCAGAGCCTGTCTGATGTTTGTCTTAGGATGAGATTGGGGTTATGTGTCGTAGAGAGGAAGGCGGCTGAGGGGACAGGCTATTTTCTTCACACCCTATCAAGCGCACACACTGTCATGGTGATTTATGCGTGTGGCAGTGGCCTCAGTCACCTGTGTGAAGCAAGCCTGTCAGACCTATCCTCTGGAGTCATTCTTTTTCTGTCTCCATGTTGCGCACAGTAGGGTGAAGTCTTTGGTTGCCTGAGTGGATGGGGACGAGGACACCCACAGTGGGGAGAGCAAGCTGCTTTAGTCAGTGTATAGACTTAGATATCAGTCTCATCCCAAGACATCTTCCTCAAAGCATCTCTCTAGGAGAGAGAGAGAGAGAGAGAGAGAGAGAGAGAGAGAGAGAGAGAGAGAGAGAGAGAGAGAGAGAACGCACGCGCAGGTATCCTGGCCCATGTGTGCACATGTAGAGGCCAGAGGTTGGTGTTGGGTGCCTTCCTCTGTCTCTCTTCAGTTTATTTTTTGAGACAGGTTCTCTCTCTGATCACGGAGCTTGCAGTTCCTGCTAGACTGGCCAGTGAGCCCCAGGGTCTGCCTGCCTCTATCACCCAGCTCAGGGTTGCAGGCATGTGTCAGCATTTGCAGCTTTTTACATACGAGTGGGGAACCTGAACTCGGATCTTCGTGCTTGTTCACAAATGCATTACCTGCTAAGCCATCTCCTCAACCCCAGAATAATGTTTGACCAAATATCTGGGTATTTCATGTCCTAGGCAAGTTGAACCATCACATGTAATGCTAATATGTGACTGGCAACCATTGATTTCCTTATGTTACACCATGTTTTAGCAACTTAATGTTTTTAAAAACAGCTTACTGTAATTAGCACACCCTGTTTATTTAGGATTGTTGAGTTCTACCCACTAATATTTGGTCTCATATTTTGGCATCTGTTTCAGGAGCTGTGCTGCCCTGTGATTGCCCATCTCGGCCCTGTCTCATGAGCTTGGCTGGTATCAGTGTGTGCTAACTCCGTACACTAAGGTGAGGCCCGTTAGGAGGCCTTGGTATTAGATCTCATGATATGTTTTAGGAGTTTAGGTTTCAGCCTCACCGTGGGTGGGTTTTGCCTTTATATCCTTTCCTTTTCTTCCTAGCTGTGTCTCACATCCAGGCAGTCCTTCCTTGACCACCAGCATAGAACAGCTTCTGCCCGACTTCTGGGATCATATCCTAGATAAGAAACTTAGGGGTTCTTCCACATAGAAACACTAGGGACAATTTCCCATTAAGAGGATAGTGTGTCGTTAGACTTGGGTCTCTTCTGGGCCTTGGCTCTGCTCCGGGCCTTGGGTCTCCTCTGGGCCTTGGGTCTCCTCTGGGCCTTGACTCTGCTCCAGGCCTTGGCTCTGCTCCTTCTCCCTTGGGCTCTGAGAATTGGAGAGTCACTGTTCACTCTTTCCAGGCCTCCCCCTGGTTTCCAACTTTATGCTCCATGTTTGGTTCCTGTGGGTTTGCCTTACGGAACACCTTGGGTTTGCCTAGCAAGAGCCAAGTTCCTTGCTGGGTTAGACAAAGAACCCAGTGAGCTGGTGTCCCAGCAGCCTCTTCCCTGTTTCTGTTGAACTAAACATTTTTTCTTTTCAGCTCTTTATGTGTAACACGTCACTGCCATGGGTTTGTGCTCAGAGCTGAAGACAAAGCTTGAACTCCCTGAGCCTCCTTGTCTAGGATGCTTTTCTCTAGCTTCCTTCCTTCCTTCCTCCCTCAATGTAAATCAACGGTACAAAGGAATGGATTTCCTGCAACACAACCACAATTGTGTGCGATGTGCTCTGCTCAGGTTTACCCCACCATTGTCCTTTCTTACTTCTCTTCCCATCTTCCTTATTGATCCATCTGGTCTAGGATACAATCCCAGAGGTCAGGCAGAAGCTGTTCTACGCTGGTGGTCAAGGAAGGACTGCCTGGATCTGAGAGGCAGCTGGACAGAAAAGGAAAAGAGATAAAGGCAAAACCCACCCACGGTGAGGCTGAAACCTAAACTCCTAAAACATATCATGAGATCTAATACCAAGGACTCCTAATGGGGCTCACCTTAGTGTATGGAGTTAGCACACACTGATACCAACCAAGCTCATGAGACGGGACTGAGATGGGAAATCAGAGGGCAGCACAGCTCCTGAGCATGTATTCCTACCTCTGAGTGACACATGAACAAAGCCAGAAACAGAACTCCAGCCCCCCTGCTCAGGGTCCGTGAGTGACTGGCTGGCTGCTGAGCCTGGGACCCCACCAGGTGTTCCAAGATCCATCTTACTCCTGTCATCCTTGCCAAGAGAAACGGAACACATAAGTAACCGAGGCCTTTGTTGAAGACAGCTTCCTTGTCCATTTATTGAATGCTTACAAAATGCTGTGGCATTTTGTGACTTCCAGAAGAACAATGTCGGAGGAGACCCGGTCTGACCCGCTGTCCTGACAGCAGATCTTCATCTAGATCCTACCACTCATGCTCATTTTTCCTTCTTACGCTTCTGGTGCCAACAGCCATGCTCCAACTCAAGCCAGCATTCACTGGGGCTCCTTTGTGCTCACACACCCCTACAGAATGCAGGCTGGGCTGCTGCTGTTCCCGGAAAGGGGTCTCCCCTGGATCACAGAGAGACAACTGACCAGATACTTCAGAACTATCCAGGATGTTCATGGCACGTGCCAAACTCTTCCTTGGAGATGGTGGACTGGAAACAAAATGGGCTGTTTGAATCTGCCCTTCAGAAGCTTCCAGATAAAGCCACAGTGGCCATTCTTGGCTAAGATGGGGAGTGACATACCCTGGAATAGACTACTCAGGGTCCCAGGAGACCAAGAGATCAGACCCTGTCTAAAGCAGATCTGGGATGGCCTTCAGTGAGGGCTTCAGGAATGGAAAGGAAAAGACAGTCCTAGGCGCACAGAGAGGAGGAAGGGTCACCCTGGTGCTGGAAACTGATCAGACGCTCTCAGCAAGGAGTGACAGTCACTCTGTCGGAAAGTCTTTATGTGTCTAGGGGGGCAGGCTGGTGAGAGGAGAGGATTGGGATCCTAGCTTTGCCCTGTAAGGTGTCTAATCACACACATGCATGCGACCCACTGTCCTGTGCCCTCCCCACATAGGAAATCAGCAAACCCTGAATTAAACTGAGAAGTCAGAAGCGATTTCTTTATTGAGGAAAAAAATATTTAAGGAAATGGGTCCATACTCAGATCTGAATATGATAGGAACCAAGAACACAGTTTGAAGATCAAGGTTTTCTTCAAAATCTTTTTTTTTTTAAATGAATTTTATACTATGGATTTTTGACATTTGATTTTTCTAAAAATTTCATCTGAATATTTTTTTTCTTTCCTGTGAGTCAGGCCTACCTCTGCCTCTGCTCTTGTTTTATTCTCTTACTCATTTAGTACCCATGGGGACACACACAACAACCCATATGTATCTAGACCTTGGGACTTAAGCTTCCAGTGGACCAGGGGCCAGCGTGGCGGTGGGACAACAGAAACCATGACTATGGCTGCAGACAGTCTTGCTTCTAAAGTTCAGAAACCTTCACTGGGCTGGGGAGATGATTCAGTTGGTAACTGCAAGGCTGAGGACCTCTTTTGGATCTCCAGCTCCCAGGTAAGAAGGTGGATACTGAGGCGGATGCCTGCAGCTCCAGCTCTGGGAAGGTGGACAGGAAGAACAGATGGGGCTTGTTTGTCTAGGTAAGTCAGTGAGACCTTGGTTCATCAACAGACCTTGCTTCAAAAACTAAGGTTAAAAGAAACTTAGAAACTCACCCAGTATTAACCTCTAGCCTCAACACCCACACGTGTACACATGCACTTACACACACACACACACACACACACACACACACACACACACACACACACACACAAGCTTACATACATGCTTTCCCCAAAAGGCCACTTGCACCAGTGTGAAATGCAGGGGTGCCCTGTCCGTTCTATTCAAGGACTTCGACAATAAGGCTTCTGTGTTCTCAGGAATTGGAGACAGACCAAAATAATATCAGACATGCAAGGAACAGAGATGCCTATCTCATTCCCTCATCTTCATACTCCTGGGCCTAGGAAAACACAGGCATATTGTTAGCCTTTCAACCTTAGGTCCACAGTGTTTGAAGGGATTAGACCCATGTCTGGGCAAACTGGACCGATTGAGTTTAAAAAGAAAAATAGAAAGGCAGTGTTGATGTTCAAATGTCAAACCCTGTGTGAGTAGATTTGGTGTTCTTTCCGACCCAGGAATGATATTCCAAGCTGTAATTAATTTACCCACCTTCCCATCGGCCCAGCATTATTCCTGGACAGACAGTGGGGACGGGGTGGGGGAGGGGCGAGGCTGAGGGGGTGGGGACTCCATTATTCCTTTTGGAAAAGCTGTCTTAATTGCATGTGTGTTCTATTCATAACATCACGACGATCACAGCGATCTGTCAAGGGCAGCTATGAGTCTAAAGCTGTGTCTTTGCGCGGTAGTTCAAGGGTGTTTCGAGTTAGCAAATATGTCCTCGAACCCTGGTCAGAGCCAGCTAAAAGCTTATTTCAGTGAGCGTCTTGCTGTCCGGCAGCGGGGCAATGTGCATGACATTTATTGGTCTTGGTCCACGGTGGAGTTTGGTAGGATCAATGCTACGGTTAAGGTAACCGGAAAAGGCAGCCTTTGCCTGAAATTGATGATCGCTAGTATGGCAGCCGAGGTGTGGTGGCCGCGGAGCGATCTGTGAGCCCCTGCAGCTAGGTTGAGGTGTTGCATGTGTGGATTAGAGTCATTTTACGAGACAGACAGGGCCTTTCCAGATTCCTTGAGTTTGAGAACCAAACATCTAGATATTTCCATTTTTAATTTTAAAAACTAGCTGAAAATTAAGTAGACAGACCTAGACCTACAGGCTCAGAGCTGCCCCATGACCCCTACTGTGTGGCTGAGGTCTGAACCAGCCCTGGGGTCCATGGAGAAGGGTCAAGTTGTGAGCTGGGAAGCTGAAGAGAAGGCAGAATCCCCGAGGGAGGGTCCCCATGGGAAAGGCAGGCTGTGTAGAGAATGAGGGCTCCTCTTCCTCTGTCTCAGCAGCTCAGTTGGAGGAAAGTTGTGTGAGGATTGAGGCTAGTCACTGGTGTGGCCTGCCAGCCCAGAAGGTGGTGGGCAGTTTCTTTTCTAATCCAGGGCACTCCCAGGAGGCATCAGCAGTGCCAAGAAACCAGCTTTGCTGACATGCTACTTCTGAGCAGGACTCTCTTCACAGAGGAGCTCTGGGGGTAAACAGAGGCAGACCTCTTATATCTTTGTGAATCTTGTCAGGTGAGGGAGTGTAGTCAAGGAGAGGGTTGTGAAGACTGGAGCACACATAGAGGTCACCAGAGAAGACGCATGTCAGGCCATGAATGTGGGGATGGCAATGCTCCTGAGAGAGATGGTGATGCAGATGGCCCAGAGGCCCTCTTCCATCTTCCAGAGGATTCACAACGGGCCTTGAGTCCCCATCCCTGTGGAGAGCTTTTTGGCCGCTTGGCAGGAATCTGACATTGGGCCAGACAAGGAAGTAAGCTCATGCAGGAATCTGATTTTAGGCTAGAACAGGGAAGTAAGTTCAGGCAGGAATCTGATTTTAGGCTAGAACAAAGAAGTAGGTTTCAGGCAGGAATCTGATTTTGGGCTAGGACAGGGAAGTAGGCTCAGATATCTTGATCTTTCTTACAAGCCCTCAGGAACAATGATCACGGGAGTGATTGTGGGACTTTGCTTATTGCCTTGCTTGTTCCTTGACTATTTGTGTTTATTTTACTGCTTGCCCTTATTACTTGCATGTAATTAAAATGGTATAAAAGTGGATTGGGAAAAAATAAACTCGCCTCAGCCTCAGAACTGGCTGGGGTCATGCTACAATGTTTTCTAATTGTCTTTTTTCTTTTTAATCCTCACTCCTGTGCTGAGAACCTGTTGACTGACTGAGCTGGCTTGGTCACACCCCCAATCCTGCCTCAGCCTGGTGAGGAAGTCCTCGTGTTGTTAGCATGCTGCAGCTGTGTTCCATGTTTAGGATAAAGACAGCTTGGTGGCTTAGAAGTGTTCCTCACAGAAGACCCAGAATTCTCAGAGAAATGACAGTTGCCCCGAGAGGCAATAGGAACCAGGGGATAGAAGGGCAACGTTATGACTTTGATTTCTGTGCATGGTTGTGTGTGTATGTGTGTGTGTGTGTGTGTGTGTGTGTGCGCGCACGCATTACACATTTGTGTGCAGCACCTGTGCACGTGTGCACACATACGGAGGACAGAGTACTGAAGCCAGTGCGGGCCTCGGGTTCACAGATTCCCACCTGTGTCTGTCTCACTCTGTGTAGCCCTGGCTGTCCTGGAACTCACTCTGTAGACCAGGCTGGCCTCGAACTCAGATATCCGCCTGCTTCTGCCTCCCGAGGGCTGGGATTAAAGGCATGCGACACCACTGCCCAGCAGCAACACTGGGTATCTTATACATGAAAATGCTACATGGAAAATGCAGGCCTAGATTTTACAGAGAGTGAGACATTGTTTCGAAGGTCAGCCTTTTTTTGGAACTCATTAACTGAGGTAGGCTGGAGGCCTGGTATCCTTCTGCCTCTGCCTCCCCAGCCCTAGGATGGGGACTTGGATTCTGGGGGGTCAAACAGAGGTCCCCATGCAAACCAGGCAAGCAGTTTACCATCTGGCCCCTGTCCTCTCCCTCCCGGCCCTGGGCATTGTGAATGGGAAATTGCGAAAGGTAGTGTACATTGCCCACGGCAGTGTTCTCAGCTCTCCTCCCCGTTCTCTCCGCTCCCCACTAAACCATCTCCCCAGCCTTATGGTTTGGGCCTTAAATGTCCCCCCAAAGGCATTAAAAGTTTGATCCTCAGCTTGGTGCTATTGACAGCCAAGAGGAAAAAAAAAAAAAAAAGAAGGAAAAGAAAAGAAAAAACAGAAAAGAAAAAGAAAAAAAGATGTGGCCCCTTTAAGACATTTGAAAAATGTCTTTGCAAGGGACAGGGGCACTCCAGCTCTTTCTCTGCCCTTTTTGTTTCCTGGCTGTCAGGTACTGGTTTTGCTCAGCCATGACACACTGTCTCACCACAGGCCCAAAGCGATGGGTTCAACCCAGCATAGAGAGAACCTTCTCTCTTGGGAGGTAATTGTCTCGGGTGTTTGCTGAGGTAATACAAAGTCACCTAACCTGGACAATGGAGAAGCCAAAGGACAGAGAATGCTCAGCCTGATGTAGGAAGGACACCAGCTGAGCAGCAGACACAGGAGAATGACCAAGTGTCATCTGCATATACTGAAGACTTATCCTGACTTTCTTAGCATCAGAGAATGAGCAGAGCCAGGAGAAAGCAGAACGCCTCCATTTGATATGAGGATGACGGCAAGATGTTTGTGGATGTCACACTCACTGAGGTAGGGGCTTCTGTAAGACGAAGCTAACCCTACTGAGAGGACAGGGGCCATATCTGTCATGACTTTAATAAAGGACCAGGAAGAAAGGAGGAGGAGGAAGGGGTTCTGGTACCAGGTCATTTGAAGGGGAAGGGGTCATACCTATTGTACCTAAGAGAAGAAGGGATACAGATGAAAGGGTGAAGGAAAAAGAGGAAAAGACTGAGGAGGCCATCCCAGCTCACCAAGGGTAGAGCCTGCCTCACGACGACAAATGGGATGTCAAGTACAGCTGTGTAATAATAAACAACTCATTTTGTGGGGAGCGGAGAGAACGGGGAGGGGAGCTGAGAACACTGCCGTGGGCAATGTACACTACCTTTCGCAATTTCCCATTCACAATGCCCAGGGCCGGGAGGGAGGCGTTATCCCGTGCCCTGATAGAGAGAGTGATCCAGGCAGCTGGTCCAGTCTGGATTGTGTGTGGAAGGACCACACGGACGTGCTTGGCAGGATAAATACACTGTTTCCATCTGTCATCCCTTTCCCCACCTGCTGGACTCAGACTCTGAAAGGATAGGCAGAAGGACACCAGGCCCACACAGCACAGCACCGAGGAGAAAGAATTGGGAATTTTTAGGCCAGGTTTATGAATTTTATTTTCTCTGGAGTATGTCCGGTCGTTGAAGGTATAGAGTTGAACCCACAAAGTCCATCTTGGGTGATTCCCCCAGCAGCCATTTGCTTCCCCTTGAAATGGACATCTTACTCTCTGTAAAATCTAGGCCTGCAGTTTTCATGTAGCACTCTAAGATGCCGGGGGCTGAGCTAGGTGTGACAGTGCATGACTTGAATCTTAGCACTTCAGAGGGAGACAGATACAAGTGGGAATCTGTGAACTTGAGGCCAGCTTGGTCTACACAGAGTGTTCCAGGACAGTCAGAGTAACATAGTGAGACTCTGTCTTAACACACAGACAAAAGAAACCACGTTACAACCCACTTGTAGACATTTTGCTAGTGGCTTCATAGGCTATTTCACTGTGAAATAACTTTGTATCGTACAGGCCCTAATTTAATGATTATTTTATTTTTATTCATTTTTTTGGCTTTAGGCATCAAGATTTTAATTATTGTAAATAAAACTTTGAAGAATCTTTATATCTTTAAGACTTCTCTAAACTCAGAGCCTCTCTCTGGAATAGATTTCTCAGAATAACATTACACGTCAAAAGTTGGAGGCGGTCCAGTGCTCTCCAAAGTGGCTCAGTACCTGGATTCTGCCACCCACACGAGCACAGTTCCCCATCTGCCTTTGTCAACAGGAGTATTATCTTGGAATGTTGCAGGCAGGCTCTCGGGAGAGCCTTCAGTTGCAGTCAGTTGCCCCTAGGAGCACATAGGGGCTGGTGGTCCTTAGGAGTGACCAGATGAGGAAGACCACGGGGCAGTGACCTTGGCTGTGTCTTTTAGCTGTGGCGCAGAAGCCTGTCTCTGTATCTCATCTGCAAGACCTTTCACCAGACCTGCCCCTGCTGACTCACACCTGTCAAGCTGGTGGGCAGCGCTATGAAATTGACCAGGAAGTCACCTGAGCCACTTCAGAGCTTGCTCCTGCTGGGAGAGAAAGGCAGTTCATACTTGCCTAAGAACTTCGGAGGTGGCACCAGGACTGGAGTTCCTCTAGCACCTGACTGCCACAGCAGAGCCCTGACTGTTTAGCCACCTCTGCACCACCCATCCAGGACCAGACACCCAGTAAGTAGATGCTCACTGTAGTCTCGCTGAATAGCTGTGGAGCCACAGGGGTCCAGCAGGATGTTAAGATAAAGGGATCTGGAGAGGTTCTGAGTCATCTCTGAGGTGACTGTGTTTGCAGCTATTTAACAGGGTGTTTGTCTGGTGCTGCCCCTGTCTGTCTTCTTTATTGTCCCACAGACTGTCTGCCAGCCCTAAGCCCACCCTCTGGATTCAAAGTGCTTCCCGCCCTTGAGGCTGGGTGCAGCATACTGCATGCAGGGTACAGGGTGCAGGGTGCATGGTGGGCTGGGTAACCTCAGAGACCTGGGCTGGCAGATCACAAGCCGAGCTGACTGGAAGCCCCAGGCTCTGTGAGGCTCCGCCCATCCAAAGCTACATCGCTTGGGTGCTTCTGGGCTTGTCGGTCCTAGACCCCAGCACAGGAATCAAGAATCAAGGGTCCTGCTGCATATCAAGCTCCCTTGGCTTCTAGACCCAGGTAAGTCAGGGGCTCCTGCCTCTGAGACAGGTACTCTGCTAGGACCAGTCTTGGCCTACAGGCACACCGCATACTGGGGCCATGGATTTAACTCCTAGCCAGTGTCCTCTCTGCCTGTCTTCACTTAAAGGATAGTTACAGGAAAACATTTTGCTTTTATTATTAACTCATTGGCATTCTTGGAGAAAATTTGGAAAATATCTAAAAGCATCAAATGAAAATTAAAACCACCACCCCTAGTCCTCAGCCTGAAAGAGATCCCCCACCCCCAATTCGGCAATACTTGAAGCATACCAGCCACAAAGAGACTGATTTTATTTTTATCATTTAATTATTTATTTAATTATTTTGATCAGGAAGGTTCTTTGGGTTTTGACCTTTTTTGCTGTGGGAAAGGCACGTGACACGGAGAACATGGTTGATATCTGATCATGGTTGCAGTACTGAGGGAATGGGAAGCTTCTTGAAGAAAGTGAGGTGACAGCTACGGTATATGCCTCAGCCCTAACCCCTACCACACTCCACTGAGGTAAAGAGCAATTAGGGAGGGCTCTTTGGGCCATCTAATGCATCCCTCACCCTGGACTGTCTCTGTGGGGACTGATAGCTCACTTCAGCAGTAATGTCCACCCCCACGGAGGAAGACTGTAACCAATTGTAGCTGCCATTTGTGGTCCCTGATGGGGCCTTTGCTAGATTCGCAGGTGCTGCTCCAATTCTTGGATACAATGTGAATTTGACTGAGGTCAAACAGTTCTGCCTTCCTCGCCTGTTTGGTTTTCCCAGCAAATGAGGAAGGCACCTCAAGTTCCCAAGGAAACAGTCCTGACATCACCCTAGAGATCTTGCCTTTGATAGTGAATTAGGAATCATTTCTAAAAAAAAAAAAGCCCTTGAAGGACCTCAGAGAGATTCGCACATGATATCCGTGTCTCTGGGGGTGAGCGGCTGCCTGTGTGGTCTCTCATTCTGGGAGTTAGATGGAACTTGGAGGCATCCGTGCATTCATGCATGCAAGCCTGCTTCTGATGAATGATAACTGCATTCCCACCAGATGTAGACTCGGTTCCAGCTGTTCTGGGCAGAATGGAAGACAGCTTGTGCAGAAAGCCCACTTAGGAAGCTCACCGTTGGTGGGAAGACGAGCATCCAACAGCAAGCACAGTAATTAAGAGAATACACTAGAGACAAACACACAACACTAAGGACAGGGATTGTAGGGGCAGCATCCCGGAGAGGGAAGGTGCCGGGCAAAAGTACATTGCACCAACAATCACTTAAATCTTTTTAGAGATAAGGTAGAGAGCCATGCAGATAAAGAAATTGTACCATGCAAAAAAATTATAAAAATAAAAAACTACAAATTTTAACAGGAAAACATATTGCTTTGCAAGAGGCTTTCACGTAATCTCACAGGCTGCTCCCAGAATGCAATGTTACGTTCCCAGTGATTCACTCCCTCACTGCAGAGGTTCTGACGGAACTTCCTTCCTTTACACAGCAAAGCCTTCTCCTCCTGTGGAAGGGAGAGACTGGCACCACGAGGGGCTGACAGCTTTCTCACAGTTTACCCTTCCGGCTAGCCTTTGAAGGGCCTGTAGCATAGAGATGCCCTGCATGTGCTCTTGAAGAGAGCAGGGGCAAAGGTCATTGCAGGGTTAGTTGCTGTTGCATGCAACCCTGTGGTGTGTGTAACATACAGTCGGGTAAGTTCACCAGCCCGAGCCGTTAGAGGGGAAGCTGAGGCTCCCTGGCTTTACCTGATTTGCTGAGCCCAATTCCTGCCTCCTCGCCTTATGACTTCAGCTGTCAGTCATTTGTTCTTTATCCAAAATTCTCATACTCCTCCCTCCCTGAATCTTCTGAGCATTCCGTGTTTGCCTTTCCAGTCCTCACACCGCTGCCTCCTGGTCTGTCACCTGTAGGAAGGTCTGGGGAAGTCAGGGACATAGGACCAGACTCAGAGGCCACAGCCCACATGGAGCTAGGAGGCGACAGACAGCAGCCTCCCAGGCTGAGGATTGTGGTTCTGGGTCTCCACACTTAGTCCTTGAGAAGCCCTGTCTGTCTCAGTGGGG
>CM052713.1:76472064-76517775 GCA_028551405.1 Uromys caudimaculatus | reverse complement strand
CAAAAACAGGATTTCTGCAGGTACATTGGACGTGTGGATGTGGCTGCCCCCTGGTGGCAACTTTGAGGATATTTCTCTAAGCACAGAGCCCTGAGCGGTTGCCAAAGGCTTGGCGATGTATTCTGAGAGTCTTTAGCCTTTAGTTGGGGTGTGTGTGTGTGTGTGTGTGTGTGTGTGTGTGTGTGTGTGTGTGTGTGTGATTCTGATAAACCCGAAGTGCTTGGGAGATGGTACCTACTGTCCGGAAAGAGAGACACCTTCTCCGGGTGTGATTTGAGACAATTCCTCTATGCAGGGACCTTGGCGTCATAACTCAGTTTTCTGGGAAAGCTTCCGAGGCTCCTGTGTGCTGAAACCTCAGCCCTTGCCCATCCCAGGAATGACGTTATCAATCTTCCAAGCCCTAGGACGACAACTTCCTGTCCAGGCCTGTCCTGGCTGGTTCTGTGTGTCAACTTGACACAAGCTGGAGTTATCACAGAGAAAGGAGTTTCCGTTGAGAAAATGCCTCCATGAGATCCAGCTGTAAGGCATTTTCTCAGTTAGTGATCAAGGGGGGAGGGCCCCTTGTGGGTGGTGCCACCTGTGGACTGGTAGTCTTGGGTTCTATAAGAAAGCAGGCTGAGCAAGCCAGGGGAAGCAAGCAAGCCAGTAAGTTACATCCCTCCATGGCCTCTGCATCAGCTCCTGCTCTTTGACCTGCTCAAGTTCCAGTCCTGACTTCCTTTCATGATGAACAGCAATGTGGAAGTGTAAGCTAAATAAACCCTTTCCTCCCCAACCTGCATCGTGGTCATGATGTTTGTGCAGGAATAGAAACCCTGACTAAGAGAAGGCCTAGGGACCTTACAGCTCCCAAGGAACCATTGATGCTCTGCCCAGAGTAAGGGCTCCACAGCAGCGTAGTTCTGGGTGATCTGAGCTTTTCTCTCGGTCACTCCAGTCTCGCCAGCGCTGAGATTTTAAGAGCATGCAACTATAAGCGGCATTTTTTACATGGTCTCAGGATCGGAATTATGTCCTCACGTTTGTGAGGCAAACACTTCGCTGACTAAGCTGCCTCCCCAGCCCCTTCCTGGGCTCACACTTTCAAAACATGCCACTCATCATGCGTGGAGGGCAAGGGAGCAGGGGTGTGGTGTAGAGGGCAAGGGAGCAGGGGTGTGGTGTGGAGGGCAAGGGAGCAGGGGTGTGGTGTGGAGGGCAAGGGAGCAGGGATGTGGTGGAGGGCAAGGGAGCAGGGGTGTGGTGTGGAGGGCAAGGGAGCAGGGGTGTGGTAGAGGCTCTTCCCAGCTCCAGAGGCCAGGAAACAGAACCAATGGAACCTGGGACCTGGGCAACCTTCAAAGGGCTGCCTATTGTCACCTGCTCCCACCAGCTAGGCCCCACCTCTCAGGGTTGCACAGCCTCCCACACCAAGGCCACCAGCTATGGAGCAAGCATTCAAATAGATTCAAACCATAAGAGGCTTACTTTTGATATTATGTATCTTATAGTCTAGGGCATGTGTCTGCTGTTACATTCCTGAGTTGTGTCTCCTTCCCCCCCCCCCCCCGCGCTCTGTGCTCTGCCTAATCACCCCTTCCTGTCACACCACCTTTCTGTGTCTTTCCCACAGTGTCACAGGACCACACACCACATTGTCTTTTCTGAATTGGCTTTCAGTTAGCAACTGCTCTAGGTTTCCTTTGTCTTCTCATAGCTTGAAAACACCCCCCTCCCTCCCTCCCTCCCTCCCTCCCTTCTTCCCTTCTTCCTTCCTTCCTCCCTCCCTTCCTCCCTCCCTCTCTCCTGCCCTCCTTCCCTCCCTCCCTCCCTCCCTCCTTCCCTCCCTCCCTTCTCTCTGAAGCTGAGTGGTGTTCTATCCTTAGAAAGCACCATGGTCTACTCAATCACTTCCTTCTGGATGAGTATCTTGGTGGCTGCCAGTTTGTGCAAAGGTGACATGGATACCAGTGTGCAGACTTCATGTGAGCAAAGGTCTCGGCTCCTCCTGGTGGGTCACAGATAAGAGCACGCTCAGCCTTATAAGAATCATGTAGCCACACAAGTGCTGAGTGAGAGTTCCTGGTGCTCACGCTGCCCAGGACTCGCTGCTGCCAGCCTTCTGTAATCTGGCCGCTGTGGTAGTATCTACCCTGCCATGTGTTTTCAGTAAAGTTTTACTGAGATGCAGGCGCATTCATTTGCATATAATCTAAGTTGATCCTTGGCAAGCATGAGGACCTGAGTTTGGGTCCTGAGCAGTCATGTGGCACTTGGTGTCCACTTCCCCCTGGGGTAGGGTAGCTAGACCCATTGCACACCGAGCTGGACTGGAAGGAAGAAGCCTAACCAGGCATGGGTGGGAGCTGCGCAGGACTGAAAAGCACACACCCAGGACAGAGAGCTGGTTTGTTTATTGGGAGGAGGGGGAGATAGGGGTATTTATGTCCCTGGGAAGGTGGCCAGGGTCTCAGGGGCAAGGAATGTGTCCAGGCACCACTGGCCAGGGTAGGGGTTGGTGGTTGCTGCATACTCGGGGGCTGTACGGTGTGTATGTGTGTTGGGAGAATCTTATAAAGTCAAACAAGGATAGCAGCCTGATAACTGTCAGGTGATAAATTCTTATGAGAGTTGATGGTCCTGGAGCCCGCTTTAGGTCACCAGGCTGGGGAGGGAGGAGGGAGCCAACTCCTGCAGTCCTCATGTTTGATGTATCCAGGGCCATTATGGTCCCACACTCATGTAAAAGCCAGGTACCTCCACATACCAATAACCACGTTGAGGGGCAGAGACTGGTCGATCCTACAGACTTGCCGGCCAGAACGCCTATCTGAAACAGAGAGTGCCAGACCAACCTGTAGTGAGAGTTTTGGTTCCTTTAAAATTCCGGTTATGTCATCTGGATGTTTTAATCCCAGGTGTAGGATAAGAGGTAGCGCCACAGCAGGTGACCATGATTGTCTCATGCTCTGGGAGGGGCATGATTTTTGCCAGCTGCAGATAGTTTAATTCTGGGGGGGGGGGGCTCTTGAGGGAGTATAAATGCAAGTGCACAGAGACGGTCTGTGGGTCTGTGGCAGCGGCTGCTCTCCCTGCTGGGGCTGGTTCCTGCTGCTACATCTGCTATTGCTGGATATCCTGACTGCCCCAAGGAACCTGGTGATCCTAATCAGCAGGAAATCATCTAAGGAGGCCCCCACCCCCTTTCCCTCTAAGCCTCTTTCTCTCCTACCTAGTAGGGGGGGGGGGCTGGGAGGGATTAGATGGAATAAGGGTTAAAGGATGGTAGATAACAGAACACAATAGAGTATGCTAAAAAATACACTGACACCAACCAATGAGAAACCGGAGAAAAATAAGGTGGGCGTTGGTCCAAGAAGACAGAACGCATGGATCCCTGGCCTTCATATCACACGCATGTACACATGCATCCACACTTCAGACCACACACCACACATTCACACACCCACACACCCACACATCCACATACAAATACTAACCCCCCCCACACACACACACAAACAAACCCCAAAAGATTCTATGGGCTCCAATTCCAAAAACATAGTTATGGTCTTGCTCCTTATAGAAAACACATGTGCTAACCTGTGATCTGGAGCCATCCAGATTTTTTTTACTAAGTAGCCATGTAGGACTGGCCTCGTGGGGGCCACGTGATGCGTATTCTGAGGCATGCAACAAGAAAGCCACAGTGAGAACTCTGACTGAGGAGGACCAGGCTGAACGTACTCCACACTCCTTTGCAGAAAATGCATCACTTAAGCATAGACTATCGGAATCTGGGTGGTGTTTATGTGTGTGCATTTATGTGGGTACACCTGCTTGGTATGTAAAAACCACGTATATCTTCATTACTGAGAGCAGGGTGTGGTGGCACACACCTTTAATCCCAGCACTGGGGACGCAGGGACAGGTGGATCTCTTTGAGTTTGAGACCAGTCTGGTTTACAGAGTGAGTTCCAGGACAGTCAGGGATACACAGAATCCCTGTTTTAAAATGAAAACAACAAAACAAAATCCATTAATTGTTACTTTGATAGAAAACGTATCTCAGCTCCTGCACAGCTACCTCAATAGAGCCCTCTATTGAAACTGTGTGAGCTGGACAGGGAGACTCCTACCATGCCCCTGTGTGGCAATGGCCTGATTGTTATAACACCTTCTCACCACAGGGGGCAGAGCATTCCTGGGTATGACCTAGCTCTGTGGTGCAAGAGTTCCCGGTCCAGGCAAGCTGCGTGCTGCAAGGTTTGCTTTGCTGTCTTTTAATTCTCTTTCTGGGGACAGAATGTTGCTTACACAGGACATTCCGACAAGAAAATGCAAATCAGGCACACAGACAGAAGGCTGGGGGATCGGATTTAAAATGCTTTTTTTTTTTGGTTTTTCGGGGTTTTTTTTGTTTGTTTTTTTTCGAGACAGGGTTTCTCTGTGTAGCCCTGGCTGTCCTGGAACTCATTCTGTAGACCAGGCTGGCCTCGAACTCAGAAATCCACCTGCCTCTGCCTCCCAAGTGCTGGGATTAAAGGTGTGTGCCACCACTGCCGGCTCTGGTTCTCTCTTGATGGGCATTTAAGTGGTCTCCGGACTCTGGCTGTTACAAACAATGGGACAATAGCCACATCTGCACCAAAGTCCTGTGAACATGCCCACACCAGGACCCTACATTCCCAGGAGATGAGCGTGTGTGCTGTAGACTGTAATTATGCTCTCTGTCCTTGAGGATGGTAACGACAACAGGCGACTTCCATGAGCTGTTGTGATGTGTGGCCAAGGTTCTGAACGCTGCGCTTTTCTCAGCTGCAAGCAGTGAACTATCTGTGTTTTCGTCTGCATTTATGTTGTTATTATCTATAGAAAAGACGCCGTAGGGGTTGAAGGCTTAGCTCAGCATTAGAGCATGTGCAAGGTCTCCCTAGCACTTAGAGGGGGAGGAGAGGAAGAGGAATGAAGCAGGGGAAGGGAGGGAGGAGAGATAGGAGAGACTTTTGTCTTTACTTTTCTGTGACTAGTGTTCGTGTCCTCGAATCTACTGAGTTGTGCTCAGTGTTGAAAGCCTTTTGAGTACTGAGAAACTGGGCGGAGTATCTCAGGGCCATTCCCCACTCTCTCGTCCTTATCATTTATCATTATCGACTCTGGATAATATTTCCCATGAGGAAACTTTTAGTTCTTGTGGAATTGATCCCCCTCTCTATGTCTGTTTGTGTAGCTTTGTGTGTGTCTCTCTCATGTGTGTATGCTTGTGTCTCTCTTTCTGTGTGCATCTTTGTCTCTTTGTGGTGTGTGTGTGTGTGTGTGTGTGTGTGTGTGTGTGTGTATGTGACCCTCCCTCTCTCTGATCACCTCCCTTAACCTTTGTACCATGCTTGACAAGGTCACTAGATCTGCAATTATTAAGATGAATCTTTGTGGGGCTGGTAAGATGTCTCAAGGTAAAGCACTTGCTGTAACTGCAGAGGGGGTCCCAGCACCCACAAACAAGCCTGCACAGCGCTGTGTGCCTATGATCTCAGTGCTAGGGAGGCAGAAAGGCAAACCCCTATGGCTTGCAGGCCAGTCAGTCTAGCCAAAACAGCAAGCTCCAGGTTTTATGACACGAAGGGGCTGGAGAGATGGCTGAGCAGTTAAAAGCACCCACTCTGAGGTTATGAGGACCAGGCTTTTGTTGCCAGCTCCCAAGGCATTTCCTCAGGGACACCTGGAAGCCCAGCACTGGAAAGGACAGAGACAGGAAGATTGTTGGGGTATGCTGCTTTCCAGTCTTGCTGAGGAGCAAGCCCAGGGCTGAGGGAGAGACCCTGCCTCCGTGGAATAGGTGGGGGGAATGGGGTACAGCAAATGTTCTCTCACAGACTCTGTGCTTGGTCAGTCACATGCCATACACCCACATAGACATAGACACAGATAGTGTGATGGTTTAAATAAAAATGGCCTCCATAGGTCCATAGGGAGTACTCTTAGGAGGTGTGGCCTTGTTGGGGAAAGTGTGTTCCAGTCTCTTCCTGCTGCCTGCTGATCAGGATGAATTACTCTCAGCTCCTCTCCAGCACCTTGTCTGCCTGCATGTCGTCATGCCTTCCCACCATCACGATAATGGACTAAACCTCTGAACTGTAAGCCAGCCCCATTAAATGTTTTCCTATATAAGAGTTGTTGTGGTGTCTCTTCACAGCAATAAAACTCTAAGACAGACAGACAGACAGACACAGACAGAAAGATCTTTCTTAAAAATCTAAGATGAACAACAACTGAGGGAGTTCTTCCCATGTCAACCTACAAGGTTGTGGTGCACACACACACACACACACACACACACATACACACCACAGATCTAAACAGGGGGATTGTGGGGTCATGTGACTTTCCTGTGTCTGTGGTTGTTCAGTTATTACTTTTGTATTTGTTCCTTCTTTGTTTCTTATTAGAGAAGTTAATCTTCTGCTCATTTGATTTTTTTTTTTTTTGCCCCCAGGAAATCAGCTCTTAGATGGATTTTTAGTTTTTCTGAGTTCTAAAATCTTTTGCTACTTATATTCACTCTATCAGTTTTGTTGCTCTTGAGACCCCCTGGCCAGTGTACCTGCCAGCTCCTCCCAGGAGACCCCACACGCTGTCCCCAGCCTGTGCCTTCCTGCCTTCCTGCTGCATCTTCTTCCAGGAGACTGTTGTCGAGGAAGCTGGTGACTCTTGGTCATGGAGTTCCCCGTCCCTGTGACACTCGGGCACTGGCCACACCTGCACCGGGTGCAGAACAGGAGCCAGCTAGTTTGAGAGAGAACACCGGGGCACCACACACGTCCACACTTCCAGGTTCCCTGAGCAGAGCGCTAGAGGCTTCCTTGGCCTGCTTTTTTAAAAAGACGCTCCTTTATAACAGGCCACAGACAGGGACCGCTGTCTCTTCTGGGCTACAGAAGACTTGCTCAGACCTTCCGTTCATTGGAGGAGAGCTAAGTTTTGCTTGGAATTGCTCTGCACTGTTTGGGGTTTCAGGTTAGAAGCTGGTGCTGCCTGGGCACCCTGGGACTGTGACCTGCAGGAAGGAGCCCTGCCACCCTCAGCTCTCTCTTCTCCCCTCTCTCTTCTTCCCTCTCCCCTCTCTCCTCTTCGACAGCGTCTTGAATCTGCCTCCTGAGAGTCGAGGTCAAGACCCGCTCATGGAATGTGAGTAGTGGGATGGGCTGCTCCGACTCCCCTCATTTATTTCAGATCAATAAGTAAGAGGCGTCAATGGGCACACCTCTGCCACAGGACAGGTTTATCCTTTAAAATACCGCCGAGTCTCCTCTCATCTTCAGATTGACAAAGCGCACGGCTTTGTCATCAGTGACACAGCTTCTTTCATATTGAGATCGGTCTGGTTTTAAAGCAATTGAATGTATGTACCCCTTAGTTGGGTGTATTTTATTCAGTGCTTGAATATATGACAGCATTCTGGCAATTTCTAGAAAGCTCTGTGAGTTTATGCATCTATTGTAAGTTTAAATAAATTCTCTGGTACTAATTAAATTTTACTGTATTCTTATGGGGTCGATTTGCTATTTAAAAAATAATAGTAATTGTGAGATTTCTACCTTCATGTTCCTCAGGTGTCTCAAACCATTCCACTGGCGGTGGGGTAGGGTGCAGGGATGCTTCTGAGAGCTAAAGTTATGTGATTCTAATCTCACTGGTCCTGAGCTTTGACATTCGTGACTTGGAAATTCACATTTAAATGGTCCTTTATCCAAAATGAGTAAGGTTATTCACTCACTCTGCCAAGAGACTCTGACTTTAAATGTATCGAGACTCCAATGTCTTGCTTTAGAAAAAATTGAGAGAGCCGCTGGCAAATGTCCAGTGAGCTGCTGGCGAGCCCGAGTGCTGGACCCTGCAGGCTGAGGTGAGCCTTTGCTGGCTCCCTCAGCCCAGAACAGTTCTAAGTTAAACATCAGCTGAGATCTTAATCTTCTCACCAGAGAAGGGCACACAATGTATTTACCCAGGGCCATCTCTCCAAGGAGAGCAGAAAAGCCAACGTGTACTCTTTCCTTTATAAAATTAATTAAAAAAATAGCACTGTCACCTAACACCAAGTGTACAAGTTGGCATGCTACGGAGAGTCCAGCCCCTGCCCCCAGGTCCCTTCTCAAGGGGTGACCAATGGTACCCATTTCCTGTGGATTCTCTCACACAGTTACGTCATACTGCGGTGCTTGGATAAGTGGCTATCAGTGCTGCTGGGAGCCAGTGGAACCTAGCAGAAGGACATTAGGTCATTAGAGGAGTGACCTTGGAGGGGACTCTGGGCATCCAGCAGCCTCTTTTATTTCTTGGCCACCATGGAGAGCAGCTTTCTCCAGCACACATCCCCTCCGTGGTTTGCTGCTCTGCCACAGACACAGAAGCAGTGGGGATAACTGCCCATGGGGTGAGATCTCTGAAACTCCGGGACCAGATGGCCTTTGCTCGTTATAAATTCATTTACCTCGGGTACTTGCTATAGGGAAGGGAAGCAGGTTAAGTATATACACACATAAACCTCAGGCAAATCGAATGCACCCACGGGTTTTATACTATATGGCTTTAGCTTAAGTCATTTATGTAAAATAGTATACAATTAGAAAGTGCACATTCTCCTGTGTGTTTCAATTATCTTTGCATTACTTCTGGTAAAACCTATTGTAAATGCCTCGTGTACGGTTCTCACATTGTACTGTGTAGGGACCGGCGAAAGAAGGGTCCCTCGGTGTTCAGGACAGGCTCGTGCTTTCTTTGCAAACACTTCCTTTCTATGGCTGGTTGAAACTGTGGGTTGTGGGACCCACAAATCCAGGGGCCTGATTTTACACTAGAGACCTGTCCTAGACACCCTGTAGGACAAGTGGCAGGATCAAAGGTAAGGTCACCGTGAGTACCAATAGAGCCTGCTAAGGAGCCCTACGTATTTCTAGGACAGATTTACACTTGACTCAAGTGATAACAGGATCTTACTACCCCACACCCAGGGAATTCTGGAACTGTGAAAGTTGGCAAACCAGTAGATGGGAAAACATTGATTTGGTTTGGACTCACACCGCCTCATGCTGGCCTCCTCCTTGACAGTGAAGTCTTTTTTCCTGTGATCCCACTGTGTATTTTTCCTCTGAGATTTTAGACTTTTTTTCTTGTAGGACAGAAGGCTGGTAAGAAAATCAGCTGTATAAATGGCAGTGTTTCTGCAGTTTGTCATTTGTATTTTGATTTCTTTTTTTTTTTTTTCTTTTCTTTTTTTTTGTTTTTCAAGACAGGGTTTGTCTGTGTAGCCCTGGCTGTCCTGGAACTCACTCTGTAGACCAGGCTGGCCTCGAACTCAGAAATCCGCCTGTCTCTGCCTCCCAAGCGCTGGGATTAAAGGCGGTATTTTGATTTCTTATAAAAGCTTTTGATTATGTGTTTAGGCATGAGTCTTTGCATGCGAGTATGAAGGTGTTGTGAAGACCAGAGAGGGCATGGGTCCCAGGAGCTGAAGTTACAGGAGGCCGTGAGCCACCTGACATGGGTGCTGGGGACTGAATTCTGAAATGTATTCTCACCCACGGAGCTATCTCTCTGGTCTCCTGCACTTTCGTTTTCTGACATGCAAACATGTCCAAACCATTTTAAATGTGGTTATATTTGATGATGTTATATCAACTATTCAAAAACTTGGTGTTTTAAACTGTCGCTTTTTGAAAAGAGGGTGGCATGTATGTTGGTGGGTTTTTGCCTATCAGACATAGAAAGCTCCTATAAGCTGTCCCGGGCACTCACCTCTCCATGGTTAGGTTATGGGCCTACACTGTCAGCCCAGGACACGTTGTCTCATCTGGGCCTTTCTGTTTCCTAGCAACCAAGTGGACACCCCAAGAAGCCTTTAACCAGACCCAGTCCAGCTCCCTCCTGCGTGACCCCGTGGGGGGGGGAGAACAGCATCAGTTCTGTCAGGACCCTGGGGCTGCTGGATGCAACCAGCGCCGCCTGGTACATCCTAACCATCGTTGGCATCTATGGACTGATCCTCATCTTCCGGCTGGCCAGTAACATTCTCAGGACAAACGAGAGGCCCTTGGAGGACATTTACTACTTAAACTTAACTTCTGAGCTCAAAAGGAAAGGGTTTCAGAGCAGGGTGGCCCAGTGTTCCTCACTAATCATCAGCACTGCAGCCGCCCTTCGGCCTCAGCAGCTCGTCCTGGAACCAAAGTGTGAAGACAGCGGGCTCCACGTGGGAACCCAAGTGGTCCCTTGAAGGCCAAGGCCGCCAGACCAGTACTGGGAGGCCGCAGAAGGTTTGCCAGTGGGCAGTTTGCGGCCTGCTTGTGATCTTGAGAAAGGAGCCCAGTCTTGGATCAGGACAGGGTGAACATCTCTGGCCATGGACACTTTGGGCTAACAGTGTGAACAAACGACAAGCAGCATGTCTTCAGGTGAAGGAGTATCAATAGTCACCAGCTGCTGTCACCAGGTGTTTCTGGTGTGATAAGAAGAGACTGTTGAATCCACAGGTTGGAGGGACCAGGGTTCTCAGAAGGTTTCGGGATAGTCCTGGGGCAAAGGCATGGCTTCTTGTCATGGGATGAAGGCTGAGCTTGGGGTCAGGTGCTCAGATTAACATCTGACTTCTAGGGGTTGCATATAGTTTTGAGTGTCAGTCAGTCACCTGGAATATGTGGGAGTTGGGATTGACTGTCCCCAGAAGTGATTTTGTCCATTGAATTTAGGACCAAAGTTGTTCATAGCTTAGAAACTAAGAATTCTTCATTTTTTTTTTCTGGAAGAGTCTGGTGCACTGGAAAAGCATCCATTTTGGATTCAGGCATTCCAGACTCTGGTCTGGGCATGTTCAGCCCTGTCTTGATGCCTAGGAACTGATTCCTGCACTTCTCTGAGCGTAGATAGGTTTCTGGGTCACATGAGAAGAGTGCTGCCAGCCAGTCATGCCATGTGGACGCACTCCAGTGAGGCTGTGCGTGTGTGCACTCTGAGGCGTGTCGCAGTGCTGGTGACAGCGTGGAGACTGAGAGGCACAGCTAACGCTGCTAGTGAGGCAGCAGCGATGGCGCTGCTGGTGGTGATGGTTTTAGGACCCAGTGCTTCTCAGAATTCGGCAAGTCACCCTTTTGCTTTTTAAATTGAGTTTTAGTTAGACCTCAGACTTAACTGCTGTATTTCCATTCGTCGTCATACTATGTTCTGGTGAATGTTCCCGGGTCTTCTCTTGCTGGCCCCTCCCTTTTCCCAAAGAGTCCCCTTCTGCCTTCATGTCACACACAGTGTGACCTTTTCTTGTCCCTCTCCCTCTAGATTTCCACATCCTCTCCCATAGCTTCTCTCTACCTTCCTGTGTACAGATACAAGCACACACACAAGCACACACACACACACACACACACACACGCACATGCACACACATATAATTCAATCTATATCTGTACAGCTATGTGTCTCTCTCTCTGTATATATACATATATGTATTGTCTTAGAGTTTCTGTTCCTGCACAAACATCATGTCCAAGAAGCAAGTTGGGGAGGAAAGGGTTTATTCAGCTTACACTTCCACATTGCTGGTCATCACCAAAGGAAGTCAGGACAGGAACTCAAGCAGGTCAGGAAGCAGAAGCTGATGCAGAGGCCATGGAGGGATGTTACTTACTGGCTTGCTTCCCCTGGCTTGCTCAGCCTGCTTTCTTATAGACCCCAAGACTACCAGCCCAGGGATGGCACCACCCACAAGGGGCCCTCCCCCCTTGATCACTAATTGAGAAAATGCCTTACACCTGGATCTCATGGAGGCATTTTCTCACCTGAAGCTCCTTTCTCTGTGATAACTCCAACTTGTGTCAAGTTGACACACAAAACCAGCTAGTACATGTATGAACATGCATATATGTCTGTGGTGTATGTACACACACACACACACACACACACACACACACGTACACAGACACAGGGGATCTCAGAGGAGCAGTGAGGAGGCAGGTAATCCTGGCCAGAAGTTAGGGTATGATGTAAGCCAAGGTTCCAGACTTGTTCCCTCCAAAGGCTCCACAGGGACTCAGCACTTACTACCTACAGAGTGAGGAGCAGGCGGGAACATATGAGACCACAGCCTCTCTTGGTTCTGGGGAGTCCACAGCACATGGGCACCCCAATCAGTCAGACTCTCCCAAGCTTGGCAGGAGTAACATCAGTGTAGGACACACAGAGAGTGTTCTACCGGCTACAAACTGTCAGGAAAGTATACATGAGATGTCCCATAACAAATTACAATGGAATTGAGAAGATTGATTGCTATACCATAGGACAGGTTAGAAAATGAGACACGCCATCCAATGTCTGCATTCACGTTGTAAGTAGATGCTCCTGAAGATTTGACACAGTGAAAGTGGCCGGCCATGTCAGCTGGTGAGCCTGCCATTCCATGTGTACACAAACCCTGAGTTCTCTGGAGAATATTAACTCTGAAATTGTCACTTGTCAATGGGGGATGCTGGGCCATCTGACCCACAGTGTATCCCTCCTGGTTGTAAAACCCCATCATCACCTGCCTTCCACACACATGGCCACCACTGTCTGTTCAGGGATGGATCTGTCAGAGTCTCCTCATCAGTACTTAGGCATCAAGGAGATGCCTTCTCTCCAAGGTCAGGCAGGTCCCTTGTCCTATCACCCCGACTTACACGTCACATGGAGTACACTAGAAAGTTTAATTAGTGGAACCTCTCGTAAAACAGAGGCCCCAGAGATCCCATGTGCTGCCTTCCACTAGGGCCAGACAAGATTTTTATGTCAAGGGGTGAAGGCTGATTGTCCCCTTCAACCCCAGAACAAAGTCTGGCCCCTCAGAGCCTAAGTTCCAGAAGTTCAGAAAAGAACCCTAAGATTTATAGGTATTTTTAGGGCATAGGCCGTTGTAGTTAGCTGTGAGCAAAATACCTAGAAAGAATAACATAAGGGAGAAAAAGTTCATTTGGAACCCCAGTTGCAGAGGGTTCAGCCAGAGTTGCTTGGTTCTACACACTTGGACAGACCATCCTAATGGCGGCAGCTGGGGGGAGCACATCCACCCCTCCAGGCAGGCAGGATGCAGAAAGATGGAGGAAGAGGGACTGGGAACCAGGCGGGACCCTCAAAGCACACCTCTAGGCACCACTTCCTCCAATTCACCCCACCCTTCTAATTTTATACCATGTCCAAAATGTGCCACCATCCGGGGACAAAGCATACAAAATGTGAGTCTGTGAGGGCACTTCACGAAAAGTCACAGCAGAGACACACCTTGGACCCAGCGGCACCATGATGGAATGCGCTGTTTGGTCTAAGCCCAGAGCAGGAGTTGGCAGGGATGCTTCTGGGAGACTGAACACATGAGCCTAATGCAGGGTTGGTTGGAAAAGGGGCAGAGGCCATGAAATCCGTGTTGGCAGTCCTTTAACCATCAAGGCACAACAGAGGGAGGGATCTTACACAGTGCTGGTATGTTTACACGCGCCAGCCTTGACCACCCTCTCACAGCCTCCACAGAGGAGGTTCACAGAAGCGAGGCCCAGAGAAGCTAAGAGACTTGTATACTGTCACACAGCCATCAAATGTTTTAGAGCCAAGTCTATCAGATTCTGAAGCGCTGTGATATGTCTGTTACCTCTGTTCTAGTTTGCTTTCTGTTGCTATGATAAACACCATGGCCAACACAGCTTGGGGGAGGAGAGGTCTATGAGGGCTTACACTGCCAGTTCATAGCCCACCACTGAGGAAAGCCAGGGTAGCAACTCGAGAGGACTGCAGCAGAGACCAGGATGCACGGCTTCTTGACTCTCTCCCTCAGTTAGCTTCCTTATACAGCCGCCCGCCTGCTTAGGGACTGGGCCCTTCCACATCAGTTATCAATCAAGCCACTCCCTCTCAGCCCTGGAGATGGGACATTCTGACCTGGGCAATCCCTGAGTATAGACTCTTTCAGAGGACTATGCTCTAGGTCTGTCCTTGAACACTAGATTCAGCTTTCCCATTCTCTGTGTCACATCTGGGGAGAGGTCCTGAAGATGGGAAGATGGTCCTTGGTCCTGGTCAGCTGTCCTCAGTTCTGGAAAGCACACCTTTAAAACTAATTGTTCTCTTTATATGGTTTTCCTCCTCCTCTTCCTCCTCCCCCTCCTCCTCCACCTCCTCCTCCTCACCTTCTTCTTCCTCCTCCCCTTCCTCCTCCTCCCCCTCCTCCTCTTCTTCCTCCTCCTCCCCTTCTCCTCCTCTTCCCCCTCCTCCCCCTCCTCCTCTTCTTCTTCCTCCTCCTCCTCTCCCTCCTCCCCTCCTTCTTCCCCTCCTCTTCCTCCTCCTCCTCCTCCTCCTCCTCCTCCTCCTCCTCCTCCTCCTCCTCCCCCTCCTTTCTTTGAGACAGGGTTTCTCTGTGTAACCACCCTGGCTTTCCTGGATCTTGCTCTGTAGACCAGGCTGTCCTCAGACTCACAGAGATCCACCCACCTCTGCCTCCCAAGTGCTGGGATTAGAGTCCTGAGCCACCACTGCCCAGGTAAAGGATTTCTTTATAAAGAATGCTGTCTGTAGAAAAACAAGCATGGAGTCTTCTCTTGGTAGAGAAGAAAACAGAGAGGGCCCCTGACCTCTCCCTGTGCTTGCTTTGTAAACGGCGTGATGGTGTTTGTTTCAATAACACAGGGCACAGGGCTTGATCGATGGGGGTGGTAGGTAAAGGGGCCAGAGCCACTCCCAGTACTAATGTGTTCAAAACATTGTTTCCCAGTCACTAGTAGCTGGGGCTTCATGGTGACCTTACATGGCAAAGTCACTTCTCATTGGAAGTATCACCCCAGGAGCACATTTTGGGAGACTGGAGAGGTCCACTAGACAGACAGACAGACAGACAGAATGGGGGGGCAGGGCTGTCTGCTGAGTTACAACTTAGCTTTGTCCCTAGGACTTCTCTCTCCTTTCTTGCCATGACTTGCAGAGGAGAAAGCCAGACCCTCTAGGGACAGGATAATGCCACCAAGGGAGCCAGGTGAGGGCAGAGGTGTCCTCCAGCCTGTGACCTGTGATCAGAGGAGGCAGGTTCCTGTGTTATCACTGTCCCCTGAAGGTGCCTTGTAGGAGCTATGGCCGTGGGGTCTGGGCGGGCTGGAGCTGTCTGGGAGCATCTCAGTCCAGCAAAGGCCCCAGTGCCTGGGCAGCAGGCCACAAAGGCTTGGACCTGAGCAACATCTGAGGATGACCTCACTGCCCTGAGCCCCAACAATACACAGTCCAGTGTGTCTCTATTTAAATCTGTAAATGTGGTGGCTTCCAAACCATGGGTCTGTGCACTAACGTGCTGGCCCTGGCTCACATCTGTTTAGAGTGACAGCAGCCGGGGGGCTTCGTGGTGTTTGGATTCTTTTCTGTTTTGTATGACTCGTTTCTAAGTGCTCTGAGCTCTGAGTGAAGCTCAGCCAAAGCTCTGGGATTCCAGTCCTCCTCCCTTGGCTGGTTCACCTCCACCCCACAGCCCCATTCTTGTTCTAACATATCCCCAAACGCAACCGAATTTGTGCCTTTTCTATAAATTCCTATTCTCATTTATCAGTTTCACAAACAATGAAATGCTAACTTGCTCACTGAATTGGCAAAGATTAAAACTTGTTCATGACAAATAGCAGCAAAGACCACAAGCCTTTCTGAGGGAGGTGTTTCAGCTGTGTGCGGTTTGACCCCTTCCGCCCTCTGCCGGCCATGTAGATGTAGCTATGCACATTTGATGGCGGGTGGACAGCCCTGTGCACTGAGGTAGGAAACTGGTGCAGGGAGCTGCTCAAAACAGGGAGGGAGGGAGATACAGAGATGTCCTCTTCAAGGGAATGTCCCCAGTCACCTAACTTCCTTCTGCTGATAGTCCACTTCCTAAAAGTTCCTCCATTCTCAGTAGCCCGGCAGGGTGGCAGCCAAGTCACTGTGAAACATTTCCCATCTGCCTCTAGCTCTGGGAAGGCTCAAGCCACCACTTATGCCTCAGGTATGTTCATAGACAGGTCACCTGGCAACAGGATGCATGTGGACGGTATGAGCAAACAGGGAAGCCTAATGACTTCACTCTGGGCAAGTGCTGTCCCATGAGCTGTGACATCATGATAGAGACTCATCCTCACTGGTCATCCTGCCTCTGGCCACTCTCGCTGACCCGCAGCCACCATGTTGAGCATCTCTTTAGCCCAACCCTCCCTGGGACTCCAGAGACCCATGAGCTTCATGGCCCTGGAGTCTAGGAGAGAAGCAGGGCATAGTTATTTAATGATACTTTAAAGACATGTTTTAATGTCAGACTTTATTCAGGGAGGAGGCTGCTGCTGCATGTGGTTACTATGACACAGATCTCTGCGGCAGGAAGAGAGATGAGTCTCAACCTTAGTACACTTTGGGGAAATTGGACTTTAAACCCAGGAGCAGCGTGGAGTCAGTGACTGGAAAATGACCAAGACCGAGAATTAGGAATGAGGGGTTTTCTGGCTAGCACAGCCCTTCCAAGGTTCCCACTGAAGACAGTTTGAGGAGCATCGGATATCACCTGGAAGATGGTGGAAGGAGCGAAGCCTCTCCATGTGAGGAAGGGGGTGGTTCTCGCTAATGCGGACCTCACAGGGAATGCACAGATGGACCTCACAAACTGCAGGAAACTGAAACGTGGTCAAGCCATGGGTCTTTAGAAGTACTCACTTCTTCAGCATGGAGGGAAAGGCTGGAACTCCTGAACTTGAGCTTTGTCTCTGCTGAACTGCAAGTTCCCTCCTCACAGGCCCGCCATCCTGGGTTCTCATGCTGCGACCTGTTCCATTCCTCCTAGGGAAGCTGGGGTCCCAACAGCCTCCGTCCCCTGCAAAGAGATTCCCCTCACCGAGACCTGTCCCTTCTGTCAGGCCTCTGGACTTTCCCTACGAGACGGCGCCACCCTCAAGGGTCTTCACTGTGGTCCTCCCACAATTTACTAACAGGTTGGAACCTGGAGATATTTGCTGATGAAATAGAAATGGAACAGGGAAGGAACAAAGACAGGGAAGATTGCCCCCATTGACCTTATGAGAAGGACTATTTATCTCACTCCAACTCTGGTCAATTTCTCTTGTGTATTTACTTTCTATTTATGTACACAGATTATACAAAATAATGGGTACCTTATACATTCATGCATGTCTGTAAGGTACTCTGTTATGGTTTGAGTAGGCCCCATAGATTCATATGTTTGAATGCTTGACCCATAGGGAGTGGCACTATTAGGAGGTGTGGCCTTGTTGGAGGAGGTGTGGCCTTGTTGGAGGAAGTGTGTCATTAAGGGGGCGGGCTTTGAGGTTTCCTTCAATCAAGCTATACCCTTTATGATGTGTAGTCTCTTGCTGCCTGTGGATCCAGATGTAGAACTCCCAGCGCCTGCTCCAGCACCAGGCCTGCCTGCATGTCTCCATGCTTCCTTCCATGATGATACTGGACTGAACCTCTGAACCTGTAAGCCAGCTCCAGTTAAATGTTTTCCTTATGAGAGTTGCCTTGGTCATGGTGTCTGTTCACAGCAGTAAACCCTGACTAAGACACGTGTCTACTTGCCCAGGCACTGTCCTCCTTTATAGACCCCCACCTCGTGCTGCTCTCTTGCTCCCTCCCTAGCAGGCTGCTACTTCAGGGCTTTTCTTTTTATTGTTCAGAAGCTAGGGAACATGGCACCTCTCTCCCCCAGTCATCTCGGTTATCGGTTATCACAGTTCCATCCGTTTCCTGTACACCTCCTGGCTTCATTCTCTTTATTTGCTTCTTTGTCTTTTTTTTTTTTTTTTTTTTTTACTTGTGTGTGTGTGTGTGTGTGGGGGGGGTGGTATGGGCACCAAAGCATGCATATGGCAGGAGTCAGTTCTTCCTTTCTACCACATGAGATCCAGAGATCAAACCCAGGCTGGCAGGCTTGGCGACGGGCACCTTTACTGGCCCGTCAATTTTTCGGTTGCTCTGACAAAATACTGTGACCAAGACAACTTACAGAAGGAAGGTTTTATTTCAGCTTACGGTCCCAGGAGGGGTAAGAGTCCACCATGGTGGGGAGGCACGTGGCAGGGCGAGCCGGCCCAGAGAGCACATCTCCAGTGGCAAGCAGGAAACAGAAAACCAGCTTTTGATTTCAGTGCTCATCCCCATGATGTGGGTCCTCCAGCAAGGCTGTGCCACCCGAGCCTCCCCAGACAGCGCCACCAAGTGTTCAAATACCCAAGACTATCAGGGGAATTCTCACCCAAACCACAGGGCATTTGAACCATCTCACTGGCCCAATTTCATTCCATTTCCTGAGGTGGGGTGGGAGTGTGTGTGTGTGTGTGTGTGTGTGTAGTGTGCACATGTGTGGGCAGTAGGAGTGTGTGTGTGGTGTAGTGTGTGGTGTGTATGTGCGTGTGTGTTTATCTACTCATCCATTTATGGGCATCTGAGCCCATCTCACAGTCTGGCTACTGGAGAGAGAGTCACAGTAAACACGCGTGTGCAGGCATCTTTCTGTGTTACGCTCGTCTCTTATGTGGTGGGTGATGGAGCTGTCAAAGCATGCAGGCGGAGGTCACTTCTCTCATTCTACCGTGGGGCCCAGAGGTTGAACACGGTTGAAAAAATACATGCCTAGGACTGGGTAATATGGTGCCTCTAGTTTTAATTCTTAGTGTTCTCTTACAAATCCTCGTAATTATTTCCGCGGTGGCTGAGCATGTTGTCATACTGTTAATGGTATGGGAGGGCTTCTTCCTTCCACATTTGTTTCCTTATTTGTTACGGTAGCCATCTTGACCATGACAAGCTAGAACCTCAACGTGGCTGTGATGCGTTACCCGGACAGCGGAGAACGCTCAACGCTTTTCATTATTTAGTAGACATTTGTAATCCTTCTTGAGAGCTGTCCAAATTATTGCTCTGACGATCTTTTGGTGTTTAATTTCTCGAGTCTTTAATGTATTCTAGTTATTAACCCTAGCGTGGATTTGTTCCCGCTCTCTGGTTTTGCTATACAGAGGAAGCTTTTAAATTCATGCAATCTCATTTGTCAATTCTTGCAATCATTTCCTGAGCTACTGGTCATTTTCAGAAAGTCCTTTCCTGAATCTGAATCTTGAAGTATTTTCCTTTATTCATTTCAAACTTTCAGGTCTTAATTAGGGTCGTAAGTCTAAGCATGTGGATGCACACACACACACACACACACACACACACACACACACTCACACACATGTACACACACATACCAGATTAACTTTTATACAGGGCAAAAGACAGGGACCACCTTGTTCTTCTGCATGTGGGTATCCAATCTCACAGCACTTTTTGCTGAAGGGGTGTCTTTTTGCTAATATGTTTTGGGCACCTTTGTTGAGAATCAGATGGTTGTGGCAGTGTGGGTCTCCTCTTCTTCCCCCTTAGTCTATCTGCCTGTTTTTATGACAGCCACATTGTTTCAGTCTGTGAGATTTTGCTACTGACATTGGAAAAAAAACCCAACAGTGTAGTTTATCAATTATGTTGTTTGTGTTATTTAAATATTGTCTTGTGTTAGTTATTTGCTTTGTTGTTTAAATTGCAATTTGAATATAAATGTGCACAAGACTAAATAAATGCAGAGTGTGGGATGCATTCGGGAGTTTTCCCCATTCTCTCTTCCTCCAGGTATTTTCAGTGTTTGCTGTGTGAAAATATAATCAAATGTGCATGTCTGTTCAAACACAAAACACCGCATTCTCCTGCACGTCTACAAGTTTCTCATGTTCATGACCTCTCACAAGAGGAACAGAAGGAGTCCGTCAACACTGGCATCACTGCAAGGCTGCCACCGCTTCAGCGGGTCAGGTCCCTCCAGGCAGGAGAGGGGACAAGTGGAGTTCTGGGGACTATGGTGCCACCACCACTCCCAAGCACTCTGGGAACTATGGGACTGCCACTGCTTCCCAGCACTCTGGCCACAGAGTTGGTATCTACACCAAATTTGATCTGAAAACTGTTTTAGACTGGCTAAAGAAATGTCTCCAGAGAAGATGGCCACAAGACAAACTGGAAGCTGCTGCCCGTGGCCTCCAGGAGAGGATGTCTGGTAAGCACACACTTCCTGTGAACTTGGCTATGGTGATAGCCTGGGTTTGCCTGAGTCCCAAGAAAACCCTGGTAGATGATGGCAGTGGGAGGAGATTCCCATTCATTCAACAGAGAAGCAAAGGGCCAGACAAGTCATTTTGGCTACACTGTCATTCAGAAGATCCGCTTAGGCACATTTATGAACCACCTTTAGCTTTGATTAAAGGAAAAAAATTCAAAAGAAATTAAAAAGGCAGAGAGAAAGTGAATCGAACCGCCATTTTCTCCAAGTGTAAAACTGAAGTGCTGCTCAGTGTGGTGCCTGTCTGTAATCCCAGAACTTAAATGGTTTAGGCAGGGGGATTGCTAAGAGTAAAAGCCCAGTCTGGACCAAATCCTGGACCATTTAGGGTTATAGAGCAAGACATTGTCTCAAAAAATTATAGTAGATCACATGTTTTTCAGCTAATGTACTGAATCATCTCAATTATGGCAGTCCCTCTGAGGGACAGACACGTAGCCCGCCTCTCTTACTCTCTGCCACATCAGATTTCCCTTCAGCCACCTGGAAAAACAACCGTTGTCTGTAAAAGTGGACAGGCAGGTGGCATAGTTTACACATGTGCACAGACAAACACACTCACAGCCCCGCCTTCCCGAACACGTCATGAATATCTTCCGCTCCACGGCACAATGTCTGATCCACAGAAGTTACACGGTAAATACCTTTGAAACAAATGGATGGATAGAACACCCATCTCGATGATCCAAATGAAAAGGAACCGGAAACCTGACCACCATAAAAGATCTATTCCAGGAGTGACGTTAGGTGGCATTTTCTGTGGTCAGGAGTTCTGAGCACGTGCCTCGCGGCGTTCTGCGTCTGACGTGTAACTATGGCACTGGCACAGCTGAGAGAGAGCCCTCTGTGAGGTCACCCTCCTCCCCCTTCCAGAACTCCCCAGATGGGAAAATGTGAACTACTTGGGGAGCCCCATGGCTCACTTTACAAACTGTCTTCTGAAAAACATCTTTCACAGAAGTCAGTTTGACAGCACCAAGAGGAGACAGTGCCTTCAGTATCTCAATGCTCTGAGATCGCTGCAACACAACGGATACAAGACCGTGTATTTTGGGGAAACTCAGATCCCAGAAACTCTTGTCACCGGGGAAGACTTAGGTGATAGCTATTACATGCACACACCGTCCTGGTGTATCCTCCATGCTGGAGGTAGTCAAGGATGGGTACCTTGGAAATACCGCATGTTCCTGAGGGATGACCTGTGCATCAAGCAGGAAGACAGCCTTTTCTTTGAGTTCTGTGACATTGTGAAGAGGGCCTATGGCAAGTGTGCCATCGTGGTCAAAGGGAGAAGGCAGCAAGATGAGACGAAGCCAAAGACAGAAAAGGAGGGGGAGGCCCAGGCCTATGTTCCAACAAGCATTAACTTAACAAGCGTCGTGTGCTCCCCGGGAGTGGCCAAGTCCTACGGCCATGAACTAATCTCTATGCCTCCCCCCTATAATTATCTGAACCCCTTAGACTCGGCCTGGTCTTCCGTGAAGTGGTTTATCATAAACAACCGGAAGGAGTTTTGTCTGCAGTCTGTTGACAATGTCTACACTTACCGATATATACTCTTTGGTGACTTAATAAGCAAGGGGATTGAAAAGGTTAACCTGACCAAGTGGAAGGCCATGACCAACAAGGTGCGCAGGTGGGAGAACTATTATCTTGGGAAGTTTTCTTAAGGGCATCTCTTCCACAAAGCACTGAGCTGTATGGTCTTTGCTGCTAACCGTGGAGTCTGATTCTGACTCACCCTCACCAAAAACGCTCTAGGGGTGACCTCAAAGGATTACTGCCTCAACTGGGAGGTTCCTGAGGGTTATCAGCAAAGTCCTGATAGAGGCTCCATTAAAGTTTGTTGATAAGTACGGGGTCTCAACTCTCATCTTGTGATAGCTACCTCGAGGACCATGTTTATGGGAGGATTGGGAAGACTCTAGCCCAGTGGAGGGTACTGGCGAGCAGGACTGAAGGATGTGTGGTCAAAACTTAGGTCTAAGGAAAAAAAAAAGATAACAAGGTGTATAGTTATTTAAAAAAATAATAAACACTCTGAATTAAATACTAAGCCAATAAAGTTCAGACTACATAATCCACAAGGATTCACCTTGCCATGAGCAAGAGCGTGCACACAGTGGTTGAGTCGGTGCTATTCCTCTGTGAGGTAGTGGCCATATGTCCAAGGCAAGTGGATGGGCCACAAAGGGAGCCATGGAGACTTGAAGGGTTCAAGGGGCCTTAGGTAAAGTGGGGGGGGGGCTATGGAGCCCACATATCCAACCTGCAAGAATCCCATCAGGAGGGTCCAAGGCTGCCATGGTGTTTGTCTCTGGCCTCTGAGCTGAGCCACCTGCAGTTGGTACAATACCTTGCTCAGGCCCAGGGTGCCTACTGTGAGCCGGAAGGATCTGTGCTTGCGTGTCTGTTACAGGAAAAGCCTGACCCCTGGGAACCCTGCCACAAACTCCTCCTTCCTTATGTAAGTTCAAGGGATGACTTCAGAACAGAAGTTACTCTGGGGTGCATAAAATAATGACCTGCATGGGGAAATATGGGAAACCATGATGCAGGAGCAGAAAGGGCATGCAGACTCTGCTTGGTCTTCAGTTTTGCTGAACCTGAAAAAAAAATAGCTCTAAAGACAAGTCTATTTAAAAAAAAAAAACAACCTAGCTTATGAAGATGTCCACCAGCTCCCAACGGATTTAACTGCGGATGAAGTTGTGGGGCCAGGCCGCTGCCAAATGCAGAAGGCTTTGTATGTCAATCTTGTCCTCCTCCTTTCTGGAACCTTCCTGTGTTATTCAGAAAGAGGCTGTGGGATGAACCGAGGCATTCAGAGCTTTAATGCTCTGTAAGTAAGTAAGCCATGTAGTCCAGCAGTTGGAGAAAAGGGGATTTTACGTACATCTAAAGGGGTGCCACACCCCAAACCGCCAATCACTTGGACCTACAAAGTTCACCTGTTGCAGATCCAACTCTTACACTGTGCTGTGAGCTTCCAGTGGCTGCTGGGACAAACAACTGAACATTTGGGGGCTGGAGGCAGCAGCTCATTCTTTGCTGTTCCGGCTATGGGGAGCCAGACATCAGTCTCACTTATGTGAATCAAGCTGTAAGTAGCATGACTGTACTGCTTGGAGCTCTGGGGAAGGCTGCCACAAGCTTCCCCCAGTTTCTGATGGCTCTCTTGCCCTTGGCTAGTGTCATCTGCTGTCCAAGAAGCAGAACATGATTAATAGGTTCCACGGGGCTCTGGTCTAGCCTGGTCTAGCCAGGAATGCCGGAAGTGTTAAAGGCCGTAGAAAAGTGAGGAGGCTTGGGCTCCTGCGCAGGGCAGGCAGCCGAGGTCCTAGGTCTCGTCCTGTAAATGGTCAGCTATGGCAGCAGCGACAGTGACAGCCACAGAGGCAGCAGCACACACGTGCTGCAGGGTTGGCAGCGTGAGCCTGTCCACCTATGCAGGTCTAAGATCTGGCGATGAATGTTTCCCAAGCATTACAGCTCAGTAAAAACAGTCTCAGATGGTCCTCGGTGAAATAACTTGTGTGCTTTACTCCATGTGGACAGGGACTATATAAACATTGAGGAGTGGGGTGGGGTTTAGGGGTAGGCGTTTCCTATTGGCTCTGAGGTCTTACTAATGCTTTATCTGCATGGGGAGGGACAGGTCCTTTTCTTATGTGACTGACTGCCATGGTCCTCTCAGTGAGGTGTCATGGTTACATGTTCCAGAACGGATACGGGAGTGGATAGGAGTGGCTCGACTCCTGTTGATCTCAAGTCCCTGAGATTGGGGGGGGGGGGGGGGGTCTGAGCTCACCCAACCCTCCCAGTTCTTCTGTCTGGTGGTGTGGCCCACTTACCCTTCAGGGCAACGGCCTCAGCACTTTCCTCTCCTCCGAGTCCAGGGCTTCAGGACCAGATGCCTCTTCAGTCAACCTCTACTGTGAAGCTGTGAATGAGATCTCACTCTGCCCACTGAAGTACAGCTTTTCCCTTTGCCAATCTGTGTGGGCTTTTCTCCAGCTCACATGTGTGCTGAGACCGAAATTCCTTGAAAGCAGTTAGTATGATCAGTATTTAGGTCTCGTTGGTCTCTTCAGCTGTCACTGTGCAGACCCCAGTGTAATACACCTGAGTTTGGGGGTGTAAGTGCGGCTCGCCCTTTGATTATATTGGGGCTTCTGTGGCCGTGAGAGGACATTGTGACCACGGCGATTCTTCATAACAAAACCATTTACACTTCAGAGGTTTAGTCCATTGTCATCATGGCAGGACACATGGCAGTGTGCAGGCAGACATGGTGCTGGAGAGGAGCTGAGATTTCTATATCTGCATCCGTAGGCAGCAGGAAGAGAGAGTGACACTGGACCTGGCTTGGGCTTTTGAAACTCAAAGCCCACCCTAGTGACACACTTCCTCCAACAAAGCCACACCTACTCCAAGAAGGCCATATCTCCTAATAGTGCCAGTCCCTATGAGTGGTCTGCATGGGCCTGCAGGATAAGAATCTTGGACTCTGATGCCAGCTCTTCAGTCCACGGTTGTGTAGATGTCTAAATGATCTAGTTACTCATTTAATTGCACGAGTTAATTAACCTGATTCTCACAACAGCTACAATGCAGGAATAACTGTATCTGCATTATACAGATGTGGAGACCTGGGGTGCAAAGCACCTGTGTGGGCTGCTGCTGTGCACAGAGCTAAGACTTAAATGCAGTTTACAGTTGAGGTGCCACTCACACTGCCTTGTTCATCCTGAGTCCGAGGTAACCCTGCCGGGCAGCTGCTACCATCAGCCTCCGCATTTGACAGACAAGCTGAGAGGTGAGCCAAGTCCCCAGGTTGTCAGTTGGTAACGACAAAGCTGGTGCGTACAACCACCATACTTAGCTTGCTTCCTTCTCTCTCTATGTCTTGTCAGAAAGTCAGTGTGGGTACCACCCAGCAGACTGGCCAGCGTCAGCTATGCACCGCAACAAGAGTGTATTTCAGCACAAAATGGAGGGGAGGCAGGACACTTGTAAAGCATCGTGAGTGTGCAGGGCAGGATAAACAAAGCACCAGCATAGCATTTGGGTATTAGATGACCAGGATGAGCTGGCGGGAGTGAGTCTCATCGAGAAGTAAAACACGGTTTGGAGCCCTGTTGCTTTGAAGCTTTGGGTAATGATGAGAAAAGCAAGCAAAAGAAAGTTCGCTGTAACCAGTGCCCTCGCGAGGCCACATGATGAGCAGTTTGGTGTGTGGCACCAGCACGAGTGTGGAACGAGGCTTTATGCCACACTGACACTTCAGCAGAAAGTCACAGGGCACGCTGAGCTTGCAAACCAGCGGCCCCTGCTGGAATCTTGTTAGTGATGAGACCTTGGGTAAGCTGCTTGCTTCCCTGAGGCTCATCAGGAAAACCGGTTGAAGGCCTTAAAATGGAGTCACATGTGCCAAAGCCACCACATATGCCTGGCCCTTACTGAGAGCTCAGAATGAAGCCTGTGTCAAGGCTGAGGTCAAAGCAGATGTCCTCAGTTAAACTAACATCACCATAGTCATTGCCTCTTTGTTATCTGAGAAGCAGACTTTGTTCCCTGGCATTATGGCCATCTGCAGTCGGCTGGGGGATTCACAAACTTGTCCTTGTGGGGGTGGGGCAGTGAGGCTGGAGAACCACTGGAGGCTGGAGGCTCTCTGGGAAGAAGCAAGTGAAAGGCCAGGTAGACATCGTCGTGGACCAGTGCAGGGCTGGGCATCGATGCAGACAGTCCTCTGCCTCTGTGGTGTTGGGGGTGTTAGTCTCTGGCCTTTCTGCCTCCAGCTGCTATACTGCTCATCCTCCCATGGGCCAGAGGAGATGTCTGAGAAGCAGCGGTCTAGAAATGATGCTTTCTTAGAGCCAGCATGAATAAATGTGGGCTAGATATAAATCACCCCCACCCTGTGATGTGATACCTGGCCCCCAGCTGTGGCACTGTTTGGGGAAAGTTGTGGGAAGCAAAGGGGGTCACTGTGGGCAATACTTCAAGGGCTCCACCCCTGCCCTGCCTCCAATTCTTCCCCCCCTTGCTGGCGCTGCCATTTTGGTGTGCTTCTGCCACCAACGGAGGGAGAGCTGTCCTACCATGATGCCCCAAGCCCAAGCAAACCCTTCTTTCTGTGGCACTGCTCCTGTTAGGCACTTCATCCTAGCAAGAGAAAAGTAAGGGACATACTAGGCAAACAGAACCTTTGCCCTTTGCCCTTTGCCCTTTGGCTCTGCCCAATGCAGCTGGACAACCACACAAGTGGTATACACTTCTCCCATGGGTGAGGTACTCTTTCCACACTTGGCAAGGCCAGGTTCAGAGAACTACTATGCCCAGAGCAGTGACCTTTCTGCTCATTTAATAAACACAGACAAGGTTGGGTTGGTGGCTGACACCTAGACACATACACCGCCAGTGACAGGATGCTGAGACCAGAATGTGCCTGGCCTTTGCTGCTTCGTGGGTTCTTCTTGTTTCCGCCCTTTACCCCCTCCCTACCTGTTTCATCTCCTCCCTAACACTAGGTAAGAGAGAAAGGATAGAGGGGGAAGAGGAATTAGGAAAAATCCCTGAACCTAATTTCTTTCTTTTTGTTTCTTCTTTGACCACTAACAAACTGAAAACAACCTCCCCAAATAACCAATGACCATCCACCTTGCCTCTAGGGGCCATCTGAAAAGTTCCCAGAATTCCAAACATCGCACAATCGCAGAAACTACCTACAGCTGGCAAAAACCACATCTCTGCTAGAGCACAAGGCAAATCACAGTCAGCTGCTGCGGACAGTCCGAGGCAGCCCCACATCCCCACACCTGGGATTAAACCGAGAGCATGCTGCTGCATTTCTGTGCTTTTTAAAGGAACCAAAATCCCAGAGTTGTCACTACCCCAGAATCTAAGACTTTCTACCAGGAAGCCCTGTGCCCATCTCTGCTTGGCTCCACACACCAGGTGGCTTTAGGTTGGGCCAGGAGTCCATAGAGATGTCAGCAGATTTTCAGGTGCCAAGGGGGCTGTCCTGGTGCATGTGATGGATCTCAGGCACCAGGGCCCAGGGTCCTAGCTCTGTTGGGGGCACAGAGATCTTTTCACCACAGATCACTAGGGAAAACTCCCCAACAATAAACGCAGAAGCTATGCCAATCATTTAATTAGCTGCAATGTGCCAAGTACTCCAATTTCCTTTGGTGGCTGGCCATTGGCAAATGTGTTCATTCCAACCTAAATAACTAATACTAACTCTCAGATCACTAAGTAAAAATCCTCTCTCTATATGTCCAGGCTACAGAATGGCAATAAAGGGGCTTAAAGAGGCCACAGAGTTTGCAAAGGCCTCATTAAAGGAAGAGACAGAGACTTGACAGATCCTGGGAATAGAGCAGGAGGGTTCAAACCCCAAACTTCCGACCTCTCTCCTCCAGTTCCTGAAGCCTCATGCAACTGGCCAGCTCCAGACTCCTTCCATAGCTGAAGCCAAGAGCGAGCTTTCATAAAGAAGCTGGTCCCTATCACCATGGCAGGAGAAAGCCTGACCCACCTTGACCATGTGCATACTTCTGGCAGTAGAGTGGGTTCCCTATAAGTCGTGCCTGAACACCTATCTCTGTACCCAGGAGCTTGGCACCAATCCTGCAAAGCTCTGGAATACTGACCCAGGGAAGCCAGTGAGAGGCAGCACTATGAAGGCTCGGCACACGGAAATCCTGAGGAATGAACATCTGTGTTTCCCTCCAAGGAACCTGCACACAGCCAGAGCTCTGTGGTCTCCGAAACACATCCTGTGGACCTCTGCCTCCTAAATCAGAGCGTGCCGCTACTTTTTTCCCCTAAGGTCACTATGAGGGATAAATGTCATCGCATGGGTGCATGACGTGAGGCTGCTGGCCACTGCCTCCAGTCTGACCTGTGGGATCAGGTTCTCTGGCCTGGTCGGCTTGTTTCTCTTGCCGTCTCCTCTGCCAATAGCCTCTTTTCCTTTGTGCATCTCAGGCTCTGTCAGCTTAGCCAGGAAGGTAGGTCAGGGGTGCGTGTGAGATTAATAGGGGGCTGCCTGAGGGATGCTGGGGACTTCTCATGGGGAGACATGGTGACATCTTAACCAGGGATGGCTATGCCATTTGCTCACTGTGCCCAGCTGCCTCTGCTGTCTCTGGGTGTGGGCTGCACCATCCTATCCTGTCTGCCTACAGACTTCTAGCCACTGCTTCCTAAACTACTATTTAGAATACAGCTCCTGATCCCCAGGGTTCATTTACATATGCAATAAGACCAATGGCACCAATGGGTGATTGATCACTGCCCTCTAGTGGCAGAAGAGTGCATTTGCACAGTGAAGGAAGACAACTCCATCCTGTTCTCAGGAAAGCACTGGGTTAAGCCCAACCCCCTGGGTCATCTATGGATTCATCCAATGAGACTGCCATGAGTTCTGCAAATCCTAAGGCTTAGGAGGCTGTGCTTCACATAAACGCCTGCAGGTCAGGCAGACCTGGGCTCCCTAGTTAAGGTCAACGGATCTCTCTGCCTTGGATACAGGAGGAATGTGGATGGCTGTGGTGGGAGGTGGTGTTCAGGCCCTGCGTCTGAGGTCAGGCATGCTCAGAGCTGGCTGTGTCCTAACTCTTCAAAGTGAGTAGCAGGCCGAGGTTTGAGAAGGGGTGGGGCCGCCGGCGGGAGGCTGCAGGGAGGGCTTAACTGAGATGTGAGACTTGCCTATGGTCCAGGATCAGGGGTGAGCTCCATCTTGGCAGTGCCAGAGGATCCAAAACCTTGGACTCTGCCCATCTATGCCCCAGGATAGTCCCAGGCCAGAGTGCGGCCATCAGAGAGGAAGTGGCTGCTAACTCCCAGGCAAAGGCTCGAGTACCCTCCTTGGGGGGGGGGGGGGGTTTCAGGGAACACAGCCTTTTACTGTGTTGACGTCTGCCCTCTGTGAGCTGAGGGCCATTCTGTAAGTGGATCTCTGATGCTATGGGAATCCTCCCCTGGTCTCCACACAGTGGTTGGTTAGGACCATCCAGCAATCAATCATAGTAAAAATTTAATATATGCAATTTCCTTACTGCTCATGTCCAATCCATGGGCAAGGGTAGCAGACATGCTACACACTCCTGAAAACTTTCTGTGTGGCCATCGGCAGTGGGACCCAGCACTTCCCAACACACCGGGGCTGTGTACCTCGGTGGTGAGAGAATTGAGCCTCCGAGCACCTTGTTATCTTATGTGCTGAGCAAAGGAGCTTGCCATTGTTTCCGCTCAGATGGGAAAGCAGCAGACTGGTCAAGAAGTCACTAGTAGCACAGGCTGGCCTCTAACACACAGTCCTCCTATCTCAGCCTCCTAGGCACCAGGCTTCTACAAAGTGGCTTGCTCTAGACTGAGCTACTGTGATACTCCATGGCTCCCACCCTCCCCACAGAAACCCTCCCAGGACGGCACAGGGGCCAGCCTTCTTGGCTCTGTCATAGACAAGCGCACAGTTTCCCTGATGGTATGAGTCACCATGGATACAAGCTACACATGAAGAAGCATGGCAGCAAGTGGGGACGTGCTGGCCAAGGCCTCTACTGATGCTCCCATTGCTGGGGACTGTGCCCTACATCGGTGTCACCATTGACGTGGGCATGCACATGCACCCAGGGTTTGCTATCCTAACTCCACAACCAGAATGTGGCAGAAAAAAGGCGGCTTGAAAAAGTCCTCTCTTAACATGTTCTGTGTTGGGGAAGGGGGGTAAGAGAGGAGGAGAGAGGGGAGAGGGAGGGAAGGAGAGATGGAGAGAGGGAGGGAGAGAATGCAGACAGCCATTTTAAGAATAATGTATTTTATTTCAGTAAACAAAATACTGGTTCTTCTAAAAACATATAAAAATCCACACTGTTAATTATTTAAGTTAAAGGTCTAGGCCAGAAGTGTGTCTTCTTCCGTGAAGTCTTTGTTCTCTCTTCTCTGCTGGAGTCCACCCAAGCTGACATTTAAATAGAAAGCTCTAGAAAGGAAGGGAGACCACAGCAGTGAGGCAGGCGCCGGACAGAGTGGCACAGTGCTTTGCAAGCTCAGCACCAACTGCGCTTTGCTTTGAGACTCCAGGGGAGGCCGCTCAACCTGACCTACTAACCGGTGCATTTGGATACCACGGTTTCTTCCTTTAGTGCCGGCTCTGGACTAGCTGCTAGCCTGAGAGACGGGCTAGCTCCTCGGTCAGTTCTACATGGTGGTGTGCCCATCCACACTTGTGGCACTGGTTCAATGAAACCATGGACATAATGGGCGCTGATGAGCTCACACCTGATCTTCCCGCCCTCTTCTCAGCTGACAGGCATCATGACTCTGCCTGCATCATAAACCTTGCCAACACTTCAACTCAGCTGTCTGCCCTCTGCATTTTAACCTGCTAATCACCCTGTCTCCTCCAACCAGCACTGAGGCCAAGAACCTCCTGGTGTTTTTTGGGTTTCCATTTATAAGACAATTTTTGAAAGATTCCACAGTGTTAAGTTCCTCTGCCAGGAAAGTCTCTGCGGACCAGCAAGGGGCAGCAGGCTTGGACGAGTGGCATACAGCAGTGCTTCTATGGTCTCGTTACTGTACCCTTTGGAGGTGGCACAGCTGGGGACTGAGTAGAATGGTTAGTTCCCAGATCTGTTCTCTACTGGCCCTTCAGCCTGATGTCACCTTGGGGAGTTGTCAGGAGGGCTGAGGCATGACAATGCTCAGGGAAACATTAGCTCCAGTCTTGCTGTCACCAAGGAGCCTGCGTTACTCGACAGCCCGAGGGAACGCCTGCTTTCAGAAGCATGGCATCAGGTGGGCAGTGCTGTGACGCCAGAGGCAGTTCCTGCAGCGACCTGGAGCTGAGCAGATTATATAAGAATCACCGGTTGGATTTTCAAAGGCCTGGCTGCCCAGACTGAACAGTGGACACACTGCCCTTTCCTGAGCCTGGAGCCTCGGAAGCTATGCTCGTAGCAAGCAACACCGGAATCCATGCAGCTGTGTATAGAAATTCTGATGTTCAGCTGGATTCTCGAACTAGAATCTAGAATTCTTGCTCACCATATTTGAATCCTGATACCAAGAGAGGCTCGGAGTTCAGCTTGATACGTGAAGAGACAGTCTTCACACATGAAAGTAAATAATCAGGTCTATCTGTGGCAAGACCTTAGGAATAACTCCCAGGATCCTTGAGTCCTGACTTCCCCATGCATGCTCCAGAGCACTCCACCCCACCCGACGCACACAGAAGGCGCCAGCTACAGTAATACACAGGCCCCATGCCTGGGAAGGAGCTGTCAGGAAGGACTGGCTAGGAACACAGGGGCATCAGAGTCTCCGCGATCCAGAAATGCCACGGGAGCACAGGGAGGGGACTGGAGAAGTTGGCAGGCGAGGTTTGACCAGACAAGGAACAGACTGGGAAGGGATTATTTGCCAACAGGGAGTCAGACATCATCCTGAAGATGACAGGGTTCCTTAATTTGACCTGTGTCTCCATCTCCTCCTCTGTGCATGTCTTAGTACTTTTCTGGCCTGCAGCTGGAGTCAGGGTCCAGAGTGCCCCCTCCCACTAAGAAGCACAACAGGTTCAGAGCAGAGGACTGATATTCTAAATGGTCAGGAGCAAGGCCGAGGCTCTGGCTTTGCACCCTGGCTGTAGTGCCCACGCGCCCTCTTGCAGTGTTTTAGACTAAGAAGCGGAGCTCTCAGGCCGCCACATCCTTGGCTGGGCACTGAAGCCCTCTGCACAGGTTTTGTTGCAAAGCCCAGTCAGTACCTCTATTGTCTCCTCAGTTCTCCTTCTTCTCCGCCTGCTTCTTCCTCTCGGCCTGCAGCTTTCCTTCCAGGCTTCTCCTTTGGAACATTTTCACTCCCGCAAAGGCCAGGCAAAGGAGCAGGGTTTTTGCTGCCAGGATGTATAGCAGCAGCGGCACGTGTTCAAGAACCTCAGGGGAGAAAGACACAGGCGATTGCTCTAGCAGTGCAGTGGGGCCTGCATTCCTTCCTTCTGCAAATGTTCCTGGGCATCTACAGTGCTCAAGCTGAGGCTAGATTCCTGCACCACACTGGTGTCCTAGTTAGCTTAACTGACAACTTGACACAATCTGTAGCCATCTGAGAGGAAGGTCTAGATTGGAGGATGTCAGGAGCCATCTAGGGTAGGTCAGGGCTAGCTGGTGGCCTTCCTGAGGTGGCCCACCAGTTTTGCATGGTCTGCTATGGGTGAGTTCAAGGCAAGGTCCCAAAGAGACTTCACCTCAGGATTGCTTCTTGCAGCTGATATGCCTTTCCTGACATTAAATTAATATAATGATCCCTGAGCATTAGCCCACATTATTGACCAGATTTTATGCAGATTAACATAAGGATAAACTTTCATGAATTAATGCTGTTTAGATGAATTAATGATTCTATAGACTTCTTGATTTGATTCAAACTTTAGGAAGTTTTAAAAGATGGTCTTAGTTGCTTTGCTAGAAAGCTGTAACAAAGTTAGAATCAAGAATAGAATGTGTCCACCCCTCATAATAGCAACTAAAGGATGCATAACAAGAAATACAATGAGCTTTCATACTCACACTAAAAAGAGAAATAGACTTGGGACAGGTTTATGTGTAAGGAAAAACATTTTGATCCAAGGATAAAGCCACAGCTGAGCACTATAAGGCAAGGCCATGAAAAAACTGTTGCTTTGAACTTATAACGAGCATATAGAATGAAACACCGCTTTGAACATAATATCAACATCCTTCTGTAACTCCCATTTTATGTAACATTTTATCTCTGAGGTAATTTTCTAAAGAACCTTTTGTCTAAGAAAGTATAAAAAGACCAGAGAAAAGAAATAATTGGTTGGTTGAATGATTTGGCTTGGGGAGCTCAGCCCTATCCACCCACCCACCCACCCACCCATTCATCCATCCAAATGTATATGTCTGTTTGTCTATATGTACATGCGTAGGTATATGTATGTATGTAAGCATGCATGAATACTTGTTGCTTGTGACAGATGGTCAGGCCTGGCCAGTGTGTGTGTGTGTGTGTGTGTGTGTGTGTGTGTGTGTGTGTGTATGTCTGCGCATATTTGCCTGTATAAAGCATCTTAATTCTTTTCCTTTCCTTCCTCTCTAGTTCATAAAGAGTTAATCAGCCTAGCCAGAGAGGCTTCTGGCTGCCTGGACAGAGAAGGGAGCGATAGCAATAAATTTTTTACTAAATCTCCCACTGCTAGGCAACAGCTATTAATCGCCCAAGCCGGCATTTTTTAACCACAGAATGTTTTTAGGATTTTTCAGAAGTTCTCAGCAACCATCCAGGATAGTTAGAGAGCTAGAAGGCCAGAGACCACCAGTCTTTTTTTTTTTTTTTTTTTTGGTTTTTTGAGACAGGGTTTCTCTGTGTAGCCCTGGCTGTCCTGTAACTCACTCTGTAGACCAGGCTGGCCTCAAACTCAGAAATCCACCTGCCTCTGCCTCCTAAGTGCTGGGATTAAAGGCCTGCACCACCACTGCCCGGCTGAGACCACCAGTCTTTAAAGCTACGTTCACGTCCAACGCTGTGTTCCACTTCAAACCAGTCCAGGCTGGGCTGGCTCTCAGCAGGAGGAGCTGCCCTTTCCCCTGATGCTGCTGCTACTCATACATAGCCAGTGGGTATGCAGACAGCCAACACCTGAGTATGCAGACAGCCAGTGGGCTATGCTCTGGCTGCCCCCCAACCTTGGTTCCAACAGCTAAATCTCTTTCATTCATTTCCCAATCAGTTCAACTTGTCCTTAGTGCTCCTGTGGGTAATTTATGACTTTTTAAAAAGGTGGTTTCCATGAAAACTGAGCTGAATTCTTTGAGAGGATCAAGTGTGGCTAGAAACAAACCCAATGCTCTTGGCAAGACAGCTGGACAAGACTATGGATGAGGACCACAAAAACTAGACCACCTCAGGCTTGTGCATCGAAGTTATAAACAGACACGTGGAGGCCACAGTCTGAGAGCAAGTGCAGCGTGGTCGGATGCTAATGAAGGCATCTTCCAGGACATGCGACAGACTTGTGTCCTCATGCAGCAGAGAGTGGGCTAGGCAGCTCTTTGGGGTCTGTTTTGTAAGGGCACTCAATGCTTTATTGACTTTTGTCACTGTGATAAAGCACCCTGACGAGCAGATTTAGGAAGGAATAGCTTATTTTAGTTCCCACAACTGAGGCTGGCCACCACAGGCACTGGTCCCATGCGTGAGGGCGCTACACAGGCAGAGGCTCTACCTCTAAATACCATCATACCCGCCTCAGAAGTGCTACAAACAGATTTGAGAGGCACAAACATTCACCTATTACATCTGCTTCAAAGATACAAAAGCGAAGACTGTTAGGTGAAGCTTTAAAGGCCTGGTTTTTACAGAAAAGTGAGACAGTCTGAAGTTAGGGGAATACTCAAAGAAAGGCCTGGCCTTCCTCCAGCAGTCTGGAGAACAAAAATAAGTTCACAAGTTTTAAATGTGTGACACATTAAATGTGATTATCAAGGCCTGAGTGTGAGTGGGGGTTTATGGGGAGGAAGTTCACAGGAGTGGAAAGAGATGAGAGCCAGGAATGAAGACCAGCAGATGTGTTATATGGATTAGGAGACTGTTGGAGAACAGATTCAATTAATTAAAAAATATCACTCTACTGCTACAGAGTATCTGCTCTACTGATACAGAGTATCTACTGTTGCTCTTACCACCTGCTTTTACAATCTTGAATGCTATAGTGTGTTAAAGGCTTGGCCCCCTGGTGGTGCTACCATGAAGTGCAGTGAACCTTCAGAGAGTGGGGCCTTAAAGGAGGTTCTCAGGTCACTGGAATTATGACCACAGAGGTTTAAGGGACTCTGATCTGTTCTTCCACTTTGCTTAATGGGTCGCAAAGTGAGAAGTCTTACCTACTTCCTTTCTCCACCAAAGCCGCCTGTCACCCCCACCACACATCCACAGCAAGGCTGGAATTTCTAGACCCCATGAGCTCAGGTGTTCCACTAGTGTGACAGATATATTGGAAAGACAAAAACAAAGCAAGCAAACAAAACCAAAACTATACTTTTAAAACTCTTCTCACCTTCCAGTTCATGGCAGGCCAGCTGTGAGCTCACTTCTGGTTGATGTAACCGGTACACAGCATGAGAGGCAGCTGGGAGGTTGGGGCCAAGGAGCTGGGAGTCCTGATCTGGGGAAAGAGAGACAGAGAAACAGGTCAATGCAGAGCTTCCAGGGCAGAGCACATTAGGAAGCCATGTCTCTGATAGAGGCCTGTGAACAGAGAGCAAGCAGAGGTGGGTCAGGGGTTCTGCACAGGTGACCCTGTTCCTTGTGGCTCTTTGTAATTCCCTGCACAGCGCTGCTCCTGAGGCATCTGTTTCCAACCGACTCCTCTGTGCACTTAAAGCCCACACTCATAAATGGTCCCACCCATCTCCTGATGTGAAGACAAGCTAGTTTGGGGATGAAGGATCTTCTGAACACTAACTGTGCTCATCCTGGCTTAAAAAAACAAAACAACAACTATGTGGAGGGAAAGAATGACAGAAAAAACACCACCACCACCACCAAAAATACCTGTGCTGAGAAAATGACTAACTTATACATAAAATTCCTTCTAAAAAGTAGAGGAGATCTAGAGCAAGGGACAGTGCAGAGTCAGCCAGAGAACAGACACTCTCCACGGTCTTGTGTCTCATTAGCTATGACACCTGCCTCCACAGTCAGGACACCCTGTGATCTGGATAAAGCATCTGCACACTCCACTGTAAACAGGTGGGCCCTGCTATTTCTGAAACTTGACTTTATAGGAAGTTATTCACAGCTTGGCTCTACTGTGCCGTCTGTGCTAATGTGCTTATATGAGTCTCCATTTTATTCCCTTTACTTTAAAAGGGGAAAGAACTAAGACGTAAGTACTACACTCGGGCTCCTCCGGTGTGTGATGGGAATCTGAACCCACCCAGGACCAGAGGTCTCTGTTCCAAATGGGCATCTCCAGGTTCTTGTTATTGCATTTTAAAAATTGAAGGTGGACACAGATCGAAAAGTGACAAGGAATTTTGTTCAGAAGCACAGATGGGTACAGGCCAGGTACTCTACAAGAGGCCAACAGGCTACCTGAGCTGGAGTGGACAAGCCTATGGCTTCCTTTTGTGGGAGCTAGGACTGCTAACAGTGGGGCGCTTTTTAGTTCTAATCGATATGGGTTATGTAAGCTTTAGTTCACATCCTTTCCCACAATGCATTTCATGTTAATCCTCTCTGCTCTCAATTATGCATAGCCAAAAGAGGGCAAGTGGAGATTTTTCCCCCTAAATGTTAATTTTAAGGTCATTTTAATGTTCATCGTTTGCCTTATTGTGCATGCACCCAAAACCAGTATATATTGGATCTAGCCATGATCTCTAGTTTCAGGGTTTGTTTGGTCACCAAAAGGACTTACTGAGGGTCCTTGCTAAGGAGCTATAGTTTGGAGTGTCTGTAAGCCTCTGTTTAAAGAGAGGTGTGCATGGAGCTCTATATGGGAGTGGGGAGCTCCCTGGGAGAGCATCCTGTATAGCTCAACTCCAGCAGACCCCCAGGGTTCCCTTCCCCTTGCCTGTCTTACATCCAGTCAGTCAGGTCTGGGAGCTTCAGCCTCAGCAAGTCACCTGGATACAGATGGAGAGCTTCGAAATCACTTTCCCTCACATAAACTTAAGAATAGAATTTTAAAAGCAACGGGAAATGTCATACATCTTATAGAATGGGTTTCCTTAAGTAAACCTCATGGGAGACAGTGTAGAAAAACATTTCCAGTTGTAAAAGTATCTAATATATAAAATTCAGACCTCCATCTATTCAAGGTTACAGAACTTTAGAAACCAACTAACTATTGGCACAAGATAACCAAGTTTTGCCTTTGACTTGTGCAAAGTCAGATAAACCAAGAAGCATATCATTCAAAGCCCTATTTAAATGCAATAGCGGTGGCTGAAGGTGCCCGATACCTGCAAGTGTTTATCTTTAAATAGCAGCAGATTCCGACCTACACTGGAAAATGAGTTCTTTGCATGTTATAACCTGCTGCTGGAATTTATGCTTTGAATGTCTGGTAATCTTAGGGATTAGCTGTGCTGTATATTAAAACAAAATATTCTACATTCTTTTCCATTCTGTTTTTATAATTCTTTCTTAATTGAGTTGTATACATATTTTATGGTAGATGATTTAATTGTTTCCCACAAATCACCTATGTGATATGCACAGGATATCGACTCCCAAGGTCAAGGGAAACAAGTGGGCCCAAGACGCTTACAAGAGGAAATAAATGAAAGAAAATACCTAGGGACCTGGAGGTCTAGCAAACCTATTACGATTAGCAGCAATGTGACCTTGGCTCCTCAAAGCTTCCTTCATCAGTAAATTCTCCTTCAGTTGGCCAGTAATCACTAAGAAGCAAGAGTAACACACAGAAAGCATTATTGTCTTGATAATGCCTCTCCTTTGCTAATGGTCCTGCCATATAACACACAGCAATGGGGCAGGATGCAGTCAGTACAAGACACCAGGCATGGGATAAAAAATAAGGGCAAGGAGAAGGAGGCTCGGCCTCTACTCCAGGCAGCAGTAAGGGCTGTAATGACCTGGGAACACCATTGGCCTCCTAAGCCAAAGCACTCTTGGAATATCAGGGTTCAAAGAGGAAGTCTCCCTCTCTGGAATTCACAACTCTGCTTTTCTGATGTCACAGAACCTGATGCCAAAAAAGACTGGCAACTAGAGGGTTAAAAGGTAAGATCTCTAAGGGCACAGGGGCTGTGGGTGAGACTTAGGCCATGGTGGTGTGAGCCTGTAATCCTAGCACTTGGGAGGTGGAGGTCAAGGGATCAGAGTTTAAGGTCATCCAAGGTTACAGAGAAAGACTGAGTTCGAAGCCAATCTCAGATGCACAGGATCCTGCCAAAGAAGGAGAAAGAGAAAAAAAAAAAAAAAAAAAAAAAAAAAAAAAGAGGAGAAGGAGGAAGAAAAGCAAAGGGAAATCTGTAGTAGTAAGGAGTGGGTAGGATGAGCAGAAGAGAGCAAACGCCCAGATCAGCCCCATTCATTTTCACCCACTGCTTTAAACTACACGCACCAAAGTAGACGTTTTCAGGGCAGCTTGCAAGCTCTCTGCAAACGGGATGATCGAGAAAGCTAAACATAGCAGTGAGCGTCTGCTCTGATATCACGGACTCCTGGTGCCATTCAGAAACAAGCAGCAGCTGGCAGCAGAAGATGAGCCAAAGCCACCAGGGAGAGGATAGCTGTAGGCCATTAAAATATAAGAAACACAGGGTTAACCCTTAGCGACAGCAAAAGACCTTTGATAATAAAACTCCTAGTAGTTTTGATCTTTATTGCAAAGTATCTTGCCAGGTTTTATTCTAGAAACAAAGAAGATATTCACTCACTTTGATTACATCAATTAAAACGACATGGACAATATTCTGCTCACAAGCTCCCTGTGCTCCTTGGCAGACCTAACAAAGTCGAGGGTGCACCTATCTCAGCATATAACCCACTCACCCCAGCCACTCATCATCTGAGCAGCTTGTGTGAACTGTCTGAACGCCCAGTCTCTACCCCTTTCACTCCAATTCTTCAGCCAACTATTTAAAGTATCGGTAGGTTTAGGTCGCCCATGACTCCTGGACCTCTCTCAGCCTGCTCAGCACAGGCCTTGGTTTTCAAGAAATCCAGACCTACCTTATCCAGGTGGCCAGACTCCAAATTTCAAAGCTTTGGAGAGCCTGTGAGTTATGGTGCACCTCCCAGTTACTAGCTGGAACGGCACATTTCATTTGAGCAACTTTGGCGCCTGTGCAATCTGGGGCACCACAGGATCAAACGGGGCTCTGTTATCCCTGGGTACTTGGGAGTGCCCAGCCAGGTTCTCATCCCCAATGCACTCGCTCCACTAAGGAGAGAAGTAGAAGGCCGGGAGTTATTAATGCTTCCTCCCTGTGACCCCAAAACAAAGCGACCAGACTATTAGGGTCCTCATGCGCTGTGTGGCCGTGGCCAGCATATGTCCTGGGAGAAGCACGAACGCGAGGTGACCGAGGGATCCCAGCGCCCCAAAGACTCAATCACACACACTTACAACTCAAGGCGGCGGGCCTCCTCGCTTGGTGCTCACAAACCACGACTCCCACAATCCTGTTGTGAAAACTACATGCCCCGAAATGCACCGCTCGGAGCGGAAGCGCCGTCGTGAAGGGCACCGCTTGATACGCAGACGCAGTGGTTCTAGGGTGCCAGCAGATGCGCCGGGGTCAAGGAGCGCGTTGTTCCAAACGCAGACGCTATGGACGTCAGGCCAGTTGCCCAGGGATCTGAGGCTATTACAGAAATCCAAATAGGACCCTTGAGGGTAATCCGCAGCGGGTCGGGTGCGGCCTGGGGCCCTTTGTTTTTGTCCTCTGGATGTTGACGCTAGTTCTATACAGCTGAAGACAATAGGTCCCGTGTTTTGTTTTGTTTTTCAGGCTTTGCATTCCTCCACCGGGACAACAAGAATGCATCCTGGTTGGGATAACTGAAGATGCCCTAGCATTAGGTTCCTAGTTTCATTTCTAACCAGTGAATCCCAAAAGCATGCCGCAGGGTGGGGAGGCGCAGACAGGGCAGCCCTGTACAAGGCTATGGAGAGGGAAAGTTCTCACTGAGCTCTCCACCTCAACTCTCTCTTCTGTGGAGGGGGGACCTGATGCCCGGTGCTGACACTAATTGCGGGGTGGATACTTGAACTCAAGAAAGCTAGCTTCGGATCTCCTTATGCCTCTTTGTAGAGATGAAGAAGAAAATGTTAGCGTGCAGAGGGTATCACAGACCTGGTTGTGCCAACAAGAGAATGGCACTTTGAGACTATCGTTTAATTAATTCTACGAGGCCTATAAAGGCCTCGTGAATATACCATTTCACAAAGGAGGAAACGGAAACGCAAAGAATGTTGCTGTTTTCCCCCCAGAGGTTTAGGCCAGCACATGCCAGACCTGGGGCTCACCGTAGGTTGTAAGACTAGAATCAGATCAGCCCCTATCACCTGTTCCTTCTGAGATAGCTTCGAATCTGAACTTTAAGACAGAAATATTACTCGGGTGTGTGGAACCAGCAGGCTAAGCAGAAAGACTCTAAAGGAGACATGGATAGGAAAAACCAGCTGTTTGACTTGGCGGTTTCATTTGGAAAGCCTCACTGGAGGGGGAAGCTGGGGTAGACGGATCAGCAACAGAACACCTGCCCAGTGTGTTAGTTACAATGCTTGACAGAAGCAGCTTAGGGGAGCAAGGGCTTGTCTAGGCTAGCTGAGTAGAGTCCACAGCCGGGAAGAGAGTGCTGGAGGCTTGCACTCGCTCGGACTTCTCCTTTAAGACCCCAGCCCAGGGAATGGTGGTGTCCATTTAGAGTATGTTCCCCCCTCCCCCCCCTCCCCCGCCTCATTTAACCCAATCTCTATAGTTCCCCACAGACATTCCCAGAGGCTTGTCTGTTACCTGAGTCTAGATCCTGTGAAGTTGACCATATTAACTACCACATAAAGATGTAGCATTTCTGTTTCCCCTAAATAACATTGACTAATTAATGCCCATGTTTTAATTATATTTTCCAGTGATGGTGATAAAGTATGCTTAGTGGAAGCCTGGATTTAACCACCAATATGTTTTCTTGGGTAACAGATAAGCCCAGTGGAAGTTTATGAACAATGGGAAAGGGGTTGTGTTCTGTATTGTGTTCTGAGGGAGAAACAAAGCTCCCATATATAACTTAGACCTGCAAGGGGCATGCGCAGCAGAGTCTTAATGTTTGCATTTCAAAGAGAGATTTCTAGATGCTAGAAGAATTATTCTTGCAGGGTCTCATTGTTTGCATTTCTGAGAGACATTTTTTAGATGGAAGAAGAATTATCCTCAGAGGGAAAGAGAAAGGATTTGTAATTGCAAGCTTTCTCACTGCTATATGAGAGAGTTCGGAAGCCTGTCTGCCTACTTTGGCTGGATTGTATAGTCAGTTCCCCTGGTCATGGTTCATCTTTCTCAGCAGGGACTTTAAGGGGCTGGATAACCACTTGAGTTGTTAGGAGAAGAAAAATAAAAAAATTATATATATATATATGTTTGTTCAAGTCTCCTAGGATCTGAAGATCAGTGAAATAATTTGTACCAAGGGTATACGATATTTACTGGCCAAAGTTGGGGCCTAGTCAGGCAGGAGGCTCAGGGAACCTTGACTTGATTAAAAAGAAAAGTCATTACCAGGGTAGAAAGGCTGGCTGGATACAGCCCCAGGCTAGGATCTCTGGGTCTGGGCTATCTAGGTTGGCCATGTTGGTGTGCCACAAAATTTCTGGTCTGAGGAAGGAAGCACATCTGCTCTTGGAATATGACTGATTTACTCTACCATGACTTCCTTTCTCTGGTAGCACAAATGCAAACATGTTGTGGGAAGCAGATGTTTTATATACATTGTATCTCCTTCTATACAGAGATAAACATTGTAGCTGGCTTTATGCTGTGTGGCCAGCAAACCTCAGTTAAAACTTGAGATGAGAGGGAAGCGTGGCCTTTTGTGGAGGGAGCTTTGCTCTCACTGGGCTGCATCGACTGCCAGGGCACACACTGTTATGATGAGGTTGTGTCTGGTATCTGGTCATCCTCTTTCTGCCATATCTTAAAGCCGTATGATATCTTCACCAGGAACCTCAGATGCTGGTGTCTATGCTCTCAGTCTTCCCAGACCCCAGAACCACGGACTCAGAATAACCTCTACGAACCACCCAGTTAGGCACTGTCTTATGGGAACAGAAACCGTCTCCTTTGAGTCTTGTCTTTGTACTCTGAGGCTGGAGGTCCCACTCACAATGGCTGTGTCCTGGCCATGGCAGAGTAAAGACATGGGGTATGGAACACATGATGCTAAGGACCAACATGTCTCTCATTTGCCCTGGATGTCCTACCTGCAGTTATTATGTCCTCATCCTCATGTCTCTGATCCAGCAGTGTCCATTTCCTGTTGAGCTCTGTTAAGACTTGTCACAGTGGAGTGCACAGCTGACCCCCCCACCTTGAGTGAGCTCTTCCGCCTCCCCACGCCCCATCCCTAACCCCCAGAAGCTCCTTCTCCTCTCACTCCTAGGTCCCAGGGCCAGTAACCCAAGTAGATAAACGTCATGAAGTTGAATTAATGAAGAAAAATCTAATCTCGAGAGATTGCAGTCTTCTCATCTGTAGGTGAAGTGGTACAGGGTGACCTCCAAGGTGCCCTTCAGCTCTGGCACGATGACACGATGACACGATGACGACATGTACTCCGTCGTGTAAAATACTCATTTTATTATTCTTTTTAAAGGACAGGTTATGTTGTATTACACACATAGCATGGTGTTTTGAAGAGTGTAAGCATTGTGGAATGGCTATCAGCTTGTGTAGTTACTGCTTTGTGGTAAGGATACTTACTCCCCGCTCAGGTAGTTGTTTAGAACAAAGGCAGTTGAATGGCTTGGAACCTCAGCTAGCCCCTCCTGCCTCAGTCTCCTGAGGGTTGGGTTATGGGTGTGCATTCCCAGTCCATTAATTTGTAGCCTTAGACCAACATCTCTCCAGCACCCCCACTGTGGTGCAAAGGAATTAGCAGCCGCTGTCTAGCTTGCATCAAACATCTAGTGGGGGATTCTGTAGCGTCTGTCCTGACACACTCAGGTGAAGATAAGCTGTGAACGGATCTAAGATTTAGTAAAGACTGTGATGCTTAGGAAGAAAGGCTGTACTTTTTCAAGCCAGAGAGCTTTTAAAGGTCAGGTCTCTGTAAAAAGTTCAACCCATTTGCTTGCACTGGGAACTCTTGAAGATTTGATGCTTCTGGTGTGGGTTATTTGTCCTTTCAGTGTTTGTTCTGTCCAGACGTCCAAATCAGTTAAAAACCAGAGAAGCTGGGAATGCAAAATAACCCCATGCTTCTGTCCACTGATCACCTCAGACTCACTGCCCAGACATCGGTAAGTAAATGCTCTCCTGTCAGTTCAGCAAACCCGAGATAGATTTAAACCCCAGCTTCTGAACATGTTTGACTTACTCATAAACTGAATTTGCTACATCCAAACTAATATTTCATGAGAAAGGAGGTTGAAAGATTTGTAAATCTCTCTCTATTCCCACCGCCCTGCCCAGGCCCACTGCTCCAGGTTTGCCTTTGTTCTCATGATTGGCCAGCCTGGTCTACAGAGTGAGTTCCAGGACAGCCAGTGCTACACAGAGAAACCCTGTCTCAAAACAACAACAACAACAAAAAGACAAAAAAAAAAAAAAAAAAAAAAGAAAGAAAGAAAGAAAGAGCGAAAGAGAGAAAGAAAGAAATTGATTTAAATGACATTCACATTGCTAGCAAGTAAAAAAAAGAGAACCTCAGCATAAAGTATCACCCCAACAGGCTCGCCTAAACCACTGAGAAAGAAACGTCACCTTTGGCAACTGGCCAGCCAGGTTGCACAGACAGAAGAACTAGCTTTCTTTTGAGCAAGGACAAGTGGGGCTCTGGAGGCAGCAGAAACACCTCATTCTAGCTAGATGGACCCCCATTCTTTATCAGGGCGACACCGTGAATCCCGTCGCCCCCATGTTCTCATGGATGGTGACCTTGGAGTCTTCCAGATGCAGGATCTGACTCCGGTACTTCTCCTGCCAATCCTCCACGATGTACTGGTGGTACGGGTCCTGGGAGTGCTCCCGCCGCTTCGACTTCACCGTGCTCACCAGGATGGCCACCACAATGAAAGAGAACATACCGATCATTACCATGAGGTACAGGATGACGTAGTAGAAGTTCTCCGCATCCACTCTGGCCTGCAGTGCCTGCTCCTCGGCCGTTGTGTTCTTCCTCCAGTCGTCCATATAAGTAATAAAAATCTTTTTGAAGATATCCTCCAGTGTCTGGGTCAAGTTGGCCGGTGTGGTCATGCTTCCCCTTGCTGTAATTAAATGGGAATAGAGATGAGCAAGGTGAAGGCTCTTCCTCCATGGAGGTAGGGGTTGAGAGCCGGTGGAGAGAACGCAGTCTCTAAGCCAGGCCAGTGATGGATTGAATTCAAACTTGGGTAGTCTTTAAATCAAACACAGTCATTTTTATTCATTTTTGAATGTACTGTTACAGTAAAATATAATAGAAGACGTAACACTATACAAAGGCATTTATACATAATATATATGCACAAATTAAAATGGAGAAAGATAGAAGGAAGTAGACCAAAAAGTGTACATATATACGGACGCTTAGAGAAGCATGTATTTTTGCTTTTCTTAGTGTCTTTCTTGAATGTTGAATTCTTATCAATCATCTTGCATTTGTTTGGGCTGAAAAACATGGGTGACCTCTCAGCCACTAACAAATGCATTCATGTGTGTGCATGTGGCATGCTTGCTGTTCAAAGAAGCAGTGGCACTTTGCTTTTACAAACTGTGGGGACTTACATGCAGCAATGAGGCAAAAGATTGCAAAGATAGATTTTTAAAAATATGTCCTATGACTTATCAGGTGGCCCAAGATAGCTGTATACGCAGCCTCAGAGCATAAAGGTACTTAAGACACTAAGGAATTATGAGGTACTGTGTGTGTGCCTGTGTCTGTGTGTCTGCATATGAGTCTGTGTGTGGTATGTGTGATGTAAGTGTGTGTGTGGTGTGTGTGTGTTTTGTGTGTGTGCAATGAGTGTGTGTATATGTGGTATGTGTGTAGTGAGTGTGTGTGTGTGGTATGTGTATGGTATGTGTGTATGTACATTTGTTGCAATTTATGAGGTTTTTCTTTGTAACTACTTGATTACACAGTTCTGGGGTGTGAGCTTTGTCCATGACATTTGTCACAATGCCAAAAGGTTGACTGTGACTGGTAGACAAACTTTACACACACACACACACACACACACACACACACACACACACACACACACACACACACACACACACCAGAAAAGAGTATTTTACATAATAATGCCAAAAAATAAACTGAACTTTCTTCACAGTCAAATCTGTCTCTCATTTTCATCCCCACGGCCTCTGTGCAGCCACCGCCATCTCTGAAGAACTGTGTGGTCCTCCTGGAAACATCTCTTTAGGGTTCGAGTGCCCTTCTCTCCCTGCACAAGGACGCCCTCTCTGTAAGAGGGAGGTAGGACTATGCCATCACCTTATATTACAGGACACAGGACTTTCCTGCTGTTCTTAAAATAACCTCCTAATTCCTCAACATGATTTCCATGGCCTGGCCTGAGTTCCCACCTGACCCACTCCTGCGCTAGTCCCTTATAACACGAGGGATACAGCTTATGTGCATTATAATATCGGGGATACAGCTTATGTGCATTATAACATGAGGGATACAGCTTATGTGCATTATAACATGAGGGATACAGCTTATGTGCATTATAACATGAGGGATACAGCTTATGTGCATTATAACATGAGGGATACAGCTTATGTGCATTATAACATGAGGGATACAGCTTATGTGCATTATAA
>CM052713.1:76448500-76471964 GCA_028551405.1 Uromys caudimaculatus | reverse complement strand
TGCATTATAATATCGGGGATATAACTTATGTGCATTATAATATCGGGGATATAACTTATGTGTATTATAATATCGGGGATATAACTTATGTGCATTATAACATGAGGGATACAGCTTATGTGCATTATAACAGGGATACAGCTTATGTGCATTATAACATGAGGGATACAGCTTATGTGCATTATAACATGAGGGATACAGCTTATGTGCATTATAACATGAGGGATACAGCTTATGTGCATTATAACATGAGGGATATAGCTTATGTGCATTATTACATGAGGGATACAGCTTATGTGCATTATAATATCGGGTATATAACTTATGTGCATTATAATATCGGGGATATAACTTATGTGCATTATAATATCGGGGATACAGCTTATGTGCATTATAACATGAGGGATACAGCTTATGTGCATTATAACATGAGGGATACAGCTTATGTGCATTATAACATCGGGGATATAACTTATGTGCATCCAGTTAGCCACGCCCACTTCCTTTCCTCCCAGCCATTTCTTGTCTGAGAACATCTCAGTCTCACCCTACTAGACTATTTCCATCTCTCCCGCCACACTCCCTTTGCCCCAGCACATGAGCTACCTTGAACACGTGGCAGCCCTCTCCTTCACGGACAGCCTGTGTCAGGCATCTTCATCTGCAGAAGACCGCCCAGAAATGCCCGGAAATTCTCCCATAAAACACACCCTCCCATTGCTATCATGGAGAAGCCTAGTCCCAGTATATATTTTACATCTGACTTTTTAAAGAAGACATATTTATTTAAAGTTTATGTGTGTGGGTGTTTTTTTGCATGTATGTACACATACCATGTGCATCATGGTTCCTCAGAAGGCCAGGAGAAGGTGTTATAGTCCTTGGACGTGGAGTTATAGATGTTTGCGAGCCACCATGTGTGTTCTGGGAACTGGATTCTGGTCCTCTGTAAGTGAATCCCTGCCTCACCACTGAGCCGTTGCTCCTGCCCCTCATCTGACATGCCACTCAAAGCCCGGTAGGCTAAAGAGAAACTTAGGAAACATGGGATTGGTCCCAGGTACACACCAGCACAGTTTCCCAGCGGTGTGGCAGAGAGATGCATTGTTACCTTAAATAATGATGTTTGCTCTGAAGGAGTATAGCCAAAATTATTTTTCTCCATGAAGTTTATGTATTCATAAAGGAAGCTCTAAGTTCACTTTCAGGGGACCCCTAGGCTCCCCACCATCCACAGGTATCTTAAGGAGAGAGACTTCAGCAATGCACTCCACTGGAGCCACTTGGGCCTGCTTCCTGGTGTGGACACAGTGGGCAGCCCCCGAGGGCTGAGTGGCTTATACTACCCATTGTTTGCTCAGCTCTTCACTGCTAAGCAGATCATGAGGACCTTTTTGTTCAGATTTAATCACAGGCTTGAAAGGGCCCATGGGGATTAAATAAATGCCTGAATGCCGCCCTCTGCCCTGGCTGAGGCAGTCTAAGAGGCTGAGGAGTCTGAGGGGCTCACTGTTTGCATACCAGGGCATGGGATGGGGCCTGGCTGGGAAGTCTAGCATTTCATGGCCACAGAAGAATTCAAGGTACTGTGTGAGAGTAATTTTATTGCTAGAGACTATGTTAAAATATATTCAAATGCTAAGCAGGATGCACTATGAGAGGAAAAGGAAGATTGGGGTGAAAGGCAGTCAGGGAGACAGATAGAGAGGTGTAAGGGAGGACTAACCACAGTTAAAAATGCAGGACAATGGCACACTTTGTACACCAGCTTCCAGTAGTGAAGTAAGCCAGGGAAGACAAAGGTTCAGTGGGAAAATGCTAACTGCCAAGTCTGGGGGCCTAGGTCTGGACCAGAGGCACCTGCATGCGTATGGAAGCCCTGTGCTCCTGTGGAGAGATGGCGGGCAGGTCCAAGAGGGTCCTGGGAAGCTAACATGCTAATTTTCCTGAACACAGCAGCACACCTGGGAGTGGAAGGTGAGGACCGACCCCCGGGGCTGCCCTCTGACCTGCCCATATGCATCTCGGTCTGTCTGGGCCTGCAGTCACACCACACACGCATAAGCACACACACACATGCACAACCAGACTCATACACACACAAATTTAAAAAATTAAAAATCTGCCAAGTGTAAAGGCTAGATAACAAGTTACCTTTTAAAATGATAAAGGGGTTGGTTGAGATTTTTGACCCCTAGAATGAGCAGTGACCTCACAGACAGCCATGTTTGGCACTCATTCTTTCCTCCCCATGAATCCCACATGAGGCACTGTGCTTTCAGAATACCCAGAGAACCCAGTGTGCATTCATCAAACTGTATGAAGTCACCATCTAGGGCTGCAGAGATGGCTCAGTGGTTAAGAGCACTGACTGCTCTCTCAGAAGTCCTGAGTTCAAGTCCCAGCAACCACATGGTAGCTCACAACCATCTGTAATGGGATCTGATGCCCTCTTCTGGTGTGTCTGAAGACAGCTACAGTGTACTCATATACATAAAATAAATAAATCTTTTTTTTTTCTTATAAAAAAATCGCCATCTATGTAGGTCTAACTAGTCACCGTCATGCCGTTCCACCTATGCGAAGTGTATTTCCACTCAGTGGGTTTTGCTGTGTCTCAGAACAGAATGGGCCCCTGGGGAATGCAAGGCCAGCTTGCTCTTTGGAGGACAGTTCAATGGCGGCCTAGAGCATTTAGCTCCATTTGTCTAAGACCAGGGCTCTTAAATTGGCCACTGTGCCTGGGCTAGAAGCAAGTGACTCTGGCCAGTGCCCAGGACCCAGTCTGTCCGACTGGAGGTCACATATTCCAATAATCCATGTTTCCACTTCCTGTGGCTGGTTGGCTCAAGTGCTTAAATGACAAAAGATGGAGACCGTGTTTGCTTGCTTCCGTTGGCTGTGTGTCTCCTGGCCACCCAGTGACCCCTCACTCCTACTGCAAATATACGATGTGACCTGACAAGGACGCTCTGGACAGTGCAAGGAAAGTCACAGGCATTTGACCCCAGTGACCAAAGCTTTCTTTGGTCAAAATATGACGGGTCACTGTTCTTATCCAAGCCTACAACAGACAGCAAAGTCTTGGATTTTTATGTCAAGAATAGAGAAAAAAAAAGAGAGAGAGAAAGATAGGATTACCTACCTTTAGCATGGATCCTTCATTTAAATTAAGCGCCTTCGACATTTTCATCTGAAGGCATTTACTGATGAAAGGAGCTAGGAAAACTCAGGAAGGAACAGGAGAAAAGGCAGCAGGCATGAACGAGACCACATGCCCAGAAAAAAAAATTTTTTTTTTTTTTTTAGTTTTCTGAAAAAGGAAAAACAAACCTGTCATGTAATTCCTTTTTAAAAGAAATAGAATAAAACCTACCTATGCAGTACGTGAGCAATGCAAGACACCGTCAGGAAGCCAGACTCTGCCCCTCGTACTGATGTTAGCTCTTCAGGGTTGTAGGTAAATCTCAGCAGGCTGGGCTCTTTCAGTTTGAGCCCGTAAGCTCTTGCCGCCTGGAGTCTGCAATCCTGGGCTTTTACGAATCCGAATGTTTAATCTTATGTGGAGAGTTAAATACTCACTGGGGCTGGGAATTAACCTTGATGCCTTGACAGGGCGGGGCCTGGAGTTGCCTGTGTGACGCCTGGCCAGGTGGGTGAAGGGGCCAAGTTCCCTCTGTGTGACAGTTATGGGAACCTGGGGAAATGCCGATAGCCACCTGCTCACCCGACTGGGCACCAGTGACAGACAAGAGTAACGATTCCATCCAAATCCATCTTGGTGAACCAATGGGTTTATTAGAGTCACAGGATGAGATATTCCTTACAGGAGTGTTGGTAACCCGCCTCCCCCCCATGGCTGCACAACTAAAGAGTCCCACCCATGCATGGATGAAGATTTCCCCACGACTGCATGGATGGAGTTCCTCCTTTAGTCAACGGTCCACCCTGAGGTCAACGGTCAACACCTCCTGAGACCTGGGTTGCATACAGCTGGGAGGGGAAGGCACAGAACAGAGTGGGTGGATAGGATCTCAGATGAAGTCCAGTGAGCTCCCTGACACCTTGAAGGGAATGCCTGTGGGTGCCAGCAGCCATCTTGCTGAGGTTCAGAGGTGGTCAATGTCTATTCCACAGCAGGGACCCAGGATGCCCTCCTGAACCAGCTAACAACAAAGACAGTCCCTCACAGACGCACACACAGGCCAACCTGATCTAGGCAGTTTTTTCATCAAGCTGCTTCCCCAGGTAACTCTAGGCTGTGTCTAGTTGACAGTCAAAGCTGACGGGGGCAGGGTGTCCTCAGAGCACGGGGACTGCCTGAGACCTGTCGTATGTGACATCACCATGTGCCAGGTGCTTCTCCAGGGGCTTACATTAACTTCATATTACCATTGCCACAACTAGGCACACAATATACTAATGTGACAGCTGAGGGGTCCAGCCACAGGGAGGTGAAATGAGCTAGACCAAATGTGTGCCTAGATGTGAATCTAATTTGAAAAGGGTCAACCAAAATCACTTAAGGGCTATGTAGCGGTTTGCGACTGTGCAGCACACTCTATGGCTAGGTAAAATAAAATAAAAAGGCTAACTTCCTTTTTATAGGTGGATTTTGGATGGTTCTCCAAAGGACATTTTAGAAGCCTGGGTGCTAGAGGAAGGTAAGATTATGTCTACCAGGAGTATCTCTGTAATTCTGCATCAGCTTCCCAGGACACCATTTGTTTCCTGCATAAGACAAGGCAAAAGTCAACCACAAAGCGACAACTGGTTTGATGGTAGAGCTATGGGCATCTCCACAGCAATGGAAGCCAGATGTTCAAACGAGGGGTCACTGGGTGGTGGCGCCATCTGTTGGTGGAAAGAGTAACAGACACGTCTTTCTTCTAAATCCCCATTGAAGGTCTGAATCCCATTGGCACAGTGAGGAGTCAAGTCTGGTAATCGAAGTCATTTCTGGAAAGAGTCTGTCATGGAGGTCGAGGGGCCTTGAATGCTGACAACCTACGTAAGGAAGTTACTCAGCACCCTGACCTTTGTCTTCTCTAGCTGTAAGAGGAAGGTGGTGAGAGTCCTTAGTTCCGTTGTCATTAAATGAGACGACGAAGACACAGCACTTGGCACACAACCTGGCACCTAGTAAGACAGTCTCATGGTCTGAATATGCTTGGCTCAGGGAGTGGCACTATTTGGAGGTGCGGCCTTGTTGGAGTAGGCGTGTCACTGTGAGTGCAGGTTTTAAGATCCTCATCTTAGCTGCCTGTCTTCTCCTAGTGGCCTTTAGGTATAGAACTCTCAACTCCTCCTGCACCATGCCTGCCTGGACACTGCCATGCTCCTGCCTTGATGATAATGGACTGAACCTCTGAACCTGTAAGCTAGGTACAATTAAATGTTGTCATTATAGAGTTGCCTTGGTCATGGTGTCTACCTGCTCTCAAGCAGCTTATTTTAGGGTCCCTCTTACCCACACCCCACTGTACAATTCACAAGACAGATTGAGACTGTGATCTGGCATGAGGTACTGAGGAATGGACACAGAAGTGGGGTGTACACACAGCCCCAATATCAAAGGCCAGAGAAAAGGGAGGGGCAAAAGTGGTGTGGTGTGTCCAGGCTGGTCACAGCTTCCATCACCTTGACGGGCCCTCCACAGACCCTCTCGCCTCCAACAGAGGCAAGATGAAAAATCACAGCATTTTCTTCAAAAGTCAAACTCAGTCTATGAATTTCCAGGTCTCTGCCTATGAATGGCACGTGTTCTTGAAACCTGGACCATTGCAAATAAATTCAAAACAGAACCTTCTCAACAGAGAACTGTGGGAGGCGTTAATTCTAATCAAATCTTGTTGTGTTACCTGGGCTGTTCTTAGGTACCTCCATGGACACAAGCCAATAGACAAACATGGATGTGACAGCTGAAGACAAACCACAGGGGATGCAGAGAGCTGCACTGGGAGATCTTCAAATCAGCCACTGCGTCTTTAATTCATACTAATCCTGGTAAAAGATAGCCTACATTGGTCCTACCTTCAAAAATTTATATATCATATATTATTGTATAAATGTATGTACTACCAAATAACATGATTTTCATAAAAGTTCATGAAATTATTAAGCCAGGCAAATTAATCTATCACTTCTAATACTTAACATATTTTGGGATGAGAGTGTTTGGGATTCACCCTCTTAGCAATATTGAAATGTAAAGTACCCCGTTATTATCTGTGTCCATCATGTGTTTCACAGATTCTACAGACATATTCAAAATATTTGATTCTGGGACTAACATTACCCTTTCCTATTATTTGCCCTCTCACTTTAAAGGGGCACATAAAACAATGTGGTGATGTTTTAAAAACAATTTTTTTTTCAAGACAGGGACTCAGGTTGACCTGTAACTCAAGGACACACACACACACACACACACACACACACACACACACACACACACACACACTTCTCATTTGGAAATTTCCTAAAACACCAAAAAAAACAAAAAACCAAAAAAACAAAAAACCAACCCCAAAACAAAAACAAACCAAAACAACCCCTCCTCTATATGCACAGAAACATTGATATAGAAGGAAAATTTTAAAAATATTAAAAAGACATTAAAACTGCCCAGGCACCCCTGGATCTGGAAGGGCTTTAAGATATTGTCTGTGATGAGGTGTCTTGTGGGAAACATCAGGTCTTCCACTATCACCCAGGAAGCGAGAGGCCACCGGAGCCTGCCGTCCACATCTAGAACGTTCCCAGCTGTCACATTTAACAGTATTGTCTCTCTAGCCTGACTAATCAGGGCGTTTTAACAGATTATCCTCTGTGAGGTCTGGAGGAAGGAACTCTAAACTCGCAGGCTGTGGTATTCAAAGTGGCCACACTGTGTCTCCACAGAACTGTCAAGTGTGTGCCACAGGGAAGACAGCAGTTGAAGTCAGAGGTTTCTATCTCTATGTAGAACAATAAAAACAAAAGCCTTGTCATACCCTCTGATTGGACCGTGCTCACTCCACACTGTCTCATCTAAGTGCTGACATCTCACAGCAAGACTTTAGAGTGCTCCCCCCAAAGAGTTGAGATGATGAAGTAACTATAGTCACAATTTCACTGTGTGTAGGTATATCAAAATGTCACATTGTATACTTTCAGTATATGTAATAAAGATGATAATTAAAATATTTGTGTGTGTGTGTGTGTGTGTGTGTGTGTGTGTGTGTGTGTGTGTGTACATATGGATGCTGTTGCCTGCTGAGGCCAGAAGAGGGCGTCTGATCCTCCGGAGCTGGAGTTGCAGTGGTTGTGAGCCACCTCAGCTAGGTCCTCGGAACAGAACTCGCATCCTCTGCAGGGGTGGCCAGCGCTCTTCACTTGCCGAGCCGTCTCTCTAGTCCCTAAGAGGGGAATCTTTAATTTCTTTATACTTTTATAAAAACTTTTTGAGATAGCTTTAGAGTCATAAAACATGTTAAGTCCCATGGACCACCCACTCAGCTCCTCGTGGTAATTACATCATCATAACTATGTAGAAAACGAGAAGTAGCCTACTGATTTTGATAAGACAGTAACTGCAAAACACGGGGACCACAGCCAGATCTCACTGTGTGTGTGTGTGCACTGATGCCTGCATGTGTTTGATGGACGCACTCAAGGTGCCACCACGAGACACAACAGTGCATAAGTGCCCCGCCCATTGAAAGCGGTATCATGCCGTTCCCTTCATTTCCTTCTATCTGAGCCCTGTCTCCCTTTAGCCCAGGCAGCTACCACACAGAAACCCCTCTATACAGCTGTTGTTCTGAGAGTGTTATGGTATGCGGAGCACATAGTAGGTCACTTGTGAGATCAGCTTTTCCCACACAGTCTAATGTTCTTTTGATCCATGCATGGTGTTGCAAATAGCAACAGGTTCTTTCTCCTCATTTAAAACCAGCATTGTGCTATAGAGATGTGTCCCTGAAATTGCAGTTTCTGTGATTCACCTGTGAGTGTGAGTGTGCACATAAAATTTCATTTCTCTGGGCTGAATGTAGTAACTTCACCATAACAATGGCAGGTGCGTGTTCAGATTTACAAGGCATTATGAGACTAAAGATCAGGAGATCTCCGGTGTCCCTGCGTCATCTAATGCTGTAATTAGTTGTGAACACAAATTCCAGTTGCTCCAAAGTTTCCATTGTCCTTAGCTACGAGCGGCTGGGAGTCTAGGAGATCAGAACCCTGTGGGACCTCAGAGATGATCCAGTCCAGCTGTAAGGAAGCAACCAGGATGCCAAGAAGGGGCCTGGCTGTCATCTCCCCTGCACCTCAGTCTTCTGGTTTTTTATCATTTTTCTCTCTGCCCAAAGGCAGGCAGAGCTGCACAGTCTCTGCAGTCTTGTCAAAGGTCAGACAGGACCTAAATGCCTTTCAACGCCTCAGAAAAAGACTTGTCCAGGAAATGACCTTACAGGAACCAGGCTGTAGTCACAGGTTCAGACCCTCATCAGGCTCTGACCATTAAATCCACACTGTATCATCTGCTCTAGGGGAATTACTAATGGCCCAAGGTTCAGACTCAATCAGAATTTACAGCCTGCAGCTGTCTGTTTCGGGTTCACCCATGTCTGTCTGTCTGTCCTGTCAACAGCTCTTGCCAGTGCTCAGCTCCTCCAGCCTCTGAGTGTCTACAGAGTGCCAGGCACCTTAGAAGGCTCTGGTCCAGGCTGCCTCTGCAGTTAGGGTCCGAGAACGCCACCTCCCAGATGAGGAATAGCCTTGAAAATAAGAATCCCTGGGAAGCCCTGACCCAACGTGTTGGGGGAAAGCTGGTCTAGGTCATTCCTTCTTACGGCTCCTGAGCACAAAATCTGTGACATGCCGCTTCTGCGACTCAAACAGCTTTCCTTTATTTCTGAGTTTAGGTGTGCAGCTAGATTCCCTTCTGGGTTTTGTACCTGAAATTTGAGTGTCTGCCACCAGAGGGTGCCAAAGCGACTTTGTCACAGACAGGCCAAGAACCTTCTTGCTGATTGTACTTTGTGTCCAAGTTTTGGGTTCAGTTCCAGCATTTCTGGTACTCTGAGCTCCTTATCAAAATAGCAGACATCCAGGCCTCATTGAGGCTCACCAAAGCCATCTGGCATCTTTCCAAAAGGGGCACACACTAAGAAAGTAAAGAAAGCTAACAACACAAAATCTTCTCCAGCTGTTTTACACTAATTCTGATGCTCCTGAGACACAGAAAGTGTCCCAAAGCCACACTCATCTTGAGTGACCTAAAAGTAATTCTGTTCCCTGTGCAGATGAAGTTAAGTTACACAGTAGCTTTAGTTAATGTCGGGTTTGCTTGGTCATCTTTGAAGGGCTGCTGCAATTTTGTTCTGAGTGCCAGTGCACAATTCCTCACAGCTTACTAACTTCCTGGTTTCCTTCTGTGTGGACAGAGAATGTCCACCTCTTCCTTCTCCAGGACCATAATGTGGGAGTAGAAAACAAGGTTTGTGAGTTCCTGGTGAGCCATGTCTCATGATTCTTCTCCCTGATTTGGAAGCTTCCTATATAGGAACTTTAGTCCGTAATCTTTGGACTTCAGACGTTGTGATCAATATATGTTACATTTGCTTGGAACTTTTGCATGTGGGGTCCTGATGAGTCCCTTGGTCCCAGTGGGATGGCTGACCATCCCTCTTAGCTTAAAGCTCTTAGCTTTAAGTCTGAGCAAAACACCTGTGTTGACTGAAGGTTAAGGGGTTAAGATTCAGCTTCTGTCTCTGTGGCAGGTTTCAAGTTGAAATGGATCTTAGCCTCAGATCTGCTCGCCCCACCCTCCCTCCCTCTCTCCTTTCCTCCCTCCCTTCATTTCGGCAAGGCTATAAGTAAAACTCATTTTCCTTTGCATCCAAAAACTCATCTAATTGATTCTTAATCTGGCCACTTTCCACCACAGTGTTTTGACACCAACATATTATGTCTTATTCTTCCCGAGCCCACCGAGCATCTAATCTGAAGAGATATTTCCTCATGGCCATTGAAAGAGTGGCCCTTCTTTCCTCGATGCCACCAATGTCATTGTGCAAGGGCTTGCAGCCTTGAAGGCTAGGAAACTCCTTAGAGGGGGTAGAAAGGAGGCCACCACGAGATGTCACAATGTCCCCCAGCCTTGGCTCAGATAGGGAGATCAGTGTCCAAAGATTTTTGGAAGCTGCCTCAACCTCCAAACTTTCTTGCTTCCCTCCTGGGAATCCAAACTGCTGCTAATTTGTTTTCCTCTGGGTTTCTATGTCTGTTTACAAGAAGCCTTCATGCAGGAATAGTCTCGTGTTTGCACCAGACCCTCAGACTTGAAGAAGATGAAGTTGTGGTGGCTGGGGTGGAGAAAAAGAATTTGTTGAGGGATTGTACTCCATTCCCAAATAAGTTCTGTCTCTCTCTCTCCAAGCCAGACTCACTATAAAAGGGAAAACTGGACCACAGGCGGTGGGAAAGGGAGCCTCTGCTGGCAGTTCTCTGCGAAACAGGGACACCGCACTGTTTACAAATTCCTGCAGCCAGCCCTGGAATCCAGATGCAGACAACGCTGTTTATGTAACAAAAATAGACCCCAATGCCATGTGACTAAGGTGGCTACTGGAGGTTGGGTCCCCCATGAGAAGGCATTTGCTGCAGCTGAAGTCAGAGGGGACAGATTCCCTGGGGTTCCAGGGCAGGTAGGATGTTTTTGGGGGGTCAGTCTTCTGGTTGAGGTCTCTCGCAGCACAGGCATGTCTAAGATGTGTGGGGAGCTGAAGGAAGAGACACCCCAGCATCTTTTCCTTGTCAGTCACAAAGGGACATGACCGAAAAGTCACAGCACTGTCCTCTCCCAGCAGGGTGCATCAAAGACTCCAAGCCAGCCCGTGTTCAGTACGAGGCGTCTCCTCATGGCTCCACCTGGAGAAGACTCGGTCCAACACATGCTTCTCATCGGCCACCCACGGCCTGGTCAGTAGTGAGGTTTGCATGTTCTAGAGTCAGCAGATGCGTCTCCAGTCAGACATTCCCTCCAGACCTGGTCCAAGCTCTCTGCTCTTCACAGCCCTTGTTCCCCAGCCCAGTGACTGGATGGCCTTCCTAAGCGATGTCTCTCGAGACGCAGATTAAATGCTTTCTCTCTTCAAAAGCCTCCAGTTGTCCCCACCTGAAAGGACTCGCTCCTTTCTCTGGGCACAGTGATCACACATCTCTAGATCTTTTCCTTCCACCAGGGTCACCTGTGACCTTGAAGTCAGAGATGTGTTTCATCTGCTCAAGCCTTGCTCTGGACAAAGAGCCCAGCGCAGGGAATCAAGTTGTAAGACAAGGGTAGGATCAGAGATCCTGTGTCCCCCATTGGGGGTCCCCTGTGTTATTGGTTTTTCTATCACTATATTGAAATTCCTAAGGCTGGATAACTTTAAAGAGCAAATAGGTTTATGTAGTTCAAAGTTCACGAGCATGGTGCCAGAAAGCTCAGCTCTATGGAGGGATCTCACAGTGGATATGACCAGACTGAAATCCAGAGACATGAAAAGGGACCAGAGGTCTCATATACGGAGGTCAGGCCTGAAGTCTTCATGTCAGGCCCGTACACCTTGATTCTTGGGCCTCTCAGAAAGCTATGTACTTTGGGGACCAAATGCTGTGTCTTCTCTTGAGCCTGCTTCCTTTCCCTGCCCTGTGTACACACCCTTTGCCTGGACACACTCTCCAGTCCGGTCTTCACGTCAATACTATCTCCTCAAGGACAGCTGCCCACACGGCAGCTCCTCCTGTCTAGACACACTGAGCTTCTTACACATGTATATCACCTGATGCCTTGTGGGTAATCACCTGATGCCTTGTGGGTAATCACATCCCCTGTTGAAGGCAACTCAGGTAATGTCTATGCTGGGTCACCTCTGCAGCTCGGGCAGCGCTTGACCACTCTGACGTCTGCTTTCCTGCCTGATTTCTGGATGGCAAGAGACCTGTCTGCTCCCACCACCTTCCCAGGGCCCAGCAGAACACAGGACAGCTGGGATATATGTCACCTTGAGAGGACACCAGGCTTGAACTGCACCAGGACCCAGCATACCTGGCACTTCAGCTGATAGCTGGTGCCGATATCTAACTGCCTCCTGGGACCTTGAGAAGAAGAAAGGTCACAGATAAAACCGGACGTATACAGCTGGGCGTGGTCTTCTTTTTTTCTTTGGAGAAATAAATATAAGCATGTGGACTCGAGGAGGGGGAAAGTTCTTGACGCTCAAATCTCTGATCTCAGATGCAGACCCAAGGACAAACAGGCCCCATGGAAGTCACAATTAGATGCCAAAGTCACGGTGCAGAGGAGGTCACTATGGCTGCCAGGATCAGCGCAGACACACACTGAGTTATTCACTGCCCCATGGCCACAGTGCCTTCCACCCACCCACCTACCCCGTGTGCCCCCAGCAGAAGACAGAACCTTCTGTCTGGGGGCTTGAGTCAAGCCTGCACATAATTAACTGTAATAATTGGCAGGTGAGTTCCTGCTTCTGGCTTTCAATCCACCAGGGGCTCATGAAAAAACAAAACCCAGAAACCCTTGGATGCTCCACAGCTGATATTTAGCTTGGGCTCAGAGAGGCGTCAGCCTTTAATGACCAGAAACAAACTGTGGCAGCAGCTGTCCTGGGCAAACAAGAGATCCAGAACAGCCTGAAAGGTGCGGGCTCCTTTGGCTCACGGTCAGCTTGCTCCCTGGAGGAAGGAGGGAGCAGTAGCCTGGCCTGTTGCCCTTCCTGGGAGTACAGATGTGGAGAAGAAAGGAGGCTTGTCCAGATGTCCTCTCTGTTTAGAAGAGTGATCATTACCTACCCAGATTCCGCAGACCATCAGTGCCCGTGTCATCCTCCCCATGAATATCTCTGGTACCCAGGATGCTGGAATTCACCATAGGTGAGCCGCCATCTAACCAGCATCTACTGCCCACATGTTCTGCCCAGTTGTGCCTATTCCAGGCATGGCCAATCAATCAACAGTGTCATTGTTTCTTCTTCACAGGGAACTCCAAGAAGCCTTCACAGATAGATAGGAGTTGCTATGAGAGCTAAGAAGGACTCAACAGTTCAGTTTAGTAATTCAGAAGAAGCCAAACTATGTCATCTGAGAGCGACTGATAAAGAGAAAAATGAAATGAGATGTAGTGAGGACCATGGCGCTGAGGCCAGTTATTAACAGAGTGGTCACTATGCCTTTTCAAAACCTGGGTCCTCTGATGATAACCTTTGAGGAGGGCACCATTATATGGGACTTCATGAGAGACCCAGCCACGGTGGCCAGGGCTAGGGTAACATATCTGCTGTGCTCATCCCATCTGCATCTGAAACCCAAAGCCTGTTCTCCCATGGGGTGTGTGTGTGAGGTGTGGGGTGTGGGGTGTGGGGTGTGGGGTGTGAGGTGTGTTTTTCTTTGTCCTAGTTAGCTTTTTATTGCTGTGATAGATCCATCATCAAAAGCAACCTGGCAAGGAAAGGGTTTGCTGTCTGTCCATCATGAAGGGGAGCCAGGGCAGGGACTCCTGGAAGGAACCTGGAGGCAGGAACTGAAGCAGAGGCCATGGAGGAAGGCTGCTTCCTGGCTTGCTCCATGGCTTGTTCAGCTACCTTTCTTATATGATAAAGATGTCCTGCCCAGTGGGCGAGCTTCCCCCCACGTCAATCATTAATCAAGAAAATCCCCACAGACACGCCAGCAGGCCAATCTGATGGAGGCGTTTCCCAGTGAGCATTTTCTTCCCAGACAACCCTTGCGTGTATCAAGTTGACAGAAACATTGACCAGAACAGGTTTGGTTTGGTCTGACTTTGCCTCTGTTCTGCTATCAAGGTGGAGCCAGTCTTCTACCCAATGTGAATCCCGGGAATTCTGGGAGATAGTAGCCCTACTATGGGTGGCTTCAGGGCGGCCCCTGACTCATGTCTACCTCGCCACTAATTCTCAGCAGATTAAGTTTATAGGGAAGTAAGGTGAAGTAGTGGGGTTGGGGCCTTCTCTTGATTGGACTTCATATCTAGGAACGGAGCTGTAAGGCTACATGATAACTCGATACGAAATGTATTTAGAAAGCACCACAAGATTTTTCCACTGGGGATTTACCATTTTATATTCTCACCAGCCGTACGTGAGGGTTTACTTTTTCCAGATCACACGTATGAACGTATTAGCGCCTCCCTCTTTTGAGTCATGACAATTTTAGTGGATGTAAAGTAGTATCTCACTGTGTTTTATTAATTATTAAACTTATTTATTTATTATTTTTTTGTTTGTTTATGTTTGTTTATGTTTGTTTGTTTGTTCAGTGCGTTTGTGTATGCGGGTCAGAGCACAACTTGCCAGGCTCAGTCCTCTCCTCCACCTTGTGGTTTCTGAGGTCAGAACTGAGGTCGTTAGGCCTCGTGGCAAACACCTCATGCCCTCTCGCTGGTCCATCGCTGGGATTCTGACTTGCAGTTTTCTAACTGCTAGCTAATGATGTCAAGCATCTTTTCGTGAGCTTGTTGGATATTTCAGTCTCTTTGAGGAAATACCAACTCAAGTTTTTGCTGGGTTTTGAGGTGAGCTGTTCATCCCTGTGTTGTTTTCACTGTGGACTTTAGGTCAATTGCTAGCCAGTGAGGTCAGGGATGAGTCAAAGGGACATTGAAGTGTCTGTGGGGGAGGGCAGGATGGCAGATTTAGAGACCAGTAAAATTATGTGCAGGAAATAAACACAATTTCTTTATTTTGTGTTAAATGTTCTTTGTCCTTCCTTTGGTTTTTTTTTTTTTTTTCTTCCTTTTGGGGGATGAGAAGATTAATTTTAATCTGATATGCTTTACAACTTAGATCCTGAAGCATCTGCCAGTCATGCTTAGTCTTTCTAAGAAACCCAAAATAAACACAAAGTCTAAGTATCTCTCAGCTTTCTCTTCCCGGCCTCTCCCATAATTCCTTCAAAGTATGAGGTGGTGGTGGTGTCAGTGGCTTTGTAGCCACAAAGCCCAGGAAACATTTTAGCATCCTTGGCATGGTAATTTGTGGTGATTTCTGACTCCTCTGAGCTCCTGCTCATGTCCTCATCTACTGGCTAAACCTTGCCATGTTGGAGACAGTCACCAAAAGCTATGGCTTTCTGGTTAATTTTCTCCTGCTTGTTAGAGCCTACCAGCTCCTGGTGTCTTGGCGTTTGGGCAGAGGTCTGGCTGAGACTTATGCTGGATTGTTCTCATGGAGAACCTGAGTTCAGTTATGCCATTGGCTTCTCTCTTGAGTCTTATTCTCACCATAGGTAAACTCAGTCTCGGGGACACACAAGCATCAAGACCTTTCTGCTGGGCCAGTCTGCTTGGGTGAGCTACCTTCCCATGTCAGGCAACTGCAGCATCCTCCCAGAACCTCAAAGGACAGTATGCTGGTGGCCCAGAGAAAAGAGAATTCAGGAAGTGGTAACTAAGCCAGTCTTTGGAAAGTGAGAATCCACACTGAGTCTCTTTCATCTCTACAGCATGAGATACCATGGTGAAGAGAGGTGGTCCTCTGCAGTCAGGGCCTGGGGCTGATCTTGAATGATGGAGTCCTTGAGAAGGTCAAGTTATACCTGAGTGGCTGTTTATTTTTGATCTAGAAGAAAACATTAACTGGATACCTGTTATGGTTTGACTATGACCCTCCCCAGAGGCACGTGCTGAAAACAATGCCCAGCACGCCGGTGGAAGAAACTGGACCTCATGGGAGGTATGGAGCTCACAAGGATTCCACACTCTGAAATGGATTCATGTGAATGACCAGAGGTCTAGGAGCTTGGAAGTTCATCTCTTTTGGTTCACGTTGTCCATCTTACTATGTGCCTGTTGCCACATTAAGGTGTAATGAGAAGGCACTCAGCTCTTGTTCCCCTTCAGTTTTAGACTTCTCAGCCTTTAAGAACTGTGAGCCAATGGATTTCTACCTATCATAAATTACCTAGTCTATGGTGTTCCACTACCTCACAAGATGGAGCAGGACGCCACCTAATATGCACCATTATCCCTCACCATGACCGTCTACAGCTTATTGCTTGCAATGTAACAAATGTACAGAGACTACATTTAAGATCCTGTGAGCCCTCCAGGAGTAGAAGAAGGTATTCTGCTGATGTTTGTCTCTCTGTTTCTCTCCAACTCCTTCCGCCACTATGCTGGGCACTGTTTTCAGTCCATGCTTCTGGGGGAGGGACATAGTCACACCGTAACTGGTGTCCAGTTAATGTGTTCTTCTAGATCAAAAATAGCCACTCAGGTATAACTTGATATACCAAGTGTTAGCTGCTACTACATTAAGTTGAAGCAAGGCCTTAACCTGTGGCCCCTTCAAAATGGAGGGGCCACTTTGAAGCTTATTCTTCCCTCTGCTCAGAATTCCCTTTCCTTCATCTCCCTCAAAATCTAAACCTTGATCCTATGTAGAGTTCAAAGCACAAATGCTGCCCTGCTCAGGCCCTGCTCAGAACCATAGAAAGGGGGTTGACCAGTTGGCTTATTGCTGGTTCTGGTGAACAGAAGCTTTTGTGTCTTCCTCTTCCTGATTGAACGGTGTCCTGCTCTGCCTTCCACTGGGATGCAGAATCAGGGGTACTTCTGAATCTCTATGTTGAGGGAAAAAATCAAGTCTATGCAGGGAAGCCCCTATTGGAGCAGAGGAGACAGAAGTATCTGACAACACAGGTGACAAGAAACTTCATCAGGACCAACAGAATGAGAAAAGCCCTTGCTGGGATGGGAGGAAATGGGAGCTTTGTGTGGAAAACATAAGATCGAAGATGGTAGTCACTACTGAACAAAGGATTAAGAGTTTTAAGAAGCTGAGTGAAAGAGGTGTCTCCAGTATAAGAACGTGGAGAGACGGAATGCTAGAGGGAGGGTGAGAGACAGGTGGTAAAACGGAAGGTAGAGAGAGACACAGAGACAGAGAGACACAGAGACAGAGAGATACACAGAGACAGAGAGACAGAGAGACAGAGAGACACAGAGACACAGAGATACAGAGACAGAAAGATACACAGAGACAGAGAGATACACAGAGACAGAGAGACAGAGAGACACAGAGACACAGAGACAGAGAGGCACAGAAACAGAGACACAGAGACAGAGACACAGAGACACAGAGAGACAGAGAGCTACAGAGACAAAGAAATACACAGAGACACAGAGACACAGAGATAGACACACAGAGACAGAGACAGAGACTGAGACACACAGAGACATAAAAACACACAGAGACAAAGAGACACATACAGAGAGATGCAGACACAGAACACAGATGAAGAAAAAACTGGCTCACATGTGAGCTCTGCGCTAACTTCTGAGCACCTTGTCTTCACTGTGCTGGGATCACCAGCTACGAGCACAGGTGCGTGCTACTTCCGTCCTGGTCTGTGCGTGCTGGGTGTCAGACCGAGGAATTTATTCATGCTAGGCAAACACTCTGTCCACTGAGTCACATCTCCCACACCCCAGGACTCCCCCCTTTTTTAAAACTCATGCACAGAGGTGTAACTTGATGAAATTTCAAAGTCCTAATGTTAGGACTATTGTTTACCAGGGTAGGTGAGAACCAAGGGCTCCGAAGGGAGATGGGGCTTTTGCAAGATCCCCCTTCTCATAGTTCTACAGAGTGAGAAAAAATGACCGCTCACTATTTTTAAATTAGTGAAGAGAAGCATTTTAATGCCCTGCCCCCATGTTTTGCTTGTCTATGGCACCCTCTTATCCCAGTGGCTGTCCTCTTCCATAGCTCTGCCCCTCCTGGGGAGTCCTGGCAGCTAGAGCAACGCTGGCTTTGCTTGGAGCCTGGACCGCAGTGCTGAGGTATGGAGGAAAGGGAAGCGCTTCCTCTCCTCTCTGAGCAACCCTGGCTGATGGTTCCTAGGGGAAATGAGGCATCTGGGAAAGAGCACACGCATTCGCTCCACATCCTACCCGGAATCCTCAAAGAAGTCCTGATACTGAAAACCGATTTTCGTGCCAACCCCAGGATGGTGTCTCCTGTGGCTGAACTGAGGCCCTTCTGGAACACAACTAAATATGTCCCCTCTTCTCTTCTTGAGCCCATGGTCCTCACCCCCACTCTTCTCTTGCCCAGGCACACTGTGGAGACTCATTCCCTTGTCTGAGGGGCATCTCCAATATCTGAACATTGCCTCACTTCGTGGGCTTCTTTCTAAAGACAACAGAAAACAAGCCCCAAGGACAGGAGCCTTGAAAAAGCATCATCAAGGTGAGCTAGGGATTGCTTTAGATAAAGAAGAGGAGGTGAAAGGGGGGTGAATAGGAAGCTCCTCCAACTTCTCTGTCAGGAGGGGAGCTGTGGCCAAGGGGCCTTTAATGAACTCATCCAGACTGCTCCCTTGGGAAATGGCCTAGTGTCAAAACCTAGCAGGAAGTCTTCGAAGGATCAGTGTTGACACTTTGCAAGACGACCTTATTGGACAGAGTTTTCCAGTGCTCAGTGTTGCTGAGAACGCATGCATTTGCCTCTGAGCCTGATTCCTGGGAGCACATTAATATATAGTTTCCCAGGTCCTCCAGAACACTGGGTGGCACTGGACACATCTTTAGCACAAGGTAACCAATACCCATGGCTTTCTATCTTCCATCTAGCCTGTCCTGCCATTTCAACACTTAGCTCCTTGAGTCCTGCCTCCTCACCTGTCTGTTAGAACTAGCCTTTGCTAAGGCTTCTTGTCAATTTCAGAGGTTGAGAAACAAGGATATGGTTCACCCGGCCTTCCTGGTTCCCTGAGATATACAGTGGAGCTGGGCCAGAACCCCAGAGATCCAAATGAGGAAATGTCAAGGCACCCTCAGGGAGACTCAAGTCACTCTGCCAACATTGGCCAAGATCTGAGCCAAAGGGCATGAAGACACAGGCTTCCTGTGGGCAGTGTCCCCAAGGATTTGCACTTCTGACCAGTTGACAAAGTCCTTAAGCCCCAGCTCGGGAGAAGAGAGACCCAACTTTCTGTGTAGCCTGGCACGGGCCTATTAGGCCTGCAAGGACTGGCAAATGGCCCAGTGTAGATTTCAAGGCCCCTGAGTACCCATGTTTGTCTTTCTGCTCAATTTCAAGAGCTCAGCAATGCATCCATTTCAAAATAATGATTAGAACGGTCTTTGGTAAGATACAGACGTTGGAATTCATGTCAAAGTACAGTAGAACAAGGCATCCTAAGAGAACAGTTTGGTGCGGTGGCTGGTGCAGAAAGAATGGAGTCTCCTCTAGGAATCCTCAAAAGGCACATGGGCCTCAAGCATCTCTGTGAGGACAAGATGTGAAGACACAGCAGTGGGGAGAATTGGTGAAGGTCATGACCAGAGCTTCACATTGTTCTGGTCATCAGACAGTGAAAGGTATAACATTCGGAGATTCAATTACCTCCCGATGCTGAGGACAGGCTGACTATACTTGGTTCCTGAAATGTCCCAATGAAACAAGAGAGAAAATGGGACAAAAAGCTCTGGCAGAGACTAAGCCTTTCTCACAGCTGTGGTAATGAACGATGACTCCAAGAGCAGCCCCTACCCTGGCCCAACCCCTGGGGCCCTGGAAGGATGCAGGAAGCAGGGCTTAGCAGCAGCCTGGGAACAGGAGGGGTCTGTTCCTCCTCACCCCACAAGGCCCCTTGTGCTGCTGCACTGCAGATATAAGGCACACCATGTCCATCTTGCTGAGAAAGAAATACAGAAAAAATAACCCCTTCTGACTGAGGGTGCTAGGCACCCGGGTACCCAGGCACATGGTTATCTGGACACCTCACTGTCTGTTTCTTTCTCTCCTCTTAGGAAAATGGCAACTTCCCAGCCACACACTGACATTCTTGGCAAAACCAGCCTTATTATCCCACCTGAACCAACAGGAAACAAAGCCAATGGAGAAATTTGCCCATTGGGATCTCAGTCATGTGGAAGATGCTGAGCTGAGCCTGGCAGCGCCCCTGAAACCTCCATTCAAACAACAAAAGGATGCCCAGAGCCTATGTGGGCTAGGGCCACTCGTGGAAAAGCCAGACACTGGCCTCCTCCAGTGGCCCTAATGAAGACCAGGTGACAGTGGATGGATGTGTTCACGCTGGGTACATTGAATCTGAGAATTCTGCTGAGCCTGGAATGAACCCATCTTACAAACAAGCAAGTCTGTCTGTGCAGGAGCTGGAAGGGATGGGGTGTGGGGAAGGCTGTGGGGTAGTGTGTGCCATCAATTACTTGTGGTTTGCAGAGAGCCGAGGATGCTTGGACGTACGACTCCCGGGCATCTGGAGAAGTCTTTGGACAGCATCTGAAGTCCTCTGGATGAATCAGGGTCATTCAAACCAACCACGCCAGGCCAGATGGAGGCTGGAGTGTGCAGTGTGCAAACGGCTTGTGGCTCGTCTCAGCTGTCCTGCCTCTTGCCTGTCTTCTTGGTGGTCCGTTCCTTCCATCCACCTCACACCAGCTTAGGGTCTTGCTAGATACACTGCAGAAAAGGATCCAACCCAACTCTCTCTATTCATGGCTGCAGAGATGGCTCAGCAGGTCAAGCACTTGCCATGAAATCATGAGGACTGGCGTTTGAGACCCAGATCCCATCTAAAACTCAGAACACGACCGTGTGCTCCTCACTCCAGTGCTAGGGAGATTGCTGGGTTCCTAGGGCTCCCCAGGCATCCAGCCTGGCCTAACAACTGAGCTCCACATTTCAGTGATGGACTTTGACTTAAAAAATAAGGTGGCCTGAGTTCCTGAGGGACAACACTCTAGGATGTCCCTCTGGCTCCCACACTTCTGCACACGCATGTGCCCATGTGTATATGTGAACCCACACGTACAACACACACACACACACACACACACACACACACACACACACACACACACACGAGTACATATATTTACATTTTAATAGGAGGGGGTGGTTTCAGATAGCGCCAGAGTTCTTGCTTCAGAAATGGAATAATTAGCTAGTGAGGGAAGCAAGAATCACAGTGCTATGTGCAAAATGCTTTAGAGGAAGCACTTGGGAGGTGGGTCCTCTTTGACCTGCTCTGCCTCCATCTCTTCCCAGGGCTTTGGCCTCCGAGTGTTGGTCTCAGCTTCCCAGGCTGTATAAGGTGAAATACATCTAAGACAATCCTGATGTACCTTTTGTCTTGACTAGTCCGTGAGAACTCTTTGGTCCCAAGGACAGGGACCTGTTGGGCCCTGAGGACAACGTGCTGGTCACAAGCTACAGTAGAGAGATACATTGATAGCTCGGTGTTTCACAGCTTCTCCTGTGCTCTTCACGGGGCCACTGGGAAAATAGACTACGCTGACCAAGCTCCCTGAGTCCCAAGTGGAGCCCTGATCCCCTCCAAAGTCCCCCATTGTCAGAACAGCACCCCTCTCCCAACCGCACCTCGAACATGTACTAAAAGGGGCTTCATAAGCCCCACGGGCCAGTCTTGGAGGTCTGGGCCACAAATGCACACTCCTTGTTATCCATTAGTTCTGTGGATTTGAGGTTTCATACATGAGAGGTGTACTGGAGTGTCCAGGAGTGACTTTTTTTAAAGTTACTTTTTATAGTAAATGAAGACTTTTCAAATATCATTTAACCAAAGGCCTCTTTGAGGTTGGGTAGGTAGAACAGAGCCACAATGGGTACCCTGCTTACTTGCTACAAATGGCTTATTTTGCTACAGATTGAATGCAGAAGAGACGACTTCAGAGATCTCAGCCTCAGAAAGAATTCAAGGAACTTCAGAGGCATCCCACAGGCCCCACCTCAACTATGCGCTGTGAAAAGTGCTGTGCTTGGCGCAGCTCCCCGTTGGCTCTGGCTTGGCCCTGCTGTGGCTGGACGGTGACTTGGGCTCTCACTGTGCTCCCATTTTAGATCTTAGAGTAAAGGAGCCAATTCATGAGTGTTTGAGAGTTTGGGGTGGGGTGGAGGAAAAGGTAGGTTTTCTCTACTTATAACTTAAGATATTCTCACCTTTAACCCCCATACATCCCACCATTTGAACACACACATAAACACATACATGCATATACACACATGCATGTACACACATATACACATACCATATACATACCATATACATATCACTTGAACACACATAAACACACATATACATATAAACACACACTCACTTGTACACACATAAACACACATACATAACACACACAAACACATTCACATACATCAAGGCCTGAATCGCAGAATGTGCCTTCCCTGCTTCTGAGAGGGGTCTCACTAGGTTCAATGTCCCATCCCCCCTCCTAGTTTTTCCACATTGCCGTTAGGAACTTAACTGTGTTTCCCCCACCTCTTTATAGCAAAGCCTTAGTCCCCGATCCATTGGAAGGTGACTACGGTACAGACAGGCCTGTGAAGAAGTAGTTCCTGTCAGTGAGAAGGTTAGGTAGGCTCTAATACAGGGACAGTGGCAGCTCTGTACAAGGACCCGCTGTTACTGCATTAGTCAGGGTCCTCCACAGAAACAGAGCCAACAGAATGCACACATATGCCATGGGAGTCATCAGATCTCTTTACAAGTGCAGTCTGGATAGTCCTGAAATGGCTATGCATTGGAGGCTGAGCCCCGGTAGGTGTTGATTAATCAAGTTGGATGTCTCAACAGTCTTCATCTTGTGCTAAAGGCCTAGAAGGTTCCTGAGCTGTTGGTCTTCAGTCTTCCTGGGAGCCTGAAGAAATCCTGATTTCTCTTCAGACCCCTTCTATCTGGGACACCGCCAAAAGGTGCTGTCCACTGTGGGGGAGGACTTCCTGCTTCAGTTTATCTTTCTAGGAAAATCCATCATAGTCCCTGTCTAGGTGAGTATTTCTTATTTAGTCATTGATTCAGTCAAGTTGACAGCCATGATTAACCATCATGGCTACTTAGAGAGATAGCAGGGATAGAAACACAGAGATAGAAAACCACATGAGAATAACAGGAAAATGCCACCTATAGACCGAGGGAAGAGAGACCTCAGGAGCAACCAGCCCAGCTGCCCACAGTTCCTGCACATCAGGACCTTAAGACCACAATTCTTGTTGAAGCCACACAGGGTGGGATACAGCAGGAAGGTGAGAACATCGTAAGGCCGGGAACTGTAGAGCTTGCTCCCACTTTCCACGATCTGCTTGGCAACTAGAGTGATTAAAAAAAACAAACTTTTTATTGATTCTTTGTGAATTTCACAGCATGCACCCAGGTCCTGCTCATCTCCCTGTCCCCACATAGACAGCCTTTACCATTGCAACCTCCCCCACCCAAAATAACACACACACACACACACACACACACACACACACACACACACACACACACACACACGCACACACCACCCACCACCACCACCACCAATAACAACAACAAAACAAAGCAAAAAAAAAAAAAAAAAAACCATTTCAGTGTGGAAGTTGTAGTATGTCACAAAGTGACCCACACTATA
>CM052713.1:76422731-76441357 GCA_028551405.1 Uromys caudimaculatus | reverse complement strand
GAGAGAGAGAGAGAGAGAGAGAGAGAGAGAGAGAGAGAGAGAGAGAGAGAGAGAGAGATGTCCTAAAAGCATAGACGTCAGGGGAGAAAAGAGATCCCGGGAGAGGACCCCAAACTTCCAAAGAGCCAGGGTCAAGGCCCTACGTTGATGAGCATGTTATGGGACAAAGTGTGACCTCCTAAGGTTCAGAGACTATACACAAGAACAACCACTGGGGCATGTCCTGTATTGTGAACTTGGGGAGACCCAGAGTGTGTACATGCTCCCATCTGGGAGGTGACCACGCCCGCTCACAGGCCATCAACTGTCTCTACTCCTGATACAAGATTCCTCCTCAGAAAGTTTACCCAGACTTAGGACAAATATTTAAACACAAAGAAAATGTATCCTAGTTTTATGATTCTGCAGAACTTCAAGTCCTCAGGCTACCTCAGGACCAGTTTGGGACGGTTCCCAAATGCACTGTTTAAAATGGAAGGCACAAGATGAAGCTGAGTTAGCTGAGAGCAGTGCCCAATGACCTGACCAGATACTGTGACCAAAGTTGGTCCCTGGAGTGACCAGGCCAACAGCACCACAGAAGCCACTAGCTGTGAAACAGCTGGCCAAATGACCTGCTTTTCTGAGTAATCCACCTCTCAAGGAGACAGTCTGCGTCTTAGAGATATGTTCTGTTCTGGTCCTCAATGGAGCTTTCTTCTAGTAGCCCGAATCCAAGATACTGCAACTGCTGACCATCAAACCATCAGATGTTTTCTGGTTGGTGTGGGTTTGGTGAAAGGAACTCTCGCTGTCGAGGATGGGATTCAGCAGCACAATCTTAGAGGAAGTGTCAAAAGTCTCGAACATGGCATACTTGACCCAACAGCCCCGCTTCTATACATCGATCTAAGAAACCGTCGTGGATAGGAGCTCATGTGGACGGTAATACAGAGGTGGGAAACAAGTCTGGCTCAGACAACAGGATCTAATTCCATAAACTATGAAAGGCTTGCACAAAAGAACACAGGGCATGAAACTACACCAGAGGAGGGTACTTAATGGTGTGGGAAGAACGCAGAACAGGACGCTGTGCAGCAGAGGGCAATGATAAGTCTGAGCTCTTGCCTCTCAATAGTTTATGTCTACAAATAAAACTAAAGGATGCGGCCCAATTTTAATAATGCTATTCCTCAAGAACTGAAGTTAAAGGCCATTTTTTCTTTCTCCTTTGGGCTTCTCATGTCTTCTGTAGTGAACATGAGCTGTGTTTGTAACCGGGGTTTTAAATACAGACTTTGACGGAGGGTATTTTGTACACAATCCCTCCTCACATTCTGAGGCCAATTAATCTCTAGAAATAACTCAGTAAACACTTCACCAAGAAAAGGTCTTTTATCTGCCTAGCTTGGAATCTTTGGTAGCATGATGTTAATGATGTTGAGGGAACTTTTAGATCTGTTTTTCTTTTTGTCCAGATGGTTGTCAGGCTGTAGGTAGGGAACGGTGACTATCGCTGGCAGTGTTTTCGATTGATTGGAGGAAGGAGAAAGAGCCATTTGTGGGTCAATGCCCCCCTCTTTCTACCAATGATGTAATGAGCTTGCAATCAAGTTTAGCATAAAAAACTTCTGGCTATTCATGAGGGACCAGAGAGGCTATCCAGCCAAGAGCAAGGTCGCAGGCAATGCTTTGTAAACAAACCTTCAAAGAATAGTTAAAGAACATAAGGGTGCTATTTCTACAAGCTGGCCGTGTGCCCCTGGTCTCTCAGACAATCAGCCTCTTGCATCCCAGGATGCTAAAACAGAACTGCTACAGAAGACGGAAAGATAAAAACGGCAAACACTCGAGGTGCCTCCTACCCTTTAGGATCCACGCAATTAAAAATAACAAATCACTCTGCTGATGACCTATATTAAATGTTCAGAATATTATGAAGCCACAGTGTTCCAGTTCTCTTTACATAAGTAACAAAAATCTCCTCAATACGGGGGTCAGCAGCAACGATTTCACTGAGCTCTGGATTCTGTGGCTCAAAATGAGATAGAGCCCAGCAGCCGTGGTTTATTTCTGGTCCCCAGTGGTCTTGATTTTCAGTGGGGTCTGGAATTCTCTGGGGATATCTTCACGCCTGAGTCTCAGTATTGATGAGTGAACTCTCAACAGTGTTCCTACTCAAGGTATTTAGCTAGGATTCTCCTCAATATGATGGTTGAGTTCCAAGAGGAACATTTGTAAGACAGAAATAAATACCCGCAGGGAACAAGTGGCCTTGCCCATCCTAGTCCTAAGCCACAAGCTATTTCATCTACTGCCTTCTGTGGGTTAAAGGAAAACCCCAAGGCAAGGTCAGATTTAGCTGGTGGCAGAATCACCTTGTAGCAGATTCACCAAGCGGGGAGCATGCATCTGGTGGATGCTAGACTGACTAGGCACCAAGTCCTCCCTGACTAACGCTGAAGTTACAGGCAGGTGCTGCCACTCAGTGTCTCGTTCATGGGCACTGGAGACCCAAACTCGGGTCCGCACACTTGTGCAACGAGCACTTTGCAGCCTGAGCCATCACAGTTCCTCCTCGGGATGCCGATCAGGGCTGTGTTAGCGGCTATCACCAAACCTTCTGATTTTCAGGAGAAGTCTGAAATCTCCAAACATTCCCTGAAATCCTCCTCCCTGGCCCTCCATCCTCTCTCCCCCTCTGACATTGGTGACTAACCCCAAATACCCTGAGAGCATGCCTGGACTCTAGTTTCCCCTGACTTCTGTAGAGGGGAGCACCCATCCCTTCTTCAAGCAGTAGCCTGTCTCTCTATAAAGACACATTTTCAACTTTGGGCACACAAAGTGAGAGGAGAGGTAAGACGTAGGATATCATCCAGAGAGAGATCACGTGAGGGGCAAAATGAAGAACCTGATGGTTCTGGGCAGAGAAGGAACAGGGTTCTAGAGGAGAGAAGACTTGCAGGGTGGGCAGAGGTCACCTGTGGCTAGGAAGGGGGCCATGCCTTTCTTCTGAAAGAAGGAACAAAGGGGACTATGGGAGGTTAGCACAACTGATGGTGCAGTCAGCCAGACTCCACCGAGGCGATGAGGATATCCCTAAGCCTGTGATGGACCCTCCTGGTGTCATCCTCTGTGTGGGGGCAGGGCAGGGGGAGCACTGAAGGCCATGGAGAGGGCACAGCAGACGGCTACTCGGATGGAACAGAACCAAGGGAGCACGTATGTGTTATGAGAGGAATTTATGAGATCGGCTTACACAACAGGGACTCATTGCAATTGTCCCTGAGAAGCTGAGAACCCAGTAGCAGCCCAATCTTGGAACTGGATGTTTCTGCCATCCCAGTATGGTACTGAAATTCTGGATGATTCCTAGGGAGATTCTGGCCTTCATCCATGTTGGAAGGCTGAAAGGGGCTGGAGTCTGACACCAGTGAAGACCAGGGAAGCCACAGGTGTACTCTCTCAAGAGGAGAGGGCAGGTAGCAACAGTGTTTTTGTCTCGAGTTTTATATCTGGCCATCTTTTGGAAGGTGCTGCTCTTCTGAGGCCGGGCCTTCCTCCCTTGGTTAGTCCTCTCTGGAAGCACCCTCACAGACTTGCCCAGTAGTGTCTCTCCTAGGTGGTTCCAGATCCTGTCAGGTTGGCGAGCAAGACTCAGCACTGGTTGGTGGGGTTGTTCAAGGGAGGGTCGGGGGGCAGGGACAGTGAACTGGAAGCTCTTGGGAACTGCCAGCCTGGCAGAAATTTTGGAGCATGATTCTGCAAATAGGTGTCCCTTAAGAGCCTTTCTGGGGCTTCAGAGCAGGGGTAAGAGTACGCTTAAGGCGACAGGGGCTCCTTTACGTCAATGGTAAAGCACTTGTCCAGTGGGTGGCAAGACTTTGGGTCTAGTCCCCAGGACCAGATACACAAATAAAATAAAACCTGAAGATGATCTGACACTGGGGATTAGAGCGGAGGAAGGCCAGTGGGTAGCTGGTCTTGGTTGTCAACTGGACTGCATCAGGAAATAACTAAAGCCCAAAATGGAGGGCACACCTGTGAGGGATTTTTACTGAATTCAAAGTGGGAAGACCTACCTCTAATCTGGCCATGCCTGCTGCTGACAGCCTATATAAAGACATGGAAGAAGGAAGCTGTTTTCTTTGCTCTCACCTTGCTGGCAAGTCCATGCCTTCACTGACATTAGAGCCTACTTCTTTGGGGTTCTCTTGTATAGTGGAGACCAGCTGAGACATCAGCCTCCTGGACTGAAAAACTGCTGGATTCTTGGACCTTCTCTTGGTAGTTAGCCATTGTTGGGCTAGCCGGATCACAGCTTGTAAGTAAGTCCTAATAAATTTCATCACACACACACACACACACATTCTATAAGTTCTGTTACTCTAGAAAGAACCCTGACTAATACAGTGAGGTATCGGACTTTGATTCGTAGAACCCAGGCAGAAATAGACCCTGTGGGAGGCAGGGGAACAGCTATGGCTGAATTAAGAGCAAACGTCATGTGCTTCCACCCCTGGCTAGCCAAAGGATGGATCTATCTTGTCCTGAGAGAGTGTGGGCTTGCACCCTGAGAAACATCAGCATCACCATTAGATATACCACAGCGTAAGAACATGGCAGGAGACTGGTGATGCAAAGGAACTCTTCGTGTAAAGGGAGGTGTGGCTTACTCATTCGACATTTATATTCAGTCTAATTAGGAAGGACCTGAAGGAAAAACAGCTATGTGTTTATTCTATAGTCGGATAACAAGCAATGGTCTCCCTCTAGGGCTTTCTTGAAAACACTTTTTTTGTCTTGTTTTTTAAAGGCAAACAGAACCAGACTGTACAAGATACAAATGATTGATGGGGGGAGAATATTAGGCACCATCTATAGATGAACAAAACAGCTTTCAGCACACGAGAAGACTCCAACCAGGCTTATCAAGTCCAATCCGTGCCTACGAGACACTTATGTAAGAACATTTGGGAACTTGTTTAGTTCCTGTGAAATGAGGCATACCTTCCCAAATTTCACTTCCAAAGTTAAATTTGAACCTGGAATAACATTCAATTCCTCACTCACCATGCTATGCATCTGTTGGAAGCAAATTCAAAACAAATTTTCTATTGTGCGACAAAAATAAGTGTCAGCTCACCCACCGTCTCTCATGACCTCTGTTCCCATAACTTAGAATTATTTGATCAGTTTCTAAGTGAGCCCTGCTTGCCCCCTTAATGTCTCCTTCTGGCTTATGATTAGTAAGTATGGGACTCATCTGAGGTCAGGGACCATGGGCCAATGACTAGTCCTGCCCTTCTTTGGGTCCTTGAGACTCCGGATCTTGAATACAGAGGTCTCTCCCTCATGGACCCCCATAATCAATGTAAATTATTTTTGAGAAAAATATTAAAATCTTAATGGGAAAATAAACATCGAGCCACACGATTTCTTAATTTGTGTTTCAAGAAAACAAATGATTGTCTTAATGCTGCAGTACTCCCTGTTAAAATAATTTCCCCAAATGCTGGAGGCCTAAAATATTTGATTCCTGCTCAGAAATCCCATCCAGTAATTTGACATTAGCCCACTCTCCCCCATGCTGAGCCCTCAGCTCTGGACTGCCTCTCATCCAGCCTGGCCGGTCCTCATTCCAGATCCCTCTGGGATTGTTTTAACTATATGGGCATATTTTCAGCTTCGAAAATATTGAAAACTCTTCCAATGCATTTTTACCAATTACTGAAGTTTGAGTTTTGGAGAACAAATTTCTCAAGTGGGCACCAGGCTAGGGAAGTTCTGGAAAGAGTCACTGTCCTTGTATATTTGAAATGTTAAGGACAGAATTGAGGCTATGTCCTTGCCAATCCATTCCCCAGTTCTCCTGACTACCATCTTCCGTCGCTTAGTCAGAGCAAGGCAAGTTCAAGGTGTGGCTGGCAAGGTCAAAAGGGCCAGGTGGTAGCCATGAGTTAATTTAGGCAGCTAAAAGGTCAAATCATCAGACAGCATAAAGACATGGAAACCATCCACCCTGAGTTAATCCATCACTCTAGTGACTGGGTTGGGGTGTTTTGCTCTGTGTCTACAGGGGCATCCTAATGACACGAGCTAGACATATACTCTCCTGTTACAAGTTCTCACAATGCTGAGTACAGAAATTAACTCTGTGGCTTTTCAAATCATGCACTCCTAGTCTCTGGCAAACAGCACAAAGATTCCTTGCAGCATAGTCTCCTGTCTGTAACCCACGGGGTTGACTTTGTACAACCGATAGCAAAGGCCTCAGAGACGTGTGCCCTCAGGTTTTAATCTGCCTTCAATCTTTCTCCACCCGATCCCCCAAATGTCGGGGGGGGGTGTTGTGCAATTTTGCAGATGAAACTGATTTTAATTCAATAAAGGGAGGGGGGAGAACAAACGTTGTGTCCTTGGGGGTCGGGGGAACGGTGGAGGGAAGCTTGTGAAATAATTATTTTCCGTCGGCCATGGCGAGAAACCCTCAAGTCTGCTCTGTGGGAAGGGCTGTCTGAAGATGTGGTTTTCCATTTGGGAGAAACTGGTCTTAGGTGACAGTTCATAACTAGGAAAAGGGACAGGGTAGGTGAAGAGGGGCTGGTGAAGAGGCAAGGAAGCCATCACAGTGGGAGCCATATTAGAAAGGGGTTGTGGGTGAAATAGTAACAGGAGGGACAGGAGAAGGGACTTTAAGAAAGTCTACCGTGACTGACTGACACCAGTCTTAAATAGTTTTAGTGGCTTTGTAGTTATTGTGGTCTTTCAGAGAATGGTGAAGTCTAAAGCCTGCTTTGTCACCCGAATCTTCGAGTAGCTATGGGAACCTGAGAGATGGTCTCCTCCTGTCTCCTTTGTGTTCGCACACAAGGCTGTATCACATCTCAGATCACTTGAACAACCGTTATCAACTAATAAACTCTCTAAAATTGTGACACCTTTCCTGTCCATCTGTCATTTCTGAAGCAGGTAAAAGAAGGAACTAACCAATAGTCATCAATCTAGTAGGGAATGTCTGCTGTCAGCCCCATCTGTAAGTCAGGCTGACCCATGATGTCAGCATCAGGTCCCCCATGATCTGACTTTGACATTGATCAGTGGGGCATTGTTACTCCCTTATAAAATATGCAATGCCATTCCTAGGGAGACGTTCGGCTCCTCTTGTCTTCTGACCTATCAGGTTTTAGCCAGGCATCCAGTTCCCCTTTGCACATCTGTGTTCCAGTCTGATAACATTGCTCATTAATTATGAACCCTATCCCAGAAAGACTCCATCTCCCTGATGCCCAGAAAGATGTTTGTTGCATGCCGTGAGCCCGGCCTGGTGTCTGTCTGACAGTTTCCTTTAGATTCTCAAAGGCAGCTTTCGAAGTTCAGGTTCACAGCCCTTTTGGCACTTCCTAGTGACATCCCCACACGATGCTCACAAGACTGCATTTCTGTATAAATTCCCCTATGTTTTTAGATATTAAAAACTTACAGATGTAGACTAGCCATCTTTGTGTTCTGAAGGCACTCCTTCTGTGGGAACAGTGAATTTAATTTCCCAAGGGGTGGAGTCCACAGGAATAGGTTTCTCCTCAAAAATAAGAATTTCTTTAATAGTTTTGTGTTGCCCCCAAAATGGAACCACTTGCTTCAGGACAGAGAAACCACTTACTGGAACCCATAAAAGGCTATCCCAGCAGACGTTTTAAGAGCGTGGAAGCTGTTCACGAGGGAGGGAGGTCAGTGCTGAGTAACCATGTCTCCTACACAGAACAGGGAACCTGACGCTGGGGCCCTGGCTGTGTCCTAAGTAACCCTCTGTGAAACACGGCACCCCCAAACAAGCTCCTTGTTGTTTCTTCAGTTACCCCCGTTAGTAGAGTCTACAGTTTATGGATTTATTTTTAGTCTTGAATTCTAAGTGGTTTTTAAAAAATGTGATTTGGTTTTCTACTTTCTAAAATTGAAAGTTACAATAAAATAAAATGAAAAGTTTGTATTTCTGCATTCCCACAGTTTAGATTAACACGTTAACTTCTTATTACAACAAGTTTAAGAAGGAAAGAGAAGACAGGGAGGGAGAGAGGAAGCCAAATGAAGACAGTGAAGTGGAGGGAGGATGGTACAGAGGGGAAGAGGGATAAAGAAAGATGGGGAGGAGGAGGAGGAGGAGGGAGGAGGGAAGAGGGAGGAAGGAGGAGGGAAGAGGGAGGAGGGAGGAGGGAAGAGGGAGGAGGGAGGAGGGAGGAGAGAAGAGGGAGGAGGGAGAAGGGAGGAGGGAAGGGGGGGAGAGAGGCCAGGTGAGGCCATGACTCTGTCTTTTAAACTCTGTTTCTGTGCTCCTTCTTCTCCACCAGCCTCAGAGACTGAAATCACTGTGTACCCCTTCATCCCGTAAATATCTATTTCACCAGAGACATGTGCATCGTTAAATCATCCCCAGGGAGAAAGAGATGGAGAAAGATTGGTCAGTGAGTTCCAAGTCACTGCCAGTCATGAGTCAGAAGGCCAGGTGCTGTTGCACAGTAGGTGCACAGTGGTGTACAGCAGATCTCAAAATGCTGAAAGGCATTTTAACCATTAAGAAATAATACAGGGGACCTGCAAGATGGCTCAGCGGGTAAAGGCCCTACCGGGCAAGGCTGACAACCCGGGTTCAGTCCTAAATGATGGAGGGACAGGACGGCCTCCTGCACATTGTCCTTTGACCTCCACATGTGTGCTGTGGCATGTCCATGCATGTAGATATCATGATCTAAGTGGAATCCAATGTGTGCATTTCAAACATGACATTTGTAGCCCACTAATACATATACCTTTTATGCTTTGTGTATCAGTTGATTTTTAAAATGCACCTATATTTGTATTGCATGGTTTTGTTTCTAGAATTCCAAAGTAAATTATCTATATATCCCATCAATTTCCATTTTGTCTTTATATTCTAGTTGACTTTTTTTTTTTACATTTATTGTGTGTGTGTGTGTGTGTGTGTGTGTGTGTGTGTGTGTGTGCGTGCATGCATGCATGTGGACACACTCCCATGTATGGAGATCAGACGATAACTTGTGGGAGTCAGCTGTCTCCGTCCACATCACAGATCCTACAGACTGAACTGAGGTGGTCAATCTTGGTGACAAGCACTTTTTATTTGCTGAGCTATCCTGCCAACCTGGATTTCTAAGATAGATTTGTATTCAGTCAAGCTTGACATACCTTCTGTAATCCCAGAAAGACTGAAGCAGGAGAATCACAAATTTGAGGCCAACCTGGGCTGCATGGAAAGATCTTGTCTCAAAAAAAAATAGTGTTGATATGTCAAGTTTATTTACATGTAAATTATACATGTGTGTGTGTGTTATATGTAATGTATGCATGTATATACGTATGTATAGTTAATTTCACCATCAGGTAAATAGCATGCTAAAAATTATTTCTAAATCAAGAGATGTTCCTGTCAGAGTCTTCCAGCTTTTCAGAACTCAGCTCTGACAGCACACATGTAGAGGACCCTTCTGCCTCAGGAGACTAACCAGTGAGTGTCTACAGCTCAGTCCCTAGCGAATAAAGGAGGCTCAAAGCTCCCAGGCTCCCCCAAGTTTCTCTCCAAGATGTCACAAGCAAACTTACATCCATGGAACAATCAAGTTGCTTCCCAAGGACTTCACTCCAGCTGGGTAGCACGGCTTAGTTCCACCACCTCCGTACAGGAAGAGGGAGTCAACCCCCACCCACACCCCGTTCCTTTTGTTTGCCTGTCTTGAATGCAAGCATCTTTTGTTTGTTATGGACCATTTATATTTCCTCTCCTGTTAGTTCATTCATTGCTTTGCTCCTCTCGGTTTCCTCATGTGTCAGAACACTAATCCACAGTCAACTGAATATGTCTCCCGTTAACTTTTAATCCTGTTTGTGCCAAAGGAAGATTTATGTTTTCTGTGGCGATGGTTTCAATTTAAAATATCTGAGCCCATCCTTTCCTGCGGAGACTTCACGGTGCCCTTCAGTGTCTCTTTTTACCCTCTTTTGTACATCACAGTGGAAGCATCCTTACGGTCTTTAACGTTCTGGAAGTGCGTTACTTCTGCTTACGCTGACAGGTGAGGTACAGGACATAGGGAGTGAGATAGGGGTCCGATCTCTCTCCCTGACTCTCCCACCACCCAAGCCTGTAAGGGCTTCCCACCATGGCTCTGCCAACAGGAATGAGGACTCCAGCTTGCATCCACTTCCTATGGCTGCCCTAACAAATGTCCACAGAGGTAATTGCTTCAGCTACTCTACACATCTCATGATATAATTCTGGGCATGAGAGATTCCAAAGTCGGGAGGCGGAGCAGTCAGTGTGCCTTCTGGGCCCAGAAGAGAATCAGTTTCCTTGCCTTTACCATCTGGACTTCATCCTGGCTTGTGAGACCTCCTGTCTTCAAAGTGTATTGCTCCAGTTTCTACCTCCACTGTTGTGTTTTATAAAAATATAAGGGGAGAAGGAATATGTTTGGTGGAGGTGCAGTCAGGTGTGGGGGAGGAGGCGCCTCTGCAGGCCCATGCCGAGGCATCCCTTCCCCTGAGGGACCAGCCACACGATTGTATACAATAGTTTATTCAGGGTATGGGCAGGGGAGTTGAGGGAAGATACCTATATCTATCTATATCTCATATATATCTCTATATAAATATATATCCTATATATCATATAGGGGGGAGGAGAAGAGAGGAGAGGAGTAGAGGCTGGCCATGAGCACGTGGAGAGAGAGGGGGAGGGGAGAGGAGAGAGGGGCAGGAGCAAGGGGACAGAGCAAGACCAAGAGAGCAAGAGAGCGAGGAGGGGACAAGCAGCCCCTTTTATAGAGAGTTAGGCACACCTGGCTGTTGCCAGGCAACTGTGGGGGCGGAGCCTAGACTAAATGCCAACATCCATGGTGCCATCTTCTCTTCCATCCTACGGACTTTTGTGAGTCCCAGGATCCTGACACCATACATAGAAAGAATTGCAACAGGGCAGGAGCTGTAAGTAAGGTCAGGTCTGCAGGTTCCCAGGACTGGAATGGGGAACACTTAGTGACCCTTTGTTCTTCCTCTCCAAGTTTAGAAAACTGCTCAGTAAAACAAATTTCAAGGGAATTAATGTCATTATGTTCAAAGGCAGAGAATTCAGAAAAACTTCTTGCGTTTTAACTCAACAAAAGAGCTTTTAAATTAATGCCTTAAAACCAACTGTTAGTACCAGAAGTTTTAAAAAAACAGCCTTTTAAGTCCCTGTTAAACTTAAAAGGTGTTGTTCTGGCTCTTTTCTGTTTTTTTTCTTTTTGGTCTGGTTTGAGCCCTGTGTTGAGTTTTTTTCCACATCCAGTTGAATTTAATTGCCAATGTGCAAATGGGCCTGTTTCCACTTAGGCCCTGTCCCCCTGTGCAGCCTCGAGGCAGAAGTGTCCCCAGTGGCTGCAATGCCCTTCCTATCCCCATTTCTCAGCAGCTTACGCAACAGCAGGAAACGGGTTCCAAGCCAGGAAGGAGAGCTCGTGGGGACAAAGGGACATCATTCTTAGAGTCTAATCCATCCGGTCTTGTGCTGTTGACCCTCTCACGCAGCCAACAGCACCCACTCTCATCACCAAAGACCTCCAATGGCACATGGAGGAAGTGAGTGTCCCAGACCAGCGCAGCAAACTACAATCTGCCTTGGGCAGTGCGATGTGTGGGCAGGGGAAGCCACCTGCAGACAGACTCAGATGAGCACAAGAGTTTGCCAGAAACCATACTGGGCGTTTCACGTGGTGCCGGGCTCCTGCAGGCACAGCTGAGTGATGGAGGCTGATAGTGCTGGAAAGCTGCTTCGTTCCCAGCCTGAGTTAGCGACTCCACTAGCTGTAGAGAGGGAGTGTGTTTACGGGCAGCTACTGCGTGTACTTCCATCATGGCAAGCTGCCTTGATCATCTGTGTGCATGCAGAACAGACAAGAAGTACACATTTACACACACACAACTGTTCCTGTGTGTTCTGGCTACAAGTGCACCACTCTCCACCTGCCAATCTCTCTACACTTCTGTATCTGTACATGCTAGTGTATGTCTATAGGTAGAGCCTGCTTTTCACAGAGAATCAAGAGGTGTCAGAAATGCCATCTCTCAACTGCCTTCTTAGCCCCTCCCTACCACTCCCTTCCTCTTCCTGATTCCTCTCCTCCTCCTGCCTCCCCTTCTTCCTTCTGTTCTTTGTGTGTGTGTGTATGTGTGTGTGTGTGTATGTATATGTGTATATGTGTGTATGTGTGTGTATGTGTATATGTGTGTATGTGTATAAGTGTGTATGTGTATATGTGTATGTATATGTGGGTGTATGTGTGTATATGTGTGTGTGTGTATATGTGTGTATGTGTGTGTATGTGTATAAGTGTGTATGTGTATATGTGTGTGTGTATGTGTATATGTGGGTGTATGTATGTATGTGTGTATGTATATGTGTATATGTGTGTATGTGTGTGTATGTGTATATGTGTGTATGTGTATAAGTGTGTATGTGTATATGTGTATGTATGTGTGTATGTGTATATGTGGGTGTATGTGTGTATATGTGTGTGTGTGTATATGTGTATGTGTGTGTATGTGTGTGTATGTGTGTGTGTATACCATATGCATGCATTCTTATGCCCTCACCCTTTCTCTTTCCCTCCTCCTTCTCCCTTTGTCCTTCCCTCCCTCCCTCCCTCCCTCCCTTCCTCCCTCCCTCTCTCCCTCCTTCCCTCCCTCCCTTTCTCCTTTCCTTTCTACCGACCCCTCCCTCTGTCTTCAGGATAAACACCATGTAGCCTAGGATGACTTAAATTCACCAACCTCCCTCCACATGCTGGGATTATAGGTGCACACCTCCCAGCCTGGCTTCTCTGCTCTTTTTAGAGGTTTCTAAGGTACAGGCATGTGCCCAGCCAACCCCCTGCCTCAGCCCCTGTGTGGTGATCTCTAGATGCCTATCCCCCACCCCACCCCTACTTCTCACTCCACAGTGGTGATGATGTCCAGGGTCTTTACTTCATTCCTCATACCCAGGACCCAGATGACAATGTTCCTGCCTCTGTCACCCCAGCACCTTTCTTGAGAGCCAGAGACACAAGTGGGGCAGGGACTGTCTTAAGGCTCTGGAACATCTTTTTTTCCAGTTGATGACAGCTACTCCGATGGTGGCGATTTAACCTCATTACAATCTGCAAGCTTTTTAAAGTCAATAAACTTAAATTTTGTTTAAATTAATACTTTTAGATAATAATCTTAGATTCATACAGAAGAGTGAAGTAGAAAGTACTATGATATTGTACTTATATGCCCTCCACCCCAGATGTGCACACACGACTTTCAACACCTCAAGACTGGCGCGCTTGTTCCAATCAGTGAACCTACACTGACAGATCGTTATCATCCAAATGCACAAGGGTCCGTTCGTACTGCTGTGTAGACAGACGTGGTGTAGCCAGCGTTGCAGCGGCCCATGGAGTGGTGGTGCAATCTTAAAAATCTTCCACACATGCCCCCCCCCCCCCGCTGGTAGCTACTGGTCCTTCTCCTGTTTCCACACTTGGGTTTTTAGTCGAGAGTCATGGGTTAGAATTACACAATAGGAAGCCTTTATGGACTGACTTTTCCCCTGGGTGATGATTGTGTAGAACGTCTCTGTGCTGTTCTGTGTCTTGATAGTGCGTTCTCTCATCTGTGAAGGACACTCCAGTGTCTGGGTGGACCAGTCTGAATTTAGTCATTCACCTACTGGGTTGCTTCTAAGACTTAGAAACTATGAATAACGCTTCATTTTGTGGGTTTTTGCATGAACGTAGCTCTCAGCTCTGTTCAGTAGTGCTTAGAAGCACAATTGCTAGGTTGTAAGGTAAGATATGTTTAGTTTTCTAAGAAACTGCCTAACTGTTCAGACCATTTAAATTTAGCATCTGCCTAGCTTCATTTTCTCAACACTGTCATCAATGTGCAGTAATACACAGTAGGCACTTAAAACCCTCCAGGGTTGACACTTCAGATGTTCCCAGAATTCTTCAACTCAAGAATGTGGAAAGCTTTTACTAGCTCCTGGAGTGTTCCCAACGCACCACAGCCTCACTACCCTTTAGCCTTCACAAAGTGTGGTGTTTTTTTAAACTGACATCTATTTCTCACACATTTGAAAAATATTTGTTTTATAATTCCAAAGGATTCACTTTACAATCAGGGAGAGGAATCAACACATCATATTAAGGTGAAGAGGCTGGAGGCAGGCCAGGCACACTTGAAGTCAGACAATGCGCTCCCTAGACACGCTTCCTGACATGTCTGTATCAGTGACCCAGTGACAGAGGGCTTCCGGACCCCAGAGGAGTCCATGTGAATAGGTCCATACAGTCTGGGTAGTGACTTTCTAATGAGACCCTAAGCCACAGATCTGAGTTATTAACCCAGTCTTGTCCCAGAGCATGTCATCAGTGTGTTGCCCTAAGGACCCAAATAACAGGAGCACAACATGAGAACAACAGGGATGCTGGAACAACAGAAACATCAAAGACCACTTCATGTGAAAGGAAATGAGTATTAACTCAAGTGTCCTCGATATTCAGACAATGAAGTAGCTTGTTGGTGTCCCCTGTGATGTGATGGCACCATTCCCCAATAGGCACTAAAATTGATTGAAACAATATTTAATTTAAAAAAAAAAAAAAACCCTTTCAAATCCTGGGGGCACCTGGAGAAACGGCTCAGCACTTAAGAATATGTCCTGTTCTTCCAGGGAACCTGAGGTCAGTTCCTGGCACCGATGTGGGGAGGATCTCAACTGCCTGCAACTTCAGCTCCAGGGGATCTGACACCTCTCTGGCTCCTTGGGCACTCCCGCACACATGACATACACTCACATAAACACATACATGTAACATAAACAACAATTCTTTAAAGAAGAAAGCAAACCTGAGGAAACTTTAGATCAGAAACTTAGAAAACATTAATTTAGAGAATATACTAACGTTACAGATGGTGATGCCCAGAGGGTCAGGGCTATGTCTTCACCATCCAGGTCTCTGTGGGTTCAGGCAACAGGTACAGACATGGCAGAGGATGAACAGACCTCTCATGCAAAGGCAAACTAGCACAGACAACACCCAAGAAACAGCATCTGCCCCTTGGAGGGACCCAAAAGGAGATGTGTATGGGAGACTTTGAGAAGTCCTGACGTAACACATTGCCAGGGCAGAATTTCAGACAGATAATAGAAACAGTATGGGAAAGGTAATATTTAAAGAGATGACAAGGGGGATGGAGAGACGGCTTAGGGGCTAAGTGCACTGTCTGCTCTTCCAGGGGATCCTGGTTCAAATCCCAGCACCCACATGGCAGCTCACAACCATCTGTAACTCCAGTTCCAAGGGATATGATGCCCTTTTCTGACCTCCACGCATGTGGTACACAGACATACATGCAGGCAAAACACTCATATAACAAAATAAACATTTATAAATCTCAAAAGAGTTAAACAAGAGAAAACAACCATGGATCCCCAAACCGGTGGCATCCATCAATCACCAGATACAGAAAGCCAGAATCTCACCAAGACCAGTGACATCCGTCCATCACCACATACAGAAAGCCAGAAGAGCACCAAGTTACAAGAGCAAAGAACACCAAGTTGAGTACGACCTGCCTTCTGTGTCCCAAAGCCTGTTACAGTTAGAAAACCATGGAAATTGGCTAGTGTATGACCTGAGACTCCTAATCACATACTCTTGGGAATACTGTTCCTGAGATCACCCAGTAAGCCATGAAACAGTATCACAGGCATGGGTATTTGAGCACCTGGTTCTCAGTTAATAGTCTGTTTGTGGAGATTATAGGTGGTAGAGCTTTGCTGCAGGAAGTCCATGACAAGGGTGGTCTTTGAGAATATATAGCTTTGTCTCATTTCCCTCTTCCTCTCTCTGCTCCCTGTGTGGTTGAGACGCAACCTCAGCTTTCTACTCTGCCCGTCTTCCGCCATGCGCTCATTACCATTATGGACTCATAAGTCAAAATAAACCTCCTTAATTGCTTTTGGTCATGGCATTTTATCACCGCAACAGAAAAGTAACTGATATAGATGTCATCTTCCTATCCCAGCATCTCTAGATGCAGGCAACATGTGCTTGAGACCAGTTTGTTGCAGTTTCCCAAGTGTCCTGAGCAATCACTATTCCTAAGCTTGACAAAACTCAGCTGCTAAGGAGAGGAATGCTGTGAATTCATCAAGCTTTTCACCTAAAATTTCAAAATAGCACAATGTTGAACCACCAGGAGAACAGTGGTTTTTATAATATGAAAGCCCACAAAATGGCCACAGCAATCGCATCTTCACGGTTTATAGGCAAGAAGTCCTCAAGTTGATTTGAGTGAGAAATAAAATAAACAGTCGGGGTTCTCCTGCCACTCGCTGAAATACTTATGCACTTAAGAGACTTATGCTGGAAACCACACTCTCGTTCCCTCTGAGTGCTCAGCCATTTCCTTGGAGCTGTATCTGGTAGGCATTACTGCAATGCCACTGTGAGTATTTGTTTAAAGCTCACCACACATTTATGAAGACCAGATTTGGATCCCCAAGGAAATCTTGGATGAGGCGGTTGAGAAAAAGTAAGTGCCATAGGCAAAGCTCACAGCAGAGGAAGAATGTGAAGGGGAAAGGAAATAGAAACCAGAAACCAGAACACGGAGCCAAGGACAGGAAAGCCGTGGTCTCTGCTCAGGGACTCTATGCTGTCGGGACTAGAATCCGAATCTAGAAGGTGACCCTGAACAGACATTAAGCTAAGGCGGATCCTTCAGCCTCGAGAGACGTGGTATAGGCTCAGTGCAGGGTCACGGATGGGAAAGCTCCACATGGGAAACAGGTGCAGGAAAACCAGAGTAGTAAAGCGTCTCCTTATACGGGGTCTTTTCAGGCGGCGACTTGGACTGGTTCCGAGGACCACTAATCCCTGGGAGGTCGGCTGCCAGGTGACCTGTCCCTGGGAGACTGGACTCTGTCCTTATTAACTAAACCACAACTCCACTCTCTGTGGGTCTTAAGGAAACTCAGACCATCATGACCATAACCCTGGATCCCCTCCAGCTAACATCCCAGTACCAATATATTCTCAAGGCAATAGATGAAGACATTCAGAGAAAGAGCAGACTGGAGCCCCTCCCACTGGGACAGACCTGGCAGCAGACATCCTATAGACAGGGTCACCAGAGACTGGGCAACTCAGTTCTGCATGTTTAATCCTTGGGAGGTGGAATACAGACCGGCAAGAGTCAATGCTCTCATCCTGGCTGGATGTTAGAATAATTTGAAGGAACTTAAAAAAGAATTGCTATCTTCTGGCTCTATGTCCAGAGACTCTGATCCAGTTGCTCTGCAGAGAGCCACTGGCACTTTTAAAGCATTGTCTCTGTAATTTTCAGGCCAACCTTTCATCTAGGTTTAGGGCCTAGAAAGGTAAAATGAGCAACGACTTCCACACACGTCTCCCCGTGTCTCTCTTCATATTTCACAAACAGGTAGCTGACAGTCTTTGGGGCTTTACCTGTACTATATCTTTAAAAATTAGTAACTTGCTTTCCGCATTCCCACTCCAGCACTTTCAAACATTGGTTTCCTGTCGTTTCTGTTTATTTAGTAAGGACTAGTCACTTACCACACAACGTGCAGTTCTCCAAGGGAAAGTCAACAAGTGACAGGCAGCGACAACTGTGGGAAGAGGAGCTCACAGCCCACTCAGGGATGTGAGCTGTCATCTGCCCACAGCTGTGTGGAAGGCTGTGTGATCCCACTCTCATAGACACATGGCTCCTCTGCTAAAGGTAGCGTGTCTCCTGGGGACTGCAAGGACAGGCAGCGTGAGACACCATCAGAAACATCACGTCAGGGACCCAAGACACAGATTCCTGATTCTACTGTTGGCACAATAGTGTTCAAAGGTGGCTACACCCGGACGTGTCTCCTCAGAAGTAAGATTTCCTCGAAGTGATTTCATGAGGTGATTGAGACAGACAGATTTCCAGGACAGTCTATGTGAATCCAACAAAACCACAAGGCATTAAGATCAAGGGAGAGAGACACAGCAGGAGGGAGAAGGCAGCAGAAGCTGGAGCCACGTGCTTTAAGGGAGGTGGGAGGAGTCACAGCCGGGAATGTAGCTGCTCACGTGAACACGAACACGGTCAGTCTCCCAACAGCTCACCTCCGCCTCAACTTTAGCCCAGTGAAAGTGGTTTCAGTCTCTGACGTCCAGGGTTGTGAGTCAACACTCCCATGCTCGTTTCAAGCACTAAGTTTGTGGGGTGCTGTAGTAACAAATGGAGACTAATACACTCTCAAGTCTGTTGGCATTCCTTCTAGGCTCCGCCCCACAGTTGCCTGGCAACAGCCAGGTGTGCCTGACTCACTATAAAAGGGGCTGCTTGCCCCCTCCTCGCTCTCTTGCCTTCTTGTCTCCCTCTGTCCTCTTCCCCTTATCCACTCTCTTCCCATTCCCCTCCCCCCCATCTCTCCAGGCGCTCATGGCTGGCCTCTCTGCCTTTCTCTGTCTCTATTACCCTCTCAACTCCCCCCCCCCCCCCATGCCCTGAATAAACTATTTTCTATACTATGCCATCTTGTGGCTGGTCCCTCA
>CM052713.1:76364131-76419131 GCA_028551405.1 Uromys caudimaculatus | reverse complement strand
TGTGAAAATCAGCCAGAGTTGGAAGTAGCTGGTGGCTGCTAGGTGGCAGAAACTACCTCTTTGGGACTGCCCCAAACCAAGAAATCAACCTGTGCAGAGTGACACCAGTTCTTGAGGAGTCTGTAATGGCATCCAATGCTACCCTTAATTAGCACACTTTCCTTATGCAAGGCATTATGTTTGGAGGCCTGCAAAAATAGACATATTCCTGACTCCAAGAGTATAGGTGGCAGGCATGCAGGTAACTGTGGTGTTATGGATTAGCCCACACTAAGCACAATGGTAGTTTCAAGTGGATAACTGCCCAATTAGTATGAGAACGAAACACACCCAGGGGAAGAAATTTCATTAAAGATAAGAAGGTGCTGCCTCTCGAAACTTCCCATGTGAACTGGAACTTTGAATACCGAGGCAAAGCTTTAGGACTTGATGCTTGAACAGCCACGGGCAAGAGTCACGTGGAGGAAGACGGAAAGTCCTGGTGATAATTTAGAAAGAACTCTCTGGTAACAGGGAGAAGGCGGGTGGAGCACAGGTGGGCCAGTATTCGTGGGGTTGATTTGAGGACAACCGTAGTACCCCAGCTGGTATGGTTCAAAGCTCCGGGGTCAGCTGACCTCTTGTGAGTCTTGTCCATCTTGGGTGAGTCACTTTCCTGAGGCTCGGTTTTCCCCCGTGTGGAAGATTGAGGGTAACAGAAGGTGCTTTGTACAATTGATGTGGACAGTGTATGTAAGGCACGCATGCAGCACCTGGAACAGGGAACACACATGTTTACATGAACATGATGTGTCCCTGGTATGAGACAGTAAAGGATGTGATCTGGCCTTGATTCTAGGATAGTAAAGAAGAGGGTAGATTGATATGTGCTCATATCAATCAATAATGTGTGAGTGTGGTCTCAGTGGCTTAGAACATTCTCCCACATGTAAGATAGAGGGTGGTTTTGAGATGCAAAACATAATAACATTTACCTAAAAAAAAATCCCCACTTCTATGAGTTATCAATGTTTTGCCTGCATGTATCTCTATGAATCATGTGAGTACATGTATATCTATTTACCATGGAGACTAGGAGAGGGCATCAGGGCCCCTGGAGTTACAGATGGTTGTGAGCCACCATATAGGTGCTTCTCCCTGGTTCTCCCTGGGACCTCTGGAAGAGCAGCAAGTATTCTTAACCACTGAGCCATCTCTCCAGCCTCCAATAAAATAGCATTTTCCACCGAGCAAGTTCAAGACATTAAGATAAAGCCAGAGAGAAGGAGGAAGCCGAGACAGAGGATCCCAAGAAGTGGAATGAACTGTTGAGAAAGAACCACATGACCCCAAGTTACAGATCAGCATCTTGCCTGAGATGAAGACACACAGCCCACTCTACCTCTTAGAGAAAGAGAATGCGCATAAAAAGGAAACATCTAGAAAAACTATGACAAACAAGTCATACAAGTTGGGGTGTTGCTAGTTGAACTGGATTGAGAATCACCTAGGAGACACACCTTCATGGTTGTGTCCATGAAGGTGTTTCCAGAGTTTAACTGAAGAGCAAAGTCCCATAGTTAAGGTGCCAGACTGAATGAAACGGAAAACCAGAGAAAACCTCTATAACATTAGCATTCCTGCTTCCTGTTCTACCCAGATGTAAAAAGCAGCCTCACACTCCTACCACTACGCCTGAGAGCCACGCCCACCACCTCACCTTCCTTACTATGTACCCTCAAACCAACAGCTAAAGTAAATGCTTCCTCCTTTAAGCTACTTCTTGGGGGTTATCTCATCACAGCAGTGAGAAGGGTAAGCCACACATGGACGGCTTAGTTTTGAAAAGATGGTGGCATGGATTGAAACTTAACTTCATCCTTGGACAGTGTGGTTGACGACATCTAGGGATGGACACCTTGGATGTGGCCTAATATGACTGCTGAGGCAAAGAAAGTTTCAGCCAAAGTTGATCTTGAGCAACTCAATTTGGAAACTCAGAAGTCTGAGGACTCCCAGCAGGATGGCAGTCCACCAGCAGGCAGAGGCCTCCTGAGAACCTTCCTAATGAAGTGAAGCCTTGGTCATTTTCCCTGGTGGAGGTAATTGCATGTGACATTTTTTTGAATCATTTATTTATATTTTTTCTCCTTTTTAGCATAAGAAATTAAACAGATGGAAAAAACACATTTAAAGGCTTTTCTTATTACTGCTGGCAGCCTTTGGCTCCAGACAACTGGTCAGCCTCTTTCTCTGGCTAGGAGTAATGCCTGGGAGTGTTTATGCTGCGTTCAGACAGACAGAGGCTTAGCAAGGACCACATTTCCCGCATTCATATCCTCCGCCAAAGTTTTCTTCCAACCCTTAGTACAAAGATGTCTTATTGGGGCCCTGGACCCCACTCAGAAGCCTTTGGGTTAATTCAATTCATCTTTGTTGACATGGAGAGTGTACTGAATCATGTCTCTATCCACAGATTGTGACAAGAATCCAGAGTTCCTTTTTAGAAGGCTGGGCTTGGATGAGAACATTCATGGCAGGGGACTTGGCTAGAAACATGTGCAGCTGGAGAAAGGACAGAGAGGAGGCGGGGTCGCACAAAGGGGGACCATTTCTTCCCCATGGAAGAACTGCTTAGAGGAGACAACACATGAGACCAGCATCCTTACAGGTTAGAGATCCAAGGAGAGGAACCCTTTCGGGGGATGGCAGCTTCCTTTGACTCCCAAGAGAGTCATCTCCCTTAAACCTTCAGCCTGATGGAGACTCAGGACATCTGCTATTAGACAGTGTCTTCTGGGCATGTCAAGGAGAATTTGTTCATGAACTCATAACAATATAGCTAACAAGACCAGTATAATGACAACATCAGCTGACATGCCAATACTGACAGGAGCAATCTCACATGGTTCCAAAGCTGGGTGGAGAGCTGCGGGTGGTCAGTGACTGCTAAAAGAGGGGTAATCAGTCTGCTCCCAGGATGGGCTTCCACATGGGTATCCAGGCTCAAGTGGACACATGTACACAGAACAAAGCCAAATAGACTCCATAAGTGAAATAGGTGTGCACATACTCATAAATATATGCATGTAATAATGATAATTAAAGGAGAAAATGGGGTCCAGGTGGATACACGCTTCTCCTTCTCTCACACCGATTTCTACCCACTTCTTCATAGCTTCCGTCCCTGTCAAGAAGGGAAGAGCTGCCATGGCAGTATACGCTCCACAGTCACTCACTTCCTCATCATACCTGATGTTTGAACATCCCTTTACTCTATCTGACATCACAGCCCAGGTAGAGAATCCTCTCTCTGTTCGTGCTCCCAAAGCACCCACCAGTACTTAGATATGTCTCTCCATCACTAAACTCCCCACTGCTAGAAGTCAGGAATACCTGCGGTGGGCGGGGCTTTGGGGGCTCAGCACAATGCTTGACTCATAGTTCACTAGCTCAGATCAAATGAGGATGTGAGTGAATGAATATAGAAACGTCCAGCCATCCAACCCCACCCGGCTTTCACAGGTCCTGCTGTGGGCTGGGCACTATGCTGTGCCATAGAGATACCCCTGTGAGGGGGAAGAGTTGGGACTTTAAGTCCCACCGAGGTATTGGACATGAAGGGAACACTCTGGCTACTGTCCAGGTGAGTAAGGTTCGGCTGGGGTGTGGACCTGGTCCGTCATCACAGTGCCCCCTCTGACTCATGTCCCAGTGGACATGGTCCCATCATCAGAGTGTCCCTCTAACTCACGTTCCAGTGGACCTGGTCCGTCATCACAGTGCCCCCTCTGACTCACTTCCGGTGGACCTGGTCCGTCATCACAGTGCCCCCTGACTCACTTCCAGTGGATCTGGTCCATCATTACAGTGTCGCTCTGACTCATGCCCCAATGGACATGGTCCCATCATCAGAGTGTCCCTCTGACTCACATTCCACTGGACCTGGTCCGTCATCACAGTGCCCCCTCTGACTGACTTCCAGTGGATGTGGTCAGTCATCACAGTGCTCCCTCTGACTCACTTCCGGTGGATCTGGTCCATCATCACAGTGCCTGATCCGTCATTACAGTGCCCCCTCTGATTCACTTCCGGTGGACCTGGTCCATCATCACAGTGCCCCCTCTGACTCACGTTCCAGTGGACCTGGTCCGTCATCACAGTGCCCCCTCTGACTCACTTCCAGTGGATGTGGTCCGTCATCACAGTGCCCCTCTGACTCACGTTCCAGTCTCGTTGTTAGCATTGTTCCTTGGGGCTATTTGAAGGCTTCGAACTTCTTACCGTTCCTTACGAGTGAGAACCATTTTAGCAATTTGGATGGGAATTTTGTCCTACTGACATTAGTTTGGAGGGAGTGAGGAATGTTCAGCATCCCTCAATTGCCTAGGACAGTCCTCTGTGGAGAACAGCTGCCCGCACACCCTGCCTCATTGCTAAATACTTCATCAGAGCTTCATGTAGGTAAAAGCTGGGCTCTGCTTTACATATAAACAAAGTATTTCTCAGAAGCTCTTTAAAAATGCTGAAGTTTCCAGGAATGAGATTACCATGTAAAGTGAGGAAAGATTATATTGTTTACCAAGAGCCAACCATCATTTAGGACACGATGTTACCACCAGCAGTGCCCTTCAGTGCTGGGGTCACACAGCTGGCCTGCAGCAGGCTACACGTGTGCGTCGACGTGACCGAAAGGCTGCCCGGTGGCTCGAGCATACCCGTTCCCTCCCACACTTCCACCTCAGCATTTACTTGAGGAAACACACATTTTTTTTATTTTTACTATAAATTGCCTTCTAATTATTTTTAAGTTTCAGATCCTGTTAAGTCCAAGATAATAGTTTATGTGGAGAGATTACACGTTGAACTATCGTGGACTGAATGGTATCCACTGAAGACCTGTCAAAATTGTACGCTCCAGCGCTTGTAAACACAATAAGTATAAGGCCATTATAGAGATAATCAAACGTGTTAGCATTCTGTCTAAGCTCCACCCCACAATTACCTGGCAACAGCTCTGTATGCTCCTCCCCACAGTTACCTGGCAACAGCCAGGTAGGCCTGACCAACTATAAAAGAGGTGACTTGCCCCCTCCTCCCTCTCTTGCCCTTCTCTTCTTGCTCCCCTCTGTCCCCTTGCCCCTTACCCCCTCTCTATCCATGTGTTTATGGCCAGCCTCTACTCCTCTATTCTCTCTCTCTCTGCCTTTCTGTCTCTACTACCCTCTTAACTCCCCTCCCCATGCCCTGAATAAACTCTATTCTATACTATACCATCCTGTGACTGGTCCCTCAGGGGGAAGGGATGTCTTGGCATGGGCCCGCTGAGGCACCCCCTCCCCCCATACCTCACACACCTCCATAGAACATACCCCCTTCTCTCTTTATCGTTTTATAAACACATCAAAACAAAAAAGAGGTTCGAACCTTATTTTAATTTAAACAAAGATTTAAATTAAATAAATTATTTAAATTAAATAAAATTAATTTAAATAAAGATGACTGGCATCTTTATTTAAAAAGCAAACACACAAAGACACACGTGAAGAGAAGACGAAAGATGAGGACACAGTGAGGTGGGAAAGGTGGCTCAGTAGTTAGAGCATTTGCTACTCTAGCAGAGACCCAGCATCCATGTCAGGTAGCTCAGAGCCTCGTTGCTGTGTCATCCTGTCTGGCTTAAAACTCACAGAGATCTGTCTTTCTCTGTCTCCTGAGTGCCAGGATTAAAGGCATGTGCCACCACACCTGGCCCTTAATCTTTTTATTTTAAAGGACTCAGAGACAAGTTGTCATCTACAAACCAGAGAAAGACCAGAAACAGAAAAAGCCGTGGGAAGAAGGCAGCCTGGCCTATACCTTGATTTTTGATTTCTGCCTCCCAGATACTGAGACAATACATTTATGGTTTATGTTTCTTGAGCCACATAGTCTCTGGGTTCTGTTATGTCACTCTTAGCTAAATAACATGATTTTATCCCAGAGAACAAAAGAGATGTGAAATACAATACAAAAATGAAAAGGGTTGGGGTATGGTATACTTGGGACAGACTCTCCTATTCAGACTGTCAAACATAGCTGCTGAAAATGGTTCCAAATGGCAGTAATAATATAAAAATTAGGCTTGGGCTGGCAACAAGCAACAGTGGAATGGATAATTACACTATCAGAAATAATGAAAGTCTTAAATGTCTAGCAAAAGCCAAGCAAACCAGCAGCCCAGAGACTTCCGGAGCTTGAGAAGGATTGACCACAGCAGTTAAGTTTTAAAAAAACAAAGACGTTCCAGCCTCAGGGATGCACTGGACACTCTTCCTGGTGTCTACAAAAAGCTCCGCCTGGGTCAAACGTTCACTGTGCATGAAGCACCTTGTGCCTTATGCAGCTGAACCAGTCCAAAGATGCAGGCAGGGCAGAGAAAATTATCCTCATTTTAGAAATGAGATGTCTGTGACTGTTAGACTAATTTGCCTGGGTCAAACAATTAATTTTTGTTTTATTAAGCATAATTTCTTTGGGTTATAAGAAACAGTAATCAGTGTTAAGTAACTCAGATGTAAAATAATTAACAGTCCAGTTTCTCCCAAGCTCTGTGAGACTGGCTGTTGGGGGGGGCAGACCCACAACTTCCTCAAGATCTCATTCTCCGATCAGATTTCCAACTCTCTGATGAGAACATAAAAGTGTTGCTTTAAGCCCATGTCTGTCAACTGTGGCCTGAGGAAAGTGTCATGTGACACAGCGAGGTGTGGTAGGGGCTTGGTAGAGAGAGGAAAATCACGTAGCTGAGCAAGAGCCCAGGGAGATCCACCCTCTGCCTTTCCACCCCAGTCAAACATTCCAGACTGTTCTAGTTTGCTTTCTGTTGCTGTGGTAAATACCACAACCAAAGGACACGTAGGGAGGAAATGCTTACACTGTGAAAATTGGGTGTTTGGATCAGAATTCTTCCTCTTATTTGGGTCACTGAAGAGTGAGAGGTGACACAAAAGGTACACTTGTCACTTTAATCCAAAACTCTGACTGGCGTCCATATTTCCCTTCCTGTCCATTGGTCCGCTCCCTTTGCTGTGAGCCACACATATGAGGATCTCTCAGGATGAGGCAGAATGAGTTGTTTGAACTGCACCTCCATTGTCCCTTCACACCTTGCTGTTGGCTACCATCTTGTCTGGCCCCTGTGCCTCTCACAGCTGTCTCCTAACTGATCTGTCTCTCAGAAGCCTACTGCTGTAATCCCTCTTTCATGCTGCCAAAGGTTTACCTCAGGTCTCACAGCTAATCAAATTCCGTGGACTGTCCCAGATGCCTAGTGCCTACAGTCAGGCCATCCCTGTCCCCATCACCAGCCTCGCTCTGTTTACACATCAACGCCAACTTGGCTCAGCTCTGCACATACATTCCCGTTAATTATCACAATGGTAAACACGATTGTCTTACTCTCCAGCCTAGGACGTCAGTTCTCAGATCACAAGCCAACTGTCACAGGTCAGTAAACAGCAGAATTACATTTCGAATTCAGATCTGACTGGAGAGCAAATTCCTTTTCTACTTAGTCATGCTCTCCCGGGGACACTGAAGGGGGGGGGGAGAAAGGTGACTGGGAACTAGCTTGTGTGATTATAGATCTAAATGAAGATGAAGATACCAAAGCCTGAGGTGCAGGGTGTGGTATGGCCTTTAATCCATCACCCAGGATGCTGAGGCAAGTTGATCTCTGAGTTCGAGGCCAGCCAGAGCAAGTTCCAGGACATCCAGGACTACATAGAGAAATGCTGCCTCAAAGAAAGAAAGAAAGAAAGAAAGAAAGAAAGAAAGAAAGAAAGGAAGGAAGGAAGGAAGGAAGGAAGGAAGGAAGGAAGGAAGGAAGGAAGGAAGGAAAAGGAAAGAAAGAAAGAAAGAAAGAAAGAAAGAAAGAAAGGAAGGAAGAAAGAAAGAAAGAAAAGAAACAAACAAAGAAACAAACAAAGAAACAAACAAAGAAACAAAGAAAGAACAAGGCAGGGAGGATGTAAGTTCAGTTAGAGTTCTAATGCTTGAGGACCTAAGGAAGCAGATGCTCTAAGTCCCAGGAAGACCAGAAGGCGTGAAGCTTTGAGGCAGAACAAGGGGGAGCTGCTGCTTCAGGGCTGGATGGAGAGACAGCATGGGACCTTTACATGGAAATGATGTACAGTGGTCTCTGGATTCAAACAGAAGTCTCAGCTCACACTGAGGCCACTATGTACTTAGTGTCTTTTTGGTTTGCCCTGAAGCCAGTCACTGATAATATCTTGTGTCTCTTCCTTCTTCCCTCCTCCAGCCCTTGCCTTTAAATTTATAACAGCTGAGGAGTTTTCTTTTCTTTAGTTCTTTTCCTCATTTTTAAGCTCTGTTTTTAAGTTTGTTTGTTTGTTTGTTTGTTTGTTTGTTTGTTTTAGACCGGAGCCACCACAGACTGGGATTGGACTTGCCCTGGGTCTTAGGTCTGTACTACCATATCCAGCAGAAGTTTTTATTTTAACGTTTGAGAAATTTGAGAACGAGTAAATTAGAAAGAAGATAAATTAGAGCTATGCAAACCAGTCCAGAGGCTGCAGTGGTGGGACAAGATGCAATGGCTGTAGGGAACAGAGTACCACACAGGCTGACTTGTGTTTGGAGAGCAGGGCACTAGAATGCATGTCCAGTAGGAACCAAGATGCCTATGGCTGGACATCCAAAGGGGCTCAGAGTCAGCACAAAACGGCCTACAGAGGAGTCCAGAAAAGAAAGCAGTGAATGTGATCTATTATATCATACATAATCCCTAGCTAAATGATGCCTGCCTCTCTCTCTCTCTCTCTCTCTCTCTCTCAGTCTCTCTCTGCGTGCGTGCGTGTGTGTGTGTGTGTGTGTGTGTGTGTGTGTGTGTGTGTGTGTGTGTATGTGTATCTGTGTCTGCCTGTGCATGGTCTGGGTCCTGGATGGCATGTGCCTTTCTAGCACTATGTAGTGTCCTTTGCCCACAGTGAATAAGCTAAGCCTCATCTTCCTTCCTGACCTCTTGTGACCCTCCTCTTTTCCTGATGTGGTATTTTAATAAGAATGGCCTCCATGGCTCACATATTTGAATGCTTGGTTGGTCATCAGGGAGTAGTACTTCTTGAGAGGGATTGGGAGGTGTGGCCTTGTTGGAAGGAGTGAGTCACCGGGGGGGGGTGTGCTTTGGGGTTTCAAAAGCTCAAACTAGGCCCAGTGGCTCTCTATTCCTGCTACCTGTACATCCAGATGTAGCTACTTCTCCAGCATCAATCACATCTGCCTGCCATGTAGCTATGCTTTCTGCCGTGATGGTAATGGACCAAACCTCTGAGACGGTTTCATTAATTAAGTGCTTTCTTTCATAAGAGTTGCTGTGGTCACGGTGCTTCCTCACAGTCATAGAGAGCACTGACTAAGACACTTGGCATGAGAGCTTCAGCCTCTCAACAGCCTGAAAGGGAATCTAAAGGCTGAAGCCTGGGAGAGAGGGCCTCCAGAACCAAACAAGGGGCTATGCAAGAAGCGAGCCTGAGAGATGCCCAGCGGGAGGGATTCTGACCAGGGTAATATTGAGTGATGACCCATTGTCAGAAGCCAGGCCAGTGGAAGAGAAAGCTGTGTGGAAATGATAAAATTAGTGGGGTCCTATCTGCTATGAGATGGATGTGTGTGGAACATGTCACCAGTGGGTGTCTCCATAGCATTGCACATCTACAGACAACTTGCAGATTTGAAAGTCTCGAGATGCTAACAAGGCTCAGGCCAGGAGTGAGACCTTCCTTTCTATCTCACCCAGAGCCTATTAGCTTCCTCTGTTCCGGGCCTGAGAGAGAGGACTCACTGTGTGAGAGCTATCTGCAGGGTGGATGTTAGTCACACAAAGAGGAGGATGCTTGGGAGAGTGAGTCCTGGCCACCTACAGTCCAGTCCCATCCTCCTGCACTGACTACAGCATTTTCCAGAAGGCACCCCTTCGTCCACACTATTACAGTGTTCTCCATCAAGCCCTTGTTGGGAGATCCACACCAGCAGTTAACTTTCAAAGGCAGTTTCAAAATCCTCATGGTTGTGCCCTGAACCTCGCCAATTATGTTTGCCTGGAAAGTCAGTCGGGGCCCAAACCTGGGAGTGATTCTGAGGCCACGTTTTCATAGAAGAAGGCAGTCTGTCAGGACAGACAGTTTTTGTAGATCTGAGTCTCACAGAGCCTTTCATGTGAGTGTTAGCAGATGTGGGGCTGGTTGCATCGGGGAAGGGGAGCTTGTCTGAAACACATACATAACACACACACATTTTCCTGTTTAGCATCCGGCAGGCCTGGGGGCGGGGTCATCTGGAGAACATCATTGCTGGAATTGCATCTAGAGGTTTTCAATTAAAATTAATTACCTCAATCTTTGCATATTACACTAGATCTGCCGATGTCATACTAGGGCCACAAACCGCTTTCTGGGGCAGGCTCTAGGCTGCATTTTTCCAGAGACTACAGGTGGTGTGGGTGTGGGAGGGGTCCCTTCTAGGCTTCCTGCTGCCCCTATGATCCTCTGAATGGAGCCCCAAAGCCTAGGCTCTCTACGTGCAAAGAAACCACAGGTGGGAATTGTGGGAAGCCATGCTAGTGCTTGGTCCCTTCCACCTTGGTGGAGCCCAGTGTAGGAACAGGTGGCCTTAAATAGTTTTCCTCTATCACCCACCAAGCTCCAAGCAAAACCCTCTGTGATCTCTTGCCTTTGTTCCGTCTCACCCGGGGACTCCTGAGCACTGGCCCAGGCCTGTATGTTCCTTCTCATCTTATCCATGAAACTCATGGTTGGCATCTCTCCTTGTAGCTCTGCAACCCTGAGGGGAGTGAGGAGGTGTGCAGATGTTAGGTGAGTGGCACTTATAGTGTCTTCCGAGTTGGAGGAAGATGATTATTCAAAACAGCATAGGACTATTCATGCTGATCAAGAATAAATCGTGGTATTAGTGGTCCAGGATGCCATAGCAACTACCACAGGTGGGCTGGCTTTGACCAACCGAAATTTACTTGTTGACAATCGGAGAGGCTACTTGCTCTCAGGCACAGTTGTTTATCCTAAAAACTTTTCATAGCTAGCCAATGGATGTTTTCTTCTGGCATTTGTACATGGTCACCCTTCTCGATGTCTATAACCCAATTCTCCCTTCTTTTGATGACACCAGGCAGACTGGATGGGAAGCCACCCTTCCTCTTGTCACCTGGGTCACCTCTGAATATCGTCTCATTAGGCTGTCAATATACAGATTTGGACAGAGACATAATTCAGTCCCTAATAGTCACACAGTAAGTACACAACAAGGTCAGATGCTCACCTACTCACCAGACCCTCCCTTGTCACACCCCTCACAAGCTAGAATAAAGCAAGGATGGGAGAAAGACCTAGGAAACCAGTTACTTCTAGTTTAGTGCTCTGGAGGAAGCATTTGAAGTGAGCAACTGTAAGCCCATTCTTGTCTATTCTATTTGGAGACCTATCTCCCTGGTTCATGGGGTTCCCAGGTACCTTACACTGTGAGTGTGGATTAGCTACTCTGGCTTGTGGCTGTGACCCCAGCCTTCAGGTAAGAATCCTCCATAAAGGATTCACACCCCCACCAAGGCAGCGGGTGACACTTGGGGGGGCACCCTACTTCTTCCAGGCCGGTCCTGAGTACGTGTGATCTCATAAGACAGAAGAGGCCAAAGGGGAGCCTTACTGGGGATGGGCCAAGGCACCAGCACGCAGAGGCCGCCAGAGGCAGCCTGCAGACATTTCAGGACTGCCTTCATCCTTCTAGCTAATGAGCCTCTGGACTCCAGGAAATCCTAAAAGGAAGAAGGGAAACTTGCATCATGTTGGGAGAACACCCTGACGCAGTGAAGCATGGTGAGAGAGAGCTAGGAACAGCACAGGCCAGAGGCCAGGGGACAAGGACTCAGGAGAAGATGGCGACCGAGCTGAGCCTGGAAGGAGAAGAATAAAGCTGAATTCAAGCCGAAGGCCCAGAGGTGGTGAGATACACACTATACAAGGGCCAGTTCCCGAGTAACCAGGTGAGCATAGCCTGAGAGGAAGACCAAGGCCTCTCAAGCAGAAGCCAGGGCTTTAAACACACCTCTGAGGCTAAAGGCCTATCTGCTTTCAAGTCAGCTCTACAGATAGACCACGAGTGGGGGAGCCAGTTTGTTCCCTCTTGTCCCCCTACACCTCTGCTGCATCTGAACCAAACCCTGCTCTGAAGCTTGGCTGGCCCCAAACACTCTGTCCACCGTCAACAATATTGCTTTCCAGGAATCTCCTGTTTTTCAAACTATTTTTGCCAAGATGTGATATTTTGCCCCGAGGCCCACCTCCCTCCCCCTCAGTTGAACCGATGAAACCATTCATCTTCCAGCCCCAAGCAGGCTCCCTGACACCCCACCCTCTCTCCAACTCACCCCGGGTTCTGGCCAAGAACCAGAAGTTCCGGATGTGGAAGGCAAGCCTGTTTGTCTCCACCAGAGCTGGCGACACCGAGGGGCTACGGTCTGCTCGCCTCGCCCCCTGGCAGTGCACACATTGGCAGCCACTCCCAAGGGTACATACTTCCACTGCAAGCCCCGTATTCTGGCAAAAACACACATTTCTGTATATATTTTTGACATGGGCAAAGGCCCTTTCCAAAATATTTTCCAAAGAGCCATATTTCAGACTCGTTCTGCTGCTCGGTGACTCCTGCCCCACAGAAACTCATTAATACAGGAAATATTTATTCAAATTTCATAGTGAATATAGGCTGGCGAGGGAGCAAGGGCTTCAGGCTCGGTAATGCCTGGCACCTGGCGCTCATTTTAACTCAACCTTGCAAGAAAACTGTGGCCTTACCAGCCCATGCCTCATCCCTCAGGAGATCCCACAAACACACCTTAAGGATGGAAGATACGTTGAGTTATGGAAAAAGCGACATTATCAAAGTTTGGTGTATTTTAATGCTTTAAGGAGAATTCCATCGTATGAGAAAAATTAAAAATCCCATAGTAAGTACATAAAGCCCACTCCCTTCCCTTTCCCTGTCCCCAGCTACCTCCTGTTTAGTAATCCAAGTGCTGCCGCAGTCTTCTCTGCTGCTCTCATCCTGACCTGCTGCAGAGGCCGCCTCAAGCTTTCACAGAAGCACCAGTCTGGGTCACAGGGTGAAGCCACCCAGCCTTCTAACATGATGTTTAACTGAAATTTGGTGTCACAGAGGCCTAGAGTCAACTCATGCGCCTCCCTCTGGGACTCAAAGAACTTGAGTTGGGGAGTTGCGTGCACCACCATCATCCCTGATGGTCTTTAGTCTTAAAATCCTAGCCTGTCACAAATGGTGGGAACACACAGAGGGGGAAGAAGTGTGATGGTGGCTACAGTGTAGAGCTACGAAGATCTCCCCAGGGACGGGAGCATCCGTGGCCTGTGCCGTGGGCGGATGGGTGTGAATTGATCCAGCCAACCATTTAAATTCATATAATTTGATGTTATAAAGGGAAAAATGACAGTAAGAATATCCCCTTTTTACTTGCGACTGGAGAGGCTGCTCGCCCTGGATGAGAGAACGTACCTGGTAAGAGGCAAATAGAGTTACCCTACGGTAGGTAGGGCTTTGCCTCCCTGCTCCCCCTCCTCTGTCTTACGTCATTACCGTATCACTCACGTCTCCCCCACTGCCCTCTCTGTGTCTGTTTCTCACACAGGGACTTAAAGATCTATAGTGCACACAGTCTGCAGTCCTGGCAATACTGTAGGCCCTGGGAGCATGATGGGGGAGAGGACACACACAAGCCTCTCCCTCACACAGAGTTTCTACAGGAAATAAGTAACAATAAAAATCAATAATAAAAGGTTGCCATGTGATGGCTGCAGTGAAGGATGAAAGAGACTGGAAAATAAATGGCTTCCTTCATGTCCTTACCGATCCTGCAGTAAACCCAGAGACCATCAGACACATGGCACGCCCAGAAAGCTGGAGTGCTTGACCTGGGCTACTTCCATCCCAATGACTGAGGGAGCCCTGACCTAACCCCCCATTCATCTGTGTAGGGTGAGACAAAAAACTATAGGCATGCCCAGAGAAGGTATGAGGGGGAAACAGGAAGTACCTAGAGAAAACAGAAAGTTCAAGAAACAGGAAGTAAAGGAAACATAGACCCTTGAGATAAAGGAATATGCTAGCTAGTGATAAGTTGCATCTTAGCTAAATGCATCAGAAGTCGGCAAGATGGCGGACATAGAGCATGTCATGGGTTTTCTTCACTATGGATAGACCAGAACCGAAAGTTCCCCCGAGGGGACACTGGACACTGTAGAGGGATTTCAGTTGCCTTAGCCAAACTTTGCTAATTAAAGAAAATGGAGCTCTCAGAGCCCAGGAAATACCCAATTTGTTCGCTTTAGCTTGGCACAATACTAACCACAACAGCCATGAGGTTTGAGCAGATGTAACTTTTCAGCATTTGGGGTCTTTGTCTAAAACGTCTGCTAGGGGCAAGGGGACAGAAGATACAGATATCTCAGACCACACACGTAGTCATGTTGCCAGAGACACAGAGAGGGTGCTCTTCAGTTTTTCCTCATAAGACTCCAATCTGTGGGTATCAGGAACAACTATGTCCAGCCAATTAATGATAGCTCAGGCTTTTCCCACTTAAAGTCTCTCCTTTCAGTTTGAACAACCAGTCAGCTTATCTAAAGTTCAGTCTCCTTGAGGATACCTCAGATTCTAATAGTCTCTTAAGGGCAGTTCAAGCTTCATTCCAACATGGCGGCCAAGCATTTGAAGGAAAGGTAGATGACTGCCATGATTTAGAAGGAAAAGACATCTCTGACCTTGCCACTCGAGAGCCCCTCAGTCATATTTTTTTTAAATGGATTTCTACTTGCTTTTTCACAAATGTCCATGGTGTGCCCACTGAGCTGAAGCTGCTGATGGATCAGGAGGAGGCTAGTCTTTGGTTTTACTTCCGTGTGGCCCAGGATGGTTCTGGGGCAGCCTGAGAAGTCTTTTCAAGAGACTTAAATTTTGTTTCTTTCAAATTACCAAGAACCACCCTGTGGCCCAACCATCAACTCTGGGTGGTTATTAGCATTGGTTCTGGTCTCTAACCTCCCCTGTTACTGTTAGCCTAGTGCTAAGCCTTCCACTTCATTCAGGAAATGGCCCAGAGGCAAAGGGTAGGATCTAGTCCAGACTACATTCCCCACAGGTAACTGTGCTAAGTCAAAGCTCCTGGGACAATTGGGAATCCTTTGCCCCGTCAATTCCTCAATGCCCAACTGGATAGTCAAATGATAGACAGGTAAGTGGGGGTCACCACCAATGCGGTAATTAGGTGTCTTCCTCTGTATGGGGTTCAGGTGAGAGTGTGTCACAGACATTCTTCTTTTATGTACCCAGGCAAGCATTCCACTAACCATGATGCCTTGGGCTTCTGTTGAAATCAAGCTGTTCCCTGCTCTGAGTTACTTCATATTGTGTGAAGCAATAGTTTCTCAAGCCGTGCCTTGTCCTGAAGGACTCCATTTTACAAATGGCATCTGATTCCATTTGGAATGAAGGGTCATGGTGACTCTGAGCTTCACTGTGGACATAAACACCACCATATGTCCAGCACCAACCTCGAGGCACAGACTAATGATGTATTCCCCAAAATGAACAAACTACCATTCCACAAATTTATCAGAGTAACTTGAGACCATATGAACCCATGGACATACTAAAATTGCAGTAAGAAAAGCAGGCCTGAGAACTAATTGAACACACCAGATGAGGAACAGCCTCAGCTCTCATCATCCCGCCATGTGGCTGCCTGGTGTACCAATCAAGAGACCCTGCTGGCAGAGAACTCCCCAGCTGTCCCAACGTTCAGCTAGGCTTCACACTACTGCTGCTGAGTTCATCTTGAACTGCCTTCCATCTGTCCACCTGATGGTTCATCTAGACCCAGTCCATCCCTTTGTCTCTATGGCTTCCACAATCACACTCTTCACACGGGCAGCTCAACTTGATCTCAGACACGACTTAGTTTTGATCCACCCAGTAGATCTCTAAGAGGTTAATTGCATGATTCCAACGGAGACTTTCTTTGCATCTGTGCTTTCCCCTGCTTCTGCCTTTCAGTAAAGTCACCTCCTTGAGCTATATTTCTTTAACTATTTTCAGCTATTTTTTAGCTTAGAGAGAAGAGAGGAGAGAGAGAGAGAGAGAGAGAGAGAGAGAGAGAGAGAGAGAGAGAGATCTGAAGATTAACATTAGTAGATCAGAATAAAAGAACCTGTGTTTGCCTTGGCTAACTACCAAGGGAGATTGGGGCTACTTAGCATACTGCAGCCAATGAAAGCAAGATAGCTTGTGAATCTCTATTATTCAATAAAATCTTACGGAACAACACAAACATGTCGATATATGTTTCTGACATGCATGCTCATGACAATTCCACACACCCACCTGGATAAGTTACATACAGAGGAGTGTGACAAAGCCCCTAATTCTGACCCAGAGATTTTCTCTCTGTGCACCCACAATGCCAAGTCTATTGGGATGGGCTTCAAACTCTCTCTGCATGTTGTACCCTCCTCTGCTGTGGAGCAATAGAGCTCAAGGGCTGCTTGTCATTGGCTGAAATCTGTTTCATCCATAATGGTGAAAAAATAATTGAGCGTGTGAGACTTCTAGCCTTGGTTTCTCATGTTGAAGAATTTAAAAAAATCATCTCCTTCTTGACAAAATCTATAGTTCAAGGCTTGTCTTCTTCTCTTTGCATCCTGACATAACAATTCTAATTATTTACCGGCCTTCCCCTGAGGAGCCACAGATGGCTCAAACTGCAGAAAGAGAGCTGGAAGGAGCTTCTACCCACAAAACACCATGGGGAAAAGGACATGAGCAGCTTGCAAAAAACAAAGCAAGAAAAAAAAAATCTTTATTTTGTAAACCTATTACTGAGACTGGATCAGATGCTTGGCCCCACCCTGAAACATTCTGATTCCCAGAAGAGTCACACACACATCTGAGTGAGTAACAGTGGTACCAACTAGGGCTAGGGACATAGGACAGTCAGGAAATGCTTGCTGTGCAACCGTGAAGAGCCGAGTTCAAACCCTAGAACCCACACTGTGAAAGCCAGGCATAGTGTGCAAGCTTCTAATCTCAGTGCCCAGGAAGCAATGAGAAGCACCCTTGGGGCTTGCTGGCCACCAGCTGAGCCTAACGGGCAAGCTGCAGGCCACGGAAAGACTTGTCTTCCAAAGTAAGATTCTGAGGAATGACACCTGAGATTGACTTCTGGCCTACACACACACACACACACACACACACACACACACACACACAGGCGCGCGCGCGCGCGCACACGTGCACACGCACACGCGCACACACATGTACACATATACATCCCTACTGGACAAACAGTCAATCCTATCTTTCCTACTCTCCCCTGAAATGGAAACTTCTAGTTCTTTGGAAAGTTAGTTACGTCAAATGCTGTTTTGCTGGGGCACACAGATGAAAGGATGTCTTGCTAAAGCAGACACATTAAAGGCTGTCCTCCTGAAGCAGACACAGGTGAGAGGCTGTTTTGATATGCAAACATGTGAAGGGACACTTGATGAAGGAGTATAAATATGACCCACAGACAGTGGGAGACAAGCGCTGAGCTTTGGTTTGGTTTGCTCCTCGCTATTCTTCACTAACAACACACACATATTGGTCTGCCTTACATAACGTTGTTGAGCTCAACTTGTGCTAACTCTGACATTGAGAGAAACTAACCCAAGAACTGCTTGTGAGGTTCCTGTGGCAGCTTGCTGCTTCTGTAGCCCCGCCTCAGGCCCGTTGGGGTTTGTGCCTGGTGTCTGCCTTCCTAGAGGACTGGTCTGCAGCTGCTGAGTCCTGTTTGGTGTTTGCTATGGGACTGAACTACTTCAAAAGAAGATCAAGCTCACCCCAAAGAACTATTGCTGAACGGGTCCACTTTCCCCAAATCCTAATAACTTTTCTCTTCCCCTACCTCTGATGGGTGGTGGGCTAGAAGAGAGGTTGAACCCTTATTAAAAGTAGGTTGTAAAAAATGTATGCCTACACTCCCACTTTCTATTAGACACAGCACTCACCCAGAGGTTCCCACAGTCAAGAGAAGCAGGCTGTTGTGCTGGTGACAGTGACTGGAGGGTCAAATGGATGTCTCTTCAAAGACAGAAGTAGACAGGTAGATCTTGACATGAGACATTACAGCTTTACAGAATCACTAACTTACACTGGTTCTCTTTTTCCAAATGATGGCAAGGTTTCCAGAGGATCTGACACAGCATCTTCTAGAAGCTTTTTCCATTAAGGAAAGTGAACAACTGTGTGTCTTTTCTTCATGTAGAAAATGCAGGTCAAAGTCAGAGAAAACCAAAGCTCAGTGCCTAGGAGCAAGGCATGCCAACTGTCTTCACCAGCATCCCTAGAAGCCTCCTCAGAGGGGAGGATTATGGTTTTTCATGAAGTCCTGCATGCCTCTGGTAACTTAATTTTCAAAAGACCAACTCACTTTCCCTGTTGATTCTCTTGAAGCCCCACAAGGTGGGTACCATCAATGCTGGCATCTCCTCCGATCTGTCAGCCTTCAGGGCATAGAGCAGTTTGAGGAGTTCAGGTAATCAGCTTCACGCAAACCCCAGTGCCTCTCACAGTGCTTTCCTCCCATGGTGTCAGGACAAGACCATTAGACAGAAGCATTTATTGAAAAGTGGGGCATTGAGGTGCTGTTGGGAGTTTATAGAGACAAAGGATGTCTGATGGCTTATGATGGGCTTAAAAATAAGAGTCTGGGGCTGGAGAGATGACTCAAAGGTTAAGAGCACTGACTGCTCTTCCAGAGGTCCTAAGTTCAATCCCAGCAACCACATGGTGGCTCACAACCATCTGTAATGGGATCTGATGCCCTCTTCTGGTGTGTCTGAAGACAGCTACAGTATACTCATATAAATAAATAAATAAATAAATAAATAAATAAATAAATAAATAAATAAATAAATAAATAAATAAATAAACTTGACATCCTAGATCTTTCCTGGGCTTACCATAGCAGTTGGGTGATAATTCTTGAGACTCTCTCAGCCTTAGCTGCTCTGCCCATAGCAAAGTACTAATCGTATCTATGCTAGTTCCTTCATAGGACATTTAAAAGCATCAAAAAAGCCAAGTGTGTGGGTGGATGTGAGCTGTGTTTACGGAGGAATTCTTGGACACACCCAGCCTTCAGATGTGATGCTGTCTGCTCAATCCCCTTGTCTACAGGAAGACCAGTTCTGCCTCTTCCCAGTTTCATGGTGGCTATCCAGCCTGACCTCTCTGCTGCCCTACTGTGGGAAGGCAATAAGGGGACAAGTGTAGTCAGGATGATCTAAACCAGCCCTTTGTTCTTGCTTCCGGTGACTGGTGGGAAGAAGGTACTGTGATCACAGTAGCCATGGGGCTCTTTGGTTCTCAGTCTGATTAGTAGAAGTGTTCACTTGATGTACTTTTCTCTTTTGACCTTTATGGTAACAGAGTGGGTGCACAGGGCAATAAAGTCTCCTACACATAGATTGCCCGTGCATTCCCCCCCCCATCTTCATGGTAACAGAGTGGGTGCACAGGGCAATAATGTCTCCTACACATAGATTGCCCATGCACACCCCCCCCCCCCAGGCAGATTTCTTTAATGGTGATATTTTGAACAAATACAACAAGTGAAAGAAGTCTTCCCAATTCATAGAGGAAGTTAATTAAGGACTGTGGGTACACATGCACATCTGAGCAGTCAACATACCACACTACATCTCCTTCTGATGGCAGCCCATCTTCACAGCAACAATACAGGACAATGCTCCACCTTCACCACACAGGAATTCTCCAGGCACATAACTGCCCAGCACAAGGCACCTCAGGAAGGTCCTGTCAGGGATGAAACAGAGACTCCATGGGGCAAGGAAACCCCTGTTGTTTCTCACACCAGAAGAGTCTCACCTATGTTTCTAGCTTTTGCTGCTACGTTTAAAGGTGGAACATTCATCAATCAGACCAGGATTCATGCAACTTTAATGAAGGCGTCTTTTCTGAGGTTCTATGATGGCTACATGTATGGTAGCTAGGGACTAAAATCAGTGGCAGAGTGTTGTCCTTGCACGCAAGAGGCCCTGGGTTCCATCCCTAGCACGCAAGAGGCCCTGGGTTCCATTACCTAGCACACAAGAGGCTCTGGGTTCCATTCCTAGCACACAAGAGGCCCTAGGTCCCATCCCTAGTTCCAGAGGTCTAGGTTTCATCCCAAGCACCATAAAACAACAAAAATTGTCACGGTCCCTTGTCCTTGAGTTTCTAGTACTTACTGAGTGGTGGTGGTGTTCTGAGACACAAAGTAGGTGCTGGAGGAAAGTGATGAATGGTGTCTGTCATCTGTGGCTCTGTTAGCAGAAGCCGAACAAATCCACCCAACATCACTGAACCATTCAGATGAGAGCTGAAGCTAGCAAGAGGGCTCAGTAACCACTGGATTCCAAGAGAATATCTTGAGTAATGAGCATTTTAGTTTGCGTTAACTGTCAATTTGATGTAGTCTGGAGACCTCTGAGAAGGTGGTCTTGGTTGAAGGATTGCTCAGGTCAGAGTGGCTTATGGGCATTCTGGGGAATTGTCTTCAATGTTAACTGATGTGGTAGGCCCCAGCTCACTGTGAGTCTCATAACCCCCTGCGCAGGTGGTCCCGCGCTGTATAAAAAGTTAGTTAAGCACGAGTGGTGGGTTGTTCCTTTACTGCTTCTGCTTTAATCTCCCACTTGAGCTCCTGTCCTGACTTCCTTTAGTGATGACTATGACCTGGAAGTATAAGTCAAACAAATTCTTTCCTCCTTTTAAGTTGTATTTGGTCAGAGTGTTGGGTCACAGCAACAGGGAAGAAATTGGAACAGCGACAGAGACAGAAGAGATTTGCTAAAACATAGTTTATTAAGTACTTGGTTGTATGGTTCAGGATATAAAGGATTTAGGAGTAGATAAAAAAAAATCAATACAAGAGAGTTCTCACAAGGGACAAGTAATGGAGAGAAGACTAAGTGGATCCTGTTACCTGAGCAAAGAGTTTATACCAAGGGAGACAACAAAGGCACAGTTGGTAGGAGGAAGAAAAAGAAAAGTCTCAGTAAGAGAAGCAGACACTGCGTGCCAGCACACAGTGGGTCAACTCAGAGAGTTTTAATCTTCCGCTGGTGCTGTTTGTCACCTTCAGGACAATATCGATTCCATGAGATCTTCAATTCTTTATGATAAAAGAGGCTTTAGTTAGATGGCTTCCTGACTATAGGCTAATGTGTGTATGTGTGTGTGTGTGTGTGTGTGTGTGTGTGTGTGTGTGTGTGTGTGTGTGTATATACATGTGTGTGTATATATATATATATATGGCAGGACAGGCTAAGATGGGACATCTAGAGTCTATGACTCCTGGAGCACACTGTGCCTCCAGTTCCTGAGAGACTGATGCACTCCCTCAGTGAAGTATCCAGGCCTCTTTGCATTTCTCTGTACGTTCCCTTAGTAGTTGAGGAAGCATGGAGCTTGATTGGACAATTGGTCTCAGACATTAATCTCCTGTACCTTGTATAACTTGAAATGTCATTGTATCCTGGCAACTACAACTGTATTAACCCTGGCGATTGCCATTATTTTCTGTTTCTGATAAAGGGATAAAAGGTCCAATTGTTCTCAATAAAATTGTCACAGCCTCAGTGGTGCTGTGACCTCTCCAATCTGGCCTGGTTTAATTTCTCTTGGCCATATCAGGTGACCTTGACCTGGTAAGTAATCACAAGAACTTACCACTGGCATGCATTTCTACTGTGAGCTGAGTAGCCTCAGTACATTAAGGCATTATGGCAAAATGTATGCCGGTGTGTTCAACAGCCCTCCATTAGGGATGAGGAAGCACCATAGGGAGTGTTTTCAAGGAACCAATGTAAAATGATTTATATCTTCTATGATTCTTGTATTGAAACCAGGCAAATCTAGCAAATAGTAAGGGGCCATTTGAAGCAGACAAAAACAATCTGAGACATGTTACTTACACCCCCAAAGTCCCAAGACTCTGAACAGTTGGTCTCCAGCTACTGGCATGACCTCACAGAATGGGCGATCAGGAAGAGATACCTAGTGGTGTATCACCTAAATATATTTCTGCCATAGAAACACAATATACAAATGCTGTCAAGATACCAAGTAATTGGGAAAAGAATTAGGAAGCTGTGCTCTAAGAAGTTCTTAAAATTTTCAGTGTGACTAATTTCATTGTAAGTTCCAATAGTGTATTCTTTAAATAGTAGGTTTGTGTGTACCAGGTTGATCACAGACTTTCTAAAAATGTAGCCTGGGATCTTGGGAACCAGAGACTTCCCAGCACACTGTTATTTCGTGGACCCAACACAGGGAAGTGAGTCTCATGGGGACAGTTTGGGCTGAGAGTCAGAGAGACATCAAATTCACTTTGTGGAACTAGATTCTAAAGGGAGGGAAGACAAACACCCCCCCCCCCCCCAGTTTTAGATGGAATGTTGTCAGTTATGGGAGATGTCAAGAGGACACAAGCCGAGGAAGAGACTGGCATGGCCTTTTAGGAAGCCAGAGAGCACTGAATAGTACGGCATGTGGGAGATGAGGGCGGTATTCCTTCAAAGGAAGCAGGAAAAGCTTGGAGTGGGGGGAACTCACTGAAATTGTGAGAGCTGTTGAGCCGGGTGCTCAGGTGTGGATAGAAAGGCCAGCCAGGGACACACAGGAACAGTCAGGACAACTCAGAGAACTGGAGGATGGGAACTGAGCTGAAAACACTGGAGAGCTGGAGGGTTCCTAGAACCTGCTAGATGGCGGCAGCAGCCAGAGAGACATGCCCGTGCAGTGGATGAGTGTGAGGAGGAGTTACGGGACCCGAGCTTCAGAGACAAGGATGCTGTGGGAATCACCAGCAGGAGAGTCACCCCTGGGCTGGCAGAAGTAGAAGGGACCCAGGAGGTATGAGCTTCAGTTCCTGCTCTAACCAGTAAGGTGAAGGAGGGAACACCAACAGAGGTTCCAGATGAGGAGCAGCAGTCAGCGAGGAGGACCAGGCTAAAAGGTCTCCAAGCTGGGACCATTTCCAGAGGTAGTGAAGATGAATGGGCTAAAACAGAGAAAAACAACCTCTCCCTTCTGGGAGAATTTGATTCCACCCATCGAGGAGGAACACAGTTCCCTTAGGCTAAGGCTGTGTGTGCTCTCAGCCAGCTTACCTGGAATGAGCTGCTGCACAACGCAGAACTTTGTAGATCAGGTTGTCTGTGCCAGAGAGTGACACACCACTGGTCAGCATATATATGTGTTAGGAAATCTCAGCGCTCTAAATCAAAGGCTAGAAATAATTGGCAGTTCCCCTAGTCATCAATGGCTTAAAAACCCACGATCTAAGCAGCCAGATGCAGGGTACAACAGAAGCAGCCCGAGAGAAAACATATGAGTCTGACAGTTTGGGGGGGGGAATTAATTTATTACATTTTATTTTAGTGGCTCTGTGGGTGTGCACACACATGTTCACAAGTGGGCCACAGCTTGCGCATGGTGGTCAGAAGACAGTTCCTTCCACCATGTTGGCCTTTGGGACCAAACTCAGGTCATAGGGGTTGGCTGCCTTCCACTGAGCCATCTCACTTGCCCTAGAGAGATTCTTACTAAAATATCCCCCACATAAACAAAGATAAAACGCACTGTCTTCCTACAGGAATGTGCTGCGCATGTCCGTAGTCCATGACAAACACCAGGAATGTCCACACGCTGTTTTTAAGGGTTGCACTCAAGTACCGAGCATTGTTCAAACCGCAGGAGCCAGTGCGACAGTGTGTTCGATGCTCCCGCTTTGGGTTCTGTTTAGTCAGAGGGAAACAGAATCTGAGCCCAGAGGACTGACAATAGTCCCACTCATTGTGTTTGACTTAGCCTACTTCACAGACACACAGACTAACGATAGCCCCACTCATTGTGTTTGACTTAGCATACTACACAGACACAAAAACAGTTTGATTTCCAAATTTTAGTAATTCTGCCCATTCTTTTTGCATCTTAATGTACTGAGGGAAAAACAAAGCAAATTCCATTCTTGCTTCATTTTTTACAAGGCATTTCACTGCTTTACCTTCAGTGTGTCTCTGTGTGTCTGTGTGTGTGTGTGTGGTGTCTGTGTGTGTCTGTGTATGTGTGTGTGGTGTCTGTATGTCTGTGTGTGTGTCTGTATGTGTCTCTGTGTGTCTCTGTGTGTGTCTGTGTGTGTGTCTGGATGTGTCTGTGTGTATGTCTGTGTGTATCTGTGTGTGTGTCTGGATGTGTTTGTGTGTATGTCTGTGTGTGTCTGTGTGTGTGTCTGTGTGTGTATGTGGTGTCTGTGTGTATCTGTGTATGTGTGTGTGTGGTGTCTGTGTGTGTCTGTGTGTGTGTCTGAATGTGTCTGTGTGTATGTCTGTGTGTATCTGTGTGTGTGCCTGGATGTGTCTGTGTGTATGTCTGTGTGTGTCTGTGTGTGTGTCTGTGTGTGTGTGTGGTGTCTGTGTGTGTCTGTGTATGTGTGTGTGGTGTCTGTGTGTGTCTATGTGTGTGTCTGTGTGTGTGCCTGGATGTGTCTGTGTGTATGTCTGTGTGTGTGTCTGTGTGTGTGTCTGTGTGTATATGTATGTGTGTGTCTCTGTGTGTGTGTGTGTACATGTGTTTGTGTGTGCATGTGTGTATCTCTGTGTGTTTTTCTTTTGTTTCCAGCCTTTAAAAACCCCACCCCCTCCTGCGTTTTCCTGCTGCCTCACTTGAATGAGAAGATTTCTCCAGTCTTTCTGTTCTTTACTCAAACCGTCCATATCCCCGGCAGCATGCTTCTGTCCTCTCCTTCCTCCCTCCCTTCCCCCTTTCTTCTGTCTTCCTTTCTTTGTATTCTCTCTCCCCAGCTACATGAATTGTTCTGCAATTAGGAAACAGTAGGAGAAAAAAAACAACAACAACAAATAAAAATGACAAAATTGTTGGCGGGGCCTGGGGAAACAGGCAGCCCAAATTTTACTGGTGACACTGTAAAGAAAAACAACTTCTGAGCATTTGCTGTATGTCACAAGCCGTAAAATCGTTCCCCTCCTCTCTGACCCAGTCAGGCCTCAAGGGGGAAAATGTCCCGCGGAATAATTCCAAGGAAACAAGAACATATTAGCAGAAAGATGTCTCAGGCCTGTCACATTTAAAAAAAAAAAAAAAGGGAAGCTGCAAATAACACAAGAGCCCAACTGGGAGGAAGTGGCTTCGGGGAGTGGACTCCATAAGGAAATGAAATATCTAGTGGTCTCAGGGAGCGGCAGTGGTGGCTATGAAGCCTGGGAAGGGTCAGAGGGGTCAAAGGTCAGCATGCAGTCTGTAGCATGCTGTGTGTGTGTTCACCTTACCTCCCCACCCCGACCCCAGGCCCCTTGGGTCTCTTTTACCTAGTAACCAAATCCCACTACTCTCCACTGTGGGAGACTTACATACCAGAGAGGGAAAGGCAAAGCCAGGAGGTAGTGCGAGACAGAGGATCTCAGAGTTTAACCTAATTGAATGGCATTTAAATTGAATTCCCAGACTTCCTGTCACCAATGTCCACACTGAGGTAACTGACCTGCTGACTTATAACTAACTGTCTCACACAGAGGAAACATCTGTCCAGCCACTGGATACAGAAGAGTCAGTATGAGGGAAACAGTCAGGTGGTCTGTCTGCCACTACACACCTGCAACAGGCGAAGAGCAAATTTCCAGGAGAGATTTAAATTTCTCGTTAAGGGAGGACTGATGAGTCTGGACACACAAACCAAAAAGGTCTCATCATCTTAGAGATGGAAACACAGCTTTGCTATATCCGTGCACCACAGGTTTTCCCTATGCTTAGCTGTGGAACCTGAGTCATTGTCTCCTCAAGGTTCCATCTTACCAGGGTTCTCTCTGTCCCCAGAAACCATACTACCGCCCCCAGTGGCTCCTTCCTGCATCACCCCCAGTCATAATGACAACTGCAATGGAGCATTGCTCTCTGGGGAAGAAGACCCCTGGTTCGTTCCCGTTGCCAGTTGCCCTGGGGCAAACACTTCTGGGGCAGCTGAGCTCAAGCTGCCAACAAGGCCTGGCTGGCTAGAGAAGAGAAGATGATGAGGCTCGCTGCAGAGTAACATACAGGCCACAGATATACAGACAGTAAGAAGACAATAAGAAAATGAAGAGCTTTGAATATTTATTACATCTGCTTTAGAATAAAACTTATATAAAACCTATTTAATTGTAAGTTTACAAAATGTGGTTTTTACAACATTTTTGATAACAGCTCCTGAAATTTCTAAAATGTCAACAATGAGATCTTGCAAGCCAGCTCTGACCCTTCTACTCCGGCACAATAACTCTTCTTGCCACTAAAGTCTGGCCCATAACACAACTGCCAAACAGTTTGCTACTCTTTAGAGACTGCCCTTCTTAGAGAATTCTTCAATGGTCTGAGGGCAAGACACCGGGGAGGTTTCCCTCTGACACTCGAGCAAACCTTCTGTGCTGGCTTTACCTGGTCTCCCACCACTCATCTTCTTGGCGAGTTTTGCATGATGCAAATGCTGCTTTCTTTACTGGTGTCTGTTCCGGTCTTTCTGCCCTGAGTGACCTCACTCACCACTAACACAGAAGCTGCCAAAGAGGTCTGGAACTGGAACTATAGTGGTCTATTCTTTTTTAATTTATTTTATTTATATGATGAATACACTGTAGCTGTCTTCAGACACACCAGAAGAGGACATCAGATCCCATTACAGATGGTTGAGAGCCACCATGTGGTTGCCGGGAATTGAACTCAGGACCTCTGGAAGAGCAGTCAGTGCTCTTAACTGCTGAGCCATCTCTCCAGCCCCCATATTGGTCTATTTTTAACGACTACCATAAAATACCTAAGTGTCTACTTTATAAAGGAAAGAGGTTTATTTTGTGCAGAATTTTGAAGGCAGCTTGCTTGAGAATAAACAGATAAATGTACACACACGAGAGTAACTCGTGAGTGGAACTCCAGTGGGGAGAGCTGCAGTGTGGTGGCTTTCAGGCTTAGCAGGGCAGCTGCTGAAAAGGAAACCTGAGCGGGGAAGACTGGGGCAGCCTGGGAAACAGTTTCAGCTACAGTCGGAAAATGAGGCAAATTCACCAGCTTGTTGGAAAAATGATAAAATCCTTTCAGTGACTGAACAAAAAACCAAGAAGAAACGTGAGGTGTTTACTTCTGTATCTTGCTCACGTATTTCACGCTGGGGCTGTATTTCCTTCCGTTCTCTGTCCCGTGAGAGTAGATCACTTCAGACGCCTCATGCGATCCTCGACACCATCCTGTGCCTCAAGGAATCATCTCTTCCCACTACTCCAGCCCTTTGCTTCCAACACCGTGTTGAGCACCTGAGGTGTACTAGAACTCTTTCGTAGAACAGGCTAGGGGACAAACAGAGCTTGTCCCTACCCTTGTGGGGCTGGTATTCTAGCAGGAATAAATGGAATACGAAATTTAGAAAGGAGTTCAAACAACAGCACATGCTGGAATGAAAAGTAAAAGAAAACAGCCGAGCAGGGTGGAGGTAGCACACACCTGTAATCCCCACAGAGGCAGGCTAATCTCTGAGTTTCAGGCCAGCCTGGTCTATAGAGGGAGTTGTAGGACAGCCAGGGTTACACAGACAAACCTTGTCTCAAAAAAACAATAGAGAAAGCAGTGGAGAGTGAGGTGGGAAGGACTCCTGTTTGCTCTGCTTGGCCTTCTGTAGGGCTCTGCCATAACAAAACCCCATAGGCAAGAAGGCTTAAACAATTAGAAGGATCTCCCAACTGTTCTGGAGAGCCAGGAAGTCTGAGGTCCAGAGGTCAGTGGGGTGGGGTTTTCCTGTGTCGTCTTCCTCTGTGGATTAATTTGCAGGTGTCTCTTTAGTCTATTGCGTCTCCTTCTAAAGGCTCCAGTCATAGGGACCCACTCCTGTGACATTATATCCCTTATTCTCTACCTAAAACTAGCTGCAGTCTGAGGTTCTAAGGGCAGGACTTCAATATATGGATTTGATGGAGAAACATCTCAGCCCACAAAAGCAGGGAATCCCTTCCCCTCCTCAGGGGGACAGTTTTGGACGCACCATGATCAGTCAAAGTATCAGGGTCAAATGCTGTTCTCCATTAGTCATGACAGTACATTCAAGGATCAGGTCTCATTCCTTTGTCCCATGTCCCCTAGCTTATCTGAAATAAATATCTACTAAATAAAACAAATAAGCTTTTATAGAGAAATTATGTTTCAGATCCTAAAACACTCTTCTGCTCCCTTGGTAGGAAGCTCCCAGGCCATCAGAAAGGAGCCCAGCTAGGGAATGCTTCCTACCAAGCCACCTGAGTGGCTCATGCTTTCTGCATTCATTTTCCCAGTGAGCTTCCAGCTATACACAGCCATCTGTCGAGAACACTAAAATTGTAGCTGACTTCCCAATTTTGCAAGTTTGAAGATTATCTCTGGTTTGGAAGCCATTCAAGCCCGAGATGATCAATACCAGCATCTGTAGCCAGAGTCAAGTTATCATCCATCTGTGTAGTTCATCAATATACTATTGGAACTCCTGAGAAAAAGAGGTAGTGGGTTGAACCCTGCAGTTAGAGGTGCAGTAAGCAGGTGGGCCTCTCTTCAGGGAACCACAAAGGGAGAGGCACAGATGAGAGACAGAAAATGCCTTCCTCACATGCTCAGAGAAAATACACAGCAGACGCAGGCAAGGCGTGCGCGGGCTGTGCAGTCATCTACTTTAAAGCAGGTAGCTGCTTCTGCAGTTCAGGGGCACCAAGACCTTATCTGGTGTCCCTTGGGCTCCTTAATTAGTGTCACTCTCTGTATGAGTGGGAAAACAACACTCGTTCTTTTACTGTGAGTACGTGTTACGTTGTTAGAAAATATGATTTCTGTTCTTCATTTCAGTACTTTATCTTATATACATTAATTTTCAATGAATTCCAATATATGTGTCTGCACACAGACACACACACACACAATTTAGACACACTTCCAGGTTTTTTATTTTTAAAAGGATTTGGGCAATTTACAAAATCGCTTAAGTTATAGCAAGACATATGACTTAAAGATGGATTTTTGCATATGACTGTACCAGATCTTTCTCATTGAGATTTGCTGAAGCATAACCAAATCCTGTGGGCTAGCACTTGTTGATCCAGTTCAAACAATGATGCTAATAGAAATTCAGGTTGTTGTTTTTGTGGACAGAGGAGATTCTTTTCCATGTTCAGACAACTGGCATAACACATGGCAGAGAATGATTTTCTGGGGGTGAGCGGTGGTGAGGGTCTGCAGGTTCTGGCTCTCAGTCTCTGGCGAGTAAGTCCAGAATGTCTCCGGTATCTCTGGGTTGGGAAGTGGGAGTGGGGCAGAGAAGTAAGAACGTGGGCGTCGTTAGAAGAGACACGATAGTAGAATTCACAGCAGTGAGATCAGTGCTACAGCAGACCTGTCAATCCCAGCGGTGATGAACAGAAATCATATTTTCTAATAATGTGATCTGCACTCACAATGAAAGAATAGGTGCTATTTCCCCACTCAAACAAAAAGTGAGACTCTGTGATGTTCACAGGCGGTAGTCTGGTGTCAGAATGTGAGATGGTATCTAGAACACGGGTCTGTGTCCGGGTCTGTGGCCATGCCTGGGTCCAGACTTAGAGTGGCCTGCTTTTACTAGCTCTGTGACCTGATGCTGTGGGAATCAAAGGGAATTATTTCAGGGGCCCTTCCTGTGCAATTCACTGACTTCAAAAGTAACTGTTGGATCCCAAGAAATTGAAGAGCCAACAGACCATAACAGAGGATAGAACAGGCTGCGGGGGAGGAGCTGACAGAGGATAGAGACTTTCAGGGGTCACCGGGAAGACAGCAGCTGATTCTCCAAGATGGACACAGTACAGAAGCTGCTGGAGATAAGATACAGGGAGCCATATTGGAAGTGCTAAGCTTTCTGACCTATGACCGAAAGATGTTTAGATAAGAGTGTTAAGGGGCTCAAAGGTTCCTGGGAGGGGCCCACACCCACAAGCATGCCCCAAACAATCAGTAGACCCCACTCAACCGAGTCTGCCATTCACCCAGAAACCCTCAGAAAGACTAGCAGCTACTTTCTCAACTTTCAAATCCAACCACAACACTCTAGTTAGTTGGCAAGGGCAACCAAAAGAGTTAAATGCATAGTAAGTATCACAGTTCCTCAATTTATCCCAAGCTTCTTCCCATATTAAAGTTCGGATACTCAGGTCCCAGCATAATAAAATCTGGATTAAGTTGTAGAGGAGCTTAATGGAGCCAAGTCACCATGCCAAGTTTCAGCTAATACATTTTAAATGAAAACACACCAGAAAGATTTAGAACAAGGGTCAGGAATCATAAAATAAATACCACAAAAATAATTCTCCATTGTGAAATGAAGGGTGTTATGCCCCTGGGAGCCTAAGATCTCTTTTCAATCAATCTTTTCACTTGGAGACAATTAGCAAAGCCCTGGCAGGCTCCACTCATGCCCTGAACAAAGCAAAGAGCAGAAAATCCAGGAACTAAAGCCAGGAACTTACCTACCATCATTTCTAAACTTGGCTCTGAGATTCAGCAAGATATTATTGCCTTGGCTGGAGGGCCTGCAACTGGGCAACAGGAGACTTAGTGCCTCAGGAACAAAGAATCTGGTTGTGCAAACATGGAGAGCCTTCTAGAAGCTGAACGAAACTTGGGGGTCTCAGGGGATGCTTTGTTCTCTGAAGGTTACAGGTGCCAGGAACACAGTCAGCAGAGACTCTGCTTTCCACCCCTCCCTGTAGCATCAATTCTTTAATCCTTTCAGAGAACTGTGGCCCGGCAGAGGGGCAGAGGGGGCGAGCCTGCAAACACTCTTCTCTGCTAATAGTGAAGGATCATGCTGTCATCTGCCAAGATCTTCTGTCCCGCAACCTCAGTCCTTCAAACTACCAAAGGTGTTTTGTGTTCCTAGATAACTCCGGGGCAGTGACAAACCCACGTCCAAAGCATTGGACCGTCTCTTCTGAAGGCTTTGTGCTCTGACAAACAGTGCCTTTCCATCAAGCAGAGACTGGGGCGGGGCACCACACTTAAACTACAAAATAAACCCTATCTTTGGTGTACCCCGGCCCTGGGTAGGATCTTCCTGGGTGCCCTGTGTCCCCCATATTTCTCAAAGGACATTTCAATAGAGTGATTCCTAGTTCAGAGACATCAACCTGTGCCTTGCTGAATTTGTGTGTCTCTGCTGAGCCTCTCATGTCTATGCCCACAGAGTGGTGACTGACTCAAATGTCCAAGAATTGTCTCTACCTGCAGAGAGCCACCATCAGGGACCTCAGGCGGCTGTCTTCAGTCTCAGTTGTGCTGATATCTCAGACAGTTGTCAGGGAGCAGCTCATCACCAGCCCTGTGACCTGGAAACTGTGCTCCATCTTTCCTCTTCATTCTCAGGGAGGCTGTGGCTCACCATGGCTCACCTGGGCTGTTTGACAAAGCCTAGAGCTTTCTCCTGCAGGTTTCTTGGTGGCCTTCCATGTCACTGTCCTTACTCTGTCTCTAGGGTTGGCTGATATCTCCAGGTGTCCAGAGAGTGGCCAGCTGTTTACAAATTTGCCCACCTCCTATGGACCTCAGCGATGAGCTCTTGGCACTCACCCCCATGTCAAAGCTCTTTGATAGTGTGGACATAGGTTCTTCCATATTAGCACCCAAAAAAGGCATCATGATATATATATATCGACAATGGGTATCTTTGTCTCTGGGGAGGGGGGTGGTTTGACCCAGCAAGGCAGGCAGGAGTCACAGCTAATGTGGCTGGCAGCTCAGCTTGTGTAACACACTATGCTCACACACTGTAGTCGCCAGTCCAGCGCTAGAATGAACACAGGAACACATCTGTTCTGACATTTGGCAAGATCCCATATTCTACACTCCTCTCTATAACAGCACCTGTGTCTACCTACCACAAAATGGAGGTTTGCCCTTAGGGAGCACAAGGATGCTACCTGGCGGGCTAGCCTGTGAGCCATACTTATACTGGCAGAAATCCTCTGTTCTCACAACCGCGGGTGATCCCAGGTGGGGAGAGGGATGAGGCCACACAGCACATTCCTGAGGGCTTGTGCAAGCCAGCACATGCCAAGTTCAAATGCAGCTAGAAGCACAAGAGTGGCGTCAGGGCCCAGCAGGGTGACCTCAGCCTCATGGCTGGACAAATGGACCATGGTCAGCGGTCTCCAGGCCAACACATTTCTATCATTTATCCTAATTAAATCTGCTCTGAAGGGGGCCTGGGGTCTGGCTGTGAGGCATTTGTGAAGAGCTTTGGGAAGCCAAGCAGCCTGTAGCCACCATGTCTGCTCAGAGAAAAGAAACAGCTATCAGTGTCTTTCCCTGAAGAGTAACCGACATTTTTAGAGAAGTTATTTTCCAGGGTTGGTTTGATTGTCGTGGTCATCATCGTCCTCCTTCTCCTCCTCTTTCTCCCCCTCCTCCTCCCCCTCCTCTTCCTCCCCCTCCTCTTCCTCCTCCCCCTCCTCTTCCTTCCCCTCCTCCTCCTCCTCCTCCTCCTCCTCCTCCTCCTCCTCCTCCTCCTCCTCCTCCTCTTCCTCCTGCTCCTTGTTCTTTTCTTTTCTTTTTCTGTCATTTTTATGCCCATTACTACTGCTGGCCTCCAGCCAGGTCTTTTCTGCCAAGAGAAGGAAAAGAATGAGAAAATGTATTGGTTTTGTGTTTTGCTTTTAACAATTCTAAACTGACTAGAAACAGAAGGTGTAAAGAATATAGACAGTTTTGGAGGGAAGAGGAGACACATGCTTACGCAGTAGAGAGATCTCATGCAGGAGAGCTTCTGGCACTCTGAGGTGAATCATGCTGGGGTACAGGTAAGATAAGACAGACCCACTAGGCCAAGTCTGAACCAGGAGTGGGGAGGGATGTTGGGAGCAACAGTGGATGGGTGCTTGGATCAGGTTGCTACTTTTATTAATTCCTTCTTGGCCCAGGGTCTGCTTTTGTGGTTCACTCTACCCTCTGAGTGGGCCAGGACTTTAGGCATGTCTCAGCACACGGCTCAGTTGCTGCTCAGTGATGTGCTTGAAGCTTGTGTTCATGCTCTCTGAGGAGCACCGTGCAGAGGTTTGCGTCAGCGTTTCATGGCTCAGAGCTTTCTCTAAGGCCCACTTCTCACCAGACTCTTCAGTCCTCAGAAGCTCAGACCTTCATTCTATTGTCTATCTATCGAAATTGCTCACCTATCTTACTTCTGTGCATCGGTGTCACTCTGGGACAACCTGGCTGCCTTGGATCTGCCCCACCATCTCAAACCCATTTTCTGAAGCTGGAAAGACGGCTCAGTAGTTAAGCCCTCTTGCTGCTCTTGTAAGAGAGCCCAGGCTTTATTCCCAATACCCACGCAGTGGCTCACAGCTCCAGTGTGATGGTAACCCCAGTTCAAGGGGCTCTGACGGTCTCTTCTAGCTTTAGAAGGCACAAGGTGCACATGCAGTAAATACAGGTATATGTTGACAAATATTCATAGACATCATTTTTTTCAATTTAAAAAAAATACTTTCTCTGATCCATATTCAACTCATCCCTCAGACATGTCACCAGCCTACCTGACATTCTGCAGCTGCTGACAAGTGAAAGCTGCCTCTCCATTGATCCAAGGCTAGAACACACCACTATCAGATCCTTGAGAGTAACGTTGCCTGGGCCAAGAAGGAACAAATGAGAGATAACCTGGAAGAAGGCTTTTGGAGAGAATTCCTTGGCTTTCATGAATGGTAAGCACAAAATGGGAGCATGTCTAAGTGGCTGTAATGGCGAGACACTTAAAACTTGAGTCTACAGCTCAAAAGCTAGGGTTGGGAATACATTTTGAGAGACAGTGGACAAAGATAAACCTTGAATCTACAGTGGTGCTCTACGCAAATGGTTTAGGTCCCCACTGCATCAATTACTTTTTCTGTCACCACAAACAAGATGCCCAAGGGAACAGCTCAAAGGAACAAGCTTGTATTTGGGCTCACAGTTCCGGAGAACTTGGTTGTTGGGTTCCATAGGCTTGGGCAGAACATCATGGCAGTGGCAGCCTGTCACAGAAAACTGCTCACTTCATGGTGTGCATGAAGCAGAGAGAAGGGGAAAGGAGAGTCAAGTGTAAGATGCCAACAAGGACTCATACGTGGTTGCTGCTTCCTCCGTCTGAAATAGTCCCCGACCTCTGGGACCATGCTTTTACCTCCCTTGTGGAAACCGTCCGTAGTTAAACTGTAACACCCACCTACCGCATGGTCACCTCTCATCTCTGGACCAGGGATGCATGTCCCATGAACAGTCACAACGCCATTCCTCCAATCGCCTGTCCCTAACAACCTTGTTCCCTCCCATAGGCAACAGCTGTCCTGTATCTTCGACCGTTTTTTACTAACTGTAATCTTAATCTGCTCTCTACAAACATGCCCAAATTCCTTTATCTTTAGACATGACAAATGAGTTAACTGAGAAGGGGGGGGGGAGACTTCACTTCTGACCCCGGCTCTCCCCCAGCCACTGCCCTCCTTTCATGATCTTGGCTTTCCCTAGAGGGCCCTGGAAGAGGAATAGATACTCCCTGCATTTACTTCCTCATTTCTCATCAGTTGCTCTTGCCGAGGTCACGAATAATCTCAGAGTCTCAAAACTAAAGGCTTTGTTTCAGCTCCAATGTAATCAACCATTTCTACATCCTGGTGCTTCCTGAGAGTCTCTGCCCTCTTGTCTCCGTGGCTCCTCTTTTCTGCTTCTCGTTATTTATTTTTGATCTTCCCTCCTTGGCTGTCCTTGAGAACTCTTAACCACCACACTAGAATTCCCCAGAGTGTAAGCCTTAGGCTACATCTTGCCTCCCATTCATGAACCCTTCCCTCAGGAGATGGTATCATGGAGTCATAATTGGATTCTATTATCTTCAGAAAACACCTTCCACATGATTTCATTTCTTTCCGTTTCTGTGACTCATTTTATGCTCCAGAATATGATGTATCTTGATGAATATTCCATCTACCAAGAAAGGGAATGAATATCCCGTTGTGGAGTGGGGCACGTCTGTGATATCACAGTGTTGATCACTGCCAGTCTCCTTATTGCTTTTTCTCTATCAATTATGAAGACAGGAGTTGCTGATGTGATGAGCTGTAATTACAAATGTCTTCCCTTGTCTTGCCGGTGGTTACTTCTTGTTTCGTAGTCTTCAGCTTGGCTACAGATGAATATACATCTGAAATTGCTTATCTCCGTTCTAAATTGAAAATGGTATCATTTCATGTATGTATGATTCATGAAATGTATCTTTATGTATGAAAGTATTACTTCTTTAAATCTACCCCAGGGCTAATGAAATGGTTCAGTGGGTAAAGTACTTGCTACCAAGCTTGACAGTCTTACATTCAACCTCGTCCACTCCAGGCTGAGAGGCATCAGCTGACCAAGCAGATCGGAAGTCATCAGTTGGTCATTAGTGGTAACCTTGGTCTTATCAGATTAGCCAAGGCGGTGTTCTGTAACACCAACTTTCTGGCTTTGCGGCACCGGTGGAAGAATTCATAGGATTTTATTCCAGCCCCTTGACATTTCCGAAAGGTTTTCAAGGTAAACAGTGGAAACAATTTAATTCCGATGCTTTGAAATCGAGCAAAGATAAGTGGAGTTGAAGAACTCACATCAAATTCTAGGCGGACATAGAATCATGCCTAAATGAAACTGTCAGACTATAAAGATTGCACATTTGGATTTCAGTTAACATGGAGAGGCACGCCCTCCATGAAGACAGATAAGAGCATGAACTAGGGAATTAAGAGGTAGGAACCCGTGTCCCTGGGAAATACAGGTTAGCCATTACTCTGTTCTTTCTTTTGTCTTTTTTAGACAGTGTACTTCTGGGTAAAAACTTGAGTGATGCAGAAGAGCCATATTCAAATCTGAAAGACAAAAGCTTAGTGATCTTGGGCTGACATCTGCATATGGTAATTGCATGGGTTTTATCTGGGCTCTCCTTGGACAGGAGAGGATAGGGTTTGTCCAGTTGAAGTGTTGTCAGGATGAGTGTGTGTGTGTGTGTGTGTGTGTGTGTGTGTGTGTGTGTGTGTGTGTGTGTGGTGAGAGAGTGGCGCAGGGTGTTAGGATCCACTGCTCTGGTCTGTCTTCCCTTTTCTCTCCAAGGTGTTGTCAGGAGCCACTGCTCTGGTCTGTCTTCCCTTTTCTCTCCAAGGTGTTGTCAGGAGCCACTGCTCTGGTCTGTCTTCCCTTTTCTCTCCAAGGTGTTGTCAGGAGTCACTGCTCTGGTCTGTCTTCCCTTTTCTATCCAAGGTGTTGTCAGGAGCCACTGCTCTGGTCTGTCTTATGTTTCTATCCAACAACCTACTTCCCCTTAGGAACTTTCCTTCTAATCATGGGATTATGGAGAGAAAGAAAATTCCAGCAACCCAATGGCATCTTGAGCACAAAACTGGATGGTCAGTGTAGTCTCTCATGATCAAAGGGTCTAATGATTGGAAACAAGAGGGCTGTTTCACCTGGAGGCTCTCCCTGACACTAACTTGTCTTTGTATGTATGACATGTATATGAGGTGTGTGTGTGTGTGTGTGTGTGTGTGTGTGTGAGTATGATATATGATATGTATTATGTGGTGTGTGTTTGTGTGTGTGCATGTGGTGTGTGCATATGGTGTGTAGTAAGAGATGTGTGTATGGGGTGTGTATGTGATATGTGGTGTGTGTATGTGGTGTGAGAGTGTGTATGGTGTGTGAATGTGTGTAAGGTGTGTGGTACATGTGTGTGGTATGTGATGTATGTGTGTATGATATGTGTGTGTCAGGGTGTGCGTGTGGTGTGTCTGGTGTGTGTGTGTGTGTGTGATGTGTGTATTTGGTGTGTGTGTGTATGTTGTGTGTGCGCACTTGTGCACCATGTATTCATCCATGTGCAGGTGCACGTGTGTGTGCACAGGAGTGCACTGACATTGCACATGCAAGTAGAGACCAAAGGACAGGCGTACCTGAGGTCCCACTGCTTGGGTAGCAGCCACATTTTTTAAGGGTGTCAAAAACATTTATTAGAATTATGCAAATAATTCTTCTCAAAGTAAAATCTAATGTATCGGGCATTCCTTGAAAACAGCATATATAATTTTTACACATTTGTCCTAAACTTTAAACAGTTAAGAGGACAGCATGTGTAGAAGAGACCCACCAGAGGAAGGCCCAGAGCCATGGTCTTGTCACACAGCTTGTCACACAGCAATATTGACATGACAATAATGATATGTTTATATGAACTTTGAATATTATTTTCATAACTATCATTTCATTGACTTGTGATGGTTCGTGGAAGCTTAAGACATCTAGTAATAATTCCAATTGTAAAAATAAGAAATACAGAGACAAAAGAGCATGGCAGTTTTATTAATTGGGGAAAGCAGAGTTAAAAATAAATTTGACTTTCAGTAAATTTCACAAGAGAACGCTTTACTTCCTGGGTGACTTGATCAGGTCACTGTAGCAATTCACAATGTCTTCATGTTTATTATTCCACATATTTTTTTAACAGGGTCTTTCACTGACCTGGAACTTTCCGATTTGGCTAGGGAGGCTGGCCAGTGAATGTGAGATACCAGCCTATCCCATCTCCTGGCGCTGGGATTGTACATGCATACCAACATGCCAGGTATTACATGACCTGGGTTCAGGTGATGAAATGCGTGTCCCCATGCTTGCAAGACAAGGACTCTACCAGCTGAGCATCTCCCCAGCCTTTCCTCTGGCATTTTTTTCAATTTAAGTTGTAATAAAATCTCTCAGATCAGCAGTTTATAGGATCAAATGCAGCTGTAGGAAGCAAAGTGCCACCTTAATACTCACGGAGAGGAGTGGCACCTAACTGTGTCAACCTAGGCACACACAGTGGCAGCACTCTGCTGATAAAGTTGCTATCCTCCAGTGTACGGGTGTGTCAGTCAAATTTCCTGCTGCTCTGCCAAATACTTAAGAGGAGGAAAGGATTACTTGGGGGCCACTGCTTTAGTGTCTCAATCCAGCACAGTAGAGAGGGCACAGAACAGAGCAGCCAGCATCATGGCAGCCAAGAAGCAGAGAAGAACTCACATCCACAGGCTCTCTCCTCTCCCGCTATGTTGACCAGTCCCCTGTCTATGAAATGGCTCCTACCATGCTGGAGGGGGATAATTCCTCCTTAGTCAATCTACTCTGAGAATGCTACCACAGGCACACCCAGAGCCAAGCTGTAGTGACACCCTAGGCAATGCCCAACCCGATCTGACAGTCATGGTTAACAATCGCACACTGCACAGCTTTGAAACCTGCATGGGTACAATGGAATGAAAAGTCACAGGCCTGAGATGGCTCAGGAGTTAGGAGCGCCAGAGGACCAGAATTCAGTTCCCAGCATTCACATCAGGAGGCTCACAAGACCTGTCTGTCACTCCCGTTCCAGGGAAGTGTGATGCCTCTGGACTCTGTGGCACCTGCACTCATGTTCACATGCCCCTATACAGACACATGCATAGAGTTCTATATGTTCTTAAATCACACGAATGAATGGCAGGTGATAAGAGTCTCCCATGAGAAGGAATGCTTACAGATAACAAAAGAAAGGAAACCAGAATGATCTGTGGAAACACACACGCACACACTCACATGCACACACTCACATGCACACACATGCACACTCACACACACTCACACTCACAATACACTCACACATGCTCACACACATGCAGACACATGTTCACACACACTCATACACAATACACTCATACACAATACACACACATGTGGGCACACACACACACTCACACACTCACACATACTCATACACAATACACTCACACATGAGGGCACACACACATTCACATACACATATTCACACATGCACACTCACACTCACTCACACACTCACACAATACACTCACACGTGCAGGCACGCACACTGACACTCACACATATGCACACTCACACACATACACACACTCACACACACTCACACACATACACACTCACACACACACTCACACACAATACACTCACACATGCAGGCACTCACACATGCAGACACACACACACACACACACACACACACACACACACACACACACACACACACAGTCTCACCTGTCCACTGAGAGGACCTGGGAACCATGATCAGCCAGCAGTAATGTGCCCCCATCCCCAGACTCTGCTTTGTCCTCACCTTCTCCAGTGAAGAAACTGACTGGAGCTTCTTGCAAATGTCTGGTCTTAGGGATGAATAGAGCAAGAACCATATGAGAGGGGCCTGGGGCATCTGGTACCCAAACTGTAGGAAGTGTGATCACATTTAAACATCACCCAAGCCTGCACGGACAGGGTTGTATAGGATGCTACAAGAAATGAAAGAGCTCCTGATGACCAAAGTCTAACAACGTAAGCAACAAATGCTTCAAAATACATTCGATCATCATTTCATGTACATAACTAATATCAGCAAACCCATACAAGTAAGTTATTAAACAAATAAGTGGGAGAGAATAAACAAATGTCTCATGCAGAATTATTTAAAAATCACATAGTGTGTGTGTGTGTGTGTGTGTGTGTGTGTGTGTGTGTGTGTGTGTGTGGTTTCCTCTCTGCTCTTATCAAACACTGACCAAAGGTAACTTAGAGGAGGAAAGGGTTTATTTGGCTTATACTTCCAGGTCACCGTCCACCATTAAGGAAAGTCAAGACAGGAACTCAGGCAGGGACTTGAAGGCAGGCTTGGCTGCTATGCTACACAACATCACCTACAACCAAGGAACTCACTTCATAAGCAAAGAACTGCAGCAGGAACCATGGGAGCTGCTGCTTGCTAGCCGACACACAGGCTCATGCTGAGCTAGCTTTCTTCTATAGTGTACACCCCCTCATAGGGTTGGTACTGCCCACAGTGGGCAGGGCCCTCCTAAATTGATTAATAACCAAAACAGCCCCCCACAGACCTGCCCACAGCCCAACCTGACCTAGACAATTCCTCAATTGAGGTTTTCCTCTTAGACAATTGCAGACTAAGTCAAGCCAGCAGCTGACTAAGACAGATACTCCGAGCTAGGCTCACAGCTCACAAATCTCAAACTGTGCTAAATAAAGAGGGTATTTCTTAGAATCCTGCCTCAACAGAGCCAGTTCTTTGTGTTCCCACTGTTTGGTCCCTGTTACGGGGAGTGGGAAGATGGCCTGAGTCCCATCCTGCTGTATAGTGGCCAATCCACTGCCAGCCAATCTGACAAAACCAGGTAGCTTCAGGTCCAGTGAGAGACCCTGTCTCAAAAACTAAAGGGAGGACCTCCTGAGGAAAGTCAGCCTCTGTCTACACATGCAGTAGAGCATAGTAGTGTGCATGTCCACACTTTTAAAGCACGTGAGAGAGTCAATCGCCCCCCCTTCGCTTCCCTCTCAGTAGTCTTGGGCTTCTGAACCCGGTTCAAGTATTTTTCAAGAAGACAAAGATTGCTCCAGAGAAGACCAGTTCTGTCCACTGCATGTTAATGCTCAAACCCCCCAGCCCCTGCCCTGGCCACTGGAGCCATGGGATACAATAGCTTCCTTTGTGTCTCTCCTAATCTGCAAAACAGATGCAGCTTGGATGATCTCCGTCAGGCTGTCCTCAGGACACACGAGGCCCCACCACTCTGGCGCACAGTTCTGATTCCCAGTGGGCAGTATCCCCATAAATCAGACAACTGATTCCAACTCTAAAATGTGTGGCAGAGGTTCTGGCAGAAAGAGCCAATGTTGTTCGCTTATGACTTTTTGTCTAATCATTGAATCCCATAAAATCCACACGGTATGAAGCAGGATGGGCAGTGATAAAAAGATGGTTCTGGATGTGGTTTCTTAACCACGCTGGGCATGACTCCTGCCTGTGTCCTGTAGGGAGTCTGAAGGCAAGAACAGGAAAGAGAGATAGGTTCCTTCTTGTGGTCTCCAGTCCCAGAGAGAAAGCCAAGCAAAGTGGACATCCAATACAGGCTTCGATGAGCTCGGGCCTCATGGCTCTCTGCCTACCTTGGTCCCCTCTGAGAGCATCGTGAGCTGCAGAACTTCCCTGACAGCTTCCTACATCCCAGGTGGCATGTGTGATGGGCTCTCAGAGCTCTGTGTCACTGTGCCTCAACACACCCGAAGCTCTGCAACTTCTCTTGTCTTTTAAAAAATATCTCATGCCCCCTTTCCCCCTACCCCTGTGTTTCTGGATGCCTGGACTTGACCATCGGCAGAACAACTGGACATTGAAATAATGACCACTTGAGCCTTGTCCCACATGTGGGCTGTGAGTGAAGTTGGGGCCTGTTTTATTTCTGTTGCTGTGATCAATATTCTGATGAAAAGCAACATGGGGGTAGGGAAAGGGTTTATTTGGCTTACAGTTACACACTACAATCTATCATTTGGGGGAAGTCAAGGCAGGAACTCAAACAGCTGGCCACATCACACTAGTCAGAACCCCTGCATAGGGAATGATGCTGCCCGTAAGGGGCTCACAGATAATTTTCTCTCCTGATATACTTTGTCCTTCATTCTTTTTGTAGGATGTTTCCTGTTGTGGTAAATATTATCTGGGGGCTTCTAGACTACCTTAGATCATTCAGTTCCCAAATAAAAGACACACAACCTTTATAATAAGCCTAAAAGCACTAGAGCTGGGCAGATATCAGCCCTCTATGCTATTGTGTCCACTTTCTTGTCAATAACCCCGAGATATCACTTGCCATGATCTGCCTGGGCTGCTCCTCCTCCAACAGGCCAGTTCTCACAGCCGTGTGCTCACCATCCAAGTTACAGTGACTCCTTCCTTCGTGTCTTCTTTTCTCTCCTCATGGTCCTTGCCTGAGACCCCAAGCCTGGGAATTTTGATCCACCCCCTCTCTTCTGCCCACCCCAGGCAGTAGGCATCTTTATTAACCAATCAGGGATAACTTGGGGGGCAAGGTTTGCAGGGCAAAATCCTGTGATCTCATCTTTGGAGCAATCAGATCTTGGGGTACAGAATTTAGCATTTGAATATATAGCAGCTCCAGACCATGCCACTACAGTTTCTTAGTACAAATATATTTTCTTTACAATAGTGTAAAATTCACTAAATTTCCCTTTTCTAGAATAGGATTTTGGTATTGAGTCTAGGGACTGGTTATCAAGCCCTGGGTCCCCAGGACTTTATCTTATTTCCCTGAAAGCTTTATGTTCTAAATCTAAGTGCATCGTCCATTTCTAGCTGGACTTTCTATGTTGTGATGCTTAGGCTGAGATCTGTGGCTCATTCTTGGAAGCAATGGGAAAGGCTGTCTTCCTTCCTGCACTGACTCAGTGGTTAAGAGCTCTTCCTGCTCTTGCAGAGGACCCCAGTTTCGTTCCCAGCACCCACATCAGATGATCAGTTACAACTACCTGTAACTAGCTCCATCTGTGCTAGTTTTCATGCCAACTTTACATAAAAAGAAAAGTCATCTAAGAGGAGGGAACCTCACCTGAGAAAAGGTCTCCATGAGATCAGGCCGCAAGCAAGCCTGCAGGGCGTTTTCTTGATTACTGATTGATGGGGGAGGTCCCAGCCCATTGTGAGTTGGGTCATGCCTGGGCTGGTGGTCCTAGGCTATATGAGCAAGCCACGAGGAGCAAGTCAATAAGCAGCACCCCTCCATGGCCTCTGCATCAGCTCCAGCCCCCAGGTTCCTGCCCTGTTTGAGTGCCTGCCCTCATATCCTTTGATCATGGACTGGGATGCGGAAGTGTAATATGAAATAACCCCCTTTCTCCTGAAGTTGTTTATGGTCACGGTGTTCTATCACAGAAATAGAAGTCCCGACTAAGACAGACTCCAACACCCTCTTCCTGTACTCTCAGTATGTGTCTCCTCAAACCTATACTTAATACACATAATTTTAAAAAAGCTCTTTTTAAATTAAAATATAATTATATCACTCCCTCACTTCCAAAATCCTTTATTAAGAAAAAATCAATAAAATCTATATGATTTTCATATCACCTTTTGTCTTCTTAGAGACTCCTCTCTGCATGACAGGTGCCAACAGCTGGGACACCTGAAGCCACAGAGGCTCCAGGTAGATATGGAGTTGCATAGTTAGAGTTTATAAAAGTCCAAGACAGACAGATGATTTTCCATCAAGGTAAAAGAGGACAGGAATGTCACGGTGTGAGGAAGTCCCACCTCCCTAAGCCCCTGAGCTGTTCTAACCCTCAGAACCCTAGCATGGAGTGGCCGCGCTGGTGTAAAAGCACCCATTTCCAGCAGCCAGTAAGGGTTATCAGGCATCTTTTAAGGAATTCAACGAGCTGTTTACCTCAAATATTTGTCTGGTATTCTCTTTGGTTCTCCCAAGGGATGCCAAGGTCCAGTCTTCTTTTAAGATCTGACCTAGAGTCAAGGCGACAGGTCCACTTGACCCAGAGCTGGAACCTAAAGTCCTTTGCTTCCCCTGTATGGTTCCTGCAACTTCTTCCTTCTACTAAGTACACATCCACAGCCCATTGCATCCTAGTGCTCTGAGGGGAAGGCTTGGAAGGTGGGTTCCTTTTCTACCCAAGCTTATGTGAGAAAGGACAGGTTCCCCAGAGCAGAAGATTCCCCTTAGACAGTAGGGACAGAGCTAAGGATGCCAGTTCAGTGTCTTTGTCTGATGTCAGAACATCAAGCACTGATCAAATTTCTCACAAAGCAGGATACTGGTTCTTCATGGTGTCCTGCTCAGGCCTGCACTCCAAACCACCTTGAAGAGGTCTGCACCTTAGCATCTCCTGGGCAAGAACCTTGGATCTGCCCAGGGGTCTCCCACCCACCCCAGATAGGAAATAGAAGAAGGTCTTGTCACAAAACAATCTCTGCTCGCTGTTCTCAAAACAAGCCAGGAGGGCAGCCATGATTGGATTGCCACAAACACACCACAGTTAATAAGTGACATAAATTACCATATAAATGTTGAGCTGTGAGCCCAAAACTTGACAGGACCTTTCATATCCAACAGACCTTGGCACGGAGCAGCGTTCTCCGAATTTGCACATAATCTGCCTTTTTGCAGCTCTTTTGAGAGAGCTATTTATTCTGTAGCCATGTTATTCTTCACCGGAGATGACAGGTCCTTCCAAGTCAATTAACTGCACTCCAAAGAAAACGGGGGAGAGCTTAAAGACAAGATTGCAAGGTTTAGGGGTGAGAGAGAGGAGTGGGGAGATCTTGTAAACTGTGGTTTCTAGAACTTTGGCATTGCCCTTGAGCTCCAGACAGCAGACAATACCAAACCATGTGATATTTTTTTATATAAAAAGTTCCACATTGTTGCCAAGGTTTACACATGGCCAGCTTGGTGGAGGCTGTCCAGGCTGAGTGGATTGGACACAGGCTCCTGTGGGTGGCATGGACTCCAAGCTAAGCTCCCACCATGGCATGTCCTCAGGATTCCCCCTTCTTTATTTTTTAAAAGCACATCTTAAAAATTATTTTTTTTATCTATTATTGCATGTATGATTGTGAGTCTGAGTGATTGTGTACAAAGTGTATTTGGGTGTGTGCACATACACTTGTCTGAGCCATGGCACGTGTGTAGAGGTCAGAGGACAACTGTGTGAAGTTTACTGGCTCTTTCCTTGTCCACATGAATTCTGGGGATAAAACTCAGGTTGTCACCATGCCTGTATAGTAAGCATCTTTACCAGTTGAGCCACACCCCTGGCCTGTCTTTATCTCTTTGAGGTAAAAATTCACATAATACAAAATTAGCCTTAAATTGCCCAGTTTGGTGCCTTTGTACAGCTACCTCTATCTAGATCCAAAACATCATCACCACCAAAAGAAAGCTCTTCCCCTTTAAACGGCCAAATCTCCATTTGTCCCTCCCCTTTAGTAACCACCAATCAGTTGTCTGCCTCCATTTGTCCCTCCCCCTTAGTAACCGCCCTCTTAGTAAGCACCAATGAGCTTTCTGTCTGCCTCTGGAGTGACTCATTCGCGATACTTAAATGATGGAATCATACACTATATGATCTGTTACACAGCTCCTTTTACTTTGAAAAATGTTTAAAAACATAGTCATGTCAGTTCTCCCTTCTATAACTGAATAATATTCCACTGTGTGGGTGTACCATATTTGCTTATCTATCCCTTAATGGACATTTGGATTGTTTCACCTGTGGCTTTTGTGTATTATTGTTATTATGAACAGGTATATAAAAGCTTTTATTTGAATACGTTTTTAATTATTTTGGCTATATAGCCAGCAATTGATTAGGCGAGTCCACGAGTAAGTTTGTGTTTAACTTTTTAAAGGACCACCAAGGTGTTTTGTTTTGTTTTTTCTCCCTTTTGAGTATAGATGTATCTTCACTTAAAATCATGTCTTTATTATTATTTCTGACATTTAGAATAGCAACAACAAAAAGCAAGCTGGTCATAGCTCACTAGGTCGTCTTTGGACCAAAGTTCCACCCTTAAACTAACAGGCAGAATGCAAATATACGGATAGAAGCGGGCCAGTAAGAGACTGGAAACACTCTCTAGTAAGTGTGATCTGGAAAGTTTCCCCCAAACAGAAGCACTGTGTGTCCTTTCTACCCAAGATTGCAAACCGTGCCACAGCAGAACAGAACAGATGGCCAACCCCAGTACCTCAGAGATGTCCTCATCCACGTGGTTCAATTGCATTATGGGACATTACATACATAATGACTCTAATTGCTCAGAACTGAACACTGACCAATCAGGACTACCCTTATTTACATACAAAGTGGTTTGTCCTATCCAAATGAGGACACCCTCTTGGCCCATCACCGTGTACTCTTCCGTTACTGAATCTGCTGCTCTCTGTAGTAAACTAAGTGTTTTCTTTCCACTCTGGAGTGAATTATTCTACCCACGCACAGAAATCCCTCATCACTGGTAAACCTACAACCCAGTCTCCACACATGGTCTTCTCTAAGGGATAAATTATCAAAAAGAGCAGTAAATACCACTGCCTAATGGTTCCCAAGGAGAACACACTTCAGATACAGATACACAGAGCTTTGCCTTCCAAGGCTGGAGAACCAGTTGGAATTTCTAGTTTAATTATTTTTATCTAGAAAGTAAGGAAAAGTGAGATTCAGTGATTATTGCTACTTGGATTGGATTCCTCTAAAAAGAAAGGACAAACTCCAGCCTCTATGACGGTATGACTCAACCTGTGACTCGTAACCCCTTTGGGGTCACATCTCACCTATCCTGCATATCAGATACTTACATGACTATTCACGACATTAGCCAAATTAGTTACAAAGTAGCTACAAAATAATTTTACGATTGGGGTCACCACAATATGAGGACAGTATTAAAGGGTAGCGGCATTAGGAAGGCTGGAGCCACAGCTCTAGGGCTTCACAACGGGGTTCATTTGAGGTAGGGTATTTACAGATATAATCAGGTCAAAAATCAGACCGTTGAGTTGAGTCGATAACCAGTGTGACTGGTGTCTTTAATGTAGGTGTTGGAATTACACACAAATACAGAAGAAAAGGCTAAAGAGCTGACTCAGGGAGTCATAGCACTGGCTGTTCTTCCAGAGACCTGGGGTTCTATCTCCCAACAGATCTAAGAAAGGCTAAAGATCTTTGCAACCTGCAGAAACTAAGAGGCCTGGAACAGACTCGTCCCTGGAGCCTTCAGTAGGAACTAGCTCTGATAACACGATGAGATTGAATTTCCAGCACCTAGCGCAGTGAGGCCATGGCGTCTCTTACTGAGGCTGCCCAGCCTGCTGAACTTGGTCAAAGCAATCCTAGCAAGCTAGTACAGTGGTGTGTAATAGAGGAGCTCCTGGCTCCCCAAGGTCTTCATGTACAAGATTTGAAATCCCTGGAAAGAGGGGTGGAGAACCACACCTCAGAGGGATTGATAATCTCTCTCTCTCTCTCTCTCTCTCTCTCTCTCTCTCTCTCTCTCTCTCTCTCTCTCTCTCTCTCTCTCGGAAGATGGAAGGTGTAAGCAAGGTCTCAGAAAGAGGAGAAGTGGGCATTAAGCCTTTATAAGGGCTCATCCCCAACTAGATCCCCAGTGTTCCTGGGAAGTTTGGGATGTAGCAGGTCTGTAAATAAACTATCTTGCGCTACGTAGCCTCTCAAAGCCATTTATTTTCTATTTCTTTTTTTAAAGATTTATTTAGTTTATTTATATGAGTACATTGTCGCTGTCTTCAGACACAACAGAAGAGGGCATCAGAACCCATTACAATGGTTGTGAGCCACCATGTGGTTGCTGGGAATTGAACTCAGGACCTCTGGCAGAGCAGTCAGTGCTCTTAACTGCTGAACCATCTCTCCAGTCCTATTTTCTATTTCTATGATCTAGCATCCTGTGACTATTGGGAAAATCCATGGGAACACATGAACGACCACTAGCTTCCACCAACCCAGCGCTAAGTATATTATCAGATAGCATCGGTGGTCCATAGCAGAGATTGCCATGTTGCCCTGGTTGACTTTCCATTGCTGTGATAAATGCCATGATCCAAAGCAACCTGGGAAATAAGGGGTTTACTTCAGCTTATAAGTTACAGTCTACCAAGAGAAGTCAGGGCAGGAACTCAAGGCAGGAACCTAGAGACAGGAACTCAGAGAGGCAGGAACCACCGAGGAATGCTGCTTACTGGCTTGCTCTCTGTTGATTGCTCGGTTTTCTTTCTTATACAACTCAGGATCGCCTTCCTGAGGTGGCTCTCTCCACGGTGGGCTGGGCACGCACACATCACCCATTAATCAAGAAGATGCTCTACAAGCCAGTCTGATGGAGGCAGTTCCTCAACTTAGCTTCCCTTTTCCCAGGTATCTCTAGTTGGCATCAAGTTGACAAAATCTACCCAGCACATCCTCTCTCTCTAACCCCTCTACCCACCAGTGGATTTGAAGTGGTGTGATTTACAACGTTTTTTAATCGTTACTATTAAAAAAAAATTCACAAAACTGCAACCTCACTGAAACATGGATTTAGGGAAACTTAAATCTACATTCCTGGATGATGGCCACCCATATTTGACTCTAGAATAAACCATCTCTTGTTGTCTTTAAGTGAGAGATGTGTTTGCATTGACAGAGGTAAGTAGATTGTAGATTAGAGAGTCACAGTGAGACCTAATAGAATTTCACATAGTGTATGACAGGTTCAGCATCATTACTGGGCTACTGATTGGAGACTATATTGGCCCTACTCATACCAGAGCAAAAGAATAAGACCAAGCTCACGTGCTTTGTAGGCTCCTGAGCATATTAAACAATAAAGGTACTGAGAAACTGATCGGGTACAGTCAAAATGTACAACAAGGCTACTACAATATGTATTTATAGCCTTTCTTGTTAACAGTGAGCCCTAAATCTACATTCATCTATGCCTTCGAGTATTAACTAATAGTGATCCAAAGCTCCAATAATCAATGTTACTTAAAGCATTCCTTATTGTATCTCGTTCCTTCTTTTGGTCACAATAGTATGCGTGTGTCTTTATGATGTATATAACATATATCCTATAATTGACTTAGATGCAGTTATAAGAACACAAATGAGGTGCATACATTGAGATCAGGTTATACCACTCAAAGTTACTCCATATGTATAAAACATTTTCCAACCAATGGCTTGACCTAAGAGACTCTATTTCTTGTTTGAAGAGAACTTTAAGTCTTTTTTAACAGTTTATAGGTGAAGGTGGTCTCATCAAGATCTCCTTGAAGCTATGGAGACTCAGAAGGGAGAAGTTTTATTTTCATTCTTTTAAAGGACATTATTTTACTTTATGTGTGTCAGTATTTTGTCTGTATGTGCACCACATGCATGCAGTGAGCACAGAGGTCAGAAGAGGGTGTCAGAGTCCCTGGGACAGGAGTTACAGGTGGTTGTGAACTACCATATGGGTGCTAGGAACTGAACCCAGGTCCTCAGCAAGAGTAGCAACTGCTCTTAACCTCTGAGCCACCTCTTCAAGCCAGAGAGGTTTTATTCTAGAGAGTAAATTCTTGAGTTCTTTTGGCCTGTGTGGAGTAGGCCTGAGAAGACATTTATATCCTCACTAGGGATAACCTACCAGGATTGCTGTGGGCCTGAAGCTCTTAAGCATCCTACAGAGACACTCTGAGGGGGAAGCTATGGGGCTAGGAATGTTCTCTAACATTTGGGTGAGGACGCCTAATGTAATGTCATGCTTCGCCATACATTATGCATGAGGCTGAAGGGCTTTCTATATCAGGACTCCACAGCTGCCCCCCTCCCCGAGGAGACTAACTCTCTGACTTTTGAACATTCTCTGAACACTGATCACTACACACATTTGTTGGAAAGGGCCCTGAGTTACTGACTCAGGCAGAGAATAAGTATTGGAAATAAATATCACATTTTTACCTGTCATGTCAAAGGTCACTCACGGTGTTATAATGGTTATCTGCTGTTACTTAAGGGGGACTTTACTACGGGGCAGGTGGACATGAGAGGTGAAAACCTATCCTTCCTTCAGAGGATGAGACATTGTCCGTTACAGTGGCTTTTCTCTCTAAAGAGGTGGCCAAGCTATTTCTTAGAACTCTGGTGAGGAAAGGCTCGCAGCTATAGCAAGCATTGCCCCTTCAGGACCCTCCTCAGCCCAGAGTCCTTCCAAGGCTGCAGGTTAACTGCTTGGGTAAATCTATCATTCCCAGGCCCAAGACTATGACCTTGGTTTGTTCTGTCTGTGATTGATTTCCCTGGGCCTTATGAACTATCTCTACCTTTTTCCTATAAGTGAAGTTCCCAAAGTCAAATGTAAACTTGGGATGTTTAGGCCCTGTTGGCTCCTTTTCACTGGGTCATTGGGTTACTGGGTCACTGGGTCATTGGATCACTGGGTTATCCATTTGCCTTTGTACATAAGTATGTTAAAGCTCTGAGGAAAGGCACTGTCATCGTAGGGCTCTGTAAGTAGGAAGCAACAGATTGGTTTTAAAGTGACCTCTCTTTTTAATCAGTTCCAAATTGACCAAGATAAAAACCTTGGGAAATCTGTCTTCAAAAGAGCACACAAGCAGACAGACAGAAAACACACAAACAGTACAAACAGTAGCTTTCACACCCAAATGCCTAACTTCACCTTTAAAACCATCCTAAAGTGTGGGGAAGACATGGCAACAAGTAGCATAGCTGGCTCCCTAACCTTGGGTCACTTTTTGTAGAGACCAGAGAATTCTTGCTAGCAAATATAATGTGTTTTTATTAATCTTTTACTGTGCAGTTTTGTAAGCCACATTTTCCAATGGTGGTTCTCTGAAGCCTCAGTGTTTGACTCTTTGTGTCTACACAGACTTCTTTGGAATCATGAGAGATGAAATTGCAACAGCAGGTTTTTTTGGTCACAAGATTGGTGAAAAAGCACGAGAAACTGAGTACACAACAGTCAGAAGCCTTTGCACTAAAGCTGATGACTGTCTTGTTTGAAAAGTATAGAGATCCCTGGCACCCTGACTGCCCTTCTAAGGGGCAGGCTTTTAGGTGTATCTGGATAAATAACAATGAGAATAAAGACCCTATTTTTAAAAGGGCTTCTTCTGAGAGTAATATCAATTTTTTTCATCTGGGACTTCCAAAGAGATGACCGTATGGGCCGATCCCTTTGAGGTGTGCTGTAGGTATGGTGAGAAAAAGCACCCCTTTACAATTGCTTCTTTTAAAGGTAGATGGGAGAACTGGGAATTAGCTCAGCACATCAGCTGTGCAGTTAACAGAGCCACAGGAGACTTCTCTTCTGACACATCTTCTGATGAGGAAAGCTGCAGCAGAGAGGCCCAAGTCATTACCAAAGTGAACAACCCAAAGAGCATCTACCAGGTTGAAAACTTCAAACAGTCCTTCCAGCTGTGGCTCTGCCTCCTCTGTAGGAAGCATTTGGCAGATGGTTGTGGGTGTCTCCTGGGGGCTGCTTACCAGTGTCCAAGAACAAGTGGTACAGGCCTGCTGGGCGTCAGGTGGACAGGTATCACTGGGTCAATACACAATTGTTCAGTGGTCAGACAGAACCAGGCGAGCTTGGAGAAGAGGCCTTGTCTTCCCTGAAGCAAAAATGGGGCTAAAGTCAAGAAATACCCCCAGTAGAAAAAACTGACTGCTTCAGGGATGTGAGCATACAAGGCCATCCTTGCACACAGATCATCACTTGACTTTGAGCTACTTTTAATTCTTATTTAACTTTATGTAAAATGTTATGAACACTAGTGAATATATGTGTCTAGTAAAGAGATAGAATGGAGACGCTACCTGTGATAAACGAATATAGGAAGGAAGATTTGAAATAAATACTCTAGTGTTTTTAACAAACTCCTAAAAAAATAAAACCATCCTAAAATATATTTTCATGTGCATGCATGCCTCTTAAATTAGGTATGCCAGGAATAGTTGTTTTAGCACAGGAATTGGGAAAAAATATAAAAATTAAGTAGCCACAGCGTTTGGTGCTCAGTTATTGTAACGACCTGGAGGGCCACATTGAGTTTTGCTCTTGTTCAAACACCAAACAACAATACCTAGAAACAATTACCATGAAAACACATGACACAGTTACATTAAACCCCAGTGGACACATCAGTAAGAACGACAGTGAAGAATTTACAGCTCTCTATCTTTAAGCTATAGCAAAGGCCCTTGCACAAGCATAAACATTCAAAGGAGAAGCTTGGGCAGGCGAGAGAGGGCTCAGCAGGTGCAGGCACCAAGCCTGCCAACCTGGCTTTGATCCAAGTAGTGGAAGAAGAGAACCGACTCCTACAGGCTGTTCTCTGACTTCCACGCACCTGCCATTGCATGTAGACACACACACACACACACACACACACACACACACACACACACACACACACCACAAACAACCACTAGATAGATAGATGATAGATAGATAGATAGATAGATAGATAGATAGATAGATAGATAGATAGGTGATAGATATGCAAGAAAGGAAAGACTTGCTGTGTAGACTTAAGAGCTGTCATTTGGATTCGCAAGAGAAGGAGGCAACTGAGGTAACTGCTTTTCTGAAGGCCTCAGCTAGCCTACTGAAGACTAAGAAAGGGTTCTCCTCCTTTCCTGCGTAACCTCTCTGATCTTGTCATAGCTGATATGTGCCCTACATGTGGGCAGCCCTTTGGGCTGAAGTACTACCAAGTGGTCTGGGAGAGTCTTACCAGCTGGCTAATGAGATTTCAACCAAATCATCCATTTCCATCTCCTGGCATCTCGCAGATCCATTTTCTTCTCAGGAATGTAGCAAGCAGTCTGTATGAAGTACAGGCCCTTCTGTGTATGAGCAAAATCTAACTGGGGCTGGAGAGAAGGCTTGGTGTTTGAGAATACTTGCTGCTCTTTCGAAGGACCCAAGTTGAGTTCTTAGCACTCATATCAGATGGCTCACAGCTGCCTGTAACTCCAGCTCCTGGAAATCCAGCAGCCTCTTCTGGCCTCATGGCACCAACACATACACATGTACACACACACACACACACACACACACACACACACACACACACACACATCTTTATTAAGGCCTGAAAGTTCTTGATAAACCTGGATGGGTCCTCTGTAAGCTTTTTAAAAAACTCCTATTAAATGCTTTAACTTCCCTTTTAACCAACCACCCACCAGAGCTAATGGAAAGGAAGGGTTAATAGGGCAAAGGAGGATGTGGATCTGTTTAAAAATAGGGGTTTTTGGTTTGTTTGTTTTGGGTTTTTGTTTTTTTCTGAGTGAATTCAATCTGTGTTGTCAGGCTACCAGCAGTTTAGTTTACACGAATCAGCAGCAGTAGCTCGATCCACTCACAAACATCATTTATGAATTAGCAACAACAACTCAATCCAAAAGAAACCTCACCAAGACACAACCAGAAGTTGTTTGGTGCATTTCTCTGTAGGAAGTCGTGACGAACGATGACCAGCAAAGTGTGACAAGGCGAACCAATACCACACAGCACCGTCCACTATCTACTGGGTTATATTTATACCGTTTCCAAACATTGTGTGTTTTCTCACACATCTGCGCTTTTTCCAGGCAACTTCCAAAAAAACCAGCACCTGTTTGTTCTCAGTAAAACATCCTCCCACCTGCCTGCTTCAGCAAAAACATCCTCACATAAGACAGTTTCCAGAGAGACATCCCATGACACAACTGAGTCTCCAAAACCCAAAAGTTCACTTCAGTCCTCAGAGAAGTTCCCTGGCTTCAGCGATAGACAAGGGATAACCTCCACGAATCGTCCCTGAGACGCCAGGCACGTCACTTAGCGGGAATGGAGGGGTATGGGCAAGTGGATTGATGCAAAGCTCCACTCACCCTCGCTAAAGGAACTCCTTTCTCTCTTGATACAGATTTTCACAGAGATCCACATCTTGTCGAGATGCAGAGAATAAGAGAACACACTCAGTCCCAGGTGGTCTATCCATAGCACCACCCTCCAGGAAAGCCTTGCAGCTATGGTCAAAGTCTGACACTGACAAAAAATCCTGGACCCCACACCATCAACCTGAGGACTGTCCACTGAGGAAATTATAGGTCCAACTCCCTTTCTCCCAGTAAGAAATCCATTCAGCAAACACCTGAGGTTGCTGGGATGCTTCCCCATGCTAAGGAAGAATCTCGGTACCCTAGCCCTCAGCCACCTGGGTAGTCCTACCCTTCTCCTAGTAACTATACAACCCTTGTTTCACCCCAAATAAAGCTGGTCTGACTCCCCAAAGCTGATTCTGGAATGTTGTCGCTTCTGTTCATACTCACAGGCTATTAGAAAACCTATTCATCAACTCTGCTCCTTTTGTCCTTGTGGGCTGGTGAACAATGACCCCAGGGAGAAGGGAGACACACAACCCCTACACCTAAGGCTCAGAGAACATCAAGGTAGAGGTGGGAGGAAGGGCTGTAAGAGCCAGACGACCAGGATGTCTGCTGCTGGATAGTGTCTTCTAGACATGACAGGGAAGCTACACCTACAAAATCTTAGCATCGTGGCCATGTAAACAAGACCTGTATAACAACAACCCTGGTTGACATGTCATTGTAGATGGGAGAAATTGCACAAGCTCCCCTCCCCCTTAGATGGAGACCTATACGAAATCAGTGACTGCTGAGAGAGGGAGAATTGGTTTTCTCTAGGGATGAGCCTCATGATAGGTTATCCAAACCCCAAGTGGTCAGCTCTAAACACATGTACATACAAGCAATACTAAATGCACTCAGAAGGATAGATAGATAGATAGATAGATAGATAGATAGATAGATAGATAGATATAGATAGATGGATAGATACATAGATAAGTGAATAGATAGATGGATGGATGGATAGATAGATGGATGGATGGATGGATGGATGGATGGATGGATGGATGATGAATAGATGGACAGATGGATAGATAGATGAATGGATAGATGGATAGATACATAGATAAGTGAATGGATAGATGATAGATGATAGATAGATGATAGATAGATGAGAGATTGATAGATGATAGATAGATAGATGATAGATAGATAGATAGATAGATAGATAGATAGATGATAGATAGATAATAGACAAATAGACTTAATAACTAAAGAAGAGGTCATGGATTTGAGAAGGAGTCAGGGGACATGAGGAAAGTTGAGGGGAGAGAGAGGTGTGGAAATTATGCAAATAGACAATTAAAATTTCTCAAGAGAGCCAACGAGCGCCGTAGAAAGGGGGAAACCTCTGCCTGGGACGCCAGGAGTCGGTAGCCAACGAGCACCATAGAAAGGCGGAAACCTCTGTCTGCGCCGCCAGGAGTCGGTAGCCATCGAGCACTGGAGAGGGGTGCCC